>OZ024743.1:35601960-35779460 GCA_964016885.1 Eledone cirrhosa
GTTAATGCATTAATTCTATTAATTCAAAGGTGAGACAAACGAAAAAATGATTGGTTTTCAGCCAGAACACACCAGAAATGTAATTTCCTTTGCAGCTGTCTCATTGCTATGACATCTTATAATTAATTGTTTTTACATTTGGCACAAGGCCAGCAATTTGAAGGAGGGGGGGGGGGGGGGTGACTAAATCGACTCCAGTGCGTTACTGGTACTTTATTTTATCGACCCCGTAAAGATGAAAGGCAAAGCTAGCCCTGGCGGGATCTGAACTCAAAATGTAAAGGGCCGTAACTCTATGCCGTGAAGCACGGTGCCCGACGCTCTACCGATACTGCCAATTCATCGTTCTCATAATAATTGTTTCTACTTTAGACACAAGGTCAGCAATTTGAAGGGGATGGGGAAAGTCGACTAAATCGACCCCCAGTGCATTGCTGGTACTTCATTTTATCGACCCCGTCAGGATGAAAGGCAAATCTAACCTTGGCAGGATTTGAAATCAGAATGTAAAGGGCCGTAACTCTATGCCACGAAGCATGGTGTCCGACGCTCTACGATTCTGCTAATTATACGATTTCATGATGATTCCATGAGTGGTTAAATAAGACAGTAACGTATGAATTATCTCCATGAGCAACAGAAGATAGCGCCTCCACGGTTTCGATTCCTGCTTGATACTAGTTCATTTAATATCTCTTATGTCAATTGTGTGCTCTTGTAAAAAATGAGAAGCACCCAATAAACTGAGACCATAGGCCACCTTTGATTCTTGTCTAATCCCCGTCCACGTCAAATATTGACCCACATCCTAGGATCAGATCAAGGAATCAACTGGTCGCAACTCCTGGTAGAATCGTCACCGATTTCCCGGCGACAGGAGACGAGATTTAAACTTAGAAGGCAGAGCCAGAACAGATACCACATAACATCTCGTCTGATTCTTTAACAATTCCGCCAGTCAATTACTTATGGATCGGTACTCTATTTATCGATCTAAAAAGAATGAAGCGCAATGTTGACATCAGCGGGATTTGAACTCAGAGTACCAGACCAGATACCATTTAATCCAACGCTCTCACGACTCTGCCAATTTGCCACCATTTTATCCGCTGTTTCTACTAAGCGTATGCACAGCATGTATTTAAATATTTACTTACCTGAGTAAAACAATGAACTAGTACCACCCTGACACTTTGTCAGTTAATCGTTATTGGCTTTTATGTCTAGAAGACATAACTCCCTGTAGGTTATCAGGGTGTCGAAGTCGAAGAGAGACCCGTCTACCCATCAGGGAGTATATATATAATTTAAAAATTATAAAGTTTCTGAATACATTTTTATTAGGAGACATTGAAAAATGTTTTTGTAATAATTGTTTCTACTTTTGGTACAAGGCCAGTAATTATCCCAGTGTATTACTGGTACTTCATTTTATCGACCCCGTAAGGATGAATGGCAAAGTTAACCTCGGCGGAATTTGAACTCAGACCGTAACTCTTTGCAAAGCATGGCGTCAGACCCCCTACCGATACTGCCAATCCACCTAATGATCGCTGTCATCTTAACTTACTCGAATAAAAAATAAAATCTAATAATCAAATTTAAAAACTCGTAAATAATAACGCAAAAATCTCAAAATTTCTCCTTTTTCAAAGCATAGACGATTTCTTGCAGGATCGTATATATTATTTCTACGGTAAAATTTGTCTATTTTTTCATCCTATTCTCTCAAATAGTGGCTTCATAATTGTGATAAATTATGAAATATAATAATAAATTTCTTACAATTAATTATATATTTATATATTTTCATGCTACAATATATTACTACATTAGAGATAATCGGTGGCTGATTAATGGATATCAGCCGATAAGGCAAGTCCGATTAATCAATAATCGGCCATTTTGCTTGTCGGTACATCCCCAATTTTCATTAAAGCTAAATATATTTTCTTTTCCCCATAGGTGTGATCTTAATTATCCTATTCCTCGTCCAATACGAGGCGACAAATGATACGACGCAGCCCATAATTAACAAGGTATATTTATGGAAATGTTATTTGACGATTTAAGACTGTATTATGTACAACCCAATTAACAACTCTCTCTCTCTCTCTATATATATATATATATATATATATATATATATGTACAAATATATATATACATACACACACACACACACATATATATATATATATATATATATATATATATATATATATATATATATATATATATATATATATATATAT
The DNA here is from genome assembly GCA_964016885.1 of Eledone cirrhosa. Classification (NCBI taxonomy): domain Eukaryota; kingdom Metazoa; phylum Mollusca; class Cephalopoda; order Octopoda; family Eledonidae; genus Eledone; species Eledone cirrhosa. The sequence continues at coordinate 35,604,216 of OZ024743.1, forward strand.
ATATATATATATATATATATATATATATATGTATATATATATATATCACAGAAAAAAAACAGAATCAGTGTTGCGACGAATGGAATTTTTTGGACATATTACAATCGTTTCTCTGGTGACCAGCTCAAGACACGATCAATGTGATGATCGAACCTGACTCTGAAAATCGCAAGGTCCTTAGATACGTCTTGATTCTACGAAGCATATTTTCCTGCTTCGTAGAATCAAGATGTATCTGAGGACCTTGCGATCATTATATCGATCGTGCCTGGAGCTGGTCGCCAGAGAAACGATTGTAATATGTCCAATAAATTCCATTCGTCGAACACTGATTCTCATTTTTTCTGTGATATCATACTCTGCTCTATGAGAGCATCGAGTGCTGAAACGGCCTACACACACACACACACACACACACACACACACACACACACACACACACACACACACACACACACACACACACACACACACACACACACACACACACACATATATATATATATATATATTTTATAAGGAAACGAAAAATCAGTGATGCATCTGGACTTAGTTTATTTCGTGTTACAAATGTTTCTCCGGCATGATAACATTTGCTCCGGACATAACACCCGTGTCTGAAAGAACCCGCAGAAGTAGAATCAGCCAGATCCTTACAAGGCCCATGACTCGAGCTACATGCCGGCGAAACATTTGTAACACGAAATAAACTAAACCCAGATGCATCACTGATTTTTCGTTTCTTTATAATATCTACACTCTCCTCTGATGAATATCGAGTGCTAATTTTGGCATACCGCCTACGGAAGCACCATAGCTACCACTATACACAAATATCTATCTATCTATCTATATATAAATATATATATATATATATATATATATATATATATATATATATATATATATATATATATCAACATGTGTTTATTCATTTATATATTATATTATCTTCATACAGGTAGATTTATAACCAGTCAAACTGAAGTAGCTTCTTACTAAAATATCCCAGCAGCGGTCAGTTATTTAACGATATAAAACGTTAACATGTTCTTGTTGATTGGTGTGGTAAGCCTACAATACATATATTTTTTTACCGCCACGACCAGCTGTGACATTTATGATATAAGAGGGCAAGTCAAAAGAAATGATTTCACGTCTGACCGATTCAGGTACAACAGACACCGCTTGCTGGTTGGCTGTGAAATGAAGTAGCAGTATGAGTTAATTGTTAACAAGCCTCTTGTTTGGATGAAGTTTGATGTTAACAATTAAAGTGAAGACATTCATTGCTGTTCTAGCATTGTTTGAGGTGACAGTTGACATGGGCTTCACATAAAGGCTTCGGTGACAGTTGGCGTTTGTTACATGACAAACGTATTAAGTGTTTGTTTGGAAACATATTGACTGCAGGCGGTTGTCGTCTGCTTGCTCATTCGTACGTTATACATCTCACTTAAGTCCTCACGGTAGCTAGCACACAGTAGGTGTTGTGTGTTTATATAGAATCTCGCTTTCTCTCTCTTCTCCTTCCTCTTTATTTCTCATCCTTTTCCCCCTCTCTGTCTACAGACACACACACGTGCGCACACATACACATACATACACACAAACGCATACACGTACATACATACACACACATATACACGCACACATACATACACACATGCATACATACATACACATACATACATATACATATACATACACACACGCACACATACACACACACACACACACGCACACATACACACGCACGCACACATACACATACATACACACACATACACACATACATACACGCACACACACATATACATGTATATAATATACTCTTCACACTCCACTTGGTCTGCTGAGAATATGTATGTATGTATGTATGTATGTATGTATGTATGTATTATACATGTGTGTGTGTATGTATGTATGTATGTGTGTATGTATGTATGTATGTATGTATCTATCTATCTATCTATCTATCTATCTTTATCTTTATATATGCACATGTGTATGTGTGTGTGTGTGTGTGTGTGTGTGTGTGTGTGTGTGTGTGTGTGTGTGTGTGTGTGTGTGTGTGTGTGTGTGTGCGCGTGTGTGTGTGCGTGTATGTGTGTCTGTAATAACATGTATTATAATTATACATATATAATTTTATCATAATTGTTGAGAATTTTTGTTTATAATTTTTGCCCCTCTATCTCACCCAGAAGACATAAGCTGTAAGGCGAAACATAAATATCTCCCCTTTTATGATATGAAATATGTGTCTTTGGCCCTACATTTTATATTGAGTTCCATATCAGATGTTTTAATCATTGTACGAAATGGTCGAAAACTCTAAACAGTCGTAGTTCCGTCCAGAACATGATCCCAAAACAATCTGATTTCCACTGCCTGCGGTCGTATTACACTTTGAAAAGCTGGTTTTGTTACCCATGAGAGATCACATGTCAGGAGACTAACTCAAGAAGCATGTGTGATTGCAGTTCCACTAACCCCACTAGAGCACTGCTGTGGTTCATACTCAAAGGTATGCACATCTGCTGCCGAGTTGAATATCCTATTTGGACGAATGCACAAATGTGCAGCCGCTGATGTTGTCTGATGTTATATTGCGCTTTCAAACGCCGACTTTATTTACTCAGATATCAGATATCAGATATTGGAAGACCAACACAAAGTGTGTATATACATTTCAGCAGCCCCACCGGAGCACTGCTGTCATCCCGGCTCAATGGTTTGTACATCTACTGCCGGGCTAAAAATACATTTTCGACGAATGCACAAGGTTGCTGTCCCTGTTGCTGATATCCTTGACCAAATTCCGTGCCACATTTGTGAATATTTTAAAACGAAGTTAGGGCTATGTAGCCATTTAAAGAAGGACCTATGATGAAGAAGCTATACAAACCTTCTTCTTCTTCTTCTTCTTCTTCTTCTTCTTCTTCTTCTTCTTCTTCTTCTTCTTCTTCTTCTTCTTCTTCTTCTTCTTCTTCTTCTTCTTCTCATCCTTCTCCCCCCACTTCTTCTTGCTCTTTCACAACGAGGCCGGATTCATTCTAAGCCAGCGATCCCAAAGCATCGCCGTGGAAGTAAATGAAGAAATAAGAAATTAAAACAAACCCTGCCCCACCAAAACCTCACATGCGTGTGAGACGTAACAATCTTTACCACCGTACACTGTTAGCACCGCAACCATACAATACTACCACTAAAACAATTACTATCACGCCATCACCACCACTAAAGTCTACTACACCACTACTGTCATTAGAATATGTATCACTACAAGCCACTCATCGTTATTACTGACTGAGGCCCACCATAATGTTATATCCACCATCTCACTATTACTACCATCACCGCACAATGTCAGCATGAGAGGAACTGAGTAGGTCATTCATACATATGTACATAGATCTCTCTCTATATATATATATATAAATATAAATTCAGCGAGAATCGCATTTCGGCGGTTAGAAACAGCGAAACGAAACGCAAAAATCAGAGTTATGCTGGCAAGCGCTCCATAGTTAAAAAACCAGAGCGAAACAATATGTTAAAACGCCATACAAACTGAAAAAGTGGTCAAGAAAGCATCAACCACCGAAGCCAAAAAGCAAATCAAGCTAAACAGGTCAAAACAAAATAAATGATAAAAATAAATGATAAAAAATAATGATAAAAAAATGATAAAAAAATGATAAATAGATCATTAGAACATCTGACTGATAAAATGACAAGTCAGTCAATCGCATTGGTACTACCAGTATCAGCAACACCAGCGCCAGCACCAGTATCGGCACCACAACAACTACCATCACCACTACAATTACCAGCACCATGCCTAGCATCATCACCACTCCCACCATCACCATCACCACCACCAACACAACCACTACCACAACCGACACCATCACCATCACCACCACCAACACCAGCACCACCACCAACACAACCACCACCACAACCAACACCATCACCATCACCAACACCAACACCAGCACCAAAACCACCACCACCACCATCACCACCACCAACACAACGACCACCACAACCAACACCATCACCATCACCACCACCAACACCAGCACCAACACCACCACCACCACCATCACCACCACCAACACAACCACCACCACAACCAACACCATCACCATCACCACCACCAACACCAGCACCAACACCACCACCACCACCATCACCACCACCAACACAACCACCACCACAACCAACACCATCACCATCACCACCACCAACACCAGCACCACCACCAACACCACCACCACCACCACCAGCACCAACACCAACACCACCACCATCACCAGCACCACCACCAACACTACCAACACCAACACCACCAACACTACCACCATCACCATCACCAGCACCAACACCACCAACACCAACACTACCACTACCACCATCACCATCACCAGCACCAACACCACCAACACCAACACTACCACAATCACCAGCACCACCACCACCACCACCACAATCACCATCACCAACACGACCACCACCAACAGCAACACCACCAACACCAACACCAACACCAGTACCACCACCACCACCACCACCAACACCATCACCATCACCACCACCAACACCAACACCACCACCAACACCACCACCACCATCACCAACACCAGCACCAACACCAACACTACCACAATCACCAGCACCACCACCAACACCAACACCACCACCAACACCACCAACACTACCACTACCACCATCACCATCACCAGCACCAACACCAACACCACCAACACTACCACAATCACCAGCACCACCACCAACACCAACACCAACACCACCAACACCAACACTACCACCACCACCATCACCAGCACCATCACCAGCACCAGCACCACCACCACCATTACCACCAACAACACCATCACCAGAACCAACACCACCAACACCACCATCACTACCACCACCACCATCACCATCACCAACACCACCATCACCAACATTACCACCATCACCAACACTATCACCACCACCAACACCACCAACACCACCAGCACCAGCACCATCACCAACACTACCAACACCAACACTACCACCATCACCATCACCACCACCGACACCAGCACCAACACCAACACTACCACCATCACCACCACCAACACCAACACTACCACCATCACCATCACCAACACCACCAACACCAACACTACCACCATCACCATCACCAACACCACCAACACCAACACTACCACCATCACCATCACCATCACCAACACCACCAACACCAACACTACCACCATCACCATCACCAACACCACCAACACCAACCCTACCACCATCACCACCACCATCACCAACATCAACACCACCAACACCACCAACACCACCAACACCGTCACCATCACCATCACCAACACCAACACCACCAACACCAACACCACCAACACCAACACCAACACCACCAACATCACCACCACCAGCACCAACACCAACACCACCAACACCACCACCACCACCATCACCAGCACCAGCACCACCAACACCAACACTACCACCATCACCAACACCAACACCACCAACACCAACACTACCACCATCACCATCACCACCACCACCAACACCAACACCACCAACACCAACACCAACACCAACACCACCAACACCAACACTACCACCATCACCATCACCACCACCACCAACACCAACACCACCAACACCAACACCAACACCACCAACACCAACACTACCACCATCACCATCACCAACACCAACACCACCAACACCACCACCAACACCAACACCAACACCACCAACACCAACAGCAACACTACCACAATCACCAACACCAACACCAACACCACCAACACCAACACTACCACCATCACCAACACCAACACCAACACCACCAACACCAACACCAACACCAACACCAACACCAACACTACCACAATCACCACCACCGACACCAACACCACCACCATCACCACCACCACCACCACCACCACCAACACCACCAATACAAGCATCACCCAGCATCAAACAACACTGCACCACAATCACCAACTGCTACAAATGCTGTCATAGATATGCTTCCAATATCACACCTGTGCGATCACTATCACATCATTATAGTCACCACACCACACCACACCACACCACACCACACCACACCACACTGCACCACACTACACTGCACCACACCACACCACACCACACCACACCACATCACATCACGCTACACTACACTACACCACACCACACTACACCACACCACACCACACCGCACTGCACCACACTACACTGCACCACACCACACTGCACCACACCACACCACATCACATCACGCTACACTACACTACACCACACCACACTACACCACACCACACCACACTGCACCACACTACACTACACCACATCCCACTACACCACACTACACTACACTGCACCACACCACACCACACCACACCACACCACATCACATCACGCTACACTACACTACACCACATCACACTACACCACACTACACCACACCACACCACACCACACTGCACCACACTACACTGCACCACACCACACCACACCACACCACACCACACCACACCACACCACACCACATCACATCACGCTACACTACACCACACCACACTACACCACACCACACCACACCACACCACACTGCACCACACTACACTGCACCACACCACACTGCACCACACCACACCACATCACATCACGCTACACTACACTACACCACATCCCACTACACCACACTACACTGCACCACACCACACCACACCACACCACACCACATCACATCACGCTACACTACACTACACCACACCACACTACACCACACTACACCACACCACACCACACTGCACCACACTACACTGCACCACACCACACCACACCACACCACACCACATCACATCACGCTACACTACACTACACCACACCACACCACATCACATCACGCTACACTACACTACACCACACCACACTACACCACACCACACCACATCACATCACGCTACACTACACTACACCACACCACACTACACCACACTACACCACACCACACCACACTGCACCACACTACACTGCACCACACCACACCACACCACACCACACCACACCACATCACATCACGCTACACTACACTACACCACACCACACTACACCACACCACACCACACCGCACTGCACCGCACTACACTGCACCACACCACACTGCACCACACCACACCACATCACATCACGCTACACTACACTACACCACACCACACTACACCACACCACACCACACTGCACCACACTACACTGCACCACACCACACTGCACCACACCACACCACATCACATCACGCTACACTACACTACACCACATCACACTACACCACACTACACCACACCACACCACACTGCACCACACTACACTGCACCACACCACACCACACCACACCACACCACACCACACCACACCACATCACATCACGCTACACTACACTACACCACACTACACCACACTACACCACACCACACCACACTGCACCACACTACACTGCACCACACCACACCACATCACGCTACACTACACTACACCACACTACACCACACCACACTGCACCGCACTACACTGCACCATACCACACCACATCACGCTACACTACACTACACTACACCACACCACACAAAGCCACACCACACCTCACCACACCACACCACATCACACCACATCACACTGCACCACACTACACTGCACCACACCACACCACACCACACCACACCACACCACACTACACCACACCACACTACACCGCACTACACCACACCACACGACACTACACTACACTACACCACACTGCACCACAACACACTGCACCACATCACACTACTCCACACTACACCACACCACACTACACCACACTACACCACACTACACTACACCACACCACACCACACCACACCACACCACACTTACACTTCACTACACCACACTACACCACAGTACACCACACCACACTACACTACATCACACTACACCACCCAACACTACACCACAACATCACACTACTCCACACTACACTACACCACACTGCACCACATCACACTACTCCATACTACACCACACCACACTACACTACACCACACCACACCAGACCACACTACACCACACACACCACACTACACCACACTACACCACACCACGCCACACCACACCACACTACTCTACAGCACACTACACCACACCACAGCACAGCACAGCACACCACACCACACCACACTACATTACACCACACCATACCACACTACACCACACTACACCACACTACACTACACCACACTACACTACACCACACTACACTACACCACACTACACTACACTACACTACACTACACTACACTACACTACACTACACTACACCACACTACACCACACCACACTACACCACACCACACCACACTACACCACACCACACCACACCACATTACACCACACTACACTACACCAGACTACACCACACCACACTACACCACACTACACCACACCACACCAGATTATACAACACCACACTACACCACACTACACTAACCACACCACACTACACTACACTACATCACACTACACCACACTACACCACACTACACTACACTACACTACACCACACTACACTACACTACACCACACTACACCACACTACACCACACCACACTACACTACACTACATCACACTACACCACACTACACCACACCACACTACACCACATTGCGCCACACTACTCCACGCCACACCACACTACACCACACTACACCACACCACACTACACTACACTACACCACACTACACTACACTACACCACACCGCACTACACCACACTACACTACACCACATAACACAACACCACACCACACTACACCACACTACACTTCATCACACCACACTACACTACAACACACTACACCACACTATACTACACCACACCACACCACACCACACCACACTACACTACACCACATCACATCATACCACACTACACTACAACACACCACACTACACTACACCACACTACACCACACCACACTACACTACACCACATCACATCACACCACACTACACTACAACACACTACACCACACTATACTACACCAACCACACCACACCACACCACACTACACTACACCACATCACATCACACCACACTACACTACAACACACTACACCACACTATACTACACCAACCACACCACACCACACCACACTACACTACACCACATCACATCACACCACACTACACTACAACACACTACACCACACTATACTACACAATACCACACTACACTACACCACACCACACTACACCACACCACACTACACTACACCACATCACATCACACCACACTACACTACACCACACTGCACCACAACACTGCACCACATCACACTACTCCACACTACACCACACCACACTACACCACACTACACTACACCACACCACACCACACCACACTTACACTTCACTACACCACACTACACCACAGTACACCACACCACACTACACTACACCACAACATCACACTACTCCACACTACACCACACTACACTGCACCACACCACACCACACCAACTACGCTACACTACACCACACTGCACCACATTACACCACACTGCACCACATCACACTACTCCATACTACACCACACCACACTACACAATACCACACTACACCACCACATCACACAACTCCACACTACACCACACCACACCAGACCACACTACACCACACTACACCACACCACACCACACCACACCACACCACACCACACCACACCACACCACACCACACTACACTACAGCACACTACACCACACAACAGCACAGCACACCACACCACACTACACCACACTACACTACACCACACCATACCACACTACACCCCACTACACCACACTACACTACACCACACTACTCCACACTACACCACACTACACTACACTACACTACACTACACTACACTACACTACACTACACTACACTACACTACACTACACTACACTACACTACACTACACTACACCACACTACAACACACCACACTACACTACACCACACCACACCACACTACACCACACCACACCACATTACACCACACTACACTACACCAGACTACACCACACCACACTACCCCACACTACACCACACTACACCACACTACACTACACCACACTACACTAACAACACCACACTACACTACACTACACCACACTACACCACACCACAATACACCACACCACACCACATCACATTACACCACACTACACCACACTACACTACACCACACTACACTACACCACACTACACCACACCACACTACACCACATTGCGCCACACTACTCCACACTACACCACACCACACCACACTACACCACACTACACCACACCACACTACACTATACCACACTACACTACACCACACCACACCGCACTACACCACACTACACCACACCACATAACACTGCACCCCACTACACCACACTACACTACACCACACTACTCCACACTACACCACACTACACTACACTACACCACACTACACTACACCACACTACACTTCATCACACCACACTACACTACAACACACTACACCACACTATACTACACCCCACCACACACCCCACCACACCACACTACACTACACCACATCACATCACACCACATTACACTACAACACACTACACCACACTATACTACACCACACCACACCACACTACACTACACTACACTACACCACATCACATCACACCACACTACACTACAACACACTACACCACACTATACTAGACCACACCACACTACACTACACCACACCACACTACACCACACCACACTACACTACGCCACATCACATCACACCACACTACACTACAACACACTACACCACACTATACTACACCACACCACACTACACTACACCACACCACACCACACTACACCACACCACACTACACTACGCCACATCACATCACACCACACTACACTACAACACACTACACCACACTATACTACACCACACCACACTACACTACACCACACCACACTACACTACACCACATCACATCACACCACACTACAACACACTACACCACACTATACTACACCACACTACACCACACCACACCACACTACACTACACCACATCACATCACACCACACTACAACACACTACACCACACTATACTACACCACACTACACCACACCACACCACACTACACTACACCACATCACATCACACCACACTACACTACAACACACTACACCACACTATACTACAACACACCACAGCACACTACACCACACTACACTACACCACACCACACTACACTACACCACATCACATCACACCACACTACAACCCACTACACCACACTATACTACAACACACCACAGAACACTACACTACACCACACTACACCACACTATACTACACCACACTACACCACACCACACAACACTACACTACACCACACTACACCACACCACACAACACTACACTACACCACATCACATCACACCACACTACACTACAACCCACTACACCACACTATACTACAACACACCACAGCACACTACACTACACCACACTACACCACACTATACTACAGCACACTACACCACACCACACCACACTACACTACACCACATCACATCACACCACACTACACTACAACCCACTACACCACACTATACTACAACACACCACAGCACACTACAATACACCACACTACACCACACTATACTACACCACACTACACTGCACCATACCACATCAAAGAAAACAGATAAAGGGAGAGAGGGAGGGTGATACATATATATATATATATATATAGAGAGAGAGAGAGATAGAGATAGATAGATAGATAGAGAGAGAGAGAGACAGAGAGTGGTTGAAAAATTAATTTTGTGGGTGACACCATGATAGATTAGTTAGCCTACCTGTCGAACACCTTGGCAAGGTGTGCGACAGGTAGACTAATGCAGTACTCTTGAAGCCTAGCTTATGCAGATATATGCACCAAATATGTGCAACAGACTGCGTACCAGCAAGTCTTGCTGCTGCTCCTGCCACTTATATCGCCAACACCACCGGTATAGACAGCCTTGGCACCGCTACCATGAAGGTGCGGGGCCTAGTGGTTAGGGTATTGGAATCCTGATCATAGGGTCGTGGGTTAGAATCTTGTAGCGCCTCTACAACACACACACACACACACACACTTACACACACCCACACATACACTTACACACACACACACACACACGCTTACACACACACACACGCGCGCACACACGTACACTCCATAGACAAACACACACTAGACAAACACACACAACGTACACACCACTAGACAAACATACACAACCACGCACACACACACACACTACATACACACCACCACATCAGATTACACCAGATCACCACAACCACTACAGCCACATCACACCCTTCCCTCACACGATACCGCACTACACCACGCTACTTCACATCACCCCCCCCATATCATAGTACACCACTCCAGACCACCAAAACTACCATTACCACTACAACCATTATCTCCCCCAACCCTACTCTACTACTACTACTACTACTACTACTACTACTACTACTACAATTACTACTACTACTACTACTACTACTACTACTACTACTACTAAACGCACACACACACACACCACCATATCACACACCACATCTGACTAAACTATGCCATAACTAACCACACCACACCACACCACACCACACCACACCACACCACAACACCACCACCACCACTACCACTACCACTACAGGCATTAACTCCCCCAACCCTACTACTACTACTACACACACACCATATCACACTACACCACACAACACCACACCACACCATTTCCACCACCACCACCATCACAATCACTGAACACATCACGCCACACATACCACATCTCTCACACCACACCAGACAACACCACTACTACTACTACAACCACTACTGCAACCACATCATATCACAAACACACACCACATCAGATTACAACACCATACTATACAACGCTACACCAGACCACACCAGGACACAGCACATCACTCTTCATAACACACCACACCACTATCCTACACAATACACCAGACCACACCAGACCAGACCACACCACACCAGACCAGACCACACAAGACCACACCAGACCACATCAGACCAGACCACACCAGACCAGACCACACCAGACCACACCAGACCACACTAGACCAGACCAGACCAGACCAGACCAGACCAGACCACACCAGACCAGACCACACAAGACCACACCAGAGAAAACCAGACCAGACCACACCACGCCAGACCACACCAGACCACACAAGACCAGACCAGACCAGACCAGACCAGACCAGACCAAACGACACCACACCAGACCAGACCAGACCAGACCACACCAGACCAGACGACACCACACCAGACCACACCACACCAGACCACACCAGACCACACCATACCAGACCACACCAGACCACACCAAACTTGACCAGACCAGACCACACCACACCAGACCAGACCACACCAGACCACACCAGACCAAACCACACCAAACCACACCACACCAGACCAGACGACACCAGACCACACCAGACCAGACGACACCAGAAGACACCAGACCACACCAGACCAGACCAGACCAGACCACACCAGACCACACCAGACCACATCACACCACACCAGACCACACCAGACCACATCACACCACATCACACCACACCAAACCAGACCACACCAGACCACACCAGACTACACCACACCACAGCACACAACATCACACCACCATCCTACACAATACACCAGACCAGACCTGACCACACCAGACCACACCAGACCACACCAGACCAGACCACACCAGACCACACCAGACCACATCACACCACACCAGACCACACCACACCAGACCAGACCACACCAGACCAGATCACACCAGACCACACCAGACCACACTAGACCACACCAGACCAGACCAGACCAGACCACACCAGACCAGACCACACCAGACGACACCAGACCAGACGACACCAGAAGACACCACACCACACCAGACCAGACCACACCAGACCAGACGACACCAGAAGACACCACACCACACCAGACCAGACCACACCAGACCACACCAGACCACACTAGACCAGACCAGACCAGACCAGACCAGACCACACCAGACCAGACCACACAAGACCGCACCAGACAACACCAGACCAGACCACACCACGCCAGACCACACCAGACCACACAAGACCAGACCAGACCAGACCAGACCAGACCAGACCAGACCAGACCAGACCAGACCAGACCAGACCACACCAGACCAAACGACACCACACCAGACCAGACCACACCAGACCACATCACACCACACCAGACCACACCAGACCACATCACACCACATCACACCACACTAAACCAGACCACACCAGACTACACCACACCACAGCACACAACATCACACCACCATCCTACACAATACACCAGACCAGACCAGACCAGACCTGACCACACCAGACCACACCAGACCACACCAGACCAGACCACACCAGACCACACCAGACCACATCACACCACACCAGACCACACCAGACCACATCACACCACATCACACCACACCAAACCAGACCACACCAGACTACACCACACCACAGCACACAACATCACACCACCATCCTACATAATACACCAGACCAGACCAGACCAGACCTGACCACACCAGACCACACCAGACCACACCAGACCAGACCACACCAGACCACACCAGACCACACCAGACCACATCACACCACACCAGACCACACCAGACCACACCAGACCACATCACACCACATCACACCACACCAAACCAGACCACACCAGACTACACCACACCACAGCACACAACATCACACCACCATCCTACATAATACACCAGACCAGACCAGACCAGACCAGACATGACCACACCAGACCACACCAGACCAGACCACATCAGAACACACGACACCACACCATCCTACACAATATACCAGACCACAAACTAGTGGGATATTCCACATTCCACACTGAATCCACCGCAACTTCATTACAGTTAATTATATCATTTGAACACATTTCTCAGTCATCATTATTGTATTTATCAAAAGAACGTTATTTTGGTGGCATTTTACGAGGAGACGGAAGTATATATATATATATATATATATATATATATATATATATATATATATATAAGTATGTACACGTACATACATATATGTATACAGACGTACAGTAGTATGTATATTTATATACATACATGCACACATATATATATGTACGTATGGATTCACCGAACATTTATTATAATGCTCGGTGTGTTTGTAAACAAACATCCCGTATTAAGCCGTAGTGTCTAGCAACCATCGTTGCTCGTTTGTTCAACACTGACAAAAGAACGCTGTACTAGTTTCAAGCTTATTAGCTATCGTCAGCAGCGTATACCTTCTTGCCAGATTGTTGAACGTATATACTTACCTTATGCATATTAACGGCTGAGTAGCCCAATTTGCACATCGAGTGGGATATATATATATATATATGTATAAAAAACATGGAAAGAAAGAGGAAAACTGCATGGTTGCACATGGGTTACATATTATAAAATTACTCCCTCATCAGGGATTTGCCAACCATCATTGGTATTTCATCGCATTAAAAATCATATACCTCAGGTTGGTGCGAGCAATAACTAAAATAAGCTATTGGGACAAGTGAATCGCGTAAAGCGAGTGAGACAAGTAAACAACATAGAAGGAAAAGCAAACCGAAGGTAGGAAAAATAGCAAGCAACATGATGGTTATCCGATCAGCATAAGGTGGGTGAATTTCATGAGCGGTCAGAAAACAGACTGTCCGACGTGAATGAGATGTGAGAAAGAAAGAATCCCACTACTAACGAACGGGAGGAAGTGAGAAGGGGAGAAACAGAGAGTGAGTGAGTGGAAGTGCGAGGAAGAGGTCAGTCGAGAGAAAGTGTAACTGACAGAGGGGATATATATATATATATATATATATATATATATATATATATATATATATATATACCGAGAACAACTGAAGTTCCGCATAAGGTGAAACAATTGTTCTCGGTATGGTGAACTATATATATATATATATATATATTGTGTGTGTGTGAGGGGGGGGGGGGCGAGAGACAACTAGTCTTCATTAAGACATCTCTCTAGGAGAAGAAGGTCACTCTGATATAAAACTGTGACATCGTTTGTATCCAATGATGAAGACCAGTTCTTTTTGTGTAAATGCATACGATATTCAGAGAGTGGGATTGATCCCTTGCGAAGCCTTTCTTCACTTAAAAAAGTTTCAAGAACAGGCACCGCTTGATATGTGACATTTATGGCATTGCTGGCCATAGACAAATCCTTAGCAGGACTAAAAAGCTACGTCATACTCATGCTTAAGTATCAAGCGATGGCATTACTCGAAATCGAGTTGCAGCTATCATGTATGTATATACGTATGTATGTATATATGTATGTATGTATATATGTATGTATGTGTGTGTGTATGCGAGGTTACATGGAAATACTCGGTTTGGTGCCCGAGAGCGCGCTTAGCCCACCAGGAGTAGGATGCTCCCAGTTCTTGTTAGGGCATAATTCTACGAGAAGGAAAACTCGGATGTAAAACCTTTATTCTAATACACTCTCGCTTTGTCTCGATCAGAGACAACATTGTTCTTTCATTTAACTTTATCATAGCTATGATTAGCTTTCAATGTAGGGTAGACACCTCAGCATGAGGTCCACTATCCCATTATTTTCTTTTCTTTGTTTTCTTTCACCCTTCTATCTGTGCTATTTGTTTAATCACACACACATCATACCAGTAGAAAGATTTATTTTTCTGTTGCTCGACCAAGCGTTTTAAAATGGTGTTCTCAATTAAATCATGCGAAACCATTTTGGTGGTTTGAGAGCTGATGAGGGTGTAGATGTGTGTAAACTTGTCTTCTACATCAGTGCTACTCAAAGTGGTGGTCCGCGGACCGGTGCCGGTACGCGAACCATCAGCTACCGGTACGCGGCCAGTGTCCAGGCCACGCTAAGGAATCATTTGAGGAATTTTTTTTATTACTTTTTTATATGTTTTGATATTGTATTATTTGTTTACAAAATAAATAGAAGATAAAAATAATGGTCAACTATTATTATATTCATTATATATATCGTTCCCGGTATAAATTAATATTACTACGAAATATTAGCGGTACGTGGCACATTGAAAAAAAAAAAAAATACTGGTCCGACACATCAGATAGTTTGAGAAGCACTGTTCTACATCACCTTTCTTTGTTTCTTTCTTCCAGTCGCTTCTGTGCACCAGAACACTTCTCCTTGTCTTTCCCCTCTTTTGATCTTTTCTATATTTCATCTGCCTGTCACCCACCTTGTGAATTCTCTCTCTGTTGACCACTGGTCACTGGTCTCTATCTTCTTAGGCATTTTTTGCCCATTGCTGTCTTTGACAGCATTTAGCTGTTTTAACAACTGTTCTAGTGATGAGTTTTCTCATTTCTATATGTATGTATATATATATATATTCTCTCTTTCTCTCTCCTTTTCCTCCTGGCCCTTTGATTAATAAAAACCCTCGGGAGCACCCGAACTACACCGATGTCCTGTATTTCAGTGCCGAAACATCGGAAACCTTGCTTTTAGTAACCACACAGCTCCTTTCGTTTCATATCATTTTATATATATATATATATATATATATATATATATATATATATATATATATATATATATATATATATATATATATATATATATATATATATATATATATATATATATATATATATATATAATGAAGGTTTAGCAAATAAGAAAAAGTTTCAAAATATATTTCAAAAAATTCACTGTACTTACTTGGGTTACCTTTACCGAAACGGTTTCGAGTCTCAAAAATAAATGGATAGTCCTTGCGGGCATCCATTGAAAAGATAAACTCTCGTCAGAAGGTTCTTTTCACTCGGAGAATATAAAGTTCCTGAGTTCGAATTACGAGCTGGCGCTATTCAAAATTGTTCACGAGATGAGAATGATATATATATATATATATATATATATATATAAGTGTGTGTGTGTGTTGTGTGTGTGTGTGTGTGTGTGTGTGTGTGTGTGTGTGTGTGTGTGTGTGTGTGTGTGTGTGTGTGTGTGTGTGTGTGTGTGTGTGTGTGTGTGTGTGTGTGTGTGTGTGTGTGTGTGTGCGTGCGTGTGCGTGCGTGTGTGTGAGCGTGTATATTTGTATATGCATGTTTAATCACACACGTTCACAGGCATTCACACATCACACATGTTAAATACTATATTTCTCATTGTTTATGTGACCATGAGTATGAAAAAACAACAACTCATGATTCAATTCCTGCTGGCGTAAGAGTGTATAATATATATATATATATATATATATATATTAGAAAGATCGAGTATCGAAAAATCGGCGCACGAGTTCACGATAAACAATATTCGAAATGAGCGGCAGAGGGCTCAATAATTCAGATGAATCAGAGCTATAACAATCGTTAAAATACCGTCACATATAGAACAAGTCTACAATCAACCATACGATAAAAAATCGATAATAGAAGATTCGGGACAAACAGATAAAAAATATCAATAAAACAATACATCAATAATTTAAATGAATGTAAAATCATACCCGGACCCACTAGAAAGGTGTTAAATCTAGCTTCTTGGGTTTCTGTAAATCCTTAGACTGTACTCTATCAGCTCACATATAAATATAAAAGCCTACTAGAGCAAGAGGAACGGAGTTTACTTCATCAACGAGCTTTTTTCCTAGCGGATAAGGGGCTAACCACCAGTGAAAAACGCACATGGCATTAGACAAGGGAGATAACCTCTACATCCGCGAAAACTATTCGAGGAAATGTGGAAATACACATATCGAATAAGAGTGCTCAATAGACATGTTAAAATAAAACAAAAGCTATTCATCACTCAATAGAATCGACAAAAAATGAGCAATAAAATTAACTGGTGGATAGCTATGTCCAGAGCTAAAAATATTAGAAAGATCGAGTATCGAAAAATCGGCGCACGAGTTCACGATAAACAATATTCGAAATGAGCGGCAGAGGGCTCAATAATTCAGATGAATCAGAGCTATATATATATATATATGCATATTTGCATGAGAGAGCAATGCAGAGAAGCAGGAACAAGCTGAAACTCCACTATCTTTCTACTACTAGCAAAACCAACAATAATAACAACAACAATAGTACCAAAAACCATCACGGTGAGACCATAACAATAAGAAGAAAGTTAACAATAGCAATATTTAAATCAACACTGAACAAAGCATTTGAACTGGACTACTTAAAACACCACACTGTGTCATTACTATAATGTGAAGACCTGTAATATATAGAAACACTACACTGTGTCATTACTATAATGTGAAGACCTGTAAGATATAGAAACACTACACTGTATCATTACTATACTGTGAAGACCTGTAAGATATAGAAACACTACACTGTGTCATTACAATAATGTGAAGACCTGTAATATATAGAAACACTACACTGTGTCATTACTATAATGTGAAGACCTGTAATATATAGAAACACTACACTGTGTCATTACTATACTGTGAAGACCTGTAAGATATAGAAACACTACACTGTGTCATTACTATACTGTGAAGACCTGTAAGACATAGAAACACTACGCTGTATCATTACAATACTGTGAAGACCTGTAATATATAGAAACACTACACTGTGTCATTACTATACTGTGAAGACCTGTAAGATATAGAAACACTACAATGTGTCATTACTATACTGTGAAGATCTGTAAGACATAGAAACACTACACTGTATCATTACTATACTGTGAAGACCTGTAAGATATAGAAACACTACACTGTGTCATTACTATACTGTGAAGACCTGTAAGGTATAGAAACACTACACTGTGTCATTACTATACTGTGAAGACCTGTAAGACATACACAAAAATTCACTGTATCATTACTATACTGTGAAGACCTGTAAGATATAGAAACACTACACTGTGTCATTACTATACTCTGAAGACCTGTAAGATATAGAAACACTACACTGTATCATTACTATACTGTGAAGACCTGTAAGATATAGAAACACTACACTGTGTCATTACTATACTGTGAAGACCTGTAATATATAGAAACACTACACTGCGTCATTACTATACTCTGAAGACCTGTAATATATAGAAACACTACACTTTGTCATTACTATACTGTGAAGACCTGTAAGATATAGAAACACTACACTGTGTCATTACTATACTGTGAAGACCTGTAAGATATAGAAACACTACACTCTGTCATCACTATACTCTGAAAATCTGTAAGATATAGAAACACTACACGGTGTCATAACTATACTCTGAAGACCTGTAAGATATAGAAACACTACACTGTATCATTACTATAATGTGAAGACCTGTAAGATATAGAAACACTACACTGTGTCATAACTATACTCTGAAGACCTATAAGACATAGAAACACTACACTGTGTCATTACTATACTGTGAAGACCTGTAATATATAGAAACACTACACTGTGTCATTACTATACTGTGAAGACCTGTAATATATAGAAACACTACACTGTGTCATTACTATAATCTGAAGACCTATAATATATAGAAACACCACACTGTGTCATTACTATACTCTGAAGACCTGTAAGATATAGAAACACTACACTGTATCATTACTATACTGTGAAGACCTGTATGATATAGAAACACTACACTGTGTCATTACTATACTGTGAAGACCTGTAGGATATAGAAACACTACACTGTGTCATTACTATACTGTGAAGAACTATAATATATAGAAACACTACACTGTATCACTACTATACTGTAAAGACCTGTAAGATATAGAAACACTACACTGTGTCATTACTATACTGTGAAGACCTGTAAGATATAGAAACACTACACTGTGTCATTACTATACTGTGAAGACCTGTAAGATATAGAAACACTACACTGTGTCATTACTATAATGTGAAGACCTGTAATATATAGAAACACTACACTGTGTCATTACTATACTGTGAAGACCTGTAAGATATAGAAACACTACACTGTGTCATTACTATAATGTGAAGACCTGTAATATATAGAAACATTACACTGTGTCATTACTATAACGTGAAGACCTGTAATATATAGAAACACTACACTGTGTCATTACTATAATGTGAAGACCTGTAATATATAGAAACACTACACTGTGTCATTACTATAATGTGAAGACCTGTAAGATATAGAAACACTACACTGTATCATTACTATACTGTGAAGACCTGTAAGATATAGAAACACTACACTGTATCATTACTATACTGTGAAGACCTTTGAGATATAGAAACACTACACTGTATCATTACTATACTCTGAAGACCTGTAAGATATAGAAACACTACACTGTGTCATTACTATAATGTGAAGACCTGTAATATATAGAAACACTACACTGTGTCATTACTATAATGTGAAGACCTGTAATATATAGAAACACTACACTGTGTCATTACTATACTGTGAAGACCTGTAAGATATAGAAACACTACACTGTGTCATTACTATACTGTGAAGACCTGTAAGACATAGAAACACTACACTGTATCATTACTATACTGTGAAGACCTGTAAGATATAGAAACACTACACTGTGTCATTACTATACTGTGAAGACCTGTAAGATATAGAAACACTACACTGTGTCATTACTATACTGTGAAGACATGTAATATATAGAAACACTACACTGTGTCATTACTATACTCTGAAGACCTGTAATATATAGAAACACTACACTGTGTCATTACTATACTCTGAAGACCTATAATATATAGAAACACTACACTGTATCATTACGATACTGTGAAGACCTGTAATATATAGAAACACTACACTTTGTCATTACTATAATGTGAAGACCTGTAATATATAGAAACACTACACTGTATCATTACTATACTGTGAAGACCTGTAAGATATAGAAACACTACACTGTGTCATTACAATAATGTGAAGACCTGTAATATATAGAAACACTACACTGTGTCATTACTATAATGTGAAGACCTGTAATATATAGAAACACTACACTGTGTCATTACTATAATGTGAAGACCTGTAAGATATAGAAACACTACACTGTATCATTACTATACTGTGAAGACCTGTAAGATATAGAAACACTACACTGTGTCATTACAATAATGTGAAGACCTGTAATATATAGAAACACTACACTGTGTCATTACTATAATGTGAAGACCTGTAATATATAGAAACACTACACTGTGTCATTACTATACTGTGAAGACCTGTAAGATATAGAAACACTACACTGTGTCATTACTATACTGTGAAGACCTGTAAGATATAGAAACACTACACTGTATCATTACTATAATGTGAAGACCTGTAATATATAGAAACACTACACTGTGTCATTACTATACTGTGAAGACCTGTAAGGTATAGAAACACTACACTGTATCATTACTATACTGTGAAGACCTGTAAGATATAGAAACACTACACTGTGTCATTACTATACTGTGAAGACCTGTAAGGTATAGAAACACTACACTGTGTCATTACTATACTGTGAAGACCTGTAAGACATACACAAAAATTCACTGTATCATTACTATACTGTGAAGACCTGTAAGATATAGAAACACTACACTGTGTCATTACTATACTCTGAAGACCTGTAAGATATAGAAACACTACACTGTATCATTACTATACTGTGAAGACCTGTAAGATATAGAAACACTACACTGTGTCATTACTATACTGTGAAGACCTGTAATATATAGAAACACTACACTGCGTCATTATTATACTCTGAAGACCTGTAATATATAGAAACACTACACTTTGTCATTACTATACTGTGAAGATCTGTAAGATATAGAAACACTACACTGTGTCATTACTATACTGTGAAGACCTGTAAGATATAGAAACACTACACTCTGTCATCACTATACTCTGAAAATCTGTAAGATATAGAAACACTACACTGTGTCATAACTATACTCTGAAGACCTGTAAGATATAGAAACACTACACTGTATCATTACTATAATGTGAAGACCTGTATGATATAGAAACACTACACTGTGTCATAACTATACTCTGAAGACCTATAAGACATAGAAACACTACACTGTGTCATTACTATACTGTGAAGACCTGTAATATATAGAAACACTACACTGTGTCATTACTATACTGTGAAGACCTGTAATATATAGAAACACTACACTGTGTCATTACTATACTCTGAAGACCTATAATATATAGAAACACCACACTGTGTCATTACTATACTCTGAAGACCTGTAAGATATAGAAACACTACACTGTATCATTACTATACTGTGAAGACCTGTATGATATAGAAACACTACACTGTGTCATTACTATACTGTGAAGACCTGTAGGATATAGAAACACTACACTGTGTCATTACTATACTGTGAAGAACTATAATATATAGAAACACTACACTGTATCATTACTATACTGTAAAGACCTGTAAGATATAGAAACACTACACTGTGTCATTACTATACTGTGAAGACCTGTAAGATATAGAAACACTACACTGTGTCATTACTATACTGTGAAGACCTGTAAGATATAGAAACACTACACTGTGTCATTACTATAATGTGAAGACCTGTAATATATAGAAACACTACACTGTGTCATTACTATACTGTGAAGACCTGTAAGATATAGAAACACTACACTGTGTCATTACTATAATGTGAAGACCTGTAATATATAGAAACATTACACTGTGTCATTACTATAACGTGAAGACCTGTAATATATAGAAACACTACACTGTGTCATTACTATAATGTGAAGACCTGTAATATATAGAAACACTACACTGTGTCATTACTATAATGTGAAGACCTGTAAGATATAGAAACACTACACTGTATCATTACTATACTGTGAAGACCTGTAAGATATAGAAACACTACACTGTATCATTACTATACTGTGAAGACCTTTGAGATATAGAAACACTACACTGTATCATTACTATACTCTGAAGACCTGTAAGATATAGAAACACTACACTGTGTCATTACTATAATGTGAAGACCTGTAATATATAGAAACACTACACTGTGTCATTACTATAATGTGAAGACCTGTAATATATAGAAACACTACACTGTGTCATTACTATACTGTGAAGACCTGTAAGATATAGAAACACTACACTGTGTCATTACTATACTGTGAAGACTTGTAAGACATAGAAACACTACACTGTATCATTACTATACTGTGAAGACCTGTAAGATATAGAAACACTACACTGTGTCATTACTATACTGTGAAGACCTGTAAGATATAGAAACACTACACTGTGTCATTACTATACTGTGAAGACCTGTAATATATAGAAACACTACACTGTGTCATTACTATACTCTGAAGACCTGTAATATATAGAAACACTACA
This sequence comes from Eledone cirrhosa, assembly GCA_964016885.1. Taxonomy (NCBI): domain Eukaryota; kingdom Metazoa; phylum Mollusca; class Cephalopoda; order Octopoda; family Eledonidae; genus Eledone; species Eledone cirrhosa. Next base: position 35,628,861 of record OZ024743.1, read on the forward strand.
CTGTGTCATTACTATACTCTGAAGACCTATAATATATAGAAACACTACACTGTATCATTACGATACTGTGAAGACCTGTAATATATAGAAACACTACACTTTGTCATTACTATAATGTGAAGACCTGTAATATATAGAAACACTACACTGTATCATTACTATACTGTGAAGACCTGTAAGATATAGAAACACTACACTGTGTCATTACAATAATGTGAAGACCTGTAATATATAGAAACACTACACTGTGTCATTACTATAATGTGAAGACCTGTAATATATAGAAACACTACACTGTGTCATTACTATAATGTGAAGACCTGTAAGATATAGAAACACTACACTGTATCATTACTATACTGTGAAGACCTGTAAGATATAGAAACACTACACTGTGTCATTACAATAATGTGAAGACCTGTAATATATAGAAACACTACACTGTGTCATTACTATAATGTGAAGACCTGTAATATATAGAAACACTACACTGTGTCATTACTATACTGTGAAGACCTGTAAGATATAGAAACACTACACTGTGTCATTACTATACTGTGAAGACCTGTAAGATATAGAAACACTACACTGTATCATTACTATAATGTGAAGACCTGTAATATATAGAAACACTACACTGTGTCATTACTATACTGTGAAGACCTGTAAGGTATAGAAACACTACACTGTGTCATTACTATACTGTGAAGACCTGTATGATATAGAAACACTACACTGTGTCATTACTATACTGTGAAGACCTGTAGGATATAGAAACACTACACTGTGTCATAACTATACTCTGAAGACCTGTAAGATATAGAAACACTACACTGTATCATTACTATAATGTGAAGACCTGTAAGATATAGAAACACTACACTGTGTCATAACTATACTCTGAAGACCTATAAGACATAGAAACACTACACTGTGTCATTACTATACTGTGAAGACCTGTAATATATAGAAACACTACACTGTGTCATTACTATACTGTGAAGACCTGTAATATATAGAAACACTACACTGTGTCATTACTATACTCTGAAGACCTATAATATATAGAAACACCACACTGTGTCATTACTATACTCTGAAGACCTGTAAGATATAGAAACACTACACTGTATCATTACTATACTGTGAAGACCTGTATGATATAGAAACACTACACTGTGTCATTACTATACTGTGAAGACCTGTAGGATATAGAAACACTACACTGTGTCATTACTATACTGTGAAGAACTATAATATATAGAAACACTACACTGTATCATTACTATACTGTAAAGACCTGTAAGATATAGAAACACTACACTGTGTCATTACTATACTGTGAAGACCTGTAAGATATAGAAACACTACACTGTGTCATTACTATACTGTGAAGACCTGTAAGATATAGAAACACTACACTGTGTCATTACTATAATGTGAAGACCTGTAATATATAGAAACACTACACTGTGTCATTACTATACTGTGAAGACCTGTAAGATATAGAAACACTACACTGTGTCATTACTATACTCTGAAGACCTGTAATATATAGAAACACTACACTGTGTCATTACTATACTCTGAAGACCTATAATATATAGAAACACTACACTGTATCATTACGATACTGTGAAGACCTGTAATATATAGAAACACTACACTTTGTCATTACTATAATGTGAAGACCTGTAATATATAGAAACACTACACTGTATCATTACTATACTGTGAAGACCTGTAAGATATAGAAACACTACACTGTGTCATTACAATAATGTGAAGACCTGTAATATATAGAAACACTACACTGTGTCATTACTATAATGTGAAGACCTGTAATATATAGAAACACTACACTGTGTCATTACTATAATGTGAAGACCTGTAAGATATAGAAACACTACACTGTATCATTACTATACTGTGAAGACCTGTAAGATATAGAAACACTACACTGTGTCATTACAATAATGTGAAGACCTGTAATATATAGAAACACTACACTGTGTCATTACTATAATGTGAAGACCTGTAATATATAGAAACACTACACTGTGTCATTACTATACTGTGAAGACCTGTAAGATATAGAAACACTACACTGTGTCATTACTATACTGTGAAGACCTGTAAGATATAGAAACACTACACTGTATCATTACTATAATGTGAAGACCTGTAATATATAGAAACACTACACTGTGTCATTACTATACTGTGAAGACCTGTAAGGTATAGAAACACTACACTGTGTCATTACTATACTGTGAAGACCTGTATGATATAGAAACACTACACTGTGTCATTACTATACTGTGAAGACCTGTAGGATATAGAAACACTACACTGTGTCATAACTATACTCTGAAGACCTGTAAGATATAGAAACACTACACTGTATCATTACTATAATGTGAAGACCTGTAAGATATAGAAACACTACACTGTGTCATAACTATACTCTGAAGACCTATAAGACATAGAAACACTACACTGTGTCATTACTATACTGTGAAGACCTGTAATATATAGAAACACTACACTGTGTCATTACTATACTGTGAAGACCTGTAATATATAGAAACACTACACTGTGTCATTACTATACTCTGAAGACCTATAATATATAGAAACACCACACTGTGTCATTACTATACTCTGAAGACCTGTAAGATATAGAAACACTACACTGTATCATTACTATACTGTGAAGACCTGTATGATATAGAAACACTACACTGTGTCATTACTATACTGTGAAGACCTGTAGGATATAGAAACACTACACTGTGTCATTACTATACTGTGAAGAACTATAATATATAGAAACACTACACTGTATCATTACTATACTGTAAAGACCTGTAAGATATAGAAACACTACACTGTGTCATTACTATACTGTGAAGACCTGTAAGATATAGAAACACTACACTGTGTCATTACTATACTGTGAAGACCTGTAAGATATAGAAACACTACACTGTGTCATTACTATAATGTGAAGACCTGTAATATATAGAAACACTACACTGTGTCATTACTATACTGTGAAGACCTGTAAGATATAGAAACACTACACTGTGTCATTACTATAATGTGAAGACCTGTAATATATAGAAACATTACACTGTGTCATTACTATAACGTGAAGACCTGTAATATATAGAAACACTACACTGTGTCATTACTATAATGTGAAGACCTGTAATATATAGAAACACTACACTGTGTCATTACTATAATGTGAAGACCTGTAAGATATAGAAACACTACACTGTATCATTACTATACTGTGAAGACCTGTAAGATATAGAAACACTACACTATCATTACTATACTGTGAAGACCTTTGAGATATAGAAACACTACACTGTATCATTACTATACTCTGAAGACCTGTAAGATATAGAAACACTACACTGTGTCATTACTATAATGTGAAGACCTGTAATATATAGAAACACTACACTGTGTCATTACTATAATGTGAAGACCTGTAATATATAGAAACACTACACTGTGTCATTACTATACTGTGAAGACCTGTAAGATATAGAAACACTACACTGTGTCATTACTATACTGTGAAGACCTGTAAGACATAGAAACACTACACTGTATCATTACTATACTGTGAAGACCTGTAAGATATAGAAACACTACACTGTGTCATTACTATACTGTGAAGACCTGTAAGATATAGAAACACTACACTGTGTCATTACTATACTGTGAAGACCTGTAATATATAGAAACACTACACTGTGTCATTACTATACTCTGAAGACCTGTAATATATAGAAACACTACACTGTGTCATTACTATACTCTGAAGACCTATAATATATAGAAACACTACACTGTATCATTACGATACTGTGAAGACCTGTAATATATAGAAACACTACACTTTGTCATTACTATAATGTGAAGACCTGTAATATATAGAAACACTACACTGTATCATTACTATACTGTGAAGACCTGTAAGATATAGAAACACTACACTGTGTCATTACAATAATGTGAAGACCTGTAATATATAGAAACACTACACTGTGTCATTACTATAATGTGAAGACCTGTAATATATAGAAACACTACACTGTGTCATTACTATAATGTGAAGACCTGTAAGATATAGAAACACTACACTGTATCATTACTATACTGTGAAGACCTGTAAGATATAGAAACACTACACTGTGTCATTACAATAATGTGAAGACCTGTAATATATAGAAACACTACACTGTGTCATTACTATAATGTGAAGACCTGTAATATATAGAAACACTACACTGTGTCATTACTATACTGTGAAGACCTGTAAGATATAGAAACACTACACTGTGTCATTACTATACTGTGAAGACCTGTAAGATATAGAAACACTACACTGTATCATTACTATAATGTGAAGACCTATAATATATAGAAACACTACACTGTGTCATTACTATACTGTGAAGACCTGTAAGGTATAGAAACACTACACTGTGTCATTACTATACTGTGAAGACCTGTAAGACATACACAAAAATTCACTGTATCATTACTATACTGTGAAGACCTGTAAGATATAGAAACACTACACTATCATTACTATACTGTGAAGACCTTTGAGATATAGAAACACTACACTGTATCATTACTATACTCTGAAGACCTGTAAGATATAGAAACACTACACTGTGTCATTACTATAATGTGAAGACCTGTAATATATAGAAACACTACACTGTGTCATTACTATAATGTGAAGACCTGTAATATATAGAAACACTACACTATCATTACTATACTGTGAAGACCTTTGAGATATAGAAACACTACACTGTATCATTACTATACTCTGAAGACCTGTAAGATATAGAAACACTACACTGTATCATTACTATAATGTGAAGACCTGTATGATATAGAAACACTACACTGTGTCATAACTATACTCTGAAGACCTATAAGACATAGAAACACTACACTGTGTCATTACTATACTGTGAAGACCTGTAATATATAGAAACACTACACTGTGTCATTACTATACTGTGAAGACCTGTAATATATAGAAACACTACACTGTGTCATTACTATACTCTGAAGACCTATAATATATAGAAACACCACACTGTGTCATTACTATACTCTGAAGACCTGTAAGATATAGAAACACTACACTGTATCATTACTATACTGTGAAGACCTGTATGATATAGAAACACTACACTGTGTCATTACTATACTGTGAAGACCTGTAGGATATAGAAACACTACACTGTGTCATTACTATACTGTGAAGAACTATAATATATAGAAACACTACACTGTATCATTACTATACTGTAAAGACCTGTAAGATATAGAAACACTACACTGTGTCATTACTATACTGTGAAGACCTGTAAGATATAGAAACACTACACTGTGTCATTACTATACTGTGAAGACCTGTAAGATATAGAAACACTACACTGTGTCATTACTATAATGTGAAGACCTGTAATATATAGAAACACTACACTGTGTCATTACTATACTGTGAAGACCTGTAAGATATAGAAACACTACACTGTGTCATTACTATAATGTGAAGACCTGTAATATATAGAAACATTACACTGTGTCATTACTATAACGTGAAGACCTGTAATATATAGAAACACTACACTGTGTCATTACTATAATGTGAAGACCTGTAATATATAGAAACACTACACTGTGTCATTACTATAATGTGAAGACCTGTAAGATATAGAAACACTACACTGTATCATTACTATACTGTGAAGACCTGTAAGATATAGAAACACTACACTGTATCATTACTATACTGTGAAGACCTTTGAGATATAGAAACACTACACTGTATCATTACTATACTCTGAAGACCTGTAAGATATAGAAACACTACACTGTGTCATTACTATAATGTGAAGACCTGTAATATATAGAAACACTACACTGTGTCATTACTATAATGTGAAGACCTGTAATATATAGAAACACTACACTGTGTCATTACTATACTGTGAAGACCTGTAAGATATAGAAACACTACACTGTGTCATTACTATACTGTGAAGACTTGTAAGACATAGAAACACTACACTGTATCATTACTATACTGTGAAGACCTGTAAGATATAGAAACACTACACTGTGTCATTACTATACTGTGAAGACCTGTAAGATATAGAAACACTACACTGTGTCATTACTATACTGTGAAGACCTGTAATATATAGAAACACTACACTGTGTCATTACTATACTCTGAAGACCTGTAATATATAGAAACACTACACTGTGTCATTACTATACTCTGAAGACCTATAATATATAGAAACACTACACTGTATCATTACGATACTGTGAAGACCTGTAATATATAGAAACACTACACTTTGTCATTACTATAATGTGAAGACCTGTAATATATAGAAACACTACACTGTATCATTACTATACTGTGAAGACCTGTAAGATATAGAAACACTACACTGTGTCATTACAATAATGTGAAGACCTGTAATATATAGAAACACTACACTGTGTCATTACTATAATGTGAAGACCTGTAATATATAGAAACACTACACTGTGTCATTACTATAATGTGAAGACCTGTAAGATATAGAAACACTACACTGTATCATTACTATACTGTGAAGACCTGTAAGATATAGAAACACTACACTGTGTCATTACAATAATGTGAAGACCTGTAATATATAGAAACACTACACTGTGTCATTACTATAATGTGAAGACCTGTAATATATAGAAACACTACACTGTGTCATTACTATACTGTGAAGACCTGTAAGATATAGAAACACTACACTGTGTCATTACTATACTGTGAAGACCTGTAAGATATAGAAACACTACACTGTATCATTACTATAATGTGAAGACCTGTAATATATAGAAACACTACACTGTGTCATTACTATACTGTGAAGACCTGTAAGGTATAGAAACACTACACTGTGTCATTACTATACTGTGAAGACCTGTATGATATAGAAACACTACACTGTGTCATTACTATACTGTGAAGACCTGTAGGATATAGAAACACTACACTGTGTCATAACTATACTCTGAAGACCTGTAAGATATAGAAACACTACACTGTATCATTACTATAATGTGAAGACCTGTAAGATATAGAAACACTACACTGTGTCATAACTATACTCTGAAGACCTGTAAGACATAGAAACACTACACTGTGTCATTACTATACTGTGAAGACCTGTAATATATAGAAACACTACACTGTGTCATTACTATACTGTGAAGACCTGTAATATATAGAAACACTACACTGTGTCATTACTATACTCTGAAGACCTATAATATATAGAAACACCACACTGTGTCATTACTATACTCTGAAGACCTGTAAGATATAGAAACACTACACTGTATCATTACTATACTGTGAAGACCTGTATGATATAGAAACACTACACTGTGTCATTACTATACTGTGAAGACCTGTAGGATATAGAAACACTACACTGTGTCATTACTATACTGTGAAGAACTATAATATATAGAAACACTACACTGTATCATTACTATACTGTAAAGACCTGTAAGATATAGAAACACTACACTGTGTCATTACTATACTGTGAAGACCTGTAAGATATAGAAACACTACACTGTGTCATTACTATACTGTGAAGACCTGTAAGATATAGAAACACTACACTGTGTCATTACTATAATGTGAAGACCTGTAATATATAGAAACACTACACTGTGTCATTACTATACTGTGAAGACCTGTAAGATATAGAAACACTACACTGTGTCATTACTATACTCTGAAGACCTGTAATATATAGAAACACTACACTGTGTCATTACTATACTCTGAAGACCTATAATATATAGAAACACTACACTGTATCATTACGATACTGTGAAGACCTGTAATATATAGAAACACTACACTTTGTCATTACTATAATGTGAAGACCTGTAATATATAGAAACACTACACTGTATCATTACTATACTGTGAAGACCTGTAAGATATAGAAACACTACACTGTGTCATTACAATAATGTGAAGACCTGTAATATATAGAAACACTACACTGTGTCATTACTATAATGTGAAGACCTGTAATATATAGAAACACTACACTGTGTCATTACTATAATGTGAAGACCTGTAAGATATAGAAACACTACACTGTATCATTACTATACTGTGAAGACCTGTAAGATATAGAAACACTACACTGTGTCATTACAATAATGTGAAGACCTGTAATATATAGAAACACTACACTGTGTCATTACTATAATGTGAAGACCTGTAATATATAGAAACACTACACTGTGTCATTACTATACTGTGAAGACCTGTAAGATATAGAAACACTACACTGTGTCATTACTATACTGTGAAGACCTGTAAGATATAGAAACACTACACTGTATCATTACTATAATGTGAAGACCTGTAATATATAGAAACACTACACTGTGTCATTACTATACTGTGAAGACCTGTAAGGTATAGAAACACTACACTGTGTCATTACTATACTGTGAAGACCTGTATGATATAGAAACACTACACTGTGTCATTACTATACTGTGAAGACCTGTAGGATATAGAAACACTACACTGTGTCATAACTATACTCTGAAGACCTGTAAGATATAGAAACACTACACTGTATCATTACTATAATGTGAAGACCTGTAAGATATAGAAACACTACACTGTGTCATAACTATACTCTGAAGACCTATAAGACATAGAAACACTACACTGTGTCATTACTATACTGTGAAGACCTGTAATATATAGAAACACTACACTGTGTCATTACTATACTGTGAAGACCTGTAATATATAGAAACACTACACTGTGTCATTACTATACTCTGAAGACCTATAATATATAGAAACACCACACTGTGTCATTACTATACTCTGAAGACCTGTAAGATATAGAAACACTACACTGTATCATTACTATACTGTGAAGACCTGTATGATATAGAAACACTACACTGTGTCATTACTATACTGTGAAGACCTGTAGGATATAGAAACACTACACTGTGTCATTACTATACTGTGAAGAACTATAATATATAGAAACACTACACTGTATCATTACTATACTGTAAAGACCTGTAAGATATAGAAACACTACACTGTGTCATTACTATACTGTGAAGACCTGTAAGATATAGAAACACTACACTGTGTCATTACTATACTGTGAAGACCTGTAAGATATAGAAACACTACACTGTGTCATTACTATAATGTGAAGACCTGTAATATATAGAAACACTACACTGTGTCATTACTATACTGTGAAGACCTGTAAGATATAGAAACACTACACTGTGTCATTACTATAATGTGAAGACCTGTAATATATAGAAACATTACACTGTGTCATTACTATAACGTGAAGACCTGTAATATATAGAAACACTACACTGTGTCATTACTATAATGTGAAGACCTGTAATATATAGAAACACTACACTGTGTCATTACTATAATGTGAAGACCTGTAAGATATAGAAACACTACACTGTATCATTACTATACTGTGAAGACCTGTAAGATATAGAAACACTACACTATCATTACTATACTGTGAAGACCTTTGAGATATAGAAACACTACACTGTATCATTACTATACTCTGAAGACCTGTAAGATATAGAAACACTACACTGTGTCATTACTATAATGTGAAGACCTGTAATATATAGAAACACTACACTGTGTCATTACTATAATGTGAAGACCTGTAATATATAGAAACACTACACTGTGTCATTACTATACTGTGAAGACCTGTAAGATATAGAAACACTACACTGTGTCATTACTATACTGTGAAGACCTGTAAGACATAGAAACACTACACTGTATCATTACTATACTGTGAAGACCTGTAAGATATAGAAACACTACACTGTGTCATTACTATACTGTGAAGACCTGTAAGATATAGAAACACTACACTGTGTCATTACTATACTGTGAAGACCTGTAATATATAGAAACACTACACTGTGTCATTACTATACTCTGAAGACCTGTAATATATAGAAACACTACACTGTGTCATTACTATACTCTGAAGACCTATAATATATAGAAACACTACACTGTATCATTACGATACTGTGAAGACCTGTAATATATAGAAACACTACACTTTGTCATTACTATAATGTGAAGACCTGTAATATATAGAAACACTACACTGTATCATTACTATACTGTGAAGACCTGTAAGATATAGAAACACTACACTGTGTCATTACAATAATGTGAAGACCTGTAATATATAGAAACACTACACTGTGTCATTACTATAATGTGAAGACCTGTAATATATAGAAACACTACACTGTGTCATTACTATAATGTGAAGACCTGTAAGATATAGAAACACTACACTGTATCATTACTATACTGTGAAGACCTGTAAGATATAGAAACACTACACTGTGTCATTACAATAATGTGAAGACCTGTAATATATAGAAACACTACACTGTGTCATTACTATAATGTGAAGACCTGTAATATATAGAAACACTACACTGTGTCATTACTATACTGTGAAGACCTGTAAGATATAGAAACACTACACTGTGTCATTACTATACTGTGAAGACCTGTAAGATATAGAAACACTACACTGTATCATTACTATAATGTGAAGACCTGTAATATATAGAAACACTACACTGTGTCATTACTATACTGTGAAGACCTGTAAGGTATAGAAACACTACACTGTGTCATTACTATACTGTGAAGACCTGTAAGACATACACAAAAATTCACTGTATCATTACTATACTGTGAAGACCTGTAAGATATAGAAACACTACACTATCATTACTATACTGTGAAGACCTTTGAGATATAGAAACACTACACTGTATCATTACTATACTCTGAAGACCTGTAAGATATAGAAACACTACACTGTGTCATTACTATAATGTGAAGACCTGTAATATATAGAAACACTACACTGTGTCATTACTATAATGTGAAGACCTGTAATATATAGAAACACTACACTGTGTCATTACTATACTGTGAAGACCTGTAAGATATAGAAACACTACACTGTGTCATTACTATACTGTGAAGACCTGTAAGACATAGAAACACTACACTGTATCATTACTATACTGTGAAGACCTGTAAGATATAGAAACACTACACTGTGTCATTACTATACTGTGAAGACCTGTAAGATATAGAAACACTACACTGTGTCATTACTATACTGTGAAGACCTGTAAGATATAGAAACACTACACTGTGTCATTACTATAATGTGAAGACCTGTAAGATATAGAAACACTACACTGTGTCATTACTATACTGTGAAGACCTGTAAGATATAGAAACACTACACTGTGTCATTACTATAATGTGAAGACCTGTAAGATATAGAAACACTACACTGTGTCATTACTATACTGTGAAGACCTGTAAGATATAGAAACACTACACTGTGTCATTACTATACTGTGAAGACCTGTAAGATATAGAAACACTACACTGTGTCATTACTATACTGTGAAGACCTGTAAGATATAGAAACACTACATTGTGTCATTACTATACTGTGAAGACCTGTAATATATAGAAACACTACACTGTGTCATTACTATACTCTGAAGACCTGTAATATATAGAAACACTACACTGTGTCATTACTATACTCTGAAGACCTATAATATATAGAAACACTACACTGTATCATTACGATACTGTGAAGACCTGTAATATATAGAAACACTACACTGCGTCATTACTATACTCTGAAGACCTGTAATATATAGAAACACTACACTTTGTCATTACTATACTGTGAAGACCTGTAAGATATAGAAACACTACACTGTGTCATTACTATACTCTGAAGACCTGTAAGATATAGAAACACTACACTGTATCATTACTATTCTGTGAAGACCTGTAAGATATAGAAACACTACACTGTGTCATTACTATACTCTGAAAATCTGTAAAATATAGAAACACTACACTGTGTCATTACTATAGTCTGAAGATCTGTAAGATATAGAAACACTACACTGTGTCATTACTATACTGTGAAGACCTGTAATATATAGAAACACCACACTGTGTCATTACTATACTCTGAAGACCTGTAAGATATAGAAACATTACACTGTGTAGTTACTATACTCTGAAGACCTGTAAGATATAAAAACACTACACTGTGTCATTACTATACTGTGAAGACCTGTAATATATAGAAACACCACACTGTGTCATTACTATACTCTGAAGACCTGTAAGATATAGAAACATTACACTGTGTCATTACTATACTCTGAAGACCTGTAAGATATAAAAACACTACACTGTGTCATTACTATACTCTGAAGACCTGTAATATATAGAAACACCACACTGTGTCATTACTATACTCTGAAGACCTGTAAGATATAGAAACATTACACTGTGTCATTACTATACTCTGAAGACCTGTAAGATATAAAAACACTACACTGTGTCATTACTATACTCTGAAGACCTGTAATATATAGAAACACCACACTGTGTCATTACTATACTCTGAAGACCTGTAAGATATAGAAACATTACACTGTGTCATTACTATACTCTGAAGACTTGTAAGATATAAAAACACTACACTGTGTCATTACTATACTGTGAAGACCTATAATATATAGAAACACTACACTGTGTCATTACTATACTCTGAAGACCTGTAAGATATAGAAACACTACACTGTGTCATTACTATACTGTAAAGACCTGTAAGATATAGAAACACTACACTGTATCATTACTATACTGTGAGGACCTGTAAGATATAGAAACACTACACTGTGTCATTACTATACTCTGAAGACCTGTAAGATATAGAAACACTAAACTGTGTCATTACTATACTGTGAAGACCTGTAAGATATAGAAACACTACACTGTATCATTACTATACTGTGAAGACGTGTAAGATATAGAAACACTACACTGTGTCATTACTATACTCTGAAGACCTGTAAGATATAGAAACACTACACTGTGTCATTACTATACTGTGAAGACCTGTAAGATATAGAAACACTACACTGTGTCATTACTATACTGTGAAGACCTGTAAGATATAGAAACACTACACTGTGTCATTACTATAATGTGAAGACCTGTAATATATAGAAACACTACACTGTGTCATTACTATACTGTGAAGACCTGTAAGATATAGAAACACTACACTGTATCATTACTATACTGTGAAGACCTGTAAGATATAGAAACACTACACTGTGTCATTACTATACTCTGAAGACCTGTAAGATATAGAAACACTACACTGTGTCATTACTATACTGTGAAGACGTGTAAGATATAGAAACACTACACTGTGTCATTACTATACTGTGAAGACCTGTAAGATATAGAAACACTACACTGTATCATTACTATACTGTGAAGACCTGTAAGATATAGAAACACTACACTGTATCATTACTATACTGTGAAGACCTTTGAGATATAGAAACACTACACTGTATCATTACTATACTGTGAAGACCTGTAAGATATAGAAACACTACACTGTGTCATTACTATACTCTGAAGACCTGTAAGATATAGAAACACTACACTGTGTCATTACTATACTGTAAAGACCTGTAAGATATAGAAACACTACACTGTATCATTACTATACTGTGAGGACCTGTAAGTTATAGAAACACTACACTGTGTCATTACTATACTCTGAAGACCTGTAAGATATAGAAACACTAAACTGTGTCATTACTATACTGTGAAGACCTGTAAGATATAGAAACACTACACTGTATCATTACTATACTGTGAAGACGTGTAAGATATAGAAACACTACACTGTATCATTACTATACTGTGAAGACCTGTAAGATATAGAAACACTACACTGTGTCATTACTATACTCTGAAGACCTGTAAGATATAGAAACACTACACCGTGTCATTACTATACTGTGAAGACCTGTAAGATATAGAAACACTACACTGTGTCATTACTATAATGTGAAGACCTGTAATATATAGAAACACTACACTGTGTCATTACTATACTCTGAAGACCTGTAAGAGATAGAAACACTCCACTGTATCATTACTATACTGTGAAGACCTGTAAGATATAGAAACACTACACTGTGTCATTACTATACTGTGAAGACCTGTAAGATATAGAAACACTACACTGTATCATTACTATACTGTGAAGACCTGTAAGATATAGAAACACTACACTGTGTCATTACTATACTCTGAAGACCTGTAAGATATAGAAACACTACACTGTGTCATTACTATACTGTGAAGACGTGTAAGATATAGAAACACTACACTGTATCATTACTATACTGTGAAGACCTGTAAGATATAGAAACACTACACTGTGTCATTACGATACTCTGAAGACCTGTAAGATATAGAAACACTACACTGTGTCATTACTATACTGTGAAGACCTGTAAGATATAGAAACACTACACTGTGTCATTACTATACTGTGAATACCTGTAAGATATAGAAACACTACACTGTGTCATTACTATAATGTGAAGACCTGTAATATATAGAAACACTACACTGTGTCATTACTATACTGTGAAGACCTGTAAGATATAGAAACACTACACTGTATCATTACTATACTGTGAAGACCTGTAAGATATAGAAACACTACACTGTGTCATTACTATACTCTGAAGACCTGTAAGATATAGAAACACTACACTTTGTCATTACTATACTGTGAAGACGTGTAAGATATAGAAACTCTACACTGTGTCATTACTATACTGTGAAGACCTGTAAGATATAGAAACACTACACTGTATCATTACTATACTGTGAAGACCTGTAAGATATAGAAACACTACACTGTATCATTACTATACTGTGAAGACCTTTGAGATATAGAAACACTACACTGTGTCATTACTATACTCTGAAGACCTGTAAGATATAGAAACACTACACTTTGTCATTACTATACTGTGAAGACGTGTAAGATATAGAAACTCTACACTGTGTCATTACTATACTGTGAAGACCTGTAAGATATAGAAACACTACACTGTATCATTACTATACTGTGAAGACCTGTAAGATATAGAAACACTACACTGTATCATTACTATACTGTGAAGACCTTTGAGATATAGAAACACTACACTGTATCATTACTATACTGTGAAGACCTGTAAGATATAGAAACACTACACTGTGTCATTACTATAATGTGAAGACCTGTAATATATAGAAACACTACACTGTGTCATTACTATAATGTGAAGACCTGTAATATATAGAAACACTACACTGTGTCATTACTATAATGTGAAGACCTGTAATATATAGAAACACTACACTGTGTCATTACTATACTGTGAAGACCTGTAAGATATAGAAACACTACACTGTGTCATTACTATACTGTGAAGACCTGTAAGACATACAAAAAAATTCACTGTATCATTACTATACTGTGAAGACCTGTAAGATATAGAAACACTACACTGTGTCATTACTATACTGTGAAGACCTGTAAGATATAGAAACACTACACTGTGTCATTACTATACTGTGAAGACCTGTAAGACATACAAAAAAATTCACTGTATCATTACTATACTGTGAAGACCTGTAAGATATAGAAACACTACACTGTGTCATTACTATACTGTGAAGACCTGTAAGATATAGAAACACTACACTGTGTCATTACTATACTGTGAAGACCTGTAAGATATAGAAACACTACACTGTGTCATTACTATAATGTGAAGACCTGTAAGATATAGAAACACTACACTGTGTCATTACTATACTGTGAAGACCTGTAAGATATAGAAACACTACACTGTGTCATTACTATAATGTGAAGACCTGTAAGATATAGAAACACTACACTGTGTCATTACTATACTGTGAAGACCTGTAATATATAGAAACACTACACTGTGTCATTACTATACTCTGAAGACCTGTAAGATATAGAAACACTACACTGTGTCATTACTATACGCTGAAGACCTATAATATATAGAAACACTACACTGTATCATTACGATACTGTGAAGACCTGTAATATATAGAAACACTACACTGTATCATTACTATACTCTGAAGACCTGTAATATATAGAAACACTACACTTTGTCATTACTATACTGTGAAGACCTGTAAGATATAGAAACACTACACTGTGTCATTACTATACTCTGAAGACCTGTAATATATAGAAACACTACACTTTGTCATTACTATACTTTGAAGACCTGTAAGATATAGAAACACTACACTGTGTCATTACTATACTCTGAAGACCTGTAAGGTATAGAAACACTACACTGTGTCATTACTATACTGTGAAGACCTGTAAGATATAGAAACACTACACTGTGTCATTACTATACTGTGAAGACCTGTAGGATATAGAAACACTACACTGTGTCATTACTATACTGTGAAGAACTATGATATATAGAAACACTACACTGTGTCATTACTATACTGTAGAGACCTGTAAGATATAGAAACACTACACAGTGTCATTACTATACTCTGAAGACCTGTAAGACATACAAAAAAATTCACTCTATCATTACTATACTGTGAAGACCTGTAAAATATAGAAACACTACACTGTGTCATTACTATACTGTGAAGACCTGTAAGATATAGAAACACTACACTGTATCATTACTATACTGTGAAGACCTGTAAGATATAGAAACACTACACTGTGTCATTACTATACTGTGAAGACCTGTAGTATATAGAAACACTACACTGCGTCATTACTATACTGTGAAGACCTGTAAGATATAGAAACACTACACTGTGTCATTACTATACTCTGAAGACCTGTAAGATATAGAAACACTACACTGTATCATTACTATACTGTGAAGACCTGTAAGATATAGAAACACTACACAGTGTCATTACTATACTCTGAAGACCTGTAAGATATAGAAACACTACACTGTGTCATTACTATACTGTGAAGACCTGTAAGATATAGAAACACTACACTGTGTCATTACTATACTGTGAAGACCTGTAGGATATAGAAACACTACACTGTGTCATTACTATACTGTGAAGAACTATGATATATAGAAACACTACACTGTGTCATTACTATACTGTAGAGACCTGTAAGATATAGAAACACTACACTGTGTCATTACTATACTGTGAAGACCTGTAATATATAGAAACACCACACTGTGTCATTACTATACTCTGAAGACCTGTAAGATATAGAAACATTACACTGTGTCATTACTATACCCTGAAGACCTGTAAGATATAAAAACACTACACTGTGTCATTACTATACTGTGAAGACCTGTAAGATATAGAAACACTACACTGTATCATTACTATACTGTGAAGACGTGTAAGATATAGAAACACTACACTGTGTCATTACTATACTCTGAAGACCTGTAAGATATAGAAACACTACACTGTGTCATTACTATACTGTGAAGACCTGTAAGATATAGAAACACTACACTGTGTCATTACTATACTGTGAAGACCTGTAAGATATAGAAACACTACACTGTGTCATTACTATAATGTGAAGACCTGTAATATATAGAAACACTACACTGTGTCATTACTATACTGTGAAGACCTGTAAGATATAGAAACACTACACTGTATCATTACTATACTGTGAAGACCTGTAAGATATAGAAACACTACACTGTGTCATTACTATACTCTGAAGACCTGTAAGATATAGAAACACTACACTGTGTCATTACTATACTGTGAAGACGTGTAAGATATAGAAACACTACACTGTGTCATTACTATACTGTGAAGACCTGTAAGATATAGAAACACTACACTGTATCATTACTATACTGTGAAGACCTGTAAGATATAGAAACACTACACTGTATCATTACTATACTGTGAAGACCTTTGAGATATAGAAACACTACACTGTATCATTACTATACTGTGAAGACCTGTAAGATATAGAAACACTACACTGTGTCATTACTATACTGTGAAGACCTGTAAGATATAGAAACACTACACTGTGTCATTACTATACTGTGAAGACCTGTAGTATATAGAAACACTACACTGCGTCATTACTATACTGTGAAGACCTGTAAGATATAGAAACACTACACTGTGTCATTACTATACTCTGAAGACCTGTAAGATATAGAAACACTACACTGTATCATTACTATACTGTGAAGACCTGTAAGATATAGAAACACTACACTGTATCATTACTATACTGTGAAGACCTGTAAGATATAGAAACACTACACAGTGTCATTACTATACTCTGAAGACCTGTAAGATATAGAAACACTACACAGTGTCATTACTATACTCTGAAGACCTGTAAGATATAGAAACACTACACTGTGTCATTACTATACTGTGAAGACCTGTAAGATATAGAAACACTACACTGTATCATTACTATACTGTGAAGACCTGTAAGATATAGAAACACTACACAGTGTCATTACTATACTCTGAAGACCTGTAAGATATAGAAACACTACACTGTATCATTACTATACTGTGAAGACCTGTAAGATATAGAAACACTACACAGTGTCATTACTATACTCTGAAGACCTGTAAGATATAGAAACACTACACTGTGTCATTACTATACTGTGAAGACCTGTAAGATATAGAAACACTACACTGTGTCATTACTATACTGTGAAGACCTGTAGGATATAGAAACACTACACTGTGTCATTACTATACTGTGAAGAACTATGATATATAGAAACACTACACTGTGTCATTACTATACTGTAGAGACCTGTAAGATATAGAAACACTACACTGTGTCATTACTATACTGTGAAGACCTGTAATATATAGAAACACCACACTGTGTCATTACTATACTCTGAAGACCTGTAAGATATAGAAACATTACACTGTGTCATTACTATACCCTGAAGACCTGTAAGATATAAAAACACTACACTGTGTCATTACTATACTGTGAAGACCTGTAAGATATAGAAACACTACACTGTATCATTACTATACTGTGAAGACGTGTAAGATATAGAAACACTACACTGTGTCATTACTATACTCTGAAGACCTGTAAGATATAGAAACACTACACTGTGTCATTACTATACTGTGAAGACCTGTAAGATATAGAAACACTACACTGTGTCATTACTATACTGTGAAGACCTGTAAGATATAGAAACACTACACTGTGTCATTACTATAATGTGAAGACCTGTAATATATAGAAACACTACACTGTGTCATTACTATACTGTGAAGACCTGTAAGATATAGAAACACTACACTGTATCATTACTATACTGTGAAGACCTGTAAGATATAGAAACACTACACTGTGTCATTACTATACTCTGAAGACCTGTAAGATATAGAAACACTACACTGTGTCATTACTATACTGTGAAGACGTGTAAGATATAGAAACACTACACTGTGTCATTACTATACTGTGAAGACCTGTAAGATATAGAAACACTACACTGTATCATTACTATACTGTGAAGACCTGTAAGATATAGAAACACTACACTGTATCATTACTATACTGTGAAGACCTTTGAGATATAGAAACACTACACTGTATCATTACTATACTGTGAAGACCTGTAAGATATAGAAACACTACACTGTGTCATTACTATAATGTGAAGACCTGTAATATATAGAAACACAACACTGTGTCATTACTATACTCTGAAGACCTGTAAGATATAGAAACATTACACTGTGTCATTACTATACTCTGAAGACCTGTAAGATATAAAAACACTACACTGTGTCATTACTATACTCTGAAGACCTGTAAGATATAAAAACACTACACTGTGTCATTACTATACTGTGAAGACCTATAATATATAGAAACACTACACTGTGTCATTACTATACTCTGAAGACCTGTAAGATAGAGAAACACTACACTGTGTCATTACTATACTGTAAAGACCTGTAAGATATAGAAACACTACACTGTATCATTACTATACTGTGAGGACCTGTAAGTTATAGAAACACTACACTGTGTCATTACTATACTCTGAAGACCTGTAAGATATAGAAACACTAAACTGTGTCATTACTATACTGTGAAGACCTGTAAGATATAGAAACACTACACTGTATCATTACTATACTGTGAAGACGTGTAAGATATAGAAACACTACACTGTATCATTACTATACTGTGAAGACCTGTAAGATATAGAAACACTACACTGTGTCATTACTATACTCTGAAGACCTGTAAGATATAGAAACACTACACCGTGTCATTACTATACTGTGAAGACCTGTAAGATATAGAAACACTACACTGTGTCATTACTATAATGTGAAGACCTGTAATATATAGAAACACTACACTGTGTCATTACTATACTCTGAAGACCTGTAAGATATAGAAACACTCCACTGTATCATTACTATACTGTGAAGACCTGTAAGATATAGAAACACTACACTGTGTCATTACTATACTGTGAAGACCTGTAAGATATAGAAACACTACACTGTATCATTACTATACTGTGAAGACCTGTAAGATATAGAAACACTACACTGTGTCATTACTATACTCTGAAGACCTGTAAGATATAGAAACACTACACTGTGTCATTACTATACTGTGAAGACGTGTAAGATATAGAAACACTACACTGTATCATTACTATACTGTGAAGACCTGTAAGATATAGAAACACTACACTGTGTCATTACTATAATGTGAAGACCTGTAATATATAGAAACACTACACTGTGTCATTACGATACTCTGAAGACCTGTAAGATATAGAAACACTACACTGTGTCATTACTATACTGTGAAGACCTGTAAGATATAGAAACACTACACTGTGTCATTACTATACTGTGAATACCTGTAAGATATAGAAACACTACACTGTGTCATTACTATAATGTGAAGACCTGTAATATATAGAAACACTACACTGTGTCATTACTATACTGTGAAGACCTGTAAGATATAGAAACACTACACTGTATCATTACTATACTGTGAAGACCTGTAAGATATAGAAACACTACACTGTGTCATTACTATACTCTGAAGACCTGTAAGATATAGAAACACTACACTTTGTCATTACTATACTGTGAAGACGTGTAAGATATAGTAACACTACACTGTGTCATTACTATACTGTGAAGACCTGTAAGATATAGAAACACTACACTGTATCATTACTATACTGTGAAGACCTGTAAGATATAGAAACACTACACTGTATCATTACTATACTGTGAAGACCTTTGAGATATAGAAACACTACACTGTATCATTACTATACTGTGAAGACCTGTAAGATATAGAAACACTACACTATGTCATTACTATAATGTGAAGACCTGTAATATATAGAAACACTACACTGTGTCATTACTATAATGTGAAGACCTGTAATATATAGAAACACTACACTGTGTCATTACTATAATGTGAAGACCTGTAATATATAGAAACACTACACTGTGTCATTACTATACTGTGAAGACCTGTAAGATATAGAAACACTACACTGTGTCATTACTATACTGTGAAGACCTGTAAGACATAGAAACACTACACTGTATCATTACTATACTGTGAAGACCTGTAAGACATACAAAAAAATTCACTGTATCATTACTATACTGTGAAGACCTGTAAGATATAGAAACACTACACTGTGTCATTACTATACTGTGAAGACCTGTAAGATATAGAAACACTACACTGTGTCATTACTATACTGTGAAGACCTGTAAGATATAGAAACACTACTCTGTGTCATTACTATACTGTGAAGACCTGTAAGATATAGAAACACTACTCTGTGTCATTACTATACTGTGAAGACCTGTAAGATATAGAAACACTACACTGTGTCATTACTATAATGTGAAGACCTGTAAGATATAGAAACACTACACTGTGTCATTACTATACTGTGAAGACCTGTAAGATATAGAAACACTACACTGTGTCATTACTATAATGTTAAGACCTGTAAGATATAGAAACACTACACTTTGTCATTACTATACTGTGAAGACCTGTAATATATAGAAACACTACACTGTGTCATTACTATACTCTGAAGACCTGTAAGATATAGAAACACTACACTGTGTCATTACTATACGCTGAAGACCTATAATATATAGAAACACTACACTGTATCATTACGATACTGTGAAGACCTGTAATATATAGAAACACTACACTGTATCATTACTATACTCTGAAGACCTGTAATATATAGAAACACTACACTTTGTCATTACTATACTGTGAAGACCTGTAAGATATAGAAACACTACACTGTGTCATTACTATACTCTGAAGACCTGTAATATATAGAAACACTACACTTTGTCATTACTATACTGTGAAGACCTGTAAGATATAGAAACACTACACTGTGTCATTACTATACTCTGAAGACCTGTAAGGTATAGAAACACTACACTGTATCATTACTATACTGTGAAGACCTGTAAGATATAGAAACACTACACTGTGTCATTACTATACTGTGAAGACCTGTAAGATATAGAAACACTACACTGTGTCATTACTATACTGTGAAGACCTGTAGGATATAGAAACACTACACTGTGTCATTACTATACTGTGAAGAACTATGATATATAGAAACACTACACTGTGTCATTACTATACTGTAGAGACCTGTAAGATATAGAAACACTACACAGTGTCATTACTATACTCTGAAGACCTGTAAGACATACAAAAAAATTCACTGTATCATTACTATACTGTGAAGACCTGTAAAATATAGAAACACTACACTGTGTCATTACTATACTGTGAAGACCTGTAAGATATAGAAACACTACACTGTATCATTACTATACTGTGAAGACCTGTAAGATATAGAAACACTACACTGTGTCATTACTATACTGTGAAGACCTGTAGTATATAGAAACACTACACTGCGTCATTACTATACTGTGAAGACCTGTAAGATATAGAAACACTACACTGTGTCATTACTATACTCTGAAGACCTGTAAGATATAGAAACACTACACTGTATCATTACTATACTGTGAAGACCTGTAAGATATAGAAACACTACACAGTGTCATTACTATACTCTGAAGACCTGTAAGATATAGAAACACTACACAGTGTCATTACTATACTCTGAAGACCTGTAAGATATAGAAACATTACACTGGGTTATTACTATACTCTGAAGACCTGTAAGATATAGAAACACTACACTGTGTCATTACTATACTGTGAAGACCTGTAAGATATAGAAACACTACACTGTATCATTACTATACTGTGAAGACCTGTAAGATATAGAAACACTACACAGTGTCATTACTATACTCTGAAGACCTGTAAGATATAGAAACACTACACTGTGTCATTACTATACTGTGAAGACCTGTAAGATATAGAAACACTACACTGTGTCATTACTATACTGTGAAGACCTGTAGGATATAGAAACACTACACTGTGTCATTACTATACTGTGAAGAACTATGATATATAGAAACACTACACTGTGTCATTACTATACTGTAGAGACCTGTAAGATATAGAAACACTACACTGTGTCATTACTATACTGTGAAGACCTGTAATATATAGAAACACCACACTGTGTCATTACTATACTCTGAAGACCTGTAAGATATAGAAACATTACACTGTGTCATTACTATACTCTGAAGACCTGTAAGATATAAAAACACTACACTGTGTCATTACTATACTCTGAAGACCTGTAATATATAGAAACACCACACTGTGTCATTACTATACTCTGAAGACCTGTAAGATATAGAAACATTACACTGTGTCAGTACTATACTCTGAAGACCTGTAAGATATAAAAACACTACACTGTGTCATTACTATACTCTGAAGACCTGTAATATATAGAAACACCACACTGTGTCATTACTATACTCTGAAGACCTGTAAGATATAGAAACATTACACTGTGTCATTACTATACTCTGAAGACTTGTAAGATATAAAAACACTACACTGTGTCATTACTATACTGTAAAGACCTGTAAGATATAGAAACACTACACTGTATCATTACTATACTGTGAAGACCTTTGAGATATAGAAACACTACACTGTATCATTACTATACTGTGAAGACCTGTAAGATATAGAAACACTACACTGTGTCATTACTATAATGTGAAGACCTGTAATATATAGAAACACAACACTGTGTCATTACTATACTCTGAAGACCTGTAAGATATAGAAACATTACACTGTGTCATTACTATACTCTGAAGACCTGTAAGATATAAAAACACTACACTGTGTCATTACTATACTCTGAAGACCTGTAAGATATAGAAACACTACACTGTGTCATTACTATACTGTAAAGACCTGTAAGATATAGAAACACTACACTGTATCATTACTATACTGTGAGGACCTGTAAGTTATAGAAACACTACACTGTGTCATTACTATACTCTGAAGACCTGTAAGATATAGAAACACTAAACTGTGTCATTACTATACTGTGAAGACCTGTAAGATATAGAAACACTACACTGTATCATTACTATACTGTGAAGACGTGTAAGATATAGAAACACTACACTGTATCATTACTATACTGTGAAGACCTGTAAGATATAGAAACACTACACTGTGTCATTACTATACTCTGAAGACCTGTAAGATATAGAAACACTACACCGTGTCATTACTATACTGTGAAGACCTGTAAGATATAGAAACACTACACTGTGTCATTACTATAATGTGAAGACCTGTAATATATAGAAACACTACACTGTGTCATTACTATACTCTGAAGACCTGTAAGATATAGAAACACTCCACTGTATCATTACTATACTGTGAAGACCTGTAAGATATAGAAACACTACACTGTGTCATTACTATACTGTGAAGACCTGTAAGATATAGAAACACTACACTGTATCATTACTATACTGTGAAGACCTGTAAGATATAGAAACACTACACTGTGTCATTACTATACTCTGAAGACCTGTAAGATATAGAAACACTACACTGTGTCATTACTATACTGTGAAGACGTGTAAGATATAGAAACACTACACTGTATCATTACTATACTGTGAAGACCTGTAAGATATAGAAACACTACACTGTGTCATTACTATACTGTGAAGACCTGTAAGATATAGAAACACTACACTGTGTCATTACTATAATGTGAAGACCTGTAATATATAGAAACACTACACTGTGTCATTACTATACTGTGAAGACCTGTAAGATATAGAAACACTACACTGTATCATTACTATACTGTGAAGACCTGTAAGATATAGAAACACTACACTGTGTCATTACTATACTCTGAAGACCTGTAAGATATAGAAACACTACACTTTGTCATTACTATACTGTGAAGACGTGTAAGATATAGAAACACTACACTGTGTCATTACTATACTGTGAAGACCTGTAAGATATAGAAACACTACACTGTATCATTACTATACTGTGAAGACCTGTAAGATATAGAAACACTACACTGTATCATTACTATACTGTGAAGACCTTTGAGATATAGAAACACTACACTGTATCATTACTATACTGTGAAGACCTGTAAGATATAGAAACACTACACTGTGTCATTACTATAATGTGAAGACCTGTAATATATAGAAACACTACACTGTGTCATTACTATAATGTGAAGACCTGTAATATATAGAAACACTACACTGTGTCATTACTATAATGTGAAGACCTGTAATATATAGAAACACTACACTGTGTCATTACTATACTGTGAAGACCTGTAAGATATAGAAACACTACACTGTGTCATTACTATACTGTGAAGACCTGTAAGACATAGAAACACTACACTGTATCATTACTATACTGTGAAGACCTGTAAGATATAGAAACACTACACTGTGTCATTACTATACTGTGAAGACCTGTAAGATATAGAAACACTACACTGTGTCATTACTATACTGTGAAGACCTGTAAGACATACAAAAAAATTCACTGTATCATTACTATACTGTGAAGACCTGTAAGATATAGAAACACTACACTGTGTCATTACTATACTGTGAAGACCTGTAAGATATAGAAACACTACACTGTGTCATTACTATACTGTGAAGACCTGTAAGATATAGAAACACTACTCTGTGTCATTACTATACTGTGAAGACCTGTAAGATATAGAAACACTACTCTGTGTCATTACTATACTGTGAAGACCTGTAAGATATAGAAACACTACACTGTGTCATTACTATAATGTGAAGACCTGTAAGATATAGAAACACTACACTGTGTCATTACTATACTGTGAAGACCTGTAAGATATAGAAACACTACACTGTGTCATTACTATAATGTGAAGACCTGTAAGATATAGAAACACTACACTGTGTCATTACTATACTGTGAAGACCTGTAATATATAGAAACACTACACTGTGTCATTACTATACTCTGAAGACCTGTAAGATATAGAAACACTACACTGTGTCATTACTATACGCTGAAGACCTATAATATATAGAAACACTACACTGTATCATTACGATACTGTGAAGACCTGTAATATATAGAAACACTACACTGTATCATTACTATACTCTGAAGACCTGTAATATATAGAAACACTACACTTTGTCATTACTATACTGCGAAGACCTGTAAGATATAGAAACACTACACTGTGTCATTACTATACTCTGAAGACCTGTAATATATAGAAACACTACACTTTGTCATTACTATACTGTGAAGACCTGTAAGATATAGAAACACTACACTGTGTCATTACTATACTCTGAAGACCTGTAAGGTATAGAAACACTACACTGTATCATTACTATACTGTGAAGACCTGTAAGATATAGAAACACTACACTGTGTCATTACTATACTGTGAAGACCTGTAAGATATAGAAACACTACACTGTGTCATTACTATACTGTGAAGACCTGTAGGATATAGAAACACTACACTGTGTCATTACTATACTGTGAAGAACTATGATATATAGAAACACTACACTGTGTCATTACTATACTGTAGAGACCTGTAAGATATAGAAACACTACACAGTGTCATTACTATACTCTGAAGACCTGTAAGACATACAAAAAAATTCACTGTATCATTACTATACTGTGAAGACCTGTAAAATATTGAAACACTACACTGTGTCATTACTATACTGTGAAGACCTGTAAGATATAGAAACACTACACTGTATCATTACTATACTGCGAAGACCTGTAAGATATAGAAACACTACACTGTGTCATTACTATACTGTGAAGACCTGTAGTATATAGAAACACTACACTGCGTCATTACTATACTGTGAAGACCTGTAAGATATAGAAACACTACACTGTGTCATTACTATACTCTGAAGACCTGTAAGATATAGAAACACTACACTGTATCATTACTATACTGTGAAGACCTGTAAGATATAGAAACACTACACAGTGTCATTACTATACTCTGAAGACCTGTAAGATATAGAAACACTACACAGTGTCATTACTATACTCTGAAGACCTGTAAGATATAGAAACACTACACTGTGTCATTACTATAATGTGAAGACCTGTAATATATAGAAACACTACACTGTGTCATTACTATACTCTGAAGACCTGTAAGATATAGAAACACTCCACTGTATCATTACTATACTGTGAAGACCTGTAAGATATAGAAACACTACACTGTGTCATTACTATACTGTGAAGACCTGTAAGATATAGAAACACTACACTGTATCATTACTATACTGTGAAGACCTGTAAGATATAGAAACACTACACTGTGTCATTACTATACTCTGAAGACCTGTAAGATATAGAAACACTACACTGTGTCATTACTATACTGTGAAGACGTGTAAGATATAGAAACACTACACTGTATCATTACTATACTGTGAAGACCTGTAAGATATAGAAACACTACACTGTGTCATTACTATAATGTGAAGACCTGTAATATATAGAAACACTACATTGTGTCATTACGATACTCTGAAGACCTGTAAGATATAGAAACACTACACTGTGTCATTACTATACTGTGAAGACCTGTAAGATATAGAAACACTACACTGTGTCATTACTATACTGTGAATACCTGTAAGATATAGAAACACTACACTGTGTCATTACTATAATGTGAAGACCTGTAATATATAGAAACACTACACTGTGTCATTACTATACTGTGAAGACCTGTAAGATATAGAAACACTACACTGTATCATTACTATACTGTGAAGACCTGTAAGATATAGAAACACTACACTGTGTCATTACTATACTCTGAAGACCTGTAAGATATAGAAACACTACACTTTGTCATTACTATACTGTGAAGACGTGTAAGATATAGTAACACTACACTGTGTCATTACTATACTGTGAAGACCTGTAAGATATAGAAACACTACACTGTATCATTACTATACTGTGAAGACCTGTAAGATATAGAAACACTACACTGTATCATTACTATACTGTGAAGACCTTTGAGATATAGAAACACTACACTGTATCATTACTATACTGTGAAGACCTGTAAGATATAGAAACACTACACTATGTCATTACTATAATGTGAAGACCTGTAATATATAGAAACACTACACTGTGTCATTACTATAATGTGAAGACCTGTAATATATAGAAACACTACACTGTGTCATTACTATAATGTGAAGACCTGTAATATATAGAAACACTACACTGTGTCATTACTATACTGTGAAGACCTGTAAGATATAGAAACACTACACTGTGTCATTACTATACTGTGAAGACCTGTAAGACATAGAAACACTACACTGTATCATTACTATACTGTGAAGACCTGTAAGACATACAAAAAAATTCACTGTATCATTACTATACTGTGAAGACCTGTAAGATATAGAAACACTACACTGTGTCATTACTATACTGTGAAGACCTGTAAGATATAGAAACACTACACTGTGTCATTACTATACTGTGAAGACCTGTAAGATATAGAAACACTACTCTGTGTCATTACTATACTGTGAAGACCTGTAAGATATAGAAACACTACTCTGTGTCATTACTATACTGTGAAGACCTGTAAGATATAGAAACACTACACTGTGTCATTACTATAATGTGAAGACCTGTAAGATATAGAAACACTACACTGTGTCATTACTATACTGTGAAGACCTGTAAGATATAGAAACACTACACTGTGTCATTACTATAATGTTAAGACCTGTAAGATATAGAAACACTACACTTTGTCATTACTATACTGTGAAGACCTGTAATATATAGAAACACTACACTGTGTCATTACTATACTCTGAAGACCTGTAAGATATAGAAACACTACACTGTGTCATTACTATACGCTGAAGACCTATAATATATAGAAACACTACACTGTATCATTACGATACTGTGAAGACCTGTAATATATAGAAACACTACACTGTATCATTACTATACTCTGAAGACCTGTAATATATAGAAACACTACACTTTGTCATTACTATACTGTGAAGACCTGTAAGATATAGAAACACTACACTGTGTCATTACTATACTCTGAAGACCTGTAATATATAGAAACACTACACTTTGTCATTACTATACTGTGAAGACCTGTAAGATATAGAAACACTACACTGTGTCATTACTATACTCTGAAGACCTGTAAGGTATAGAAACACTACACTGTATCATTACTATACTGTGAAGACCTGTAAGATATAGAAACACTACACTGTGTCATTACTATACTGTGAAGACCTGTAAGATATAGAAACACTACACTGTGTCATTACTATACTGTGAAGACCTGTAGGATATAGAAACACTACACTGTGTCATTACTATACTGTGAAGAACTATGATATATAGAAACACTACACTGTGTCATTACTATACTGTAGAGACCTGTAAGATATAGAAACACTACACAGTGTCATTACTATACTCTGAAGACCTGTAAGACATACAAAAAAATTCACTGTATCATTACTATACTGTGAAGACCTGTAAAATATAGAAACACTACACTGTGTCATTACTATACTGTGAAGACCTGTAAGATATAGAAACACTACACTGTATCATTACTATACTGTGAAGACCTGTAAGATATAGAAACACTACACTGTGTCATTACTATACTGTGAAGACCTGTAGTATATAGAAACACTACACTGCGTCATTACTATACTGTGAAGACCTGTAAGATATAGAAACACTACACTGTGTCATTACTATACTCTGAAGACCTGTAAGATATAGAAACACTACACTGTATCATTACTATACTGTGAAGACCTGTAAGATATAGAAACACTACACAGTGTCATTACTATACTCTGAAGACCTGTAAGATATAGAAACACT
The DNA here is from genome assembly GCA_964016885.1 of Eledone cirrhosa. Lineage (NCBI taxonomy): Eukaryota > Metazoa > Mollusca > Cephalopoda > Octopoda > Eledonidae > Eledone > Eledone cirrhosa. Next base: position 35,659,484 of record OZ024743.1, read on the forward strand.
ACACAGTGTCATTACTATACTCTGAAGACCTGTAAGATATAGAAACATTACACTGGGTTATTACTATACTCTGAAGACCTGTAAGATATAGAAACACTACACTGTGTCATTACTATACTGTGAAGACCTGTAAGATATAGAAACACTACACTGTATCATTACTATACTGTGAAGACCTGTAAGATATAGAAACACTACACAGTGTCATTACTATACTCTGAAGACCTGTAAGATATAGAAACACTACACTGTGTCATTACTATACTGTGAAGACCTGTAGGATATAGAAACACTACACTGTGTCATTACTATACTGTGAAGAACTATGATATATAGAAACACTACACTGTGTCATTACTATACTGTAGAGACCTGTAAGATATAGAAACACTACACTGTGTCATTACTATACTGTGAAGACCTGTAATATATAGAAACACCACACTGTGTCATTACTATACTCTGAAGACCTGTAAGATATAGAAACATTACACTGTGTCATTACTATACTCTGAAGACCTGTAAGATATAAAAACACTACACTGTGTCATTACTATACTCTGAAGACCTGTAATATATAGAAACACCACACTGTGTCATTACTATACTCTGAAGACCTGTAAGATATAGAAACATTACACTGTGTCAGTACTATACTCTGAAGACCTGTAAGATATAAAAACACTACACTGTGTCATTACTATACTCTGAAGACCTGTAATATATAGAAACACCACACTGTGTCATTACTATACTCTGAAGACCTGTAAGATATAGAAACATTACACTGTGTCATTACTATACTCTGAAGACTTGTAAGATATAAAAACACTACACTGTGTCATTACTATACTGTAAAGACCTGTAAGATATAGAAACACTACACTGTATCATTACTATACTGTGAAGACCTTTGAGATATAGAAACACTACACTGTATCATTACTATACTGTGAAGACCTGTAAGATATAGAAACACTACACTGTGTCATTACTATAATGTGAAGACCTGTAATATATAGAAACACAACACTGTGTCATTACTATACTCTGAAGACCTGTAAGATATAGAAACATTACACTGTGTCATTACTATACTCTGAAGACCTGTAAGATATAAAAACACTACACTGTGTCATTACTATACTCTGAAGACCTGTAAGATATAGAAACACTACACTGTGTCATTACTATACTGTAAAGACCTGTAAGATATAGAAACACTACACTGTATCATTACTATACTGTGAGGACCTGTAAGTTATAGAAACACTACACTGTGTCATTACTATACTCTGAAGACCTGTAAGATATAGAAACACTAAACTGTGTCATTACTATACTGTGAAGACCTGTAAGATATAGAAACACTACACTGTATCATTACTATACTGTGAAGACGTGTAAGATATAGAAACACTACACTGTATCATTACTATACTGTGAAGACCTGTAAGATATAGAAACACTACACTGTGTCATTACTATACTCTGAAGACCTGTAAGATATAGAAACACTACACCGTGTCATTACTATACTGTGAAGACCTGTAAGATATAGAAACACTACACTGTGTCATTACTATAATGTGAAGACCTGTAATATATAGAAACACTACACTGTGTCATTACTATACTCTGAAGACCTGTAAGATATAGAAACACTCCACTGTATCATTACTATACTGTGAAGACCTGTAAGATATAGAAACACTACACTGTGTCATTACTATACTGTGAAGACCTGTAAGATATAGAAACACTACACTGTATCATTACTATACTGTGAAGACCTGTAAGATATAGAAACACTACACTGTGTCATTACTATACTCTGAAGACCTGTAAGATATAGAAACACTACACTGTGTCATTACTATACTGTGAAGACGTGTAAGATATAGAAACACTACACTGTATCATTACTATACTGTGAAGACCTGTAAGATATAGAAACACTACACTGTGTCATTACTATACTGTGAAGACCTGTAAGATATAGAAACACTACACTGTGTCATTACTATAATGTGAAGACCTGTAATATATAGAAACACTACACTGTGTCATTACTATACTGTGAAGACCTGTAAGATATAGAAACACTACACTGTATCATTACTATACTGTGAAGACCTGTAAGATATAGAAACACTACACTGTGTCATTACTATACTCTGAAGACCTGTAAGATATAGAAACACTACACTTTGTCATTACTATACTGTGAAGACGTGTAAGATATAGAAACACTACACTGTGTCATTACTATACTGTGAAGACCTGTAAGATATAGAAACACTACACTGTATCATTACTATACTGTGAAGACCTGTAAGATATAGAAACACTACACTGTATCATTACTATACTGTGAAGACCTTTGAGATATAGAAACACTACACTGTATCATTACTATACTGTGAAGACCTGTAAGATATAGAAACACTACACTGTGTCATTACTATAATGTGAAGACCTGTAATATATAGAAACACTACACTGTGTCATTACTATAATGTGAAGACCTGTAATATATAGAAACACTACACTGTGTCATTACTATAATGTGAAGACCTGTAATATATAGAAACACTACACTGTGTCATTACTATACTGTGAAGACCTGTAAGATATAGAAACACTACACTGTGTCATTACTATACTGTGAAGACCTGTAAGACATAGAAACACTACACTGTATCATTACTATACTGTGAAGACCTGTAAGATATAGAAACACTACACTGTGTCATTACTATACTGTGAAGACCTGTAAGATATAGAAACACTACACTGTGTCATTACTATACTGTGAAGACCTGTAAGACATACAAAAAAATTCACTGTATCATTACTATACTGTGAAGACCTGTAAGATATAGAAACACTACACTGTGTCATTACTATACTGTGAAGACCTGTAAGATATAGAAACACTACACTGTGTCATTACTATACTGTGAAGACCTGTAAGATATAGAAACACTACTCTGTGTCATTACTATACTGTGAAGACCTGTAAGATATAGAAACACTACTCTGTGTCATTACTATACTGTGAAGACCTGTAAGATATAGAAACACTACACTGTGTCATTACTATAATGTGAAGACCTGTAAGATATAGAAACACTACACTGTGTCATTACTATACTGTGAAGACCTGTAAGATATAGAAACACTACACTGTGTCATTACTATAATGTGAAGACCTGTAAGATATAGAAACACTACACTGTGTCATTACTATACTGTGAAGACCTGTAATATATAGAAACACTACACTGTGTCATTACTATACTCTGAAGACCTGTAAGATATAGAAACACTACACTGTGTCATTACTATACGCTGAAGACCTATAATATATAGAAACACTACACTGTATCATTACGATACTGTGAAGACCTGTAATATATAGAAACACTACACTGTATCATTACTATACTCTGAAGACCTGTAATATATAGAAACACTACACTTTGTCATTACTATACTGCGAAGACCTGTAAGATATAGAAACACTACACTGTGTCATTACTATACTCTGAAGACCTGTAATATATAGAAACACTACACTTTGTCATTACTATACTGTGAAGACCTGTAAGATATAGAAACACTACACTGTGTCATTACTATACTCTGAAGACCTGTAAGGTATAGAAACACTACACTGTATCATTACTATACTGTGAAGACCTGTAAGATATAGAAACACTACACTGTGTCATTACTATACTGTGAAGACCTGTAAGATATAGAAACACTACACTGTGTCATTACTATACTGTGAAGACCTGTAGGATATAGAAACACTACACTGTGTCATTACTATACTGTGAAGAACTATGATATATAGAAACACTACACTGTGTCATTACTATACTGTAGAGACCTGTAAGATATAGAAACACTACACAGTGTCATTACTATACTCTGAAGACCTGTAAGACATACAAAAAAATTCACTGTATCATTACTATACTGTGAAGACCTGTAAAATATAGAAACACTACACTGTGTCATTACTATACTGTGAAGACCTGTAAGATATAGAAACACTACACTGTATCATTACTATACTGCGAAGACCTGTAAGATATAGAAACACTACACTGTGTCATTACTATACTGTGAAGACCTGTAGTATATAGAAACACTACACTGCGTCATTACTATACTGTGAAGACCTGTAAGATATAGAAACACTACACTGTGTCATTACTATACTCTGAAGACCTGTAAGATATAGAAACACTACACTGTATCATTACTATACTGTGAAGACCTGTAAGATATAGAAACACTACACAGTGTCATTACTATACTCTGAAGACCTGTAAGATATAGAAACACTACACAGTGTCATTACTATACTCTGAAGACCTGTAAGATATAGAAACATTACACTGGGTCATTACTATACTGTGAAGACCTGTAATATATAGAAACACCACACTGTGTCATTACTATACTCTGAAGACCTGTAAGATATAGAAACATTACACTGTGTCATTACTATACTCTGAAGACCTGTAAGATATAAAAACACTACACTGTGTCATTACTATACTCTGAAGACCTGTAATATATAGAAACACCACACTGTGTCATTACTATACTCTGAAGACCTGTAAGATATAGAAACATTACACTGTGTCATTACTATACTCTGAAGACCTGTAAGATATAAAAACACTACACTGTGTCATTACTATACTCTGAAGACCTGTAATATATAGAAACACCACACTGTGTCATTACTATACTCTGAAGACCTGTAAGATATAGAAACATTACACTGTGTCATTACTATACTCTGAAGACTTGTAAGATATAAAAACACTACACTGTGTCATTACTATACTGTGAAGACCTATAATATATAGAAACACTACACTGTGTCATTACTATACTCTGAAGACCTGTAAGATATAGAAACACTACACTGTGTCATTACTATACTGTAAAGACCTGTAAGATATAGAAACACTACACTGTATCATTACTATACTGTGAGGACCTGTAAGATATAGAAACACTACACTGTGTCATTACTATACTCTGAAGACCTGTAAGATATAGAAACACTACACTGTGTCATTACTATACTGTGAAGACCTGTAAGATATAGAAACACTACACTGTGTCATTACTATACTGTGAAGACCTGTAAGATATAGAAACACTACACTGTGTCATTACTATAATGTGAAGACCTGTAATATATAGAAACACTACACTGTGTCATTACTATACTGTGAAGACCTGTAAGATATAGAAACACTACACTGTATCATTACTATACTGTGAAGACCTGTAAGATATAGAAACACTACACTGTGTCATTACTATACTCTGAAGACCTGTAAGATATAGAAACACTACACTTTGTCATTACTATACTGTGAAGACGTGTAAGATATAGAAACTCTACACTGTGTCATTACTATACTGTGAAGACCTGTAAGATATAGAAACACTACACTGTATCATTACTATACTGTGAAGACCTGTAAGATATAGAAACACTACACTGTATCATTACTATACTGTGAAGACCTTTGAGATATAGAAACACTACACTGTATCATTACTATACTGTGAAGACCTGTAAGATATAGAAACACTACACTGTGTCATTACTATAATGTGAAGACCTGTAATATATAGAAACACTACACTGTGTCATTACTATAATGTGAAGACCTGTAATATATAGAAACACTACACTGTGTCATTACTATACTGTGAAGACCTGTAAGATATAGAAACACTACACTGTGTCATTACTATACTGTGAAGACCTGTAAGACATAGAAACACTACACTGTATCATTACTATACTGTGAAGACCTGTAAGATATAGAAACACTACACTGTGTCATTACTATACTGTGAAGACCTGTAAGATATAGAAACACTACACTGTGTTATTACTATACTGTGAAGACCTGTAAGATATAGAAACACTACACTGTGTCATTACTATACTGTGAAGACCTGTAAGATATAGAAACACTACACTGTGTCATTACTATAATGTGAAGACCTGTAAGATATAGAAACACTACACTGTGTCATTACTATACTGTGAAGACCTGTAAGATATAGAAACACTACACTGTGTCATTACTATAATGTGAAGACCTGTAAGATATAGAAACACTACACTGTGTCATTACTATACTGTGAAGACCTGTAATATATAGAAACACTACACTGTGTCATTACTATACTCTGAAGACCTGTAAGATATAGAAACACTACACTGTGTCATTACTATACGCTGAAGACCTATAATATATAGAAACACTACACTGTATCATTACGATACTGTGAAGACCTGTAATATATAGAAACACTACACTGTATCATTACTATACTCTGAAGACCTGTAATATATAGAAACACTACACTTTGTCATTACTATACTGTGAAGAACTGTAAGATATAGAAACACTACACTGTGTCATTACTATACTCTGAAGACCTGTAATATATAGAAACACTACACTTTGTCATTACTATACTGTGAAGACCTGTAAGATATAGAAACACTACACTGTGTCATTACTATACTCTGAAGACCTGTAAGGTATAGAAACACTACACTGTATCATTACTATACTGTGAAGACCTGTAAGATATAGAAACACTACACTGTGTCATTACTATACTGTGAAGACCTGTAAGATATAGAAACACTACACTGTGTCATTACTGTACTGTCAAGAACTATGATATATAGAAACACTACACTGTGTCATTACTATACTGTAGAGACCTGTAAGATATAGAAACACTACACAGTGTCATTACTATACTCTAAAGACCTGTAAGACATACAAAAAAATTCACTGTATCATTACTATACTGTGAAGACCTGTAAAATATAGAAACACTACACTGTGTCATTACTATACTGTGAAGACCTGTAAGATATAGAAACACTACACTGTATCATTACTATACTGTGAAGACCTGTAAGATATAGAAACACTACACTGTGTCATTACTATACTGTGAAGACCTGTAGTATATAGAAACACTACACTGCGTCATTACTATACTGTGAAGACCTGTAAGATATAGAAACACTACACTGTGTCATTACTATACTCTGAAGACCTGTAAGATATAGAAACACTACACTGTATCATTACTATACTGTGAAGACCTGTAAGATATAGAAACACTACACAGTGTCATTACTATACTCTGAAGACCTGTAAGATATAGAAACACTACACTGTGTCATTACTATACTGTGAAGACCTGTAAGATATAGAAACACTACACTGTGTCATTACTATACTGTGAAGACCTGTAGGATATAGAAACACTACACTGTGTCATTACTATACTGTGAAGAACTATGATATATAGAAACACTACACTGTGTCATTACTATACTGTAGAGACCTGTAAGATATAGAAACACTACACTGTGTCATTACTATACTGTGAAGACCTGTAATATATAGAAACACCACACTGTGTCATTACTATACTCTGAAGACCTGTAAGATATAGAAACATTACACTGTGTCATTACTATACTCTGAAGACCTGTAAGATATAAAAACACTACACTGTGTCATTACTATACTCTGAAGACCTGTAATATATAGAAACACCACACTGTGTCATTACTATACTCTGAAGACCTGTAAGATATAGAAACATTACACTGTGTCATTACTATACTCTGAAGACCTGTAAGATATAAAAACACTACACTGTGTCATTACTATACTCTGAAGACCTGTAATATATAGAAACACCACACTGTGTCATTACTATACTCTGAAGACCTGTAAGATATAGAAACATTACACTGTGTCATTACTATACTCTGAAGACTTGTAAGATATAAAAACACTACACTGTGTCATTACTATACTGTGAAGACCTATAATATATAGAAACACTACACTGTGTCATTACTATACTCTGAAGACCTGTAAGATATAGAAACACTACACTGTGTCATTACTATACTGTAAAGACCTGTAAGATATAGAAACACTACACTGTATCATTACTATACTGTGAGGACCTGTAAGATATAGAAACACTACACTGTGTCATTACTATACTCTGAAGACCTGTAAGATATAGAAACACTAAACTGTGTCATTACTATACTGTGAAGACCTGTAAGATATAGAAACACTACACTGTATCATTACTATACTGTGAAGACGTGTAAGATATAGAAACACTACACTGTGTCATTACTATACTCTGAAGACCTGTAAGATATAGAAACACTACACTGTGTCATTACTATACTGTGAAGACCTGTAAGATATAGAAACACTACACTGTGTCATTACTATACTGTGAAGACCTGTAAGATATAGAAACACTACAATGTATCATTACTATACACTGAAGACCTGTAAGATATAGAAACACTACACTGTGTCATTACTATACTCTGAAGACTTGTAAGATATAGAAACACTACACTGTGTCATTACTATACTGTGAAGACCTGTAAGATATAGAAACACTACACTGTGTCATTACTATAGTGTGAAGACCTGTAAGATATAGAAACACTACACTGTGTCATTACTATACTGTGAAGACCTGTAAGATATAGAAACACTACACTGTGTCATTACTATACTCTGAAGACCTGTAAGACATATAAACACTACAATGTGTCATTACTAAACTGTGAAGACCTGTAAAATATAGAAACACTACACTGTGTCATTACTATTCTGTGAAGACCTGTAAGATATAGAAACACTACACTGTGTCATTACTATACTGTGAAGAACTGTAAGATATAGAAACACTACACTGTATCATTACTATACTGTGAAGAACTGTAATATATGGAAACACTACACTGTATCATTACTATACTGTGAAGACCTGTAATATATGGAAACACTACACTGTATCATTACTATACTGTGAAGACCTGTAATATATGGAAACACTACACTGTATCATTACTATACTCTGAAGACCTGTAATATATAGAAACACTAAACTGTGTCATTACTATACTGTGAAGACCTGTAATATATAGAAACACTACACTGTATCATTACTATACTGTAAAGACCTGTAATATATAGAAACACTACACTGTATCATTACTATACTGTGAAGACCTGTAAAATATAGAAACACTACACTGTGTCATTACTATACTGTGAAGACCTGTAATATATGGAAACACTACACTGTATCATTACTATACTATGAAGACCTGTAAAATATAGAAACACTACACTGTGTCATTACTATTCTGTGAAGACCTGTAAGATATAGAAACACTACACTGTGTCATTACTATACTGTGAAGACCTGTAAGATATAGAAACACTACACTGTATCATTACTATACTGTGAAGAACTGTAATATATGGAAACACTACACTGTATCATTACTATACTGTGAAGACCTGTATTATATGGAAACACTACACTGTATCATTACTATACTGTGAAGACCTGTAATATATGGAAACACTACACTGTATCATTACTATACTCTGAAGACCTGTAATATATAGAAACACTAAACTGTGTCATTACTATACTGTGAAGACCTGTAATATATAGAAACACTACACTGTATCATTACTATACTGTAAAGACCTGTAATATATAGAAACACTACACTGTATCATTACTATACTGTGAAGACCTGTAAAATATAGAAACACTACACTGTGTCATTACTATACTGTGAAGACCTGTAAGATACAGAAACACTGCACTGTGTCATTACTATACTCTGAAGACCTGTAAGATATAGAAACACTGCACTGTGTCATGACTATATTCTGAAGACCTGTAAGACATAGAAACACTACACTGTGTCATTACTATACTGTGAAGACCTGTAAGATATAGAAACACTACACTGTGTCATTACTATTCTGTGAAGACCTGTAAGATATAGAAACACTACACTGTGTCATTACTATACTGTGATGACCTGTAAGATATAGAAACACTACACTGTGTCATTACTATACGCTGAAGACATGTAAGATATAGAAACACTACACTGTGTCATTACTATACTGTGATGACCTGTAAGATATAGAAACACTACACTGTGTCATTACTATACTGTGAAGACCTGTAAGATATAGAAACACTACACTGTGTCATTACTATACTGTGAAGACCTGTAAGATATAGAAACACTACACTGTGTCATTACGATACACTGAAGACCTGTAAGATATAGAAACACTACACTGTGTCATTACTATAGTGTGAAGACCTGTAAGATATAGAAACACTACACTGTGTCATTACTATACTCTGAAGACATGTAAGATATAGAAACACTACACTGTGTCGTTACTATACTGTGATGACCTGTAAGATATAGAAACACTACACTGTATCATTACTATACTCTGAAGACCTATAATATATAGAAACACTACACTGCGTCATTACTATACTGTGAAGACCTGTAAGATATAGAAACACTACACTGTATCATTACTATATTCTGAAGACCTGTAAGATATAGAAACACTACACTGTATCATTACTATATTCTGAAGACCTGTAAGATATAGAAACACTACACTGTATCATTACTATATTCTGAAGACCTGTAAGATATAGAAACACTGCACTCCGTCATTACTATACTGTGAAGACCTGTAATATATAGAAACACCACACTGTGTCATTACTATACTGTGAAGACCTGTAATATATAGAAACACTACACAGTGTCATTACTATACTCCGAAGACCTGTAAGATATAGAAACACTACACTGTGTCATTACTATACCGTGAAGACCTGTAATATATAGAAACACTACACAGTGTCATTACTATACTCCGAAGACCTGTAAGATATAGAAACACTACACTGTGTCATTACTATACTGTGAAGACCTGTAATATATAGAAACACTACACAGTGTCATTAATATACTGTGAAGACCTGTAATATATAGAAACACTACACTGTGTCATTACTATACCGTGAAGACCTGTAATATATAGAAACACTACACAGTGTCATTACTATACTCCGAAGACCTGTAAGATATAGAAACACTACACTGTGTCATTACTATATTGTGAAGACCTGTAATATATAGAAACACTACACTGTGTCATTACTATACTCCGAAGACCTGTAAGATATAGAAACACTACACTGTGTCATTACTATACCGTGAAGACCTGTAATATATAGAAACACTACACTGTGTCATTACTATACTGTGAAGACCTGTAAGATATAGAAACACAACACTGTGTCATTACTATACTCTGAAGACCTGTCAGATATAGAAACACTACACTGTGTCATTACTATACTCTGAAGACCTGTCAGATATAGAAACACTACACTGTGTCATTACTATACTGTGAAGACCTGTAAGATATAGAAACACTACACTGTGTCATTACTATACTCTGAAGACCTGTCAGATATAGAAACACTACACTGTGTCATTACTATACTCTGAAGACCTGTAAGATATAGAAACACTACACTGTATCATTACTATACTGTGAAGACCTATAATATATAGAAACACTACACTGTATCATTACTATACTGTGAAGACATGTAATATATAGAAACACTACACTGTATCATTACTATATTGTGAAGACCTGTAAGATATAGAAACATTACACTGTGTCATTACTATAATGTGAAGACCTGTAAGTTATAGAAACACCACACTGTGTCATTACTATACACTGAAGACCTGTAATATATGGAAACACTACACTGTATCATTACTATACTCTGAAGGCCTGTAAGATATAGAAACACTACACAGTGTCATTACTATACTCTGAAGACCTGTAAGATATAGAAACACTACACTGTGTCATTACTATACTGTGAAGACCTGTAAGATATAGAAACACTACACTGTGTCATTACTATACTGTGAAGACCTGTAGGATATAGAAACACTACACTGTGTCATTACTATACTGTGAAGAACTATGATATATAGAAACACTACACTGTGTCATTACTATACTGTAGAGACCTGTAAGATATAGAAACACTACACTGTGTCATTACTATACTGTGAAGACCTGTAATATATAGAAACACCACACTGTGTCATTACTATACTCTGAAGACCTGTAAGATATAGAAACATTACACTGTGTCATTACTATACTCTGAAGACCTGTAAGATATAAAAACACTACACTGTGTCATTACTATACTCTGAAGACCTGTAATATATAGAAACACCACACTGTGTCATTACTATACTCTGAAGACCTGTAAGATATAGAAACATTACACTGTGTCATTACTATACTCTGAAGACCTGTAAGATATAAAAACACTACACTGTGTCATTACTATACTCTGAAGACCTGTAATATATAGAAACACCACACTGTGTCATTACTATACTCTGAAGACCTGTAAGATATAGAAACATTACACTGTGTCATTACTATACTCTGAAGACTTGTAAGATATAAAAACACTACACTGTGTCATTACTATACTGTGAAGACCTATAATATATAGAAACACTACACTGTGTCATTACTATACTCTGAAGACCTGTAAGATATAGAAACACTACACTGTGTCATTACTATACTGTAAAGACCTGTAAGATATAGAAACACTACACTGTATCATTACTATACTGTGAGGACCTGTAAGATATAGAAACACTACACTGTGTCATTACTATACTCTGAAGACCTGTAAGATATAGAAACACTAAACTGTGTCATTACTATACTGTGAAGACCTGTAAGATATAGAAACACTACACTGTATCATTACTATACTGTGAAGACGTGTAAGATATAGAAACACTACACTGTGTCATTACTATACTCTGAAGACCTGTAAGATATAGAAACACTACACTGTGTCATTACTATACTGTGAAGACCTGTAAGATATAGAAACACTACACTGTGTCATTACTATACTGTGAAGACCTGTAAGATATAGAAACACTACAATGTATCATTACTATACACTGAAGACCTGTAAGATATAGAAACACTACACTGTGTCATTACTATACTCTGAAGACTTGTAAGATATAGAAACACTACACTGTGTCATTACTATACTGTGAAGACCTGTAAGATATAGAAACACTACACTGTGTCATTACTATAGTGTGAAGACCTGTAAGATATAGAAACACTACACTGTGTCATTACTATACTGTGAAGACCTGTAAGATATAGAAACACTACACTGTGTCATTACTATACTCTGAAGACCTGTAAGACATATAAACACTACAATGTGTCATTACTAAACTGTGAAGACCTGTAAAATATAGAAACACTACACTGTGTCATTACTATTCTGTGAAGACCTGTAAGATATAGAAACACTACACTGTGTCATTACTATACTGTGAAGACCTGTAAGATATAGAAACACTACACTGTATCATTACTATACTGTGAAGAACTGTAATATATGGAAACACTACACTGTATCATTACTATACTGTGAAGACCTGTAATATATGGAAACACTACACTGTATCATTACTATACTGTGAAGACCTGTAATATATGGAAACACTACACTGTATCATTACTATACTCTGAAGACCTGTAATATATAGAAACACTAAACTGTGTCATTACTATACTGTGAAGACCTGTAATATATAGAAACACTACACTGTATCATTACTATACTGTAAAGACCTGTAATATATAGAAACACTACACTGTATCATTACTATACTGTGAAGACCTGTAAAATATAGAAACACTACACTGTGTCATTACTATACTGTGAAGACCTGTAATATATGGAAACACTACACTGTATCATTACTATACTATGAAGACCTGTAAAATATAGAAACACTACACTGTGTCATTACTATTCTGTGAAGACCTGTAAGATATAGAAACACTACACTGTGTCATTACTATACTGTGAAGACCTGTAAGATATAGAAACACTACACTGTATCATTACTATACTGTGAAGAACTGTAATATATGGAAACACTACACTGTATCATTACTATACTGTGAAGACCTGTATTATATGGAAACACTACACTGTATCATTACTATACTGTGAAGACCTGTAATATATGGAAACACTACACTGTATCATTACTATACTCTGAAGACCTGTAATATATAGAAACACTAAACTGTGTCATTACTATACTGTGAAGACCTGTAATATATAGAAACACTACACTGTATCATTACTATACTGTAAAGACCTGTAATATATAGAAACACTACACTGTATCATTACTATACTGTGAAGACCTGTAAAATATAGAAACACTACACTGTGTCATTACTATTCTGTGAAGACCTGTAAGATATAGAAACACTACACTGTGTCATTACTATTCTGTGAAGACCTGTAAGATATAGAAACACTACACTGTGTCATTACTATACTGTGAAGACCTGTAAGATATAGAAACACTACACTGTGTCATTACTATACTGTGAAGACCTGTAAGATACAGAAACACTGCACTGTGTCATTACTATACTCTGAAGACCTGTAAGATATAGAAACACTGCACTGTGTCATGACTATATTCTGAAGACCTGTAAGACATAGAAACACTACACTGTGTCATTACTATACTGTGAAGACCTGTAAGATATAGAAACACTACACTGTGTCATTACTATTCTGTGAAGACCTGTAAGATATAGAAACACTACACTGTGTCATTACTATACTGTGATGACCTGTAAGATATAGAAACACTACACTGTGTCATTACTATACGCTGAAGACATGTAAGATATAGAAACACTACACTGTGTCATTACTATACTGTGATGACCTGTAAGATATAGAAACACTACACTGTGTCATTACTATACTGTGAAGACCTGTAAGATATAGAAACACTACACTGTGTCATTACTATACTGTGAAGACCTGTAAGATATAGAAACACTACACTGTGTCATTACGATACACTGAAGACCTGTAAGATATAGAAACACTACACTGTGTCATTACTATAGTGTGAAGACCTGTAAGATATAGAAACACTACACTGTGTCATTACTATACTCTGAAGACCTATAATATATAGAAACACTACACTGCGTCATTACTATACTGTGAAGACCTGTAAGATATAGAAACACTACACTGTGTCATTACTATACTGTGATGACCTGTAAGATATAGAAACACTACACTGTATCATTACTATACTCTGAAGACCTATAATATATAGAAACACTACACTGTATCATTACTATATTCTGAAGACCTGTAAGATATAGAAACACTGCACTGCGTCATTACTATACTGTGAAGACCTGTAATATATAGAAACACCACACTGTGTCATTACTATACTGTGAAGACCTGTAATATATAGAAACACTACACAGTGTCATTACTATACTCCGAAGACCTGTAAGATATAGAAACACTACACTGTGTCATTACTATACCGTGAAGACCTGTAATATATAGAAACACTACACAGTGTCATTACTATACTCCGAAGACCTGTAAGATATAGAAACACTACACTGTGTCATTACTATACTGTGAAGACCTGTAATATATAGAAACACTACACAGTGTCATTAATATACTGTGAAGACCTGTAATATATAGAAACACTACACTGTGTCATTACTATACCGTGAAGACCTGTAATATATAGAAACACTACACAGTGTCATTACTATACTCCGAAGACCTGTAAGATATAGAAACACTACACTGTGTCATTACTATATTGTGAAGACCTGTAATATATAGAAACACTACACTGTGTCATTACTATACTCCGAAGACCTGTAAGATATAGAAACACTACACTGTGTCATTACTATACCGTGAAGACCTGTAATATATAGAAACACTACACTGTGTCATTACTATACTGTGAAGACCTGTAAGATATAGAAACACTACACTGTGTCATTACTATACTCTGAAGACCTGTCAGATATAGAAACACTACACTGTGTCATTACTATACTCTGAAGACCTGTCAGATATAGAAACACTACACTGTGTCATTACTATACTGTGAAGACCTGTAAGATATAGAAACACTACACTGTGTCATTACTATACTCTGAAGACCTGTCAGATATAGAAACACTACACTGTGTCATTACTATACTCTGAAGACCTGTAAGATATAGAAACACTACACTGTATCATTACTATACTGTGAAGACCTATAATATATAGAAACACTACACTGTATCATTACTATACTGTGAAGACATGTAATATATAGAAACACTACACTGTATCATTACTATATTGTGAAGACCTGTAAGATATAG
Organism: Eledone cirrhosa; assembly: GCA_964016885.1. Lineage (NCBI taxonomy): Eukaryota > Metazoa > Mollusca > Cephalopoda > Octopoda > Eledonidae > Eledone > Eledone cirrhosa. The sequence continues at coordinate 35,675,797 of OZ024743.1, forward strand.
AAACATTACACTGTGTCATTACTATAATGTGAAGACCTGTAAGTTATAGAAACACCACACTGTGTCATTACTATACACTGAAGACCTGTAATATATGGAAACACTACACTGTATCATTACTATACTCTGAAGGCCTGTAATATATAGAAACACTACACTGTGTCATTACTATACTCTGAAGACCTATAATATATAGAAACAGCACACTGTATCATTACTATACTGTGAAGACCTATAATATATAGAAACACTACACTGTGTCATTACTATACTCTGAAGACCTATAATATATAGAAACAGCACACTGTATCATTACTATACTGTGAAGACCTATAATATATAGAAACACTACACTATGTCATTACTATACTGTGAAGACCTGTAATTTATAGAAACACTACACTGGTTCATTACTATACTGTGAAGACATGTAATATATAGAAACACTACACTGGATCATTACTATACTGTGAAGACCTGTAAGATATAGAAACACTACACTGTATCATTACTATACTCTGAAGACCTGTAATATATAGAAACACTACACAGTGTCATTACTATACTGTGAAGACCTGTAAGATATAGAAACAGTACACTGTATCATTACTATACTCTGAAGACCTGTAAGATATAGAAACACTACACAGTGTCATTACTATACTCCGAAGGCCTGTAAGATATAGAAACACTACACTGTGTCATTACTATACTGTGAAGACCTGTAAGATATAGAAACACTACACTGTATCATTACTATACTGTGAAGAACTGTAATATATGGAAACACTACACTGTATCATTACTATACTGTGAAGACCTGTAATATATGGAAACACTACACTGTATCATTACTATACTGTGAAGACCTGTAATATATGGAAACACTACACTGTATCATTACTATACTCTGAAGACCTGTAATATATAGAAACACTAAACTGTGTCATTACTATACTGTGAAGACCTGTAATATATAGAAACACTACACTGTATCATTACTATACTGTAAAGACCTGTAATATATAGAAACACTACACTGTATCATTACTATACTGTGAAGACCTGTAAAATATAGAAACACTACACTGTGTCATTACTATACTGTGAAGACCTGTAATATATGGAAACACTACACTGTATCATTACTATACTATGAAGACCTGTAAAATATAGAAACACTACACTGTGTCATTACTATTCTGTGAAGACCTGTAAGATATAGAAACACTACACTGTGTCATTACTATACTGTGAAGACCTGTAAGATATAGAAACACTACACTGTATCATTACTATACTGTGAAGAACTGTAATATATGGAAACACTACACTGTATCATTACTATACTGTGAAGACCTGTATTATATGGAAACACTACACTGTATCATTACTATACTGTGAAGACCTGTAATATATGGAAACACTACACTGTATCATTACTATACTCTGAAGACCTGTAATATATAGAAACACTAAACTGTGTCATTACTATACTGTGAAGACCTGTAATATATAGAAACACTACACTGTATCATTACTATACTGTAAAGACCTGTAATATATAGAAACACTACACTGTATCATTACTATACTGTGAAGACCTGTAAAATATAGAAACACTACACTGTGTCATTACTATTCTGTGAAGACCTGTAAGATATAGAAACACTACACTGTGTCATTACTATTCTGTGAAGACCTGTAAGATATAGAAACACTACACTGTGTCATTACTATACTGTGAAGACCTGTAAGATATAGAAACACTACACTGTGTCATTACTATACTGTGAAGACCTGTAAGATACAGAAACACTGCACTGTGTCATTACTATACTCTGAAGACCTGTAAGATATAGAAACACTGCACTGTGTCATGACTATATTCTGAAGACCTGTAAGACATAGAAACACTACACTGTGTCATTACTATACTGTGAAGACCTGTAAGATATAGAAACACTACACTGTGTCATTACTATTCTGTGAAGACCTGTAAGATATAGAAACACTACACTGTGTCATTACTATACTGTGATGACCTGTAAGATATAGAAACACTACACTGTGTCATTACTATACGCTGAAGACATGTAAGATATAGAAACACTACACTGTGTCATTACTATACTGTGATGACCTGTAAGATATAGAAACACTACACTGTGTCATTACTATACTGTGAAGACCTGTAAGATATAGAAACACTACACTGTGTCATTACTATACTGTGAAGACCTGTAAGATATAGAAACACTACACTGTGTCATTACGATACACTGAAGACCTGTAAGATATAGAAACACTACACTGTGTCATTACTATAGTGTGAAGACCTGTAAGATATAGAAACACTACACTGTGTCATTACTATACTCTGAAGACCTATAATATATAGAAACACTACACTGCGTCATTACTATACTGTGAAGACCTGTAAGATATAGAAACACTACACTGTGTCATTACTATACTGTGATGACCTGTAAGATATAGAAACACTACACTGTATCATTACTATACTCTGAAGACCTATAATATATAGAAACACTACACTGTATCATTACTATATTCTGAAGACCTGTAAGATATAGAAACACTGCACTGCGTCATTACTATACTGTGAAGACCTGTAATATATAGAAACACCACACTGTGTCATTACTATACTGTGAAGACCTGTAATATATAGAAACACTACACAGTGTCATTACTATACTCCGAAGACCTGTAAGATATAGAAACACTACACTGTGTCATTACTATACCGTGAAGACCTGTAATATATAGAAACACTACACAGTGTCATTACTATACTCCGAAGACCTGTAAGATATAGAAACACTACACTGTGTCATTACTATACTGTGAAGACCTGTAATATATAGAAACACTACACAGTGTCATTAATATACTGTGAAGACCTGTAATATATAGAAACACTACACTGTGTCATTACTATACCGTGAAGACCTGTAATATATAGAAACACTACACAGTGTCATTACTATACTCCGAAGACCTGTAAGATATAGAAACACTACACTGTGTCATTACTATATTGTGAAGACCTGTAATATATAGAAACACTACACTGTGTCATTACTATACTCCGAAGACCTGTAAGATATAGAAACACTACACTGTGTCATTACTATACCGTGAAGACCTGTAATATATAGAAACACTACACTGTGTCATTACTATACTGTGAAGACCTGTAAGATATAGAAACACTACACTGTGTCATTACTATACTCTGAAGACCTGTCAGATATAGAAACACTACACTGTGTCATTACTATACTCTGAAGACCTGTCAGATATAGAAACACTACACTGTGTCATTACTATACTGTGAAGACCTGTAAGATATAGAAACACTACACTGTGTCATTACTATACTCTGAAGACCTGTCAGATATAGAAACACTACACTGTGTCATTACTATACTCTGAAGACCTGTAAGATATAGAAACACTACACTGTATCATTACTATACTGTGAAGACCTATAATATATAGAAACACTACACTGTATCATTACTATACTGTGAAGACATGTAATATATAGAAACACTACACTGTATCATTACTATATTGTGAAGACCTGTAAGATATAGAAACATTACACTGTGTCATTACTATAATGTGAAGACCTGTAAGTTATAGAAACACCACACTGTGTCATTACTATACACTGAAGACCTGTAATATATGGAAACACTACACTGTATCATTACTATACTCTGAAGGCCTGTAATATATAGAAACACTACACTGTGTCATTACTATACTCTGAAGACCTATAATATATAGAAACAGCACACTGTATCATTACTATACTGTGAAGACCTATAATATATAGAAACACTACACTGTGTCATTACTATACTCTGAAGACCTATAATATATAGAAACAGCACACTGTATCATTACTATACTGTGAAGACCTATAATATATAGAAACACTACACTATGTCATTACTATACTGTGAAGACCTGTAATTTATAGAAACACTACACTGGTTCATTACTATACTGTGAAGACATGTAATATATAGAAACACTACACTGGATCATTACTATACTGTGAAGACCTGTAAGATATAGAAACACTACACTGTATCATTACTATACTCTGAAGACCTGTAATATATAGAAACACTACACAGTGTCATTACTATACTGTGAAGACCTGTAAGATATAGAAACACTACACTGTATCATTACTATACTCTGAAGACCTGTAAGATATAGAAACACTACACAGTGTCATTACTATACTCCGAAGGCCTGTAAGATATAGAAACACTACACTGTGTCATTACTATACTGTGAAGACCTGTAAGATATAGAAACACTACACTGTATCATTACTATACTGTGAAGACCTGTAAGATATAGAAACACTACACAGTGTCATTACTATACTGTGAAGACCTGTAAGATATAGAAACACTACACTGTATCATTACTATACTGTGAAGACCTGTAAGATATAGAAACACTACACAGTGTCATTACTATACTGTGAAGACCTGTAAGATATAGAAACACTACACTGTGTCATTACGATACACTGAAGACCTGTAAGATATAGAAACACTACACTGTGTCATTACTATAGTGTGAAGACCTGTAAGATATAGAAACACTACACTGTGTCATTACTATACTCTGAAGACATGTAAGATATAGAAACACTACACTGTGTCATTACTATACTGTGATGACCTGTAAGATATAGAAACACTACAATGTATCATTACTATACTCTGAAGACCTATAATATATAGAAACACTACACTGCGTCATTACTATACTGTGAAGACCTGTAAGATATAGAAACACTACACTGTATCATTACTATATTCTGAAGACCTGTAAGATATAGAAACACTACACTGTATCATTACTATATTCTGAAGACCTGTAAGATATAGAAACACTACACTGTATCATTACTATATTCTGAAGACCTGTAAGATATAGAAACACTGCACTGCGTCATTACTATACTGTGAAGACCTGTAATATATAGAAACACCACACTGTGTCATTACTATACTGTGAAGACCTGTAATATATAGAAACACTACACAGTGTCATTACTATACTCCGAAGACCTGTAAGATATAGAAACACTACACTGTGTCATTACTATACCGTGAAGACCTGTAATATATAGAAACACTACACAGTGTCATTACTATACTCCGAAGACCTGTAAGATATAGAAACACTACACTGTGTCATTACTATACTGTGAAGACCTGTAATATATAGAAACACTACACAGTGTCATTAATATACTGTGAAGACCTGTAATATATAGAAACACTACACTGTGTCATTACTATACCGTGAAGACCTGTAATATATAGAAACACTACACAGTGTCATTACTATACTCCGAAGACCTGTAAGATATAGAAACACTACACTGTGTCATTACTATATTGTGAAGACCTGTAATATATAGAAACACTACACTGTGTCATTACTATACTCCGAAGACCTGTAAGATATAGAAACACTACACTGTGTCATTACTATACCGTGAAGACCTGTAATATATAGAAACACTACACTGTGTCATTACTATACTGTGAAGACCTGTAAGATATAGAAACACTACACTGTGTCATTACTATACTCTGAAGACCTGTCAGATATAGAAACACTACACTGTGTCATTACTATACTCTGAAGACCTGTCAGATATAGAAACACTACACTGTGTCATTACTATACTGTGAAGACCTGTAAGATATAGAAACACTACACTGTGTCATTACTATACTCTGAAGACCTGTCAGATATAGAAACACTACACTGTGTCATTACTATACTCTGAAGACCTGTAAGATATAGAAACACTACACTGTATCATTACTATACTGTGAAGACCTATAATATATAGAAACACTACACTGTATCATTACTATACTGTGAAGACATGTAATATATAGAAACACTACACTGTATCATTACTATATTGTGAAGACCTGTAAGATATAGAAACATTACACTGTGTCATTACTATAATGTGAAGACCTGTAAGTTATAGAAACACCACACTGTGTCATTACTATACACTGAAGACCTGTAATATATGGAAACACTACACTGTATCATTACTATACTCTGAAGGCCTGTAATATATAGAAACACTACACTGTGTCATTACTATACTCTGAAGACCTATAATATATAGAAACAGCACACTGTATCATTACTATACTGTGAAGACCTATAATATATAGAAACACTACACTGTGTCATTACTATACTCTGAAGACCTATAATATATAGAAACAGCACACTGTATCATTACTATACTGTGAAGACCTATAATATATAGAAACACTACACTATGTCATTACTATACTGTGAAGACCTGTAATTTATAGAAACACTACACTGGTTCATTACTATACTGTGAAGACATGTAATATATAGAAACACTACACTGGATCATTACTATACTGTGAAGACCTGTAAGATATAGAAACACTACACTGTATCATTACTATACTCTGAAGACCTGTAATATATAGAAACACTACACAGTGTCATTACTATAATGTGAAGACCTGTAAGATATAGAAACACTACACTGTATCATTACTATACTCTGAAGACCTGTAAGATATAGAAACACTACACAGTGTCATTACTATACTCCGAAGGCCTGTAAGATATAGAAACACTACACTGTGTCATTACTATACTGTGAAGACCTGTAAGATATAGAAACACTACACTGTATCATTACTATACTGTGAAGACCTGTAAGATATAGAAACACTACACAGTGTCATTACTATACTGTGAAGACCTGTAAGATATAGAAACACTACACTGTATCATTACTATACTGTGAAGACCTGTAAGATATAGAAACACTACACAGTGTCATTACTATACTGTGAAGACCTGTAAGATATAGAAACACTACACTGTGTCATTACTATACTCTGAAGACATGTAAGATATAAAAACACTACACTGTGTCATTACTATATTGTGAAGACCTGTAAGATATAGAAACACTACACTGTGTCATTACTATATTGTGAAGACCTGTAAGATATAGAAACACTACACTGTGTCATTACTATACTGTGAAGACCTGTAAGATATAGAAACACTACACTGTATCATTACTATACTCTGAAGACCTGTAAGATATAGAAACACTACACAGTGTCATTACTATACTGTGAAGACCTGTAAGATATAGAAACACTACACTGTGTCATTACTATACTGTGAAGGCCTGTAAGATATAGAAACACTACACTGTATCATTACTATACTGTGAAGACCTGTAAGATATAGAAACACTACACAGTGTCATTACTATACTCCGAAGACCTGTAAGATATAGAAACACTACACTGTGTCATTACTATACTGTGAAGACCTGTAAGATATAGAAACACTACACTGTATCATTACTATACTGTGAAGACCTGTAAGATATAGAAACACTACACAGTGTCTTTACTATACTGTGAAGACCTGTAAGATATAGAAACACTACACTGTATCATTACTATACTGTGAAGACCTGTAAGATATAGAAACACTACACAGTGTCATTACTATACTGTGAAGACCTGTAAGATATAGAAACACTACACAGTGTCATTACTATACTGTGAAGACCTGTAAGATATAGAAACACTACACTGTATCATTACTATACTCTGAAGACCTGTAAGATATAGAAACACTACACAGTGTCATTACTATACTGTGAAGACCTGTAAGATATAGAAACACTACACTGTCTCATTACTATACTGTGAAGACCTGTAAGATATAGAAACACTACACTGTATCATTACTATACCGTGAAGACCTGTAAGATAGAGAAACACTACACTGTGTCATTACTATACTCTGAAGACATGTAAGATATAAAAACACTACACTGTGTCATTACTATACTGTGAAGACCTGTAAGATATAGAAACACTACACTGTGTCATTACTATATTGTGAAGACCTGTAAGATATAGAAACACTACACTGTGTCATTACTATACTGTGAAGACCTGTAAGATATAGAAACACTACACTGTATCATTACTATACTCTGAAGACCTGTAAGATATAGAAACACTACACAGTGTCATTACTATACTGTGAAGACCTGTAAGATATAGAAACACTACACTGTGTCATTACTATACTGTGAAGACCTGTAAGATATAGAAACACTACACTGTATCATTACTATACTGTGAAGACCTGTAAGATATAGAAACACTACACAGTGTCATTACTATACTCCGAAGACCTGTAAGATATAGAAACACTACACTGTGTCATTACTATACTGGGAAGACCTGTAAGATATAGAAACACTACACTGTATCATTACTATACTGTGAAGACCTGTAAGATATAGAAACACTACACAGTGTCTTTACTATACTGTGAAGACCTGTAAGATATAGAAACACTACACTGTATCATTACTATACTGTGAAGACCTGTAAGATATAGAAACACTACACAGTGTCATTACTATACTCCGAAGACCTGTAAGATATAGAAACACTACACTGTGTCATTACTATACTGTGAAGACCTGTAAGAAATAGAGACACTACACTGTATCATTACTATACTGTGAAGACCTGTAAGATATAGAAACACTACACAGTGTCATTACTATACTGTGAAGACCTGTAAGATATAGAAACACTACACTGTATCATTACTATACTGTGAAGACCTGTAAGATATAGAAACACTACACAGTGTCATTACTATACTGTGAAGACCTGTAAGATATAGAAACACTACACTGTGTCATTACTATACTCTGAAGACATGTAAGATATAGAAACACTACACTGTGTCATTACTATACTGTGAAGACCTGTAAGAAATAGAAACACCATACTGTGTCATTACTATACTCTGAAGACCTGTAAGACATAGAAACACTACACTGTGTCATTACTATACTCTGAAGACATGTAAGATATAAAAACACTACACTGTGTCATTACTATACTCTGAAGACCTATAATATATAGAAACACTACACTGTGTCATTACTATACTCTGAAGACCTGTAATATATGGAAACACTACACTGTATCATTACTATACTTTGAAGACCTATAATATATAGAAACACTACACTGTGTCATTACTATACTCTGAAGAACTGTAAGATATAGAAACACCACACTGTGTCATTACTATACTGTGAAGACCTGTAATATATAGAAACACCACACTGTGTCATTACTATACTGTGAAGACCTGTAAGATATAGAAACACCACACTGTGTCATTACTATACTGTGAAGACCTGTAAGATATAGAAACGCTACACTGTATCATTACTATACTGTGAAGACCTGTAAGATATAGAAACGCTACACTGTATCATTACTATACTGTGAAGACCGGTAAGATATAGAAACGCTACACTGTATCATTACTATACTCTGAAGACCTATAATATATAGAAACACTACACTGTGTCATTACTATACTGTGAAGACCTGTAATATATAGAAACACTACACTGTGTCATTACTATACTGTGAAGACCTGTAAGATATAGAAACACTACACTGTATCATTACTATACTGTGAAGACCTGTAAGATATAGAAACGCTACACTGTATCATTACTATACTGTGAAGACCTGTAAGATATAGAAACGCTACACTGTATCATTACTATACTCTGAAGACCTATAATATATAGAAACACTACACTGTGTCATTACTATACTCTGAAGACCTATAATATATAGAAACACTACATTGTGTCCTTACTATACTCTGAAGAACTATAATATATAGAAACACCACACTGTATCATTACTATACTCTGAAGACCTATAATATATAGAAACACTACACTGTGTCATTACTATACTCTGAAGACCTATAATATATAGAAACAATACACCGTGTCATTACTATACTGTGAAGACCTGTAAGATATAGAAACACTACACTGTGTCATTACTATACTGTGAAGACCTGTAAGATATAGAAACACTACAATGTGTCATTACTATACTCTGAAGACATGTAATATATAGAAACACTACACTGTGTCATTACTATACTCTGAAGACCTGTAAGATATAGAAACACTACACTGTGTCATTACTATACTATGAAGACCTGTAAGATATAGAAACACTACAATGTATCATTACTATACTGTGAAGACCTGTAAGATATAGAAACACTACACTGTGTCATTACTATACTGTGAAGACCTGTAAGATATAGAAACACTACACTGTGTCATTACTATACTCTGAAGACCTGTAAGATATAGAAACACTACACTGTGTCATTACTATACTCTGAAGACCTGTAAGATATAGAAACACTACACTGTGTCATTACTATACTCTGAAGACCTGTAAGATATAGAAACACTACACTGTGTCATTACTATAGTCTGAAGGCCTGTAATATATAGAAACACTACACTGTGTCATTACTATACTCTGAAGACCTGTAAGATATAGAAACACTACACTGTGTCATTACTATACTCTGAAGACCTGTAAGATATAGAAACACTACACTGTGTCATTACTATAGTCTGAAGGCCTGTAATATATAGAAACACTGCAGTGTGTCATTACTATACTCTGAAGACCTATAATATATAGAAACACTACACTGTGTCATTACTATACGCTGAAGACATGTAAGATATAGAAACACTACACTGTGTCATTACTATACTGTGAAGACCTGTAAGATATAGAAACACTACACTGTGTCATTACTATACTCTGAAGACCTGTAAGATATAGAAACACTACACTGTGTCATTACTATACTCTGAAGACCTGTAAGATATAGAAACACTACACTGTGTCATTACTATACTCTGAAGACCTGTAAGATATAGAAACACTACACTGTGTCATTACTATAGTCTGAAGGCCTGTAATATATAGAAACACTACACTGTGTCATTACTATACTCTGAAGACCTGTAAGATATAGAAACACTACACTGTGTCATTACTATACTCTGAAGACCTGTAAGATATAGAAACACTACACTGTGTCATTACTATAGTCTGAAGGCCTGTAATATATAGAAACACTACACTGTGTCATTACTATACTCTGAAGACCTGTAAAATATAGAAACACTACACTGTGTCATTACTATAGTCTGAAGGCCTGTAATATATAGAAACACTACACTGTGTCATTACTATACTCTGAAGACCTGTAAGATATAGAAACACTACACTGTGTCATTACTATACTCTGAAGACCTGTAAGATATAGAAACACTACACTGTGTCATTACTATACTCTGAAGACCTGTAAGATATAGAAACACTACACTGTGTCATTACTATACTCTGAAGACCTGTAAGATATAGAAACACTACACTGTATCATTACTATACTGTGAAGACCTGTAAGATATAGAAACACTACACTGTGTCATTATTATAATGTGAAGACCTGTAAGATATAGAAACACCACACTGTGTCATTACTATACACTGAAGACCTGTAATATATGGAAACACTACACTGTATCATTACCATACTCTGAAGACCTATAATATATAGAAACACTACACTGTGTCATTACTATACTCTGAAGACTTGTAAGATATAGAAACACTACACTGTGTCATTACTATACTGTGAAGACCTGTAAGATATAGAAACACTACACTGTGTCATTACTATACTCTGAAGACCTGTAATATATAGAAACACTAGACTGTGTCATTACTATACTGTGAAGACCTGTAAGATATAGAAACACTACACTATCATTACTATACTGTGAAGATCTGTAAGAAATAGAAACACCATACTGTGTCATTATTATACTCTGAAGACCTGTAAGACATAGAAACACTACACTGTGTCATTACTATACTCTGAAGACCTGTAATATATGGAAACACTACACTGTATCATTACTATACTCTGAAGACCTATAATATATAGAAACACTACACTGTGTCATTACTATACTCTGAAGACCTGTAATATATGGAAACAGTACACTGTAACATTACTATACTCTGAAGACCTGTAATATATGGAAACACTACACTGTATCATTACTATACTCTGAAGAACTATAAGATATAGAAACACCACACTGTGTCATTAATATACTCTGAAGACATGTAAGATATAGAAACACTGCAGTGTGTTATTACTATACTCTGAAGACCTATAATATATAGAAACACTACACTGTGTCATTACTATACGCTGAAGACATGTAAGATATAGAAACACTACACTGTGTCATTACTATACTGTGATGACATGTAAGATATAGAAACACTACACTGTGTCATTACTATACTCTGAAGACCTGTAAGATATAGAAACACTACACTGTGTCATTACTATAGTGTGAAGACCTGTAAGATATAGAAACACTACACTGTGTCATTACTATACTCTGAAGACCTGTAAGACATAGAAACACTACAATGTGTCATTACTATACTGTGAAGACCTGTAAGATATAGAAACACTACACTGTATGATTACTATACTCTGAAGACCTGTAAGATATAGAAACACTACACTGTGTCATTACTATACTCTGAAGACCTATAATATATAGAAACACTACACTGTGTCATTACTATACTGTGAAGACCTGTAAGATATAGAATCACTACACTGTGTCATTACTATACTCTGAAGACCTATAATATATAGAAACACTACACTGTGTCATTACTATACTCTGAAGACCTATAATATATAGAAACACTACACTGTGTCATTACTATACTCTGAAGAACTGTAAGATATATAAACACTACACTGTGTCATTACTATACTGTGAAGACCTGTAAGATATAGAAACACTACACTGTGTCATTACTATACTGTGAAGACCTGTAAGATATAGAAACACTACAATGTGTCATTACTATACTCTGAAGACCTGTAATATATAGAAACACTACACTATGTCATTACTATACTCTGAAGACCTGTAATATATAGAAACACTACTCTGTGTCATTACTATACTGTGAAGACCTGTAAGATATAGAAACACTACACTGTGTCATTACTATACTGTGAAGACCTGTAAGATATAGAAACACTAATCTGTGTCATTACTATACTGTAAAGACCTGTAAAATATAGAAACACTACACTGTGTCATTACTATACTCTGAAGACCTGTAAGATATAGAAACACTACACTGTGTCATTACTATACTGTGAAGACCTGTAATATATAGAAACACTACACTGTATCATTACTATATTCTGAAGACCTGTAAGATATAGAAACACTACACTGTGTCATTAGTATACTGTGAAGACCTGTAAGATATAGAAACACTACACTGTGTCATTAATATACTCTGAAGACATGTAAGATATAGAAACACTGCACTGTGTCATTACTATACTGTGAAGACCTGTAAGATATAGAAACACTACACTGTGTCATTACTATACTGTGAAGACCTGTAAGATATAGAAACACTACACTGTATCATTACTATATTCTGAAGACCTGTAAGATATAGAAACACTACACTGTATCATTACTATATTCTGAAGACCTGTAAGATATAGAAACACTACACTGTATCATTACTATATTCTGAAGACCTGTAAGATATAGAAACACTGCACTGTGTCATTACTATACTGTGAAGACCTGTAATATATAGAAACACCACACTGTGTCATTACTATACTGTGAAGACCTGTAATATATAGAAACACTACACAGTGTCATTACTATACTCCGAAGACCTGTAAGATATAGAAACACTACACTGTGTCATTACTATACCGTGAAGACCTGTAATATATAGAAACACTACACAGTGACATTACTATACTCCGAAGACCTGTAAGATATAGAAACACTACACTGTGTCATTACTATACTGTGAAGACCTGTAATATATAGAAACACTACACAGTGTCATTAATATACTGTGAAGACCTGTAATATATAGAAACACTACACTGTGTCATTACTATACCGTGAAGACCTGTAATATATAGAAACACTACACAGTGTCATTACTATACTCCGAAGACCTGTAAGATATAGAAACACTACACTGTGTCATTACTATACTGTGAAGACCTGTAATATATAGAAACACTACACTGTGTCATTACTATATTCCGAAGACCTGTAAGATATAGAAACACTACACTGTGTCATTACTATACCGTGAAGACCTGTAATATATAGAAACACTACACTGTGTCATTACTATACTGTGAAGACCTGTAAGATATAGAAACACTACACTGTGTCATTACTATACTCTGAAGACCTGTCAGATATAGAAACACTACACTGTATCATTACTATACTGTGAAGACCTATAATATATAGAAACACTACACTGTATCATTACTATACTGTGAAGACATGTAATATATAGAAACACTACACTGTATCATTACTATATTGTGAAGACCTGTAAGATATAGAAACATTACACTGTGTCATTACTATAATGTGAAGACCTGTAAGTTATAGAAACACCACACTGTGTCATTACTATACACTGAAGACCTGTAATATATGGAAACACTACACTGTATCATTACTATACTCTGAAGGCCTGTAATATATAGAAACACTACACTGTGTCATTACTATACTCTGAAGACCTATAATATATAGAAACACTACACTGTATCATTACTATACTGTGAAGACCTGTAAGATATAGAAACACTACACAGTGTCTTTACTATACTGTGAAGACCTGTAAGATATAGAAACACTACACTGTATCATTACTATACTGTGAAGACCTGTAAGATATAGAAACACTACACAGTGTCATTACTATACTCCGAAGACCTGTAAGATATAGAAACACTACACTGTGTCATTACTATACTGTGAAGACCTGTAAGAAATAGAGACACTACACTGTATCATTACTATACTGTGAAGACCTGTAAGATATAGAAACACTACACAGTGTCATTACTATACTGTGAAGACCTGTAAGATATAGAAACACTACACTGTATCATTACTATACTGTGAAGACCTGTAAGATATAGAAACACTACACAGTGTCATTACTATACTGTGAAGACCTGTAAGATATAGAAACACTACACTGTGTCATTACTATACTCTGAAGACATGTAAGATATAGAAACACTACACTGT
Organism: Eledone cirrhosa; assembly: GCA_964016885.1. NCBI lineage: Eukaryota > Metazoa > Mollusca > Cephalopoda > Octopoda > Eledonidae > Eledone > Eledone cirrhosa. Next base: position 35,690,999 of record OZ024743.1, read on the forward strand.
GTCATTACTATACTGTGAAGACCTGTAAGAAATAGAAACACCATACTGTGTCATTACTATACTCTGAAGACCTGTAAGACATAGAAACACTACACTGTGTCATTACTATACTCTGAAGACATGTAAGATATAAAAACACTACACTGTGTCATTACTATACTCTGAAGACCTATAATATATAGAAACACTACACTGTGTCATTACTATACTCTGAAGACCTGTAATATATGGAAACACTACACTGTATCATTACTATACTCTGAAGACCTATAATATATAGAAACACTACACTGTGTCATTACTATACTCTGAAGAACTGTAAGATATAGAAACACCACACTGTGTCATTACTATACTGTGAAGACCTGTAATATATAGAAACACCACACTGTGTCATTACTATACTGTGAAGACCTGTAAGATATAGAAACACCACACTGTGTCATTACTATACTGTGAAGACCTGTAAGATATAGAAACGCTACACTGTATCATTACTATACTGTGAAGACCTGTAAGATATAGAAACGCTACACTGTATCATTACTATACTGTGAAGACCGGTAAGATATAGAAACGCTACACTGTATCATTACTATACTCTGAAGACCTATAATATATAGAAACACTACACTGTGTCATTACTATACTGTGAAGACCTGTAATATATAGAAACACTACACTGTGTCATTACTATACTGTGAAGACCTGTAAGATATAGAAACACTACACTGTATCATTACTATACTGTGAAGACCTGTAAGATATAGAAACGCTACACTGTATCATTACTATACTGTGAAGACCTGTAAGATATAGAAACGCTACACTGTATCATTACTATACTCTGAAGACCTATAATATATAGAAACACTACACTGTGTCATTACTATACTCTGAAGACCTATAATATATAGAAACACTACATTGTGTCCTTACTATACTCTGAAGAACTATAATATATAGAAACACCACACTGTATCATTACTATACTCTGAAGACCTATAATATATAGAAACACTACACTGTGTCATTACTATACTCTGAAGACCTATAATATATAGAAACAATACACCGTGTCATTACTATACTGTGAAGACCTGTAAGATATAGAAACACTACACTGTGTCATTACTATACTGTGAAGACCTGTAAGATATAGAAACACTACAATGTGTCATTACTATACTCTGAAGACATGTAATATATAGAAACACTACACTGTGTCATTACTATACTCTGAAGACCTGTAAGATATAGAAACACTACACTGTGTCATTACTATACTATGAAGACCTGTAAGATATAGAAACACTACAATGTATCATTACTATACTGTGAAGACCTGTAAGATATAGAAACACTACACTGTGTCATTACTATACTGTGAAGACCTGTAAGATATAGAAACACTACACTGTGTCATTACTATACTCTGAAGACCTGTAAGATATAGAAACACTACACTGTGTCATTACTATACTCTGAAGACCTGTAAGATATAGAAACACTACACTGTGTCATTACTATACTCTGAAGACCTGTAAGATATAGAAACACTACACTGTGTCATTACTATAGTCTGAAGGCCTGTAATATATAGAAACACTACACTGTGTCATTACTATACTCTGAAGACCTGTAAGATATAGAAACACTACACTGTGTCATTACTATACTCTGAAGACCTGTAAGATATAGAAACACTACACTGTGTCATTACTATAGTCTGAAGGCCTGTAATATATAGAAACACTGCAGTGTGTCATTACTATACTCTGAAGACCTATAATATATAGAAACACTACACTGTGTCATTACTATACGCTGAAGACATGTAAGATATAGAAACACTACACTGTGTCATTACTATACTGTGAAGACCTGTAAGATATAGAAACACTACACTGTGTCATTACTATACTCTGAAGACCTGTAAGATATAGAAACACTACACTGTGTCATTACTATACTCTGAAGACCTGTAAGATATAGAAACACTACACTGTGTCATTACTATACTCTGAAGACCTGTAAGATATAGAAACACTACACTGTGTCATTACTATAGTCTGAAGGCCTGTAATATATAGAAACACTACACTGTGTCATTACTATACTCTGAAGACCTGTAAGATATAGAAACACTACACTGTGTCATTACTATACTCTGAAGACCTGTAAGATATAGAAACACTACACTGTGTCATTACTATAGTCTGAAGGCCTGTAATATATAGAAACACTACACTGTGTCATTACTATACTCTGAAGACCTGTAAAATATAGAAACACTACACTGTGTCATTACTATAGTCTGAAGGCCTGTAATATATAGAAACACTACACTGTGTCATTACTATACTCTGAAGACCTGTAAGATATAGAAACACTACACTGTGTCATTACTATACTCTGAAGACCTGTAAGATATAGAAACACTACACTGTGTCATTACTATACTCTGAAGACCTGTAAGATATAGAAACACTACACTGTGTCATTACTATACTCTGAAGACCTGTAAGATATAGAAACACTACACTGTATCATTACTATACTGTGAAGACCTGTAAGATATAGAAACACTACACTGTGTCATTATTATAATGTGAAGACCTGTAAGATATAGAAACACCACACTGTGTCATTACTATACACTGAAGACCTGTAATATATGGAAACACTACACTGTATCATTACCATACTCTGAAGACCTATAATATATAGAAACACTACACTGTGTCATTACTATACTCTGAAGACTTGTAAGATATAGAAACACTACACTGTGTCATTACTATACTGTGAAGACCTGTAAGATATAGAAACACTACACTGTGTCATTACTATACTCTGAAGACCTGTAATATATAGAAACACTAGACTGTGTCATTACTATACTGTGAAGACCTGTAAGATATAGAAACTCTACACTATCATTACTATACTGTGAAGATCTGTAAGAAATAGAAACACCATACTGTGTCATTATTATACTCTGAAGACCTGTAAGACATAGAAACACTACACTGTGTCATTACTATACTCTGAAGACCTGTAATATATGGAAACACTACACTGTATCATTACTATACTCTGAAGACCTATAATATATAGAAACACTACACTGTGTCATTACTATACTCTGAAGACCTGTAATATATGGAAACAGTACACTGTAACATTACTATACTCTGAAGACCTGTAATATATGGAAACACTACACTGTATCATTACTATACTCTGAAGAACTATAAGATATAGAAACACCACACTGTGTCATTAATATACTCTGAAGACATGTAAGATATAGAAACACTGCAGTGTGTTATTACTATACTCTGAAGACCTATAATATATAGAAACACTACACTGTGTCATTACTATACGCTGAAGACATGTAAGATATAGAAACACTACACTGTGTCATTACTATACTGTGATGACATGTAAGATATAGAAACACTACACTGTGTCATTACTATACTCTGAAGACCTGTAAGATATAGAAACACTACACTGTGTCATTACTATAGTGTGAAGACCTGTAAGATATAGAAACACTACACTGTGTCATTACTATACTCTGAAGACCTGTAAGACATAGAAACACTACAATGTGTCATTACTATACTGTGAAGACCTGTAAGATATAGAAACACTACACTGTATGATTACTATACTCTGAAGACCTGTAAGATATAGAAACACTACACTGTGTCATTACTATACTCTGAAGACCTATAATATATAGAAACACTACACTGTGTCATTACTATACTGTGAAGACCTGTAAGATATAGAATCACTACACTGTGTCATTACTATACTCTGAAGACCTATAATATATAGAAACACTACACTGTGTCATTACTATACTCTGAAGACCTATAATATATAGAAACACTACACTGTGTCATTACTATACTCTGAAGAACTGTAAGATATATAAACACTACACTGTGTCATTACTATACTGTGAAGACCTGTAAGATATAGAAACACTACACTGTGTCATTACTATACTGTGAAGACCTGTAAGATATAGAAACACTACAATGTGTCATTACTATACTCTGAAGACCTGTAATATATAGAAACACTACACTATGTCATTACTATACTCTGAAGACCTGTAATATATAGAAACACTACTCTGTGTCATTACTATACTGTGAAGACCTGTAAGATATAGAAACACTACACTGTGTCATTACTATACTGTGAAGACCTGTAAGATATAGAAACACTAATCTGTGTCATTACTATACTGTAAAGACCTGTAAAATATAGAAACACTACACTGTGTCATTACTATACTCTGAAGACCTGTAAGATATAGAAACACTACACTGTGTCATTACTATACTGTGAAGACCTGTAATATATAGAAACACTACACTGTATCATTACTATATTCTGAAGACCTGTAAGATATAGAAACACTACACTGTGTCATTAGTATACTGTGAAGACCTGTAAGATATAGAAACACTACACTGTGTCATTAATATACTCTGAAGACATGTAAGATATAGAAACACTGCACTGTGTCATTACTATACTGTGAAGACCTGTAAGATATAGAAACACTACACTGTGTCATTACTATACTGTGAAGACCTGTAAGATATAGAAACACTACACTGTATCATTACTATATTCTGAAGACCTGTAAGATATAGAAACACTACACTGTATCATTACTATATTCTGAAGACCTGTAAGATATAGAAACACTACACTGTATCATTACTATATTCTGAAGACCTGTAAGATATAGAAACACTGCACTGTGTCATTACTATACTGTGAAGACCTGTAATATATAGAAACACCACACTGTGTCATTACTATACTGTGAAGACCTGTAATATATAGAAACACTACACAGTGTCATTACTATACTCCGAAGACCTGTAAGATATAGAAACACTACACTGTGTCATTACTATACCGTGAAGACCTGTAATATATAGAAACACTACACAGTGTCATTACTATACTCCGAAGACCTGTAAGATATAGAAACACTACACTGTGTCATTACTATACTGTGAAGACCTGTAATATATAGAAACACTACACAGTGTCATTAATATACTGTGAAGACCTGTAATATATAGAAACACTACACTGTGTCATTACTATACCGTGAAGACCTGTAATATATAGAAACACTACACAGTGTCATTACTATACTCCGAAGACCTGTAAGATATAGAAACACTACACTGTGTCATTACTATACTGTGAAGACCTGTAATATATAGAAACACTACACTGTGTCATTACTATATTCCGAAGACCTGTAAGATATAGAAACACTACACTGTGTCATTACTATACCGTGAAGACCTGTAATATATAGAAACACTACACTGTGTCATTACTATACTGTGAAGACCTGTAAGATATAGAAACACTACACTGTGTCATTACTATACTCTGAAGACCTGTCAGATATAGAAACACTACACTGTATCATTACTATACTGTGAAGACCTATAATATATAGAAACACTACACTGTATCATTACTATACTGTGAAGACATGTAATATATAGAAACACTACACTGTATCATTACTATATTGTGAAGACCTGTAAGATATAGAAACATTACACTGTGTCATTACTATAATGTGAAGACCTGTAAGTTATAGAAACACCACACTGTGTCATTACTATACACTGAAGACCTGTAATATATGGAAACACTACACTGTATCATTACTATACTCTGAAGGCCTGTAATATATAGAAACACTACACTGTGTCATTACTATACTCTGAAGACCTATAATATATAGAAACAGCACACTGTATCATTACTATACTGTGAAGACCTATAATATATAGAAACACTACACTGTGTCATTACTATACTCTGAATACCTATAATATATAGAAACAGCACACTGTATCATTACTATACTGTGAAGACCTATAATATATAGAAACACTACACTGTGTCATTACTATACTGTGAAGACCTGTAATTTATAGAAACACTACACTGGATCATTACTATACTGTGAAGACATGTAATATATAGAAACACTACACTGGATCATTACTATACTGTGAAGACCTGTAAGATATAGAAACACTACACTGTATCATTACTATACTCTGAAGACCTGTAATATATAGAAACACTACACAGTGTCATTACTATACTGTGAAGACCTGTAAGATATAGAAACACTACACTGTATCATTACTATACTCTGAGGACCTGTAAGATATAGAAACACTACACAGTGTCATTACTATATTCCGAAGACCTGTAAGATATAGAAACACTACACTGTGTCATTACTATACTGTGAAGACCTGTAAGATATAGAAACACTACACTGTATCATTACTATACTGTGAAGACCTGTAAGATATAGAAACACTACACAGTGTCATTACTATACTGTGAAGACCTGTAAGATATAGAAACACTACACTGTATCATTACTATACTGTGAAGACCTGTAAGATATAGAAACACTACACAGTGTCATTACTATACTGTGAAGACCTGTAAGATATAGAAACACTACACTGTGTCATTACTATACTCTGAAGACATGTAAGATATAAAAACACTACACTGTGTCATTACTATACTGTGAAGACCTGTAAGATATAGAAACACTACACTGTGTCATTACTATATTGTGAAGACCTGTAAGATATTGAAACACTACACTGTGTCATTACTATACTGTGAAGACCTGTAAGATATAGAAACACTACACAGTGTCATTACTATACTCCGAAGACCTGTAAGATATAGAAACACTACACTGTGTCATTACTATACTGTGAAGACCTGTAAGATATAGAAACACTACACTGTATCATTACTATACTGTGAAGACCTGTAAGATATAGAAACACTACACAGTGTCTTTACTATACTGTGAAGACCTGTAAGATATAGAAACACTACACTGTATCATTACTATACTGTGAAGACCTGTAAGATATAGAAACACTACACAGTGTCATTACTATACTGTGAAGACCTGTAAGATATAGAAACACTACACAGTGTCATTACTATACTGTGAAGACCTGTAAGATATAGAAACACTACACTGTATCATTACTATACTCTGAAGACCTGTAAGATATAGAAACACTACACTGTATCATTACTATACTCTGAAGACCTGTAAGATATAGAAACACTACACTGTATCATTACTATACTCTGAAGACCTGTAAGATATAGAAACACTACACTGTATCATTACTATACTGTGAAGACCTGTAAGATATAGAAACACTACACAGTGTCTTTACTATACTGTGAAGACCTGTAAGATATAGAAACACTACACTGTATCATTACTATACTGGGAAGACCTGTAAGATATAGAAACACTACACAGTGTCATTACTATACTGTGAAGACCTGTAAGATATAGAAACACTACACAGTGTCATTACTATACTGTGAAGACATGTAAGATATAAAAACACTACACTGTGTCATTACTATTCTGTGAAGACCTGTAAGATATAGAAACACTACACTGTGTCATTACTATATTGTGAAGACCTGTAATATATAGAAACACTACACAGTGTCATTACTATACTCCGAAGACCTGTAAGATATAGAAACACTACACTGTGTCATTACTATACCGTGAAGACCTGTAATATATAGAAACACTACACAGTGTCATTACTATACTCCGAAGATCTGTAAGATATAGAAACACTACACTGTGTCATTACTATACTGTGAAGACCTGTAATATATAGAAACACTACACAGTGTCATTAATATACTGTGAAGACCTGTAATATATAGAAACACTACACTGTGTCATTACTATACCGTGAAGACCTGTAATATATAGAAACACTACACAGTGTCATTACTATACTCCGAAGACCTGTAAGATATAGAAACACTACACTGTGTCATTACTATACTGTGAAGACCTGTAATATATAGAAACACTACACTGTGTCATTACTATACTCCGAAGACCTGTAAGATATAGAAACACTACACTGTGTCATTACTATACCGTGAAGACCTGTAATATATAGAAACACTACACTGTGTCATTACTATACTGTGAAGACCTGTAAGATATAGAAACACTACACTGTGTCATTACTATACTCTGAAGACCTGTCAGATATAGAAACACTACACTGTATCATTACTATACTGTGAAGACCTATAATATATAGAAACACTACACTGTATCATTACTATACTGTGAAGACCTGTAAGATATAGAAACATTACACTGTGTCATTACTATAATGTGAAGACCTGTAAGTTATAGAAACACCACACTGTGTCATTACTATACACTGAAGACCTGTAATATATGGAAACACTACACTGTATCATTACTATACTCTGAAGGCCTGTAATATATAGAAACACTACACTGTGTCATTACTATACTCTGAAGACCTATAATATATAGAAACAGCACACTGTATCATTACTATACTGTGAAGACCTATAATATATAGAAACACTACACTGTGTCATTACTATACTCTGAATACCTATAATATATAGAAACAGCACACTGTATCATTACTATACTGTGAAGACCTATAATATATAGAAACACTACACTGTGTCATTACTATACTGTGAAGACCTGTAATTTATAGAAACACTACACTGGATCATTACTATACTGTGAAGACATGTAATATATAGAAACACTACACTGGATCATTACTATACTGTGAAGACCTGTAAGATATAGAAACACTACACTGTATCATTACTATACTCTGAAGACCTGTAATATATAGAAACACTACACAGTGTCATTACTATACTGTGAAGACCTGTAAGATATAGAAACACTACACTGTATCATTACTATACTCTGAGGACCTGTAAGATATAGAAACACTACACAGTGTCATTACTATATTCCGAAGACCTGTAAGATATAGAAACACTACACTGTGTCATTACTATACTGTGAAGACCTGTAAGATATAGAAACACTACACTGTATCATTACTATACTGTGAAGACCTGTAAGATATAGAAACACTACACAGTGTCATTACTATACTGTGAAGACCTGTAAGATATAGAAACACTACACTGTATCATTACTATACTGTGAAGACCTGTAAGATATAGAAACACTACACAGTGTCATTACTATACTGTGAAGACCTGTAAGATATAGAAACACTACACTGTGTCATTACTATACTCTGAAGACATGTAAGATATAAAAACACTACACTGTGTCATTACTATACTGTGAAGACCTGTAAGATATAGAAACACTACACTGTGTCATTACTATATTGTGAAGACCTGTAAGATATAGAAACACTACACTGTGTCATTACTATACTGTGAAGACCTGTAAGATATAGAAACACTACACAGTGTCATTACTATACTCCGAAGACCTGTAAGATATAGAAACACTACACTGTGTCATTACTATACTGTGAAGACCTGTAAGATATAGAAACACTACACTGTATCATTACTATACTGTGAAGACCTGTAAGATATAGAAACACTACACAGTGTCTTTACTATACTGTGAAGACCTGTAAGATATAGAAACACTACACTGTATCATTACTATACTGTGAAGACCTGTAAGATATAGAAACACTACACAGTGTCATTACCATACTGTGAAGACCTGTAAGATATAGAAACACTACACAGTGTCATTACTATACTGTGAAGACCTGTAAGATATAGAAACACTACACTGTATCATTACTATACTCTGAAGACCTGTAAGATATAGAAACACTACACTGTATCATTACTATACTCTGAAGACCTGTAAGATATAGAAACACTACACTGTATCATTACTATACTCTGAAGACCTGTAAGATATAGAAACACTACACTGTATCATTACTATACTGTGAAGACCTGTAAGATATAGAAACACTACACAGTGTCTTTACTATACTGTGAAGACCTGTAAGATATAGAAACACTACACTGTATCATTACTATACTGGGAAGACCTGTAAGATATAGAAACACTACACAGTGTCATTACTATACTGTGAAGACCTGTAAGATATAGAAACACTACACAGTGTCATTACTATACTGTGAAGACATGTAAGATATAAAAACACTACACTGTGTCATTACTATTCTGTGAAGACCTGTAAGATATAGAAACACTACACTGTGTCATTACTATATTGTGAAGACCTGTAAGATATAGAAACACTACACTGTGTCATTACTATACTGTGAAGACCTGTAAGATATAGAAACACTACACGGTATCATTACTATACTCTGAAGACCTGTAAGATATAGAAACACTACACAGTGTCATTACTATACTGTGAAGACCTGTAAGATATAGAAACACTACACAGTGTCATTACTATACTGTGAAGACCTGTAAGATATAGAAACACTACACTGTGTCATTACTATACTCTGAAGACATGTAAGATATAAAAACACTACACTTTGTCATTACTATACTGTGAAGACCTGTAAGATATAGAAACACTACACTGTATCATTACTAAACTCTGAAGACCTGTAAGATATAGAAACACTACACAGTGTCATTACTATACTGTGAAGACCTGTAAGATATAGAAACACTACACTGTGTCATTACTATACTGTGAAGACCTGTAAGATATAGAAACACTACACTGTATCATTACTATACTGTGAAGACCTGTAAGATATAGAAACACTACACAGTGTCATTACTATACTCCGAAGACCTGTTAAATATAGAAACACTACACTGTGTCATTACTATACTGGGAAGACCTGTAAGATATAGAAACACTACACTGTATCATTACTATACTGTGAAGACCTGTAAGATATAGAAACACTACACTGTATCATTACTATACTGTGAAGACCTGTAAGATATAGAAACACTACACAGTGTCATTACTATACTGTGAAGACCTGTAAGATATAGAAACACTACACTGTATCATTACTATACTCTGATGACCTGTAAGATATAGAAACACTACACAGTGTCATTACTATACTGTGAAGACCTGTAAGATATAGAAACACTACACTGTGTCATTACTATACTGTGAAGACCTGTAAGATATAGAAACACTACACTGTATCATTACTATACTGTGAAGACCTGTAAGATATAGAAACACTACACAGTGTCATTACTATACTCCGAAGACCTGTAAGATATAGAAACACTACACTGTGGCATTACTATACTGTGAAGACCTGTAAGATATAGAGACACTACACTGTATCATTACTATACTGTGAAGACCTGTAAGATATAGAAACACTACACAGTGTCATTACTATACTGTGAAGACCTGTAAGATATAGAAACACTACACTGTATCATTACTATACTGTGAAGACCTGTAAGATATAGAAACACTACACTGTGTCATTACTATACTCTGAAGACATGTAAGATATAGAAACACTACACTGTGTCATTACTATACTCTGAAGACATGTAAGATATAAAAACACTACACTGTGTCATTACTATACTCTGAAGACCTATAATATATAGAAACACTACACTGTGTCATTACTATACTCTGAAGACCTGTAATATATGGAAACACTACACTGTATCATTACTATACTCTGAAGACCTATAATATATAGAAACACTACACTGTGTCATTACTATACTCTGAAGAACTGTAAGATATAGAAACACCACACTGTGTCATTACTATACTGTGAAGACCTGTAATATATAGAAACACCACACTGTGTCATTACTATACTGTGAAGACCTGTAAGATATAGAAACACCACACTGTGTCATTACTATACTGTGAAGACCTGTAAGATATAGAAACGCTACACTGTATCATTACTATACTGTGAAGACCTGTAAGATATAGAAACGCTACACTGTATCATTACTATACTGTGAAGACCTGTAAGATATAGAAACGCTACACTGTATCATTACTATACTCTGAAGACCTATAATATATAGAAACACTACACTGTGTCATTACTATACTGTGAAGACCTGTAATATATAGAAACACTACACTGTATCATTACTATACTGTGAAGACCTGTAAGATATAGAAACGCTACACTGTATCATTACTATACTGTGAAGACCTGTAAGATATAGAAACGCTACACTGTATCATTACTATACTCTGAAGACCTATAATATATAGAAACACTACACTGTGTCATTACTATACTCTGAAGACCTATAATATATAGAAACACTACATTGTGTCCTTACTATACTCTGAAGAACTATAATATATAGAAACACCACACTGTGTCATTACTATACTCTGAAGACCTATAATATATAGAAACAATACACCGTGTCATTACTATACTGTGAAGACCTGTAAGATATAGAAACACTACACTGTGTCATTACTATACTGTGAAGACCTGTAAGATATAGAAACACTACAATGTGTCATTACTATACTGTGAAGACCTGTAAGATATAGAAACACTACACTGTGTCATTACTATACTCTGAAGACCTGTAAGATATAGAAACACTACACTGTGTCATTACTATACTCTGAAGACCTGTAAGATATAGAAACACTACACTGTGTCATTACCATACTCTGAAGACCTGTAAGATATAGAAACACTACACTGTGTCATTACTATAGTCTGAAGGCCTGTAATATATAGAAACACTACACTGTGTCATTACTATACTCTGAAGACCTGTAAGATATAGAAACACTACACTGTGTCATTACTATACTCTGAAGACCTGTAAGATATAGAAACACTACACTGTGTCATTACTATAGTCTGAAGGCCTGTAATATATAGAAACACTACACTGTGTCATTACTATACTCTGAAGACCTGTAAAATATAGAAACACTACACTGTGTCATTACTATAGTCTGAAGGCCTGTAATATATAGAAACACTACACTGTGTCATTACTATACTCTGAAGACCTGTAAGATATAGAAACACTACACTGTGTCATTACTATACTCTGAAGACCTGTAAGATATAGAAACACTACACTGTGTCATTACTATACTCTGAAGACCTGTAAGATATAGAAACACTACACTGTGTCATTACTATACTCTGAAGACCTGTAAGATATAGAAACACTACACTGTGTCATTACTATAGTCTGAAGGCCTGTAATATATAGAAACACTACACTGTGTCATTACTATACTCTGAAGACCTGTAAGATATAGAAACACTACACTGTGTCATTACTATACTCTGAAGACCTGTAAGATATAGAAACACTACACTGTGTCATTACTATAGTCTGAAGGCCTGTAATATATAGAAACACTAGACTGTGTCATTACTATACTCTGAAGACCTGTAAAATATAGAAACACTACACTGTGTCATTACTATAGTCTGAAGGCCTGTAAGATATAGAAACACTACACTGTGTCATTACTATACTGTGAAGACCTGTAAGATATAGAAACACTACACTGTGTCATTACTATAGTCTGAAGGCCTGTAAGATATAGAAACACTACACTGTGTCATTACTATACTGTGAAGACCTGTAAGATATAGAAACACTACACTGTGTCATTACTATAGTCTGAAGACCTGTAAGATATAGAAACACTACACTGTGTCATTACTATACTGTGAAGACCTGTAAGATATAGAAACACTACACTGTGTCATTACTATACTGTGAAGACCTGTAAGATATAGAAACACTACACTGTGTCATTACTATACTGTGAAGACCTGTAAGATATAGAAACACTACACTGTGTCATTACTATAGTCTGAAGGCCTGTAATATATAGAAACACTACACTGTATCATTACTATACTGTGAAGACCTGTAAGATATAGAAACACTACACTGTGTCATTACTATACTCTGAAGACCGGTAAGATATAGAAACACTACACTGTGTCGTTACTATACTCCGAAGACCTGTAAGACATAGAAACACTACACTGTGTCATTACTATACTATGAAGACCTGTAAGACATAGAAACACTACACTGTGTCATTACTATACTGTGAAGACCTGTAAGATATAGAAACAGTACACTGTGTCATTACTATACTCTAAAAACCTATAAGATATAGAAACACTACACTGTATGATTACTATACTGTGAAGACCTGTAAGATATAGAAACACTACACCGTATCATTACTATACTCTGAAGACCTATAATATATAGAAACACTACACTGTGTCATTACTATACTGTGAAGACCTGTAAGATATAGAAACGCTACACTGTATCATTACTATACTGTGAAGACCTGTCAGATATAGAAACGCTACACTGTATCATTACTATACTGTGAAGACCTGTAAGATATAGAAACGCTACACTGTATCATTACTATACTCTGAAGACCTATAATATATAGAAACACTACACTGTGTCATTACTATACTGTGAAGACCTGTAATATATAGAAACACTACACTGTGTCATTACTATACTGTGAAGACCTGTAAGATATAGAAACACTACACTGTATCATTACTATACTGTGAAGACCTGTAAGATATAGAAACGCTACACTGTATCATTACTATACTGTGAAGACCTGTAAGATATAGAAACGCTACACTGAATCATTACTATACTCTGAAGACCTATAATATATAGAAACACTACACTGTGTCATTACTATACTCTGAAGACCTATAATATATAGAAACACTACATTGTGTCCTTACTATACTCTGAAGAACTATAATATATAGAAACACCACACTGTGTCATTACTATACTCTGAAGACCTATAATATATAGAAACAATACACCGTGTCATTACTATACTGTGAAGACCTGTAAGATATAGAAACACTACACTGTGTCATTACTATACTGTGAAGACCTGTAAGATATAGAAACACTACAATGTGTCATTACTATACTCTGAAGACATGTAATATATAGAAACACTACACTGTGTCATTACTATACTCTGAAGACCTGTAAGATATAGAAACACTACACTGTGTCATTACTATACTATGAAGACCTGTAAGATATAGAAACACTACAATGTATCATTACTATACTGTGAAGACCTGTAAGATATAGAAACACTACACTGTGTCATTACTATACTGTGAAGACCTGTAAGATATAGAAACACTACACTGTGTCATTACTATACTCTGAAGACCTGTAAGATATAGAAACACTACACTGTGTCATTACTATACTCTGAAGACCTGTAAGATATAGAAACACTACACTGTGTCATTACTATACTCTGAAGACCTGTAAGATATAGAAACACTACACTGTGTCATTACTATAGTCTGAAGGCCTGTAATATATAGAAACACTACACTGTGTCATTACTATACTCTGAAGACCTGTAAGATATAGAAAAACTACACTGTGTCATTACTATACTCTGAAGACCTGTAAGATATAGAAACACTACACTGTGTCATTACTATAGTCTGAAGGCGTGTAATATATAGAAACACTACACTGTGTCATTACTATACTCTGAAGACCTGTAAAATATAGAAACACTACACTGTGTCATTACTATAGTCTGAAGGCCTGTAAGATATAGAAACACTACACTGTATCATTACTATACTGTGAAGACCTGTAAGATATAGAAACACTACACAGTGTCTTTACTATACTGTGAAGACCTGTAAGATATAGAAACACTACACTGTATCATTACTATACTGGGAAGACCTGTAAGATATAGAAACACTACACAGTGTCATTACTATACTGTGAAGACCTGTAAGATATAGAAACACTACACAGTGTCATTACTATACTGTGAAGACATGTAAGATATAAAAACACTACACTGTGTCATTACTATTCTGTGAAGACCTGTAAGATATAGAAACACTACACTGTGTCATTACTATATTGTGAAGACCTGTAAGATATAGAAACACTACACTGTGTCATTACTATACTGTGAAGACCTGTAAGATATAGAAACACTACACGGTATCATTACTATACTCTGAAGACCTGTAAGATATAGAAACACTACACAGTGTCATTACTATACTGTGAAGACCTGTAAGATATAGAAACACTACACAGTGTCATTACTATACTGTGAAGACCTGTAAGATATAGAAACACTACACTGTGTCATTACTATACTCTGAAGACATGTAAGATATAAAAACACTACACTTTGTCATTACTATACTGTGAAGACCTGTAAGATATAGAAACACTACACTGTATCATTACTAAACTCTGAAGACCTGTAAGATATAGAAACACTACACAGTGTCATTACTATACTGTGAAGACCTGTAAGATATAGAAACACTACACTGTGTCATTACTATACTGTGAAGACCTGTAAGATATAGAAACACTACACTGTATCATTACTATACTGTGAAGACCTGTAAGATATAGAAACACTACACAGTGTCATTACTATACTCCGAAGACCTGTAAAATATAGAAACACTACACTGTGTCATTACTATACTGGGAAGACCTGTAAGATATAGAAACACTACACTGTATCATTACTATACTGTGAAGACCTGTAAGATATAGAAACACTACACTGTATCATTACTATACTGTGAAGACCTGTAAGATATAGAAACACTACACAGTGTCATTACTATACTGTGAAGACCTGTAAGATATAGAAACACTACACTGTATCATTACTATACTCTGATGACCTGTAAGATATAGAAACACTACACAGTGTCATTACTATACTGTGAAGACCTGTAAGATATAGAAACACTACACTGTGTCATTACTATACTGTGAAGACCTGTAAGATATAGAAACACTACACTGTATCATTACTATACTGTGAAGACCTGTAAGATATAGAAACACTACACAGTGTCATTACTATACTCCGAAGACCTGTAAGATATAGAAACACTACACTGTGGCATTACTATACTGTGAAGACCTGTAAGATATAGAGACACTACACTGTATCATTACTATACTGTGAAGACCTGTAAGATATAGAAACACTACACAGTGTCATTACTATACTGTGAAGACCTGTAAGATATAGAAACACTACACTGTATCATTACTATACTGTGAAGACCTGTAAGATATAGAAACACTACACTGTGTCATTACTATACTCTGAAGACATGTAAGATATAGAAACACTACACTGTGTCATTACTATACTCTGAAGACATGTAAGATATAAAAACACTACACTGTGTCATTACTATACTCTGAAGACCTATAATATATAGAAACACTACACTGTGTCATTACTATACTCTGAAGACCTGTAATATATGGAAACACTACACTGTATCATTACTATACTCTGAAGACCTATAATATATAGAAACACTACACTGTGTCATTACTATACTCTGAAGAACTGTAAGATATAGAAACACCACACTGTGTCATTACTATACTGTGAAGACCTGTAATATATAGAAACACCACACTGTGTCATTACTATACTGTGAAGACCTGTAAGATATAGAAACACCACACTGTGTCATTACTATACTGTGAAGACCTGTAAGATATAGAAACGCTACACTGTATCATTACTATACTGTGAAGACCTGTAAGATATAGAAACGCTACACTGTATCATTACTATACTGTGAAGACCTGTAAGATATAGAAACGCTACACTGTATCATTACTATACTCTGAAGACCTATAATATATAGAAACACTACCCTGTGTCATTACTATACTGTGAAGACCTGTAATATATAGAAACACTACACTGTATCATTACTATACTGTGAAGACCTGTAAGATATAGAAACGCTACACTGTATCATTACTATACTGTGAAGACCTGTAAGATATAGAAACGCTACACTGTATCATTACTATACTCTGAAGACCTATAATATATAGAAACACTACACTGTGTCATTACTATACTCTGAAGACCTATAATATATAGAAACACTACATTGTGTCCTTACTATACTCTGAAGAACTATAATATATAGAAACACCACACTGTGTCATTACTATACTCTGAAGACCTATAATATATAGAAACAATACACCGTGTCATTACTATACTGTGAAGACCTGTAAGATATAGAAACACTACACTGTGTCATTACTATACTGTGAAGACCTGTAAGATATAGAAACACTACAATGTGTCATTACTATACTCTGAAGACATGTAATATATAGAAACACTACACTGTGTCATTACTATACTCTGAAGACCTGTAAGATATAGAAACACTACACTGTGTCATTACTATACTATGAAGACCTGTAAGATATAGAAACGCTACACTGTATCATTACTATACTCTGAAGACCTATAATATATAGAAACACTACACTGTGTCATTACTATACTGTGAAGACCTGTAATATATAGAAACACTACACTGTGTCATTACTATACTGTGAAGACCTGTAAGATATAGAAACACTACACTGTATCATTACTATACTGTGAAGACCTGTAAGATATAGAAACGCTACACTGTATCATTACTATACTGTGAAGACCTGTAAGATATAGAAACGCTACACTGAATCATTACTATACTCTGAAGACCTATAATATATAGAAACACTACACTGTGTCATTACTATACTCTGAAGACCTATAATATATAGAAACACTACATTGTGTCCTTACTATACTCTGAAGAACTATAATATATAGAAACACCACACTGTGTCATTACTATACTCTGAAGACCTATAATATATAGAAACAATACACCGTGTCATTACTATACTGTGAAGACCTGTAAGATATAGAAACACTACACTGTGTCATTACTATACTGTGAAGACCTGTAAGATATAGAAACACTACAATGTGTCATTACTATACTCTGAAGACATGTAATATATAGAAACACTACACTGTGTCATTACTATACTCTGAAGACCTGTAAGATATAGAAACACTACACTGTGTCATTACTATACTATGAAGACCTGTAAGATATAGAAACACTACAATGTATCATTACTATACTGTGAAGACCTGTAAGATATAGAAACACTACACTGTGTCATTACTATACTGTGAAGACCTGTAAGATATAGAAACACTACACTGTGTCATTACTATACTCTGAAGACCTGTAAGATATAGAAACACTACACTGTGTCATTACTATACTCTGAAGACCTGTAAGATATAGAAACACTACACTGTGTCATTACTATACTCTGAAGACCTGTAAGATATAGAAACACTACACTGTGTCATTACTATAGTCTGAAGGCCTGTAATATATAGAAACACTACACTGTGTCATTACTATACTCTGAAGACCTGTAAGATATAGAAACACTACACTGTGTCATTACTATACTCTGAAGACCTGTAAGATATAGAAACACTACACTGTGTCATTACTATAGTCTGAAGGCGTGTAATATATAGAAACACTACACTGTGTCATTACTATACTCTGAAGACCTGTAAAATATAGAAACACTACACTGTGTCATTACTATAGTCTGAAGGCCTGTAAGATATAGAAACACTACACTGTATCATTACTATACTGTGAAGACCTGTAAGATATAGAAACACTACACAGTGTCTTTACTATACTGTGAAGACCTGTAAGATATAGAAACACTACACTGTATCATTACTATACTGGGAAGACCTGTAAGATATAGAAACACTACACAGTGTCATTACTATACTGTGAAGACCTGTAAGATATAGAAACACTACACAGTGTCATTACTATACTGTGAAGACATGTAAGATATAAAAACACTACACTGTGTCATTACTATTCTGTGAAGACCTGTAAGATATAGAAACACTACACTGTGTCATTACTATATTGTGAAGACCTGTAAGATATAGAAACACTACACTGTGTCATTACTATACTGTGAAGACCTGTAAGATATAGAAACACTACACGGTATCATTACTATACTCTGAAGACCTGTAAGATATAGAAACACTACACAGTGTCATTACTATACTGTGAAGACCTGTAAGATATAGAAACACTACACAGTGTCATTACTATACTGTGAAGACCTGTAAGATATAGAAACACTACACTGTGTCATTACTATACTCTGAAGACATGTAAGATATAAAAACACTACACTTTGTCATTACTATACTGTGAAGACCTGTAAGATATAGAAACACTACACTGTATCATTACTAAACTCTGAAGACCTGTAAGATATAGAAACACTACACAGTGTCATTACTATACTGTGAAGACCTGTAAGATATAGAAACACTACACTGTGTCATTACTATACTGTGAAGACCTGTAAGATATAGAAACACTACACTGTATCATTACTATACTGTGAAGACCTGTAAGATATAGAAACACTACACAGTGTCATTACTATACTCCGAAGACCTGTAAAATATAGAAACACTACACTGTGTCATTACTATACTGGGAAGACCTGTAAGATATAGAAACACTACACTGTATCATTACTATACTGTGAAGACCTGTAAGATATAGAAACACTACACTGTATCATTACTATACTGTGAAGACCTGTAAGATATAGAAACACTACACAGTGTCATTACTATACTGTGAAGACCTGTAAGATATAGAAACACTACACTGTATCATTACTATACTCTGATGACCTGTAAGATATAGAAACACTACACAGTGTCATTACTATACTGTGAAGACCTGTAAGATATAGAAACACTACACTGTGTCATTACTATACTGTGAAGACCTGTAAGATATAGAAACACTACACTGTATCATTACTATACTGTGAAGACCTGTAAGATATAGAAACACTACACAGTGTCATTACTATACTCCGAAGACCTGTAAGATATAGAAACACTACACTGTGGCATTACTATACTGTGAAGACCTGTAAGATATAGAGACACTACACTGTATCATTACTATACTGTGAAGACCTGTAAGATATAGAAACACTACACAGTGTCATTACTATACTGTGAAGACCTGTAAGATATAGAAACACTACACTGTATCATTACTATACTGTGAAGACCTGTAAGATATAGAAACACTACACTGTGTCATTACTATACTCTGAAGACATGTAAGATATAGAAACACTACACTGTGTCATTACTATACTCTGAAGACATGTAAGATATAAAAACACTACACTGTGTCATTACTATACTCTGAAGACCTATAATATATAGAAACACTACACTGTGTCATTACTATACTCTGAAGACCTGTAATATATGGAAACACTACACTGTATCATTACTATACTCTGAAGACCTATAATATATAGAAACACTACACTGTGTCATTACTATACTCTGAAGAACTGTAAGATATAGAAACACCACACTGTGTCATTACTATACTGTGAAGACCTGTAATATATAGAAACACCACACTGTGTCATTACTATACTGTGAAGACCTGTAAGATATAGAAACACCACACTGTGTCATTACTATACTGTGAAGACCTGTAAGATATAGAAACGCTACACTGTATCATTACTATACTGTGAAGACCTGTAAGATATAGAAACGCTACACTGTATCATTACTATACTGTGAAGACCTGTAAGATATAGAAACGCTACACTGTATCATTACTATACTCTGAAGACCTATAATATATAGAAACACTACACTGTGTCATTACTATACTGTGAAGACCTGTAATATATAGAAACACTACACTGTATCATTACTATACTGTGAAGACCTGTAAGATATAGAAACGCTACACTGTATCATTACTATACTGTGAAGACCTGTAAGATATAGAAACGCTACACTGTATCATTACTATACTCTGAAGACCTATAATATATAGAAACACTACACTGTGTCATTACTATACTCTGAAGACCTATAATATATAGAAACACTACATTGTGTCCTTACTATACTCTGAAGAACTATAATATATAGAAACACCACACTGTGTCATTACTATACTCTGAAGACCTATAATATATAGAAACAATACACCGTGTCATTACTATACTGTGAAGACCTGTAAGATATAGAAACACTACACTGTGTCATTACTATACTGTGAAGACCTGTAAGATATAGAAACACTACAATGTGTCATTACTATACTCTGAAGACATGTAATATATAGAAACACTACACTGTGTCATTACTATACTCTGAAGACCTGTAAGATATAGAAACACTACACTGTGTCATTACTATACTATGAAGACCTGTAAGATATAGAAACACTACAATGTATCATTACTATACTGTGAAGACCTGTAAGATATAGAAACACTACACTGTGTCATTACTATACTGTGAAGACCTGTAAGATATAGAAACACTACACTGTGTCATTACTATACTCTGAAGACCTGTAAGATATAGAAACACTACACTGTGTCATTACTATACTCTGAAGACCTGTAAGATATAGAAACACTACACTGTGTCATTACCATACTCTGAAGACCTGTAAGATATAGAAACACTACACTGTGTCATTACTATAGTCTGAAGGCCTGTAATATATAGAAACACTACACTGTGTCATTACTATACTCTGAAGACCTGTAAGATATAGAAACACTACACTGTGTCATTACTATACTCTGAAGACCTGTAAGATATAGAAACACTACACTGTGTCATTACTATAGTCTGAAGGCCTGTAATATATAGAAACACTACACTGTGTCATTACTATACTCTGAAGACCTGTAAAATATAGAAACACTACACTGTGTCATTACTATAGTCTGAAGGCCTGTAATATATAGAAACACTACACTGTGTCATTACTATACTCTGAAGACCTGTAAGATATAGAAACACTACACTGTGTCATTACTATACTCTGAAGACCTGTAAGATATAGAAACACTACACTGTGTCATTACTATACTCTGAAGACCTGTAAGATATAGAAACACTACACTGTGTCATTACTATACTCTGAAGACCTGTAAGATATAGAAACACTACACTGTGTCATTACTATAGTCTGAAGGCCTGTAATATATAGAAACACTACACTGTGTCATTACTATACTCTGAAGACCTGTAAGATATAGAAACACTACACTGTGTCATTACTATACTCTGAAGACCTGTAAGATATAGAAACACTACACTGTGTCATTACTATAGTCTGAAGGCCTGTAATATATAGAAACACTACACTGTGTCATTACTATACTCTGAAGACCTGTAAAATATAGAAACACTACACTGTGTCATTACTATAGTCTGAAGGCCTGTAAGATATAGAAACACTACACTGTGTCATTACTATACTGTGAAGACCTGTAAGATATAGAAACACTACACTGTGTCATTACTATAGTCTGAAGGCCTGTAAGATATAGAAACACTACACTGTGTCATTACTATACTGTGAAGACCTGTAAGATATAGAAACACTACACTGTGTCATTACTATAGTCTGAAGACCTGTAAGATATAGAAACACTACACTGTGTCATTACTATACTGTGAAGACCTGTAAGATATAGAAACACTACACTGTGTCATTACTATACTGTGAAGACCTGTAAGATATAGAAACACTACACTGTGTCATTACTATACTGTGAAGACCTGTAAGATATAGAAACACTACACTGTGTCATTACTATAGTCTGAAGGCCTGTAATATATAGAAACACTACACTGTATCATTACTATACTGTGAAGACCTGTAAGATATAGAAACACTACACTGTGTCATTACTATACTCTGAAGACCGGTAAGATATAGAAACACTACACTGTGTCGTTACTATACTCCGAAGACCTGTAAGACATAGAAACACTACACTGTGTCATTACTATACTATGAAGACCTGTAAGACATAGAAACACTACACTGTGTCATTACTATACTGTGAAGACCTGTAAGATATAGAAACAGTACACTGTGTCATTACTATACTCTAAAAACCTATAAGATATAGAAACACTACACTGTATGATTACTATACTGTGAAGACCTGTAAGATATAGAAACACTACACCGTATCATTACTATACTCTGAAGACCTATAATATATAGAAACACTACACTGTGTCATTACTATACTGTGAAGACCTGTAAGATATAGAAACGCTACACTGTATCATTACTATACTGTGAAGACCTGTAAGATATAGAAACGCTACACTGTATCATTACTATACTGTGAAGACCTGTAAGATATAGAAACGCTACACTGTATCATTACTATACTCTGAAGACCTATAATATATAGAAACACTACACTGTGTCATTACTATACTGTGAAGACCTGTAATATATAGAAACACTACACTGTGTCATTACTATACTGTGAAGACCTGTAAGATATAGAAACACTACACTGTATCATTACTATACTGTGAAGACCTGTAAGATATAGAAACGCTACACTGTATCATTACTATACTGTGAAGACCTGTAAGATATAGAAACGCTACACTGAATCATTACTATACTCTGAAGACCTATAATATATAGAAACACTACACTGTGTCATTACTATACTCTGAAGACCTATAATATATAGAAACACTACATTGTGTCCTTACTATACTCTGAAGAACTATAATATATAGAAACACCACACTGTGTCATTACTATACTCTGAAGACCTATAATATATAGAAACAATACACCGTGTCATTACTATACTGTGAAGACCTGTAAGATATAGAAACACTACACTGTGTCATTACTATACTGTGAAGACCTGTAAGATATAGAAACACTACACTGTGTCATTACTATACTCTGAAGACCTGTAAGATATAGAAACACTACACTGTGTCATTACTATACTCTGAAGACCTGTAAGATATAGAAACACTACACTGTGTCATTACTATACTCTGAAGACCTGTAAGATATAGAAACACTACACTGTGTCATTACTATAGTCTGAAGGCCTGTAATATATAGAAACACTACACTGTGTCATTACTATACTCTGAAGACCTGTAAGATATAGAAACACTACACTGTGTCATTACTATACTCTGAAGACCTGTAAGATATAGAAACACTACACTGTGTCATTACTATAGTCTGAAGGCGTGTAATATATAGAAACACTACACTGTGTCATTACTATACTCTGAAGACCTGTAAAATATAGAAACACTACACTGTGTCATTACTATAGTCTGAAGGCCTGTAATATATAGAAACACTACACTGTGTCATTACTATACTCTGAAGACCTGTAAGATATAGAAACACTACACTGTGTCATTACTATACTCTGAAGACCTGTAAGATATAGAAACACTACACTGTGTCATTACTATACTCTGAAGACCTGTAAGATATAGAAACACTACACTGTGTCATTACTATACTCTGAAGACCTGTAAGATATAGAAACACTACACTGTGTCATTACTATAGTCTGAAGGCCTGTAATATATAGAAACACTACACTGTGTCATTACTATACTCTGAAGACCTGTAAGATATAGAAACACTACACTGTGTCATTACTATACTCTGAAGACCTGTAAGATATAGAAACACTACACTGTGTCATTACTATACTCTGAAGACCTGTAAAATATAGAAACACTACACTGTGTCATTACTATAGTCTGAAGGCCTGTAAGATATAGAAACACTACACTGTGTCATTACTATACTGTGAAGACCTGTAAGATATAGAAACACTACACTGTGTCATTACTATAGTCTGAAGGCCTGTAAGATATAGAAACACTACACTGTGTCATTACTATACTGTGAAGACCTGTAAGATATAGAAACACTACACTGTGTCATTACTATAGTCTGAAGACCTGTAAGATATAGAAACACTACACTGTGTCATTACTATACTGTGAAGACCTGTAAGATATAGAAACACTACACTGTGTCATTACTATACTGTGAAGACCTGTAAGATATAGAAACACTACACTGTGTCATTACTATACTGTGAAGACCTGTAAGATATAGAAACACTACACTGTGTCATTACTATAGTCTGAAGGCCTGTAATATATAGAAACACTACACTGTATCATTACTATACTGTGAAGACCTGTAAGATATAGAAACACTACACTGTGTCATTACTATACTCTGAAGACCGGTAAGATATAGAAACACTACACTGTGTCGTTACTATACTCCGAAGACCTGTAAGACATAGAAACACTACACTGTGTCATTACTATACTATGAAGACCTGTAAGACATAGAAACACTACACTGTGTCATTACTATACTGTGAAGACCTGTAAGATATAGAAACAGTACACTGTGTCATTACTATACTCTAAAAACCTATAAGATATAGAAACACTACACTGTATGATTACTATACTGTGAAGACCTGTAAGATATAGAAACACTACACCGTATCATTACTATACTCTGAAGACCTATAATATATAGAAACACTACACTGTGTCATTACTATACTATGAATACCTGTAAGATATAGAAACACTACACCGTATCATTACTATACTCTGAAGACCTATAATATATAGAAACACTACACTGTGTCATTACTATACTATGAATACCTGTAAGATATAGAAACACTACACTGTATCATTACTATACTGTGAAGACCTGTAAGATATAGAAACACTACACTGTGTCATTACTATACTCTGAAGACATGTAAGATATAAAAACACTACACTGTGTCATTACTATACTGTGAAGACCTGTAAGATATAGAAACACTACACTGTGTCATTACTATATTGTGAAGACCTGTAAGATATAGAAACACTACACTGTGTCATTACTATACTGTGAAGACCTGTAAGATATAGAAACACTACACTGTATCATTACTATACTCTGAAGACCTGTAAGATATAGAAACACTACACTGTGTCATTACTATAGTCTGAAGGCGTGTAATATATAGAAACACTACACTGTGTCATTACTATACTCTGAAGACCTGTAAAATATAGAAACACTACACTGTGTCATTACTATAGTCTGAAGGCCGGTAAGATATAGAAACACTACACTGTGTCGTTACTATACTCCGAAGACCTGTAAGACATAGAAACACTACACTGTGTCATTACTATACTATGAAGACCTGTAAGACATAGAAACACTACACTGTGTCATTACTATACTGTGAAGACCTGTAAGATATAGAAACAGTACACTGTGTCATTACTATACTCTAAAAACCTATAAGATATAGAAACACTACACTGTATGATTACTATACTGTGAAGACCTGTAAGATATAGAAACACTACACCGTATCATTACTATACTCTGAAGACCTATAATATATAGAAACACTACACTGTGTCATTACTATACTGTGAAGACCTGTAAGATATAGAAACGCTACACTGTATCATTACTATACTGTGAAGACCTGTAAGATATAGAAACGCTACACTGTATCATTACTATACTGTGAAGACCTGTAAGATATAGAAACGCTACACTGTATCATTACTATACTCTGAAGACCTATAATATATAGAAACACTACACTGTGTCATTACTATACTGTGAAGACCTGTAATATATAGAAACACTACACTGTGTCATTACTATACTGTGAAGACCTGTAAGATATAGAAACACTACACTGTATCATTACTATACTGTGAAGACCTGTAAGATATAGAAACGCTACACTGTATCATTACTATACTGTGAAGACCTGTAAGATATAGAAACGCTACACTGAATCATTACTATACTCTGAAGACCTATAATATATAGAAACACTACACTGTGTCATTACTATACTCTGAAGACCTATAATATATAGAAACACTACATTGTGTCCTTACTATACTCTGAAGAACTATAATATATAGAAACACCACACTGTGTCATTACTATACTCTGAAGACCTATAATATATAGAAACAATACACCGTGTCATTACTATACTGTGAAGACCTGTAAGATATAGAAACACTACACTGTGTCATTACTATACTGTGAAGACCTGTAAGATATAGAAACACTACAATGTGTCATTACTATACTCTGAAGACATGTAATATATAGAAACACTACACTGTGTCATTACTATACTCTGAAGACCTGTAAGATATAGAAACACTACACTGTGTCATTACTATACTATGAAGACCTGTAAGATATAGAAACACTACAATGTATCATTACTATACTGTGAAGACCTGTAAGATATAGAAACACTACACTGTGTCATTACTATACTGTGAAGACCTGTAAGATATAGAAACACTACACTGTGTCATTACTATACTCTGAAGACCTGTAAGATATAGAAACACTACACTGTGTCATTACTATACTCTGAAGACCTGTAAGATATAGAAACACTACACTGTGTCATTACTATACTCTGAAGACCTGTAAGATATAGAAACACTACACTGTGTCATTACTATAGTCTGAAGGCCTGTAATATATAGAAACACTACACTGTGTCATTACTATACTCTGAAGACCTGTAAGATATAGAAACACTACACTGTGTCATTACTATACTCTGAAGACCTGTAAGATATAGAAACACTACACTGTGTCATTACTATAGTCTGAAGGCGTGTAATATATAGAAACACTACACTGTGTCATTACTATACTCTGAAGACCTGTAAAATATAGAAACACTACACTGTGTCATTACTATAGTCTGAAGGCCTGTAATATATAGAAACACTACACTGTGTCATTACTATACTCTGAAGACCTGTAAGATATAGAAACACTACACTGTGTCATTACTATACTCTGAAGACCTGTAAGATATAGAAACACTACACTGTGTCATTACTATACTCTGAAGACCTGTAAGATATAGAAACACTACACTGTGTCATTACTATACTCTGAAGACCTGTACGATATAGAAACACTACACTGTGTCATTACTATAGTCTGAAGGCCTGTAATATATAGAAACACTACACTGTGTCATTACTATACTCTGAAGACCTGTAAGATATAGAAACACTACACTGTGTCATTACTATACTCTGAAGACCTGTAAGATATAGAAACACTACACTGTGTCATTACTATAGTCTGAAGGCCTGTAATATATAGAAACACTACACTGTGTCATTACTATACTCTGAAGACCTGTAAAATATAGAAACACTACACTGTGTCATTACTATAGTCTGAAGGCCTGTAAGATATAGAAACACTACACTGTGTCATTACTATACTGTGAAGACCTGTAAGATATAGAAACACTACACTGTGTCATTACTATAGTCTGAAGGCCTGTAAGATATAGAAACACTACACTGTGTCATTACTATACTGTGAAGACCTGTAAGATATAGAAACACTACACTGTGTCATTACTATAGTCTGAAGACCTGTAAGATATAGAAACACTACACTGTGTCATTACTATACTGTGAAGACCTGGAAGATATAGAAACACTACACTGTGTCATTACTATACTGTGAAGACCTGTAAGATATAGAAACACTACACTGTGTCATTACTATACTCTGAAGACCTGTAAGATATAGAAACACTACACTGTGTCATTACTATAGTCTGAAGGCCTGTAATATATAGAAACACTACACTGTATCATTACTATACTGTGAAGACCTGTAAGATATAGAAACACTACACTGTGTCATTACTATACTCTGAAGACCGGTAAGATATAGAAACACTACACTGTGTCGTTACTATACTCCGAAGACCTGTAAGACATAGAAACACTACACTGTGTCATTACTATACTATGAAGACCTGTAAGACATAGAAACACTACACTGTGTCATTACTATACTGTGAAGACCTGTAAGATATAGAAACAGTACACTGTGTCATTACTATACTCTAAAAACCTATAAGATATAGAAACACTACACTGTATGATTACTATACTGTGAAGACCTGTAAGATATAGAAACACTACACCGTATCATTACTATACTCTGAAGACCTATAATATATAGAAACACTACACTGTGTCATTACTATACTGTGAAGACCTGTAAGATATAGAAACGCTACACTGTATCATTACTATACTGTGAAGACCTGTAAGATATAGAAACGCTACACTGTATCATTACTATACTGTGAAGAC
Source organism: Eledone cirrhosa (assembly GCA_964016885.1). NCBI lineage: Eukaryota > Metazoa > Mollusca > Cephalopoda > Octopoda > Eledonidae > Eledone > Eledone cirrhosa. The sequence goes on from OZ024743.1 coordinate 35,721,007, forward strand.
CTGTAAGATATAGAAACGCTACACTGTATCATTACTATACTCTGAAGACCTATAATATATAGAAACACTACACTGTGTCATTACTATACTGTGAAGACCTGTAATATATAGAAACACTACACTGTGTCATTACTATACTGTGAAGACCTGTAAGATATAGAAACACTACACTGTATCATTACTATACTGTGAAGACCTGTAAGATATAGAAACGCTACACTGTATCATTACTATACTGTGAAGACCTGTAAGATATAGAAACGCTACACTGAATCATTACTATACTCTGAAGACCTATAATATATAGAAACACTACACTGTGTCATTACTATACTCTGAAGACCTATAATATATAGAAACACTACATTGTGTCCTTACTATACTCTGAAGAACTATAATATATAGAAACACCACACTGTGTCATTACTATACTCTGAAGACCTATAATATATAGAAACAATACACCGTGTCATTACTATACTGTGAAGACCTGTAAGATATAGAAACACTACACTGTGTCATTACTATACTGTGAAGACCTGTAAGATATAGAAACACTACAATGTGTCATTACTATACTCTGAAGACATGTAATATATAGAAACACTACACTGTGTCATTACTATACTCTGAAGACCTGTAAGATATAGAAACACTACACTGTGTCATTACTATACTATGAAGACCTGTAAGATATAGAAACACTACAATGTATCATTACTATACTGTGAAGACCTGTAAGATATAGAAACACTACACTGTGTCATTACTATACTGTGAAGACCTGTAAGATATAGAAACACTACACTGTGTCATTACTATACTCTGAAGACCTGTAAGATATAGAAACACTACACTGTGTCATTACTATACTCTGAAGACCTGTAAGATATAGAAACACTACACTGTGTCATTACTATACTCTGAAGACCTGTAAGATATAGAAACACTACACTGTGTCATTACTATAGTCTGAAGGCCTGTAATATATAGAAACACTACACTGTGTCATTACTATACTCTGAAGACCTGTAAGATATAGAAACACTACACTGTGTCATTACTATACTCTGAAGACCTGTAAGATATAGAAACACTACACTGTGTCATTACTATAGTCTGAAGGCGTGTAATATATAGAAACACTACACTGTGTCATTACTATACTCTGAAGACCTGTAAAATATAGAAACACTACACTGTGTCATTACTATAGTCTGAAGGCCTGTAATATATAGAAACACTACACTGTGTCATTACTATACTCTGAAGACCTGTAAGATATAGAAACACTACACTGTGTCATTACTATACTCTGAAGACCTGTAAGATATAGAAACACTACACTGTGTCATTACTATACTCTGAAGACCTGTAAGATATAGAAACACTACACTGTGTCATTACTATACTCTGAAGACCTGTAAGATATAGAAACACTACACTGTGTCATTACTATAGTCTGAAGGCCTGTAATATATAGAAACACTACACTGTGTCATTACTATACTCTGAAGACCTGTAAGATATAGAAACACTACACTGTGTCATTACTATACTCTGAAGACCTGTAAGATATAGAAACACTACACTGTGTCATTACTATACTCTGAAGACCTGTAAAATATAGAAACACTACACTGTGTCATTACTATAGTCTGAAGGCCTGTAAGATATAGAAACACTACACTGTGTCATTACTATACTGTGAAGACCTGTAAGATATAGAAACACTACACTGTGTCATTACTATAGTCTGAAGGCCTGTAAGATATAGAAACACTACACTGTGTCATTACTATACTGTGAAGACCTGTAAGATATAGAAACACTACACTGTGTCATTACTATAGTCTGAAGACCTGTAAGATATAGAAACACTACACTGTGTCATTACTATACTGTGAAGACCTGTAAGATATAGAAACACTACACTGTGTCATTACTATACTGTGAAGACCTGTAAGATATAGAAACACTACACTGTGTCATTACTATACTGTGAAGACCTGTAAGATATAGAAACACTACACTGTGTCATTACTATAGTCTGAAGGCCTGTAATATATAGAAACACTACACTGTATCATTACTATACTGTGAAGACCTGTAAGATATAGAAACACTACACTGTGTCATTACTATACTCTGAAGACCGGTAAGATATAGAAACACTACACTGTGTCGTTACTATACTCCGAAGACCTGTAAGACATAGAAACACTACACTGTGTCATTACTATACTATGAAGACCTGTAAGACATAGAAACACTACACTGTGTCATTACTATACTGTGAAGACCTGTAAGATATAGAAACAGTACACTGTGTCATTACTATACTCTAAAAACCTATAAGATATAGAAACACTACACTGTATGATTACTATACTGTGAAGACCTGTAAGATATAGAAACACTACACCGTATCATTACTATACTCTGAAGACCTATAATATATAGAAACACTACACTGTGTCATTACTATACTATGAATACCTGTAAGATATAGAAACACTACACCGTATCATTACTATACTCTGAAGACCTATAATATATAGAAACACTACACTGTGTCATTACTATACTATGAATACCTGTAAGATATAGAAACACTACACTGTATCATTACTATACTGTGAAGACCTGTAAGATATAGAAACACTACACTGTGTCATTACTATACTCTGAAGACATGTAAGATATAAAAACACTACACTGTGTCATTACTATACTGTGAAGACCTGTAAGATATAGAAACACTACACTGTGTCATTACTATATTGTGAAGACCTGTAAGATATAGAAACACTACACTGTGTCATTACTATACTGTGAAGACCTGTAAGATATAGAAACACTACACTGTATCATTACTATACTCTGAAGACCTGTAAGATATAGAAACACTACACTGTGTCATTACTATAGTCTGAAGGCGTGTAATATATAGAAACACTACACTGTGTCATTACTATACTCTGAAGACCTGTAAAATATAGAAACACTACACTGTGTCATTACTATAGTCTGAAGGCCGGTAAGATATAGAAACACTACACTGTGTCGTTACTATACTCCGAAGACCTGTAAGACATAGAAACACTACACTGTGTCATTACTATACTATGAAGACCTGTAAGACATAGAAACACTACACTGTGTCATTACTATACTGTGAAGACCTGTAAGATATAGAAACAGTACACTGTGTCATTACTATACTCTAAAAACCTATAAGATATAGAAACACTACACTGTATGATTACTATACTGTGAAGACCTGTAAGATATAGAAACACTACACCGTATCATTACTATACTCTGAAGACCTATAATATATAGAAACACTACACTGTGTCATTACTATACTGTGAAGACCTGTAAGATATAGAAACGCTACACTGTATCATTACTATACTGTGAAGACCTGTAAGATATAGAAACGCTACACTGTATCATTACTATACTGTGAAGACCTGTAAGATATAGAAACGCTACACTGTATCATTACTATACTCTGAAGACCTATAATATATAGAAACACTACACTGTGTCATTACTATACTGTGAAGACCTGTAATATATAGAAACACTACACTGTGTCATTACTATACTGTGAAGACCTGTAAGATATAGAAACACTACACTGTATCATTACTATACTGTGAAGACCTGTAAGATATAGAAACGCTACACTGTATCATTACTATACTGTGAAGACCTGTAAGATATAGAAACGCTACACTGAATCATTACTATACTCTGAAGACCTATAATATATAGAAACACTACACTGTGTCATTACTATACTCTGAAGACCTATAATATATAGAAACACTACATTGTGTCCTTACTATACTCTGAAGAACTATAATATATAGAAACACCACACTGTGTCATTACTATACTCTGAAGACCTATAATATATAGAAACAATACACGGTGTCATTACTATACTGTGAAGACCTGTAAGATATAGAAACACTACACTGTGTCATTACTATACTGTGAAGACCTGTAAGATATAGAAACACTACAATGTGTCATTACTATACTCTGAAGACATGTAATATATAGAAACACTACACTGTGTCATTACTATACTCTGAAGACCTGTAAGATATAGAAACACTACACTGTGTCATTACTATACTATGAAGACCTGTAAGATATAGAAACACTACAATGTATCATTACTATACTGTGAAGACCTGTAAGATATAGAAACACTACACTGTGTCATTACTATACTGTGAAGACCTGTAAGATATAGAAACACTACACTGTGTCATTACTATACTCTGAAGACCTGTAAGATATAGAAACACTACACTGTGTCATTACTATACTCTGAAGACCTGTAAGATATAGAAACACTACACTGTGTCATTACTATACTCTGAAGACCTGTAAGATATAGAAACACTACACTGTGTCATTACTATAGTCTGAAGGCCTGTAATATATAGAAACACTACACTGTGTCATTACTATACTCTGAAGACCTGTAAGATATAGAAACACTACACTGTGTCATTACTATACTCTGAAGACCTGTAAGATATAGAAACACTACACTGTGTCATTACTATAGTCTGAAGGCGTGTAATATATAGAAACACTACACTGTGTCATTACTATACTCTGAAGACCTGTAAAATATAGAAACACTACACTGTGTCATTACTATAGTCTGAAGGCCTGTAATATATAGAAACACTACACTGTGTCATTACTATACTCTGAAGACCTGTAAGATATAGAAACACTACACTGTGTCATTACTATACTCTGAAGACCTGTAAGATATAGAAACACTACACTGTGTCATTACTATACTCTGAAGACGTGTAAGATATAGAAACACTACACTGTGTCATTACTATACTCTGAAGACCTGTACGATATAGAAACACTACACTGTGTCATTACTATAGTCTGAAGGCCTGTAATATATAGAAACACTACACTGTGTCATTACTATACTCTGAAGACCTGTAAGATATAGAAACACTACACTGTGTCATTACTATACTCTGAAGACCTGTAAGATATAGAAACACTACACTGTGTCATTACTATAGTCTGAAGGCCTGTAATATATAGAAACACTACACTGTGTCATTACTATACTCTGAAGACCTGTAAAATATAGAAACACTACACTGTGTCATTACTATAGTCTGAAGGCCTGTAAGATATAGAAACACTACACTGTGTCATTACTATACTGTGAAGACCTGTAAGATATAGAAACACTACACTGTGTCATTACTATAGTCTGAAGGCCTGTAAGATATAGAAACACTACACTGTGTCATTACTATACTGTGAAGACCTGTAAGATATAGAAACACTACACTGTGTCATTACTATAGTCTGAAGACCTGTAAGATATAGAAACACTACACTGTGTCATTACTATACTGTGAAGACCTGGAAGATATAGAAACACTACACTGTGTCATTACTATACTGTGAAGACCTGTAAGATATAGAAACACTACACTGTGTCATTACTATACTCTGAAGACCTGTAAGATATAGAAACACTACACTGTGTCATTACTATAGTCTGAAGGCCTGTAATATATAGAAACACTACACTGTATCATTACTATACTGTGAAGACCTGTAAGATATAGAAACACTACACTGTGTCATTACTATACTCTGAAGACCGGTAAGATATAGAAACACTACACTGTGTCGTTACTATACTCCGAAGACCTGTAAGACATAGAAACACTACACTGTGTCATTACTATACTATGAAGACCTGTAAGACATAGAAACACTACACTGTGTCATTACTATACTGTGAAGACCTGTAAGATATAGAAACAGTACACTGTGTCATTACTATACTCTAAAACCTATAAGATATAGAAACACTACACTGTATGATTACTATACTGTGAAGACCTGTAAGATATAGAAACACTACACCGTATCATTACTATACTCTGAAGACCTATAATATATAGAAACACTACACTGTGTCATTACTATACTATGAATACCTGTAAGATATAGAAACACTACACCGTATCATTACTATACTCTGAAGACCTATAATATATAGAAACACTACACTGTGTCATTACTATACTATGAATACCTGTAAGATATAGAAACACTACACTGTATCATTACTATACTGTGAAGACCTGTAAGATATAGAAACACTACACTGTGTCATTACTATACTCTGAAGACATGTAAGATATAAAAACACTACACTGTGTCATTACTATACTGTGAAGACCTGTAAGATATAGAAACACTACACTGTGTCATTACTATATTGTGAAGACCTGTAAGATATAGAAACACTACACTGTGTCATTACTATACTGTGAAGACCTGTAAGATATAGAAACACTACACTGTATCATTACTATACTCTGAAGACCTGTAAGATATAGAAACACTACACAGTGTCATTACTATACTGTGAAGACCTGTAAGATATAGAAACACTACACAGTGTCATTACTATACTGTGAAGACCTGTAAGATATAGAAACACTACACTGTGTCATTACTATACTCTGAAGACATGTAAGATATAAAAACACTACACATTGTCATTACTATACTGTGAAGACCTGTAAGATATAGAAACACTACACTGTATCATTACTATACTCTGAAGACCTGTAAGATATAGAAACACTACACAGTGTCATTACTATACTGTGAAGACCTGTAAGATATAGAAACACTACACTGTGTCATTACTATACTGTGAAGACCTGTAAGATATAGAAACACTACACTGTATCATTACTATACTGTGAAGACCTGTAAGATATAGAAACACTACACAGTGTCATTACTATACTCCGAAGACCTGTAAGATATAGAAACACTACACTGTGTCATTACTATACTGGGAAGACCTGTAAGATATAGAAACACTACACTGTATCATTACTATACTGTGAAGACCTGTAAGATATAGAAACACTACACAGTGTCTTTACTATACTGTGAAGACCTGTAAGATATAGAAACACTACACTGTATCATTACTATACTGTGAAGACCTGTAAGATATAGAAACACTACACAGTGTCATTACTATACTGTGAAGACCTGTAAGATATAGAAACACTACACTGTATCATTACTATACTGTGAAGACCTGTAAGATATAGAAACACTACACAGTGTCATTACTATACTGTGAAGACCTGTAAGATATAGAAACACTACACTGAGTCATTACTATACTCTGAAGACCTATAATATATAGAAACACTACACTGTGTCATTACTATACTCTGAAGACCTGTAATATATGGAAACACTACACTGTATCATTACTATACTCTGAAGACCTATAATATATAGAAACACTACACTGTGTCATTACTATACTCTGAAGAACTGTAAGATATAGAAACACCACACTGTGTCATTACTATACTGTGAAGACCTGTAATATATAGAAACACCACACTGTGTCATTACTATACTGTGAAGACCTGTAAGATATAGAAACACCACACTGTGTCATTACTATACTGTGAAGACCTGTAAGATATAGAAACACTACACTGTGTCATTACTATACTGTGAAGACCTGTAAGATATAGAGACACTACACTGTATCATTACTATACTGTGAAGACCTGTAAGATATAGAAACACTACACTGTGTCATTACTATACTCTGAAGACATGTAAGATATAGAAACACTACACTGTGTCATTACTATACTGTGAAGACCTGTAAGAAATAGAAACACCATACTGTGTCATTATTATACTCTGAAGACCTGTAAGACATAGAAATACTACACTGTGTCATTACTATACTCTGAAGACATGTAAGATATAAAAACACTACACTGTGTCATTACTATACTGTGAAGACCTGTAAGATATAGAAACACCACACTGTGTCATTACTATACTGTGAAGACCTGTAAGATATAGAAACGCTACACTGTATCATTACTATACTGTGAAGACCTGTAAGATATAGAAACGCTACACTGTATCATTACTATACTGTGAAGACCTGTAAGATATAGAAACGCTACACTGTATCATTACTATACTGTGAAGACCTGTAAGATATAGAAACGCTACACTGTATCATTACTATACTGTGAAGACCTGTAAGATATAGAAACGCTACACTGTATCATTACTATACTGTGAAGACCTGTAAGATATAGAAACACTACACTCTATCATTACTATACTGTGAAGACCTGTAAGATATAGAAACGCTACACTGTATCATTACTATACTGTGAAGACCTGTAAGATATAGAAACGCTACACTGTATCATTACTATACTGTGAAGACCTGTAAGATATAGAAACGCTACACTGTATCATTACTATACTGTGAAGACCTGTAAGATATAGAAACGCTACACTGTATCATTACTATACTGTGAAGACCTGTAAGATATAGAAACGCTACACTGTATCATTACTATACTGTGAAGACCTGTAAGATATAGAAACACTACACTGTATCATTACTATACTGTGAAGACCTGTAAGATATAGAAACGCTACACTGTATCATTACTATACTGTGAAGACCTGTAAGATATAGAAACGCTACACTGTATCATTACTATACTGTGAAGACCTGTAAGATATAGAAACGCTACACTGTATCATTACTATACTGTGAAGACCTGTAAGATATAGAAACACTACACTGTATCATTACTATACTGTGAAGACCTGTAAGATATAGAAACGCTACACTGTATCATTACTATACTCTGAAGACCTATAATATATAGAAACACTACACTGTGTCATTACTATACTCTGAAGACCTATAATATATAGAAACACTACATTGTGTCCTTACTATACTCTGAAGAACTATAATATATAGAAACACCACACTGTGTCATTACTATACTCTGAAGACCTATAATATATAGAAACAATACACCGTGTCATTACTATACTGTGAAGACCTGTAAGATATAGAAACACTACACTGTGTCATTACTATGCTGTGAAGACCTGTAAGATATAGAAACACTACAATGTGTCATTACTATACTCTGAAGACATGTAATATATAGAAACACTACACTGTGTCATTACTATACTCTGAAGACCTGTAAGATATAGAAACACTACACTGTGTCATTACTATACTATGAAGACCTGTAAGATATAGAAACACTACAATGTATCATTACTATACTGTAAAGACCTGTAAGATATAGAAACACTACACTGTGTCATTACTATACTGTGAAGACCTGTAAGATATAGAAACACTACACTGTGTCATTACTATACTATGAAGACCTGTAAGATATAGAAACACTACACTGTGTCATTACTATACTCTGAAGACCTGTAAGATATAGAAACACTACACTGTGTCATTACTATACTCTGAAGACCTGTAAGATATAGAAACACTACACTGTGTCATTACTATAGTCTGAAGGCCTGTAATATATAGAAACACTACACTGTGTCATTACTATACTCTGAAGACCTGTAAGATATAGAAACACTACACTGTGTCATTACTATACTCTGAAGACCTGTAAGATATAGAAACACTACACTGTGTCATTACTATAGTCTGAAGGCCTGTAATATATAGAAACACTACACTGTGTCATTACTATACTCTGAAGACCTGTAAAATATAGAAACACTACACTGTGTCATTACTATAGTCTGAAGGCCTGTAATATATAGAAACACTACACTGTGTCATTACTATACTCTGAAGACCTGTAAGATATAGAAACACTACACTGTGTCATTACTATAGTCTGAAGACCTGTAAGATATAGAAACGCTACACTGTGTCATTACTATACTCTGAAGACCTGTAAGATATAGAAACACTACACTGTGTCATTACTATACTCTGAAGACCTGTAAGATATAGAAACACTACACTGTGTCATTACTATAGTCTGAAGGCCTGTAATATATAGAAACACTACACTGTGTCATTACTATACTCTGAAGATCTGTAAGATATAGAAACACTACACTGTGTCATTACTATACTCTGAAGACCTGTAAGATATAGAAACACTACACTGTGTCATTACTATAGTCTGAAGGCCTGTAATATATAGAAACACTACACTGTGTCATTACTATACTCTGAAGACCTGTAAAATATAGAAACACTACACTGTGTCATTACTATAGTCTGAAGGCCTGTAAGATATAGAAACACTACACTGTGTCATTACTATACTGTGAAGACCTGTAAGATATAGAAACACTACACTGTGTCATTACTATAGTCTGAAGGCCTGTAATATATAGAAACACTACACTGTATCATTACTATACTGTGAAGACCTGTAAGATATAGAAACACTACACTGTGTCATTACTATACTGTGAAGACCTGTAAGATATAGAAACACTACACTGTGTCATTACTATACTGTGAAGACCTGTAAGATATAGAAACACTACACTGTGTCATTACTATACTGTGAAGACCTGTAAGATATAGAAACACTACACTGTGTCATTACTATAGTCTGAAGGCCTGTAATATATAGAAACACTACACTGTATCATTACTATACTGTGAAGACCTGTAAGATATAGAAACACTACACTGTGTCATTACTATACTCTGAAGACCGGTAAGATATAGAAACACTACACTGTGTCGTTACTATACACCGAAGACCTGTAAGACATAGAAACACTACACTGTGTCATTACTATACTGTGAAGACCTGTAAGATATAGAAACAGTACACTGTGTCATTACTATACTCTAAAAACCTATAAGATATAGAAACACTACACTGTATGATTACTATACTGTGAAGACCTGTAAGATATAGAAACACTACACCGTATAATTACTATACTCTGAAGACCTATAATATATAGAAACACTACACTGTGTCATTACTATACTATGAATACCTGTAAGATATAGAAACACTACACCGTATCATTACTATACTCTGAAGACCTATAATATATAGAAACACTACACTGTGTCATTACTATACTATGAATACCTGTAAGATATAGAAACACTACATTGTGTCCTTACTATACTGTGAAGACCTGTAATATATAGAAACACTACACTGTATCATTACTATACTGTGAAGAACTATAATATATAGAAACACTACACTGTGTCATTACTATACTGTGAAGACCTGTAAGATATAGAAACACTACACTGTGTCATTACTATACTGTGAAGAACTATAATATATAGAAACACTACATTGTGTCATTACTATACTGTGAAGACCTGTAAGATATAGAAACACTACACTGTGTCATTACTATACTGTGAAGAACTATAATATATAGAAACACTACATTGTGTCATTACTATACTGTGAAGACCTGTAAGATATAGAAACACTACACTGTGTCATTACTATACTCTGAAGACCTGTAAGATATAGAAACACTACACTGTGTCATTACTATACTGTGATGACCTGTAAGATATAGAAACACTACACTGTGTCATTACTATACTGTGAAGACCTGTAAGATATAGAAACACTACACTGTGTCATTACTATACTCTGAAGACCTGTAAGATATAGAAACACTACACTGTGTCATTACTATAGTCTGAAGGCCTGTAATATATAGAAACACTACACTGTGTCATTACTATACTCTGAAGACCTGTAAGATATAGAAACACTACACTGTGTCATTACTATACTCTGAAGACCTGTAAGATATAGAAACACTACACTGTGTCATTACTATAGTCTGAAGGCCTGTAATATATAGAAACACTACACTGTGTCATTACTATACTCTGAAGACCTGTAAAATATAGAAACACTACACTGTATCATTACTATACTGTGAAGACCTGTAAGATATAGAAACGCTACACTGTATCATTACTATACTGTGAAGACCTGTAAGATATAGAAACGCTGCACTGTATCATTACTATACTGTGAAGACCTGTAAGATATAGAAACGCTACACTGTATCATTACTATACTGTGAAGACCTGTAAGATATAGAAACACTACACTGTATCATTACTATACTGTGAAGACCTGTAAGATATAGAAACGCTACACTGTATCATTACTATACTCTGAAGACCTATAATATATAGAAACACTACACTGTGTCATTACTATACTCTGAAGACCTATAATATATAGAAACACTACATTGTGTCCTTACTATACTCTGAAGAACTATAATATATAGAAACACCACACTGTGTCATTACTATACTCTGAAGACCTATAATATATAGAAACAATACACCGTGTCATTACTATACTGTGAAGACCTGTAAGATATAGAAACACTACACTGTGTCATTACTATGCTGTGAAGACCTGTAAGATATAGAAACACTACAATGTGTCATTACTATACTCTGAAGACATGTAATATATAGAAACACTACACTGTGTCATTACTATACTCTGAAGACCTGTAAGATATAGAAACACTACACTGTGTCATTACTATACTATGAAGACCTGTAAGATATAGAAACACTACAATGTATCATTACTATACTGTAAAGACCTGTAAGATATAGAAACACTACACTGTGTCATTACTATACTGTGAAGACCTGTAAGATATAGAAACACTACACTGTGTCATTACTATACTATGAAGACCTGTAAGATATAGAAACACTACACTGTGTCATTACTATACTCTGAAGACCTGTAAGATATAGAAACACTACACTGTGTCATTACTATACTCTGAAGACCTGTAAGATATAGAAACACTACACTGTGTCATTACTATAGTCTGACGGCCTGTAATATATAGAAACACTACACTGTGTCATTACTATACTCTGAAGACCTGTAAGATATAGAAACACTACACTGTGTCATTACTATACTCTGAAGACCTGTAAGATATAGAAACACTACACTGTGTCATTACTATAGTCTGAAGGCCTGTAATATATAGAAACACTACACTGTGTCATTACTATACTCTGAAGACCTGTAAAATATAGAAACACTACACTGTGTCATTACTATAGTCTGAAGGCCTGTAATATATAGAAACACTACACTGTGTCATTACTATACTCTGAAGACCTGTAAGATATAGAAACACTACACTGTGTCATTACTATACTCTGAAGACCTGTAAGATATAGAAACACTACACTGTGTCATTACTATAGTCTGAAGGCCTGTAATATATAGAAACACTACACTGTGTCATTACTATACTCTGAAGATCTGTAAGATATAGAAACACTACACTGTGTCATTACTATACTCTGAAGACCTGTAAGATATAGAAACACTACACTGTGTCATTACTATAGTCTGAAGGCCTGTAATATATAGAAACACTACACTGTGTCATTACTATACTCTGAAGACCTGTAAAATATAGAAACACTACACTGTGTCATTACTATAGTCTGAAGGCCTGTAAGATATAGAAACACTACACTGTGTCATTACTATACTGTGAAGACCTGTAAGATATAGAAACACTACACTGTGTCATTACTATACTGTGAAGACCTGTAAGATATAGAAACACTACACTGTGTCATTACTATACTGTGAAGACCTGTAAGATATAGAAACACTACACTGTGTCATTACTATACTGTGAAGACCTGTAAGATATAGAAACACTACACTGTGTCATTACTATAGTCTGAAGGCCTGTAATATATAGAAACACTACACTGTATCATTACTATACTGTGAAGACCTGTAAGATATAGAAACACTACACTGTGTCATTACTATACTCTGAAGACCGGTAAGATATAGAAACACTACACTGTGTCATTACTATAGTCTGAAGGCCTGTAATATATAGAAACACTACACTGTGTCATTACTATACTCTGAAGACCTGTAAAATATAGAAACACTACACTGTGTCATTACTATAGTCTGAAGGCCTGTAATATATAGAAACACTACACTGTGTCGTTACTATACACCGAAGACCTGTAAGACATAGAAACACTACACTGTGTCATTACTATACTGTGAAGACCTGTAAGATATAGAAACAGTACACTGTGTCATTACTATACTCTAAAAACCTATAAGATATAGAAACACTACACTGTATGATTACTATACTGTGAAGACCTGTAAGATATAGAAACACTACACCGTATCATTACTATACTCTGAAGACCTATAATATATAGAAACACTACACTGTGTCATTACTATACTATGAATACCTGTAAGATATAGAAACACTACACCGTATCATTACTATACTCTGAAGACCTATAATATATAGAAACACTACACTGTGTCATTACTATACTATGAATACCTGTAAGATATAGAAACACTACATTGTGTCCTTACTATACTGTGAAGACCTGTAATATATAGAAACACTACACTGTATCATTACTATACTGTGAAGAACTATAATATATAGAAACACTACACTGTGTCATTACTATACTGTGAAGACCTGTAAGATATAGAAACACTACACTGTGTCATTACTATACTGTGAAGAACTATAATATATAGAAACACTACATTGTGTCATTACTATACTGTGAAGACCTGTAAGATATAGAAACACTACACTGTGTCATTACTATACTGTGAAGAACTATAATATATAGAAACACTACATTGTGTCATTACTATACTGTGAAGACCTGCAAGATATAGAAACACTACACTGTGTCATTACTATACTCTGAAGACCTGTAAGATATAGAAACACTACACTGTGTCATTACTATACTGTGATGACCTGTAAGATATAGAAACACTACACTGTGTCATTACTATACTGTGAAGACCTGTAAGATATAGAAACACTACACTGTGTCATTACTATACTCTGAAGACCTGTAAGATATAGAAACACTACACTGTGTCATTACTATAGTCTGAAGGCCTGTAATATATAGAAACACTACACTGTGTCATTACTATACTCTGAAGACCTGTAAGATATAGAAACACTACACTGTGTCATTACTATACTCTGAAGACCTGTAAGATATAGAAACACTACACTGTGTCATTACTATAGTCTGAAGGCCTGTAATATATAGAAACACTACACTGTGTCATTACTATACTCTGAAGACCTGTAAAATATAGAAACACTACACTGTGTCATTACTATAGTCTGAAGGCCTGTAATATATAGAAACACTACACTGTGTCATTACTATACTCTGAAGACCTGTAAGATATAGAAACACTACACTGTGTCATTACTATACTCTGAAGACCTGTAAGATATAGAAACACTACACTGTGTCATTACTATACTCTGAAGACCTGTAAGATATAGAAACACTACACTGTGTCATTATTATACTCTGAAGACCTGTAAGATATAGAAACACTACACTGTGTCATTACTACAGTCTGAAGGCCTGTAATATATAGAAACACTACACTGTGTCATTACTATACTCTGAAGACCTGTAAGATATAGAAACACTACACTGTGTCATTACTATACTCTGAAGACCTGTAAGATATAGAAACACTACACTGTGTCATTACTATAGTCTGAAGGCCTGTAATATATAGAAACACTACACTGTGTCATTACTATACTCTGAAGACCTGTAAAATATAGAAACACTACACTGTGTCATTACTATAGTCTGAAGGCCTGTAAGATATAGAAACACTACACTGTGTCATTACTATACTGTGAAGACCTGTAAGATATAGAAACACTACACTGTGTCATTACTATAGTCTGAAGGCCTGTAATATATAGAAACACTACACTGTATCATTACTATACTGTGAAGACCTGTAAGATATAGAAACACTACACTGTGTCATTACTATACTGTGAAGACCTGTAAGATATAGAAACACTACACTGTGTCATTACTATACTGTGAAGATCTGTAAGATATAGAAACACTACACTGTGTCATTACTATACTGTGAAGGCCTGTAATATATAGAAACACTACACTGTGTCATTACTATACTGTGAAGACCTGTAAGATATAGAAACACTACACTGTATGATTACTATACTGTGAAGACCTGTAAGATATAGAAACACTACACCGTATCATTACTATACTGTGAAGACCTGTAAGACATAGAAACACTACACTGTGTCATTACTATACTGTGAAGACCTGTAAGACATAGAAACACTACACTGTGTCATTACTATACCGTGAAGACCTGTAAGATATAGAAACAGTACACTGTGTCATTACTATACTCTAAAAACCTATAAGATATAGAAACACTACACTGTATGATTACTATACTGTGAAGACCTGTAAGATATAGAAACACTACACCGTATCATTACTATACTCTGAAGACCTATAATATATAGAAACACTACACTGTGTCATTACTATACTATGAATACCTGTAAGATATAGAAACACTATACCGTATCATTACTATACTCTGAAGACCTATAATATATAGAAACACTACACTGTGTCATTACTATACTATGAATACCTGTAAGATATAGAAACACTACATTGTGTCCTTACTATACTGTGAAGACCTGTAATATATAGAAACACTACACTGTATCATTACTATACTGTGAAGAACTATAATATATAGAAACACTACACTGTGTCATTACTATACTGTGAAGACCTGTAAGATATAGAAACACTACACTGTGTCATTACTATACTGTGAAGACCTGTAAGATATAGAAACACTACACTGTATCATTACTATACTGTGAAGACCTGTAAGATATAGAAACACTACACAGTGTCAATACTATACTCCGAAGACCTGTAAGATATAGAAACACTACACTGTGTCATTACTATACTGGGAAGACCTGTAAGATATAGAAACACTACACTGTATCATTACTATACTGTGAAGACCTGTAAGATATAGAAACACTACACAGTGTCTTTACTATACTGTGAAGACCTGTAAGATATAGAAACACGACACTGTATCATTACTATACTGTGAAGACCTGTAAGATATAGAAACACTACACAGTGTCAATACTATACTCCGAAGACCTGTAAGATATAGAAACACTACACTGTGTCATTACTATACTGTGAAGACCTGTAATATATAGAAACACTACACTGTATCATTACTATACTCTGAAGACCTGTAAGATATAGAAACACTACACAGTGTCATTACTATACTGTGAAGACCTGTAAGATATAGAAACACTACACTGTGTCATTACTATACTGTGAAGACCTGTAAGATATAGAAACACTACACTGTATCATTACTATACTGTGAAGACCTGTAAGATATAGAAACACTACACAGTGTCATTACTATACTCCGAAGACCTGTAAGATATAGAAACACTACACAGTGTCATTACTATACTGTGAAGACCTGTAATATATAGAAACACTACACTGTATCATTACTATACTCTGAAGACCTGTAAGATATAGAAACACTACACAGTGTCATTACTATACTGTGAAGACCTGTAAGATATAGAAACACTACACTGTGTCATTACTATACTGTGAAGACCTGTAAGATATAGAAACACTACACTGTATCATTACCATACTGTGAAGACCTGTAAGATATAGAAACACTACACAGTGTCATTACTATACTCCGAAGACCTGTAAGATATAGAAACACTACACTGTGTCATTACTATACTGTGAAGACCTGTAAGATATAGAGACACTACACTGTATCATTACTATACTGTGAAGACCTGTAAGATATAGAAACACTACACAGTGTCATTACTATACTGTGAAGACCTGTAAGATATAGAAACACTACACTGTATCATTACTATACTGTGAAGACCTGTAAGATATAGAAACACTACACAGTGTCATTACTATACTCTGAAGACCTGTAAGATATAGAAACACTACACTGTGTCATTACTATACTCTGAAGACCTGTAAGATATAGAAACACTACACTGTGTCATTACTATAGTCTGAAGGCCTGTAATATATAGAAACACTACACTGTGTCATTACTATACTCTGAAGACCTGTAAAATATAGAAACACTACACTGTGTCATTACTATACTCTGAAGACCTGTAAGATATAGAAACACTACACTGTATCATTACTATACTCTGAAGACCTGTAAGATATAGAAACACTACACTGTGTCATTACTATACTCTGAAGACCTGTAAGATATAGAAACACTACACTGTGTCATTACTACAGTCTGAAGGCCTGTAATATATAGAAACACTACACTGTGTCATTACTATACTCTGAAGACCTGTAAGATATAGAAACACTACACTGTGTCATTACTATACTCTGAAGACCTGTAAGATATAGAAACACTACACTGTGTCATTACTATAGTCTGAAGGCCTGTAATATATAGAAACACTACACTGTGTCATTACTATACTCTGAAGACCTGTAAGATATAGAAACACTACACTGTGTCATTACTATACTCTGAAGACCTGTAAGATATAGAAACACTACACTGTGTCATTACTATACTCTGAAGACCTGTAAGATATAGAAACACTACACTGTGTCATTACTATACTCTGAAGACCTGTAAGATATAGAAACACTACACTGTGTCATTACTACAGTCTGAAGGCCTGTAATATATAGAAACACTACACTGTGTCATTACTATACTCTGAAGACCTGTAAGATATAGAAACACTACACTGTGTCATTACTATACTCTGAAGACCTGTAAGATATAGAAACACTACACTGTGTCATTACTATAGTCTGAAGGCCTGTAATATATAGAAACACTACACTGTGTCATTACTATACTCTGAAGACCTGTAAAATATAGAAACACTACACTGTGTCATTACTATAGTCTGAAGGCCTGTAAGATATAGAAACACTACACTGTGTCATTACTATACTGTGAAGACCTGTAAGATATAGAAACACTACACTGTGTCATTACTATAGTCTGAAGGCCTGTAATATATAGAAACACTACACTGTGTCATTACTATACTGTGAAGACCTGTAAGATATAGAAACACTACACTGTGTCATTACTATACTGTGAAGGCCTGTAATATATAGAAACACTACACTGTGTCATTACTATACTGTGAAGACCTGTAAGATATAGAAACACTACACTGTATGATTAATATACTGTGAAGACCTGTAAGATATAGAAACACTACACCGTATCATTACTATACTGTGAAGACCTGTAAGACATAGAAACACTACACTGTGTCATTACTATACTGTGAAGACCTGTAAGACATAGAAACACTACACTGTGTCATTACTATACCGTGAAGACCTGTAAGATATAGAAACAGTACACTGTGTCATTACTATACTCTAAAAACCTATAAGATATAGAAACACTACACTGTATGATTACTATACTGTGAAGACCTGTAAGATATAGAAACACTACACCGTATCATTACTATACTCTGAAGACCTATAATATATAGAAACACTACACTGTGTCATTACTATACTATGAATACCTGTAAGATATAGAAACACTATACCGTATCATTACTATACTCTGAAGACCTATAATATATAGAAACACTACACTGTGTCATTACTATACTATGAATACCTGTAAGATATAGAAACACTACATTGTGTCCTTACTATACTGTGAAGACCTGTAATATATAGAAACACTACACTGTATCATTACTATACTGTGAAGAACTATAATATATAGAAACACTACACTGTGTCATTACTATACTGTGAAGACCTGTAAGATATAGAAACACTACACTGTGTCATTACTATACTGTGAAGACCTGTAAGATATAGAAACACTACACTGTATCATTACTATACTGTGAAGACCTGTAAGATATAGAAACACTACACAGTGTCAATACTATACTCCGAAGACCTGTAAGATATAGAAACACTACACTGTGTCATTACTATACTGGGAAGACCTGTAAGATATAGAAACACTACACTGTATCATTACTATACTGTGAAGACCTGTAAGATATAGAAACACTACACAGTGTCTTTACTATACTGTGAAGACCTGTAAGATATAGAAACACTACACTGTATCATTACTATACTGTGAAGACCTGTAAGATATAGAAACACTACACAGTGTCATTACTATACTGTGAAGACCTGTAAGATATAGAAACACTACACTGTATCATTACTATACTCTGAAGACCTGTAAGATATAGAAACACTACACAGTGTCATTACTATACTGTGAAGACCTGTAAGATATAGAAACACTACACTGTGTCATTACTATACTGTGAAGACCTGTAAGATATAGAAACACTACACTGTATCATTACTATACTGTGAAGACCTGTAAGATATAGAAACACTACACAGTGTCATTACTATACTCCGAAGACCTGTAAGATATAGAAACACTACACTGTGTCATTACTAAACTGTGAAGACCTGTAAGATATAGAGACACTACACTGTATCATTACTATACTGTGAAGACCTGTAAGATATAGAAACACTACACAGTGTCATTACTATACTGTGAAGACCTGTAAGATATAGAAACACTACACTGTATCATTACTATACTGTGAAGACCTGTAAGATATAGAAACACTACACAGTGTCATTACTATACTCTGAAGACCTGTAAGATATAGAAACACTACACTGTGTCATTACTATACTCTGAAGACCTGTAAGATATAGAAACACTACACTGTGTCATTACTATAGTCTGAAGGCCTGTAATATATAGAAACACTACACTGTGTCATTACTATACTCTGAAGACCTGTAAAATATAGAAACACTACACTGTGTCATTACTATACTCTGAAGACCTGTAAGATATAGAAACACTACACTGTATCATTACTATACTCTGAAGACCTGTAAGATATAGAAACACTACACTGTGTCATTACTATACTCTGAAGACCTGTAAGATATAGAAACACTACACTGTGTCATTACTACAGTCTGAAGGCCTGTAATATATAGAAACACTACACTGTGTCATTACTATACTCTGAAGACCTGTAAGATATAGAAACACTACACTGTGTCATTACTATACTCTGAAGACCTGTAAGATATAGAAACACTACACTGTGTCATTACTATAGTCTGAAGGCCTGTAATATATAGAAACACTACACTGTGTCATTACTATACTCTGAAGACCTGTAAAATATAGAAACACTACACTGTGTCATTACTATAGTCTGAAGGCCTGTAAGATATAGAAACACTACACTGTGTCATTACTATACTGTGAAGACCTGTAAGATATAGAAACACTACACTGTGTCATTACTATAGTCTGAAGGCCTGTAATATATAGAAACACTACACTGTATCATTACTATACTGTGAAGACCTGTAAGATATAGAAACACTACACTGTGTCATTACTATACTGTGAAGACCTGTAAGATATAGAAACACTACACTGTGTCATTACTATACTGTGAAGACCTGTAAGATATAGAAACACTACACTGTGTCATTACTATACTGTGAAGACCTGTAAGATATAGAAACACTACACTGTGTCATTACTATAGTCTGAAGGCCTGTAATATATAGAAACACTACACTGTATCATTACTATACTGTGAAGACCTGTAAGATATAGAAACACTACACTGTGTCATTACTATACTCTGAAGACCGGTAAGATATAGAAACACTACACTGTGTCGTTACTATACTCCGAAGACCTGTAAGACATAGAAACACTACACTGTGTCATTACTATACTGTGATGACCTGTAAGATATAGAAACACTACACTGTGTCATTACTATACTGTGAAGACCTGTAAGATATAGAAACACTACACTGTGTCATTACTATACTGTGAAGAACTATAATATATAGAAACACTACATTGTGTCATTACTATACTGTGAAGACCTGTAAGATATAGAAAAACTACACTGTGTCATTACTATACTGTGAAGAACTATAATATATAGAAACACTACATTGTGTCATTACTATACTGTGAAGACCTGTAAGATATAGAAACACTACACTGTGTCATTACTATACTGTGAAGAACTATAATATATAGAAACACTACATTGTGTCATTACTATACTGTGAAGACCTGTAAGATATAGAAACACTACACTGTGTCATTACTATACTGTGAAGACCTGTAAGATATAGAAACACTACACTGTGTCATTACTATACTGTGAAGAACTATAATATATAGAAACACTACATTGTGTCATTACTATACTGTGAAGACCTGTAAGATATAGAAACACTACACTGTGTCATTACTATACGCTGAAGACATGTAAGATATAGAAACACTACACTGTGTCATTACTATACTGTGATGACCTGTAAGATATAGAAACACTACACTGTGTCATTACTATACTGTGAAGACCTGTAAGATATAGAAACACTACACTGTGTCATTACTATACTCTGAAGACCTGTAAGATATAGAAACACTACACTGTGTCATTACTATACTGTGAAGACCTGTAAGATATAGAAACACTACACTGTGTCATTACTATGCTCTGAAGACCTGTAAGATATAGAAACACTACACTGTGTCATTACTATACTGTGAAGACCTGTAAGATATAGAAACACTACACCGTATCATTACTATACTGTGAAGACCTATAATATATAGAAACACTACATTGTGTCCTTACTATACTCTGAAGAACTATAATATATAGAAACACTACACTGTGTCATTATTATACTCTGAAGACCTATAATATATAGAAACACTACACTGTGTCATTACTATACTGTGAATACCTGTAATATATAGAAACACTACACTGTATCATTACTATACTCTGAAGACCTATAATATATAGAAACACTACATTGTGTCCTTACTATACTCTGAAGAACTATAATATATAGAAACACTACACTGTGTCATTACTATACTCTGAAGACCTATAATATATAGAAACACTACACTGTGTCATTACTATACTCTGAAGACCTGTAAGATATAGAAACACTACACTGTGTCATTACTATACTGTGATGACCTGTAAGATATAGAAACACTACACTGTGTCATTACTATACTGTGAAGACCTATAATATATAGAAACACTACACTGTGTCATTACTATACTGTGAAGACCTGTAAGATATAGAAACACTACACTGTATCATTACTATACTGTGAAGACCTATAATATATAGAAACACTACACTGTGTCATTACTATACTGTGAAGACCTGTAAGATATAGAAACACTACACTGTATCATTACTATACTCTGAAGACCTATAATATATAGAAACACTACACTGTGTCATTACTATACTGTGAAGACCTGTAATATATAGAAACACTACACTGTGTCATTACTATACAGTGTAGACCTATAATATATAGAAACACTACATTGTGTCATTACTATACTGTGAAGACCTGTAATATATAGAAACACTACACTGTATCATTACTATACTCTGAAGACCTGTATGATATAGAAACACCACACTGTATCACTACTATACTGTGAAGACCTATAATATATAGTAAGACTACACTGTGTCACTACTATACTCTGAAGACCTGTAAGATATAGAAACACTACACTGTGTCATTACTATACAGTGTAGACCTATAATATATAGAAACACTACACTGTGTCATTACTATACTATGAAGACCTGTAAGATATAGAAACACTACAATGTATCATTACTATACTGTGAAGACCTGTAAGATATAGAAACACTACACTGTGTCATTACTATACTGTGAAGACCTGTAAGATATAGAAACACTACACTGTGTCATTACTATACTCTGAAAACCTATAAGATATAGAAACACTACACTGTGTCATTACTATACTATGAAGACCTGTAAGATATAGAAACACTACAATGTATCATTACTATACTGTGAAGATCTGTAAGATATAGAAACACTACACTGTGTCATTACTATACTGTGAACACCTGTAAGATATAGAAACACTACACTGTGTCATTACTATACTCTGAAGATCTGTAAGATATAGAAACACTACACTGTGTCATTACTATACTCTGAAGACCTGTAAGATATAGAAACACTACACTGTGTCATTACTATACTCTGAAGACCTGTAAGATATAGAAACACTACACTGTGTCATTACTATACTCTGAAGACCTGTAAGCTATAGAAACACTACACTGTGTCATTACTATAGTCTGAAGGCCTGTAATATATAGAAACACTACACTGTGTCATTACTATACTCTGAAGACCTGTAAGATATAGAAACACTACACTGTGTCAATACTATACTGTGAAGACCTGTAAGATATAGAAACACTACACTGTGTCATTACTATACTCTGAAGACCTGTAAAATATAGAAACACTACACTGTATCATTACTATACTGTGAAGACCTGTAAGATGTAGAAATACTACACTGTGTCATTACTATACTGTGAAGACCTGTAAGATATAGAAATACTACACTGTGTCATTACTATACTGTGAAGACCTGTAAGATATAGAAACACTACACTGTGTCATTACTATACTGTGAAGACCTGTAAGATATAGAAACACTACACTGTGTCATTACTATACTGTGAAGACCTTGTAAGATATAGAAACACTACACTGTGTCATTACTATACTGTGAAGACCTGTAAGATATAGAAACACTACACTGTGTCATTACTATACTGTGAAGACCTGTAATATATAGAAACACTACACTGTGTCATTATTATACTCTGAAAACCTGTAAGATATAGAAACACTACACTGTGTCATTACTATACTGTGAAGACCTGTAAGATATAGAAACACTACACTGTATCATTACTATACTCTGAAGACCTATAATATATAGAAACACTACACTGTGTCATTACTATACTGTGAAGACCTGTAAGATATAGAAACACTACACTGTGTCATTACTATACTGTGAAGACCTGTAATATATAGAAACACTACACTGTGTTATTATTATACTGTGAAGACCTGTAAGATATAGAAACACTACACTGTGTCATTATTATACTGTGAAGACCTGTAAGATATAGAAACACTACACTGTGTCATTATTATACTGTGAAGACCTGTAAGATATAGAAACACTACACTGTGTCATTACTATACTGTGAAGACCTGTAAGATATAGAAACACTACACTGTGTCATTACTATACTGTGAAGACCTGTAAGATATAGAAACACTACACTGTGTCATTATTATACTGTGCAGACCTGTAAGATATAGAAACACTACACTGTGTCATTACTATACTGTGAAGACCTGTAATATATAGAAACACTACACTGTGTCATTATTATACTGTGAAGACCTGTAAGATATAGAAACACTACACTGTGTCATTACTATACTGTGAAGATCTGTAAGATATAGAAACACTACACCGTATCATTACTATACTCTGAAGACCTATAATATATAGAAACACTACACTGTGTCATTACTATACTATGAAGACCTGTAAGATATAGAAACACTACAATGTATCATTACTATACTCTGAAGACCTATAACATATAGAAACACTACATTGTGTCCTTACTATACTCTGAAGAACTATAATATATAGAAACACTACACTGTGTCATTACTATAGTCTGAAGGCCTGTAATATATAGAAACACAACACTGTGTCATTACTATACTCCGAAGACTTGTAAGACATAGAAACACTACACTGTGTCATTACTATACTCTGAAGAGCTGTAATATATAGAAACACTACACTGTGTCATTACTATACTCTGAAGACCTGTAAAATATAGAAACACTACACTGTGTCATTACTATAGTCTGAAGGCCTGTAATATATAGAAACACTACACTGTATCATTACTATACTGTGAAGACCTGTAAGATATGGAAACACTACACTGTGTCATTACTATACTGTGAAGACCTGTAAGATATAGAAACACTACACTGTGTCATTACTATACTGTGAAGACCTGTAAGATATAGAAACACTACACTGTGTCATTACTATACTGTGAAGACCTGTAAGATATAGAAACACTACACTGTGTCATTACTATACTGTGAAGACCTGTAAGATATAGAAACACTACACTGTGTCATTACTATAGTCTGAAGGCCTGTAATATATAGAAACACTACACTGTATCATTATTATACTGTGAAGACCTGTAAGATATAGAAACACTACACTGTGTCATTATTATACTGTGAAGACCTGTAAGATATAGAAACACTACACTGTGTCATTACTATACTGTGAAGACCTGTAAGATATAGAAACACTACACTGTGTCATTACTATACTGTGAAGACCTGTAAGATATAGAAACACTACACTGTGTCATTATTATACTGTGCAGACCTGTAAGATATAGAAACACTACACTGTGTCATTACTATACTGTGAAGACCTGTAATATATAGAAACACTACACTGTGTCATTATTATACTGTGAAGACCTGTAAGATATAGAAACACTACACTGTGTCATTACTATACTGTGAAGACCTGTAAGATATAGAAACACTACACCGTATCATTACTATACTCTGAAGACCTATAATATATAGAAACACTACACTGTGTCATTACTATACTATGAAGACCTGTAAGATATAGAAACACTACAATGTATCATTACTATACTCTGAAGACCTATAATATATAGAAACACTACATTGTGTCCTTACTATACTCTGAAGAACTATAATATATAGAAACACTACACTGTGTCATTACTATAGTCTGAAGGCCTGTAATATATAGAAACACAACACTGTGTCATTACTATACTCCGAAGACTTGTAAGACATAGAAACACTACACTGTGTCATTACTATACTCTGAAGACCTGTAATATATAGAAACACTACACTGTGTCATTACTATACTCTGAAGACCTGTAAAATATAGAAACACTACACTGTGTCATTACTATAGTCTGAAGGCCTGTAATATATAGAAACACTACACTGT
This sequence comes from Eledone cirrhosa, assembly GCA_964016885.1. Classification (NCBI taxonomy): domain Eukaryota; kingdom Metazoa; phylum Mollusca; class Cephalopoda; order Octopoda; family Eledonidae; genus Eledone; species Eledone cirrhosa. Next base: position 35,747,935 of record OZ024743.1, read on the forward strand.
ATCATTACTATACTGTGAAGACCTGTAAGATATAGAAACACTACACTGTGTCATTACTATACTGTGAAGACCTGTAAGATATAGAAACACTACACTGTGTCATTACTATACTGTGAAGACCTGTAAGATATAGAAACACTACACTGTGTCATTACTATACTGTGAAGACCTGTAAGATATAGAAACACTACACTGTGTCATTACTATACTGTGAAGACCTGTAAGATATAGAAACACTACACTGTGTCATTACTATAGTCTGAAGGCCTGTAATATATAGAAACACTACACTGTATCATTACTATACTGTGAAGACCTGTAAGATATAGAAACACTACACTGTGTCATTACTATACTCTGAAGACCGGTAAGATATAGAAACACTACACTGTGTCGTTACTATACTCCGAAGACCTGTAAGACATAGAAACACTACACTGTGTCATTACTATACTGTGATGACCTGTAAGATATAGAAACATTACACTGTGTCATTACTATACTGTGAAGACCTGTAAGATATAGAAACACTACACTGTGTCATTACTATACTGTGAAGAACTATAATATATAGAAACACTACATTGTGTCATTACTATACTGTGAAGACCTGTAAGATATAGAAAAACTACACTGTGTCATTACCATACTTTGAAGAACTATAATATATAGAAACACTACATTGTGTCATTACTATACTGTGAAGACCTGTAAGATATAGAAACACTACACTGTGTCATTACTATACTGTGAAGAACTATAATATATAGAAACACTACATTGTGTCATTACTATACTGTGAAGACCTGTAAGATATAGAAACACTACACTGTGTCATTACTATACTGTGAAGACCTGTAAGATATAGAAACACTACACTGTGTCATTATTATACTGTGAAGAACTATAATATATAGAAACACTACATTGTGTCATTACTATACTGTGAAGACCTGTAAGATATAGAAACACTACACTGTGTCATTACTATACGCTGAAGACATGTAAGATATAGAAACACTACACTGTGTCATTACTATACTGTGATGACCTGTAAGATATAGAAACACTACACTGTGTCATTACTATACTGTGAAGACCTGTAAGATATAGAAACACTACACTGTGTCATTACTATACTCTGAAGACCTGTAAGATATAGAAACACTACACTGTGTCATTACTATACTGTGAAGACCTGTAAGATATAGAAACACTACACTGTGTCATTACTATACTCTGAAGACCTGTAAGATATAGAAACACTACACTGTGTCATTACTATACTGTGAAGACCTGTAAGATATAGAAACACTACACCGTATCATTACTATACTGTGAAGACCTATAATATATAGAAACACTACATTGTGTTCTTACTATACTCTGAAGAACTATAATATATAGAAACACTACACTGTGTCATTATTATACTCTGAAGACCTATAATATATAGAAACACTACACTGTGTCATTACTATACTGTGAATACCTGTAATATATAGAAACACTACACTGTATCATTACTATACTCTGAAGACCTATAATATATAGAAACACTACATTGTGTCCTTACTATACTCTGAAGAACTATAATATATAGAAACACTACACTGTGTCATTACTATACTCTGAAGACCTATAATATATAGAAACACTACACTGTGTCATTACTATACTCTGAAGACCTGTAAGATATAGAAACACTACACTGTGTCATTACTATACTGTGATGACCTGTAAGATATAGAAACACTACACTGTGTCATTACTATACTGTGAAGACCTATAATATATAGAAACACTACACTGTGTCATTACTATACTGTGAAGACCTGTAAGATATAGAAACACTACACTGTATCATTACTATACTGTGAAGACCTATAATATATAGAAACACTACACTGTGTCATTACTATACTGTGAAGACCTGTAAGATATAGAAACACTACACTGTATCATTACTATACTCTGAAGACCTATAATATATAGAAACACTACACTGTGTCATTACTATACTGTGAAGACCTGTAATATATAGAAACACTACACTGTGTCATTACTATACAGTGAAGACCTATAATATATAGAAACACTACATTGTGTCATTACTATACTGTGAAGACCTGTAATATATAGAAACACTACACTGTATCATTACTATACTCTGAAGACCTGTATGATATAGAAACACCACACTGTATCACTACTATACTGTGAAGACCTATAATATATAGTAAGACTACACTGTGTCACTACTATACTCTGAAGACCTGTAAGATATAGAAACACTACACTGTGTCATTACTATACTGTGAAGACCTGTAAGATATAGAAACACTACACTGTGTCATTACTATACTCTGAAAACATATAAGATATAGAAACACTACACTGTGTCATTACTATACTATGAAGACCTGTAAGATATAGAAACACTACAATGTATCATTACTATACTGTGAAGACCTGTAAGATATAGAAACACTACACTGTGTCATTACTATACTGTGAAGACCTGTAAGATATAGAAACACTACACTGTGTCATTACTATACTGTGAAGACCTTGTAAGATATAGAAACACTACACTGTGTCATTACTATACTGTGAAGACCTGTAAGATATAGAAACACTACACTGTGTCATTACTATACTGTGAAGACCTGTAATATATAGAAACACTACACTGTGTCATTATTATACTCTGAAAACCTGTAAGATATAGAAACACTACACTGTGTCATTACTATACTGTGAAGACCTGTAAGATATAGAAACACTACACTGTATCATTACTATACTCTGAAGACCTATAATATATAGAAACACTACACTGTGTCATTACTATACTGTGAAGACCTGTAAGATATAGAAACACTACACTGTGTCATTACTATACTGTGAAGACCTGTAATATATAGAAACACTACACTGTGTTATTATTATACTGTGAAGACCTGTAAGATATAGAAACACTACACTGTGTCATTATTATACTGTGAAGACCTGTAAGATATAGAAACACTACACTGTGTCATTATTATACTGTGAAGACCTGTAAGATATAGAAACACTACACTGTGTCATTACTATACTGTGAAGACCTGTAAGATATAGAAACACTACACTGTGTCATTACTATACTGTGAAGACCTGTAAGATATAGAAACACTACACTGTGTCATTATTATACTGTGCAGACCTGTAAGATATAGAAACACTACACTGTGTCATTACTATACTGTGAAGACCTGTAATATATAGAAACACTACACTGTGTCATTATTATACTGTGAAGACCTGTAAGATATAGAAACACTACACTGTGTCATTACTATACTGTGAAGATCTGTAAGATATAGAAACACTACACCGTATCATTACTATACTCTGAAGACCTATAATATATAGAAACACTACACTGTGTCATTACTATACTATGAAGACCTGTAAGATATAGAAACACTACAATGTATCATTACTATACTCTGAAGACCTATAACATATAGAAACACTACATTGTGTCCTTACTATACTCTGAAGAACTATAATATATAGAAACACTACACTGTGTCATTACTATAGTCTGAAGGCCTGTAATATATAGAAACACAACACTGTGTCATTACTATACTCCGAAGACTTGTAAGACATAGAAACACTACACTGTGTCATTACTATACTCTGAAGAGCTGTAATATATAGAAACACTACACTGTGTCATTACTATACTCTGAAGACCTGTAAAATATAGAAACACTACACTGTGTCATTACTATAGTCTGAAGGCCTGTAATATATAGAAACACTACACTGTATCATTACTATACTGTGAAGACCTGTAAGATATGGAAACACTACACTGTGTCATTACTATACTGTGAAGACCTGTAAGATATAGAAACACTACACTGTGTCATTACTATACTGTGAAGACCTGTAAGATATAGAAACACTACACTGTGTCATTACTATACTGTGAAGACCTGTAAGATATAGAAACACTACACTGTGTCATTACTATACTGTGAAGACCTGTAAGATATAGAAACACTACACTGTGTCATTACTATAGTCTGAAGGCCTGTAATATATAGAAACACTACACTGTATCATTATTATACTGTGAAGACCTGTAAGATATAGAAACACTACACTGTGTCATTATTATACTGTGAAGACCTGTAAGATATAGAAACACTACACTGTGTCATTACTATACTGTGAAGACCTGTAAGATATAGAAACACTACACTGTGTCATTACTATACTGTGAAGACCTGTAAGATATAGAAACACTACACTGTGTCATTATTATACTGTGCAGACCTGTAAGATATAGAAACACTACACTGTGTCATTACTATACTGTGAAGACCTGTAATATATAGAAACACTACACTGTGTCATTATTATACTGTGAAGACCTGTAAGATATAGAAACACTACACTGTGTCATTACTATACTGTGAAGACCTGTAAGATATAGAAACACTACACCGTATCATTACTATACTCTGAAGACCTATAATATATAGAAACACTACACTGTGTCATTACTATACTATGAAGACCTGTAAGATATAGAAACACTACAATGTATCATTACTATACTCTGAAGACCTATAATATATAGAAACACTACATTGTGTCCTTACTATACTCTGAAGAACTATAATATATAGAAACACTACACTGTGTCATTACTATAGTCTGAAGGCCTGTAATATATAGAAACACAACACTGTGTCATTACTATACTCCGAAGACTTGTAAGACATAGAAACACTACACTGTGTCATTACTATACTCTGAAGACCTGTAATATATAGAAACACTACACTGTGTCATTACTATACTCTGAAGACCTGTAAAATATAGAAACACTACACTGTGTCATTACTATAGTCTGAAGGCCTGTAATATATAGAAACACTACACTGTATCATTACTATACTGTGAAGACCTGTAAGATATAGAAACACTACACTGTGTCATTACTATACTGTGAAGACCTGTAAGATATAGAAACACTACACTGTGTCATTACTATACTGTGAAGACCTGTAAGATATAGAAACACTACACTGTGTCATTACTATACTGTGAAGACCTGTAAGATATAGAAACACTACACTGTGTCATTACTATACTGTGAAGACCTGTAAGATATAGAAACACTACACTGTGTCATTACTATAGTCTGAAGGCCTGTAATATATAGAAACACTACACTGTATCATTACTATACTGTGAAGACCTGTAAGATATAGAAACACTACACTGTGTCATTACTATACTCTGAAGACCGGTAAGATATAGAAACACTACACTGTGTCGTTACTATACTCCGAAGACCTGTAAGACATAGAAACACTACACTGTGTCATTACTATACTGTGATGACCTGTAAGATATAGAAACATTACACTGTGTCATTACTATACTGTGAAGACCTGTAAGATATAGAAACACTACACTGTGTCATTACTATACTGTGAAGAACTATAATATATAGAAACACTACATTGTGTCATTACTATACTGTGAAGACCTGTAAGATATAGAAAAACTACACTGTGTCATTACCATACTTTGAAGAACTATAATATATAGAAACACTACATTGTGTCATTACTATACTGTGAAGACCTGTAAGATATAGAAACACTACACTGTGTCATTACTATACTGTGAAGAACTATAATATATAGAAACACTACATTGTGTCATTACTATACTGTGAAGACCTGTAAGATATAGAAACACTACACTGTGTCATTACTATACTGTGAAGACCTGTAAGATATAGAAACACTACACTGTGTCATTATTATACTGTGAAGAACTATAATATATAGAAACACTACATTGTGTCATTACTATACTGTGAAGACCTGTAAGATATAGAAACACTACACTGTGTCATTACTATACGCTGAAGACATGTAAGATATAGAAACACTACACTGTGTCATTACTATACTGTGATGACCTGTAAGATATAGAAACACTACACTGTGTCATTACTATACTGTGAAGACCTGTAAGATATAGAAACACTACACTGTGTCATTACTATACTCTGAAGACCTGTAAGATATAGAAACACTACACTGTGTCATTACTATACTGTGAAGACCTGTAAGATATAGAAACACTACACTGTGTCATTACTATACTCTGAAGACCTGTAAGATATAGAAACACTACACTGTGTCATTACTATACTGTGAAGACCTGTAAGATATAGAAACACTACACCGTATCATTACTATACTGTGAAGACCTATAATATATAGAAACACTACATTGTGTTCTTACTATACTCTGAAGAACTATAATATATAGAAACACTACACTGTGTCATTATTATACTCTGAAGACCTATAATATATAGAAACACTACACTGTGTCATTACTATACTGTGAATACCTGTAATATATAGAAACACTACACTGTATCATTACTATACTCTGAAGACCTATAATATATAGAAACACTACATTGTGTCCTTACTATACTCTGAAGAACTATAATATATAGAAACACTACACTGTGTCATTACTATACTCTGAAGACCTATAATATATAGAAACACTACACTGTGTCATTACTATACTCTGAAGACCTGTAAGATATAGAAACACTACACTGTGTCATTACTATACTGTGATGACCTGTAAGATATAGAAACACTACACTGTGTCATTACTATACTGTGAAGACCTATAATATATAGAAACACTACACTGTGTCATTACTATACTGTGAAGACCTGTAAGATATAGAAACACTACACTGTATCATTACTATACTGTGAAGACCTATAATATATAGAAACACTACACTGTGTCATTACTATACTGTGAAGACCTGTAAGATATAGAAACACTACACTGTATCATTACTATACTCTGAAGACCTATAATATATAGAAACACTACACTGTGTCATTACTATACTGTGAAGACCTGTAATATATAGAAACACTACACTGTGTCATTACTATACAGTGAAGACCTATAATATATAGAAACACTACATTGTGTCATTACTATACTGTGAAGACCTGTAATATATAGAAACACTACACTGTATCATTACTATACTCTGAAGACCTGTATGATATAGAAACACCACACTGTATCACTACTATACTGTGAAGACCTATAATATATAGTAAGACTACACTGTGTCACTACTATACTCTGAAGACCTGTAAGATATAGAAACACTACACTGTGTCATTACTATACTGTGAAGACCTGTAAGATATAGAAACACTACACTGTGTCATTACTATACTCTGAAAACATATAAGATATAGAAACACTACACTGTGTCATTACTATACTATGAAGACCTGTAAGATATAGAAACACTACAATGTATCATTACTATACTGTGAAGACCTGTAAGATATAGAAACACTACACTGTGTCATTACTATACTGTGAAGACCTGTAAGATATAGAAACACTACACTGTGTCATTACTATACTCTGAAAACCTATAAGATATAGAAACACTACACTGTGTCATTACTATACTATGAAGACCTGTAAGATATAGAAACACTACAATGTATCATTACTATACTGTGAAGATCTGTAAGATATAGAAACACTACACTGTGTCATTACTATACTGTGAACACCTGTAAGATATAGAAACACTACACTGTGTCATTACTATACTCTGAAGACCTGTAAGATATAGAAACACTACACTGTGTCATTACTATACTCTGAAGACCTGTAAGACATAGAAACACTACACTGTGTCATTACTATACTCTGAAGACCTGTAATATATAGAAACACTACACTGTGTCATTACTATACTCTGAAGACCTGTAAAATATAGAAACACTACACTGTGTCATTACTATAGTCTGAATGCCTGTAAGATATAGAAACACTACACTGTGTCATTACTATACTGTGAAGACCTGTAAGATATAGAAACACTACACTGTGTCATTACTATAGTCTGAAGGCCTGTAATATATAGAAACACTACACTGTGTCATTACTATACTCTGAAGACCTGTAAGATATAGAAACACTACACTGTATCATTACTATACTCTGAAGACATGTAAAATATTGAAATACTACACTGTATCATTACTATACTGTGAAGACCTGTAAGATATAGAAACACTACACTGTGTCATTACTATACTGTGAAGACCTGTAAGATATAGAAACACTGCACTGTGTCATTACTATACTGTGAAGACCTGTAAGATATAGAAACACTACACTGTGTCATTACTATACTGTGAAGAACTATAATATATAGAAACACTACATTGTGTCATTACTATACTGTGAAGACCTGTAAGATATAGAAAAACTACACTGTGTCATTACTATACTGTGAAGAACTATAATATATAGAAACACTACATTGTGTCATTACTATACTGTGAAGACCTGTAAGATATAGAAACACTACACTGTGTCATTACTATACTGTGAAGAACTATAATATATAGAAACACTACATTGTGTCATTACTATACTGTGAAGACCTGTAAGATATAGAAACACTACACTGTGTCATTACTATACCGTGAAGACCTGTAAGATATAGAAACACTACACTGTGTCATTACTATACTGTGAAGAACTATAATATATAGAAACACTACATTGTGTCATTACTATACTGTGAAGACCTGTAAGATATAGAAACACTACACTGTGTCATTACTATACGCTGAAGACATGTAAGATATAGAAACACTACACCGTGTCATTACTATACTGTGATGACCTGTAAGATATAGAAACACTACACTGTGTCATTACTATACTGTGAAGACCTGTAAGATATAGAAACACTACACTGTGTCATTACTATACTGTGAAGACCTGTAAGATATAGAAACACTACACTGTGTCATTACTATACTGTGAAGACCTGTAAGATATAGAAACACTACACTGTGTCATTACTATACTCTGAAGACATGTAAGATATAGAAACACTACACTGTGTCATTACTATACTCTGAAGAACTATAATATATAGAAACACTACACTGTGTCATTATTATACTCTGAAGACCTATAATATATAGAAACACTACACTGTGTCATTACTATACTGTGAATACCTGTAATATATAGAAACACTACACTGTATCATTACTATACTCTGAAGACCTATAATATATAGAAACACTACATTGTGTCCTTACTATCCTCTGAAGAAATATAATATATAGAAACACTACACTGTGTCATTACTATACTCTGAAGACCTATAATATATAGAAACACTACATTGTGTCCTTACTATACTCTGAAGAACTATAATATATAGAAACACTACACTGTGTCATTATTATACTCTGAAGACCTATAATATATAGAAACACTACACTGTGTCATTACTATACTGTGAATACCTGTAATATATAGAAACACTACACTGTATCATTACTATACTCTGAAGACCTATAATATATAGAAACACTACATTGTGTCCTTACTATCCTCTGAAGAAATATAATATATAGAAACACTACACTGTGTCATTACTATACTCTGAAGACCTATAATATATAGAAACACTACACTGTGTCATTACTATACTCTGAAGACCTGTAAGATATAGAAACACTACACTGTGTCATTACTATACTGTGATGACCTGTAAGATATAGAAACACTACACTGTGTCATTACTATACTGTGAAGACCTATAATATATAGAAACACTACACTGTGTCATTACTATACTGTGAAGACCTGTAAGATATAGAAACACTACACTGTATCATTACTATACTGTGAAGACCTATAATATATAGAAACACTACACTGTGTCATTACTATACTGTGAAGACCTGTAAGATATAGAAACACTACACTGTATCATTACTATACTCTGAAGACCTATAATATATAGAAACACTACACTGTGTCATTACTATACTGTGAAGACCTGTAATATATAGAAACACTACACTGTGTCATTACTATACAGTGAAGACCTATAATATATAGAAACACTACATTGTGTCATTACTATACTGTGAAGACCTGTAATATATAGAAACACTACACTGTATCACTACTATACTGTGAAGACCTATAATATATAGTAAGACTACACTGTGTCACTACTATACTCTGAAGACCTGTAAGATATAGAAACACTACACTGTGTCATTACTATACTGTGAAGACCTGTAAGATATAGAAACACTACACTGTGTCATTACTATACTCTGAAAACATATAAGATATAGAAACACTACACTGTGTCATTACTATACTATGAAGACCTGTAAGATATAGAAACACTACACTGTATCATTACTATACTGTGAAGACCTATAATATATAGAAACACTACACTGTGTCATTACTATACTGTGAAGACCTGTAAGATATAGAAACACTACACTGTATCATTACTATACTCTGAAGACCTATAATATATAGAAACACTACACTGTGTCATTACTATACTGTGAAGACCTGTAATATATAGAAACACTACACTGTGTCATTACTATACAGTGAAGACCTATAATATATAGAAACACTACATTGTGTCATTACTATACTGTGAAGACCTGTAATATATAGAAACACTACACTGTATCATTACTATACTCTGAAGACCTGTATGATATAGAAACACCACACTGTATCACTACTATACTGTGAAGACCTATAATATATAGTAAGACTACACTGTGTCACTACTATACTCTGAAGACCTGTAAGATATAGAAACACTACACTGTGTCATTACTATACTGTGAAGACCTGTAAGATATAGAAACACTACACTGTGTCATTACTATACTCTGAAAACATATAAGATATAGAAACACTACACTGTGTCATTACTATACTATGAAGACCTGTAAGATATAGAAACACTACAATGTATCATTACTATACTGTGAAGACCTGTAAGATATAGAAACACTACACTGTGTCATTACTATACTGTGAAGACCTGTAAGATATAGAAACACTACACTGTGTCATTACTATACTCTGAAAACCTATAAGATATAGAAACACTACACTGTGTCATTACTATACTATGAAGACCTGTAAGATATAGAAACACTACAATGTATCATTACTATACTGTGAAGATCTGTAAGATATAGAAACACTACACTGTGTCATTACTATACTGTGAACACCTGTAAGATATAGAAACACTACACTGTGTCATTACTATACTCTGAAGACCTGTAAGATATAGAAACACTACACTGTGTCATTACTATACTCTGAAGACCTGTAAGACATAGAAACACTACACTGTGTCATTACTATACTCTGAAGACCTGTAATATATAGAAACACTACACTGTGTCATTACTATACTCTGAAGACCTGTAAAATATAGAAACACTACACTGTGTCATTACTATAGTCTGAATGCCTGTAAGATATAGAAACACTACACTGTGTCATTACTATACTGTGAAGACCTGTAAGATATAGAAACACTACACTGTGTCATTACTATAGTCTGAAGGCCTGTAATATATAGAAACACTACACTGTGTCATTACTATACTCTGAAGACCTGTAAGATATAGAAACACTACACTGTATCATTACTATACTCTGAAGACATGTAAAATATTGAAATACTACACTGTATCATTACTATACTGTGAAGACCTGTAAGATATAGAAACACTACACTGTGTCATTACTATACTGTGAAGACCTGTAAGATATAGAAACACTGCACTGTGTCATTACTATACTGTGAAGACCTGTAAGATATAGAAACACTACACTGTGTCATTACTATACTGTGAAGAACTATAATATATAGAAACACTACATTGTGTCATTACTATACTGTGAAGACCTGTAAGATATAGAAAAACTACACTGTGTCATTACTATACTGTGAAGAACTATAATATATAGAAACACTACATTGTGTCATTACTATACTGTGAAGACCTGTAAGATATAGAAACACTACACTGTGTCATTACTATACTGTGAAGAACTATAATATATAGAAACACTACATTGTGTCATTACTATACTGTGAAGACCTGTAAGATATAGAAACACTACACTGTGTCATTACTATACCGTGAAGACCTGTAAGATATAGAAACACTACACTGTGTCATTACTATACTGTGAAGAACTATAATATATAGAAACACTACATTGTGTCATTACTATACTGTGAAGACCTGTAAGATATAGAAACACTACACTGTGTCATTACTATACGCTGAAGACATGTAAGATATAGAAACACTACACCGTGTCATTACTATACTGTGATGACCTGTAAGATATAGAAACACTACACTGTGTCATTACTATACTGTGAAGACCTGTAAGATATAGAAACACTACACTGTGTCATTACTATACTGTGAAGACCTGTAAGATATAGAAACACTACACTGTGTCATTACTATACTGTGAAGACCTGTAAGATATAGAAACACTACACTGTGTCATTACTATACTCTGAAGACATGTAAGATATAGAAACACTACACTGTGTCATTACTATACTCTGAAGAACTATAATATATAGAAACACTACACTGTGTCATTATTATACTCTGAAGACCTATAATATATAGAAACACTACACTGTGTCATTACTATACTGTGAATACCTGTAATATATAGAAACACTACACTGTATCATTACTATACTCTGAAGACCTATAATATATAGAAACACTACATTGTGTCCTTACTATCCTCTGAAGAAATATAATATATAGAAACACTACACTGTGTCATTACTATACTCTGAAGACCTATAATATATAGAAACACTACATTGTGTCCTTACTATACTCTGAAGAACTATAATATATAGAAACACTACACTGTGTCATTATTATACTCTGAAGACCTATAATATATAGAAACACTACACTGTGTCATTACTATACTGTGAATACCTGTAATATATAGAAACACTACACTGTATCATTACTATACTCTGAAGACCTATAATATATAGAAACACTACATTGTGTCCTTACTATCCTCTGAAGAAATATAATATATAGAAACACTACACTGTGTCATTACTATACTCTGAAGACCTATAATATATAGAAACACTACACTGTGTCATTACTATACTCTGAAGACCTGTAAGATATAGAAACACTACACTGTGTCATTACTATACTGTGATGACCTGTAAGATATAGAAACACTACACTGTGTCATTACTATACTGTGAAGACCTATAATATATAGAAACACTACACTGTGTCATTACTATACTGTGAAGACCTGTAAGATATAGAAACACTACACTGTATCATTACTATACTGTGAAGACCTATAATATATAGAAACACTACACTGTGTCATTACTATACTGTGAAGACCTGTAAGATATAGAAACACTACACTGTATCATTACTATACTCTGAAGACCTATAATATATAGAAACACTACACTGTGTCATTACTATACTGTGAAGACCTGTAATATATAGAAACACTACACTGTGTCATTACTATACAGTGAAGACCTATAATATATAGAAACACTACATTGTGTCATTACTATACTGTGAAGACCTGTAATATATAGAAACACTACACTGTATCACTACTATACTGTGAAGACCTATAATATATAGTAAGACTACACTGTGTCACTACTATACTCTGAAGACCTGTAAGATATAGAAACACTACACTGTGTCATTACTATACTGTGAAGACCTGTAAGATATAGAAACACTACACTGTGTCATTACTATACTCTGAAAACATATAAGATATAGAAACACTACACTGTGTCATTACTATACTATGAAGACCTGTAAGATATAGAAACACTACAATGTATCATTACTATACTGTGAAGACCTGTAAGATATAGAAACACTACACTGTGTCATTACTATACTGTGAAGACCTGTAAGATATAGAAACACTACACTGTGTCATTACTATACTCTGAAAACCTATAAGATATAGAAACACTACACTGTATCATTACTATACTGTGAAGATCTGTAAGATATAGAAACACTACACTGTGTCATTACTATACTGTGAACACCTGTAAGATATAGAAACACTACACTGTGTCATTACTATACTCTGAAGACCTGTAAGATATAGAAACACTACGCTGTGTCATTACTATACTCTGAAGACCTGTAAGATATAGAAACACTACACTGTGTCATTACTATACTCTGAAGACCTGTAAGATATAGAAACACTACACTGTGTCATTACTATACTCTGAAGACCTGTAAGCTATAGAAACACTACACTGTGTCATTACTATAGTCTGAAGGCCTGTAATATATAGAAACACTACACTGTGTCATTACTATACTCTGAAGACCTGTAAGATATAGAAACACTACACTGTGGCAATACTATACTGTGAAGACCTGTAAGATATAGAAACACTACACTGTGTCATTACTATACTCTGAAGACCTGTAAAATATAGAAACACTACACTGTATCATTACTATACTGTGAAGACCTGTAAGATATAGAAATACTACACTGTGTCATTACTATACTGTGAAGACCTGTAAGATATAGAAATACTACACTGTGTCATTACTATACTGTGAAGACCTGTAAGATATAGAAACACTACACTGTGTCATTACTATACTGTGAAGAACTATAATATATAGAAACACTACATTGTGTCATTACTATACTGTGAAGACCTGTAAGATATAGAAAAACTACACTGTGTCATTACTATACTGTGAAGAACTATAATATATAGAAACACTACATTGTGTCATTACTATACTGTGAAGACCTGTAAGATATAGAAACACTACACTGTGTCATTACTATACTGTGAAGAACTATAATATATAGAAACACTACATTGTGTCATTACTATACTGTGAAGACCTGTAAGATATAGAAACACTACACTGTGTCATTACTATACCGTGAAGACCTGTAAGATATAGAAACACTACACTGTGTCATTACTATACTGTGAAGAACTATAATATATAGAAACACTACATTGTGTCATTACTATACTGTGAAGACCTGTAAGATATAGAAACACTACACTGTGTCATTACTATACGCTGAAGACATGTAAGATATAGAAACACTACACCGTGTCATTACTATACTGTGATGACCTGTAAGATATAGAAACACTACACTGTGTCATTACTATACTGTGAAGACCTGTAAGATATAGAAACACTACACTGTGTCATTACTATACTGTGAAGACCTGTAAGATATAGAAACACTACACTGTGTCATTACTATACTGTGAAGACCTGTAAGATATAGAAACACTACACTGTGTCATTACTATACTCTGAAGACATGTAAGATATAGAAACACTACACTGTGTCATTACTATACTCTGAAGAACTATAATATATAGAAACACTACACTGTGTCATTATTATACTCTGAAGACCTATAATATATAGAAACACTACACTGTGTCATTACTATACTGTGAATACCTGTAATATATAGAAACACTACACTGTATCATTACTATACTCTGAAGACCTATAATATATAGAAACACTACATTGTGTCCTTACTATCCTCTGAAGAAATATAATATATAGAAACACTACACTGTGTCATTACTATACTCTGAAGACCTATAATATATAGAAACACTACATTGTGTCCTTACTATACTCTGAAGAACTATAATATATAGAAACACTACACTGTGTCATTATTATACTCTGAAGACCTATAATATATAGAAACACTACACTGTGTCATTACTATACTGTGAATACCTGTAATATATAGAAACACTACACTGTATCATTACTATACTCTGAAGACCTATAATATATAGAAACACTACATTGTGTCCTTACTATCCTCTGAAGAAATATAATATATAGAAACACTACACTGTGTCATTACTATACTCTGAAGACCTATAATATATAGAAACACTACACTGTGTCATTACTATACTCTGAAGACCTGTAAGATATAGAAACACTACACTGTGTCATTACTATACTGTGATGACCTGTAAGATATAGAAACACTACACTGTGTCATTACTATACTGTGAAGACCTATAATATATAGAAACACTACACTGTGTCATTACTATACTGTGAAGACCTGTAAGATATAGAAACACTACACTGTATCATTACTATACTGTGAAGACCTATAATATATAGAAACACTACACTGTGTCATTACTATACTGTGAAGACCTGTAAGATATAGAAACACTACACTGTATCATTACTATACTCTGAAGACCTATAATATATAGAAACACTACACTGTGTCATTACTATACTGTGAAGACCTGTAATATATAGAAACACTACACTGTGTCATTACTATACAGTGAAGACCTATAATATATAGAAACACTACATTGTGTCATTACTATACTGTGAAGACCTGTAATATATAGAAACACTACACTGTATCACTACTATACTGTGAAGACCTATAATATATAGTAAGACTACACTGTGTCACTACTATACTCTGAAGACCTGTAAGATATAGAAACACTACACTGTGTCATTACTATACTGTGAAGACCTGTAAGATATAGAAACACTACACTGTGTCATTACTATACTCTGAAAACATATAAGATATAGAAACACTACACTGTGTCATTACTATACTATGAAGACCTGTAAGATATAGAAACACTACAATGTATCATTACTATACTGTGAAGACCTGTAAGATATAGAAACACTACACTGTGTCATTACTATACTGTGAAGACCTGTAAGATATAGAAACACTACACTGTGTCATTACTATACTCTGAAAACCTATAAGATATAGAAACACTACACTGTATCATTACTATACTGTGAAGATCTGTAAGATATAGAAACACTACACTGTGTCATTACTATACTGTGAACACCTGTAAGATATAGAAACACTACACTGTGTCATTACTATACTCTGAAGACCTGTAAGATATAGAAACACTACGCTGTGTCATTACTATACTCTGAAGACCTGTAAGATATAGAAACACTACACTGTGTCATTACTATACTCTGAAGACCTGTAAGATATAGAAACACTACACTGTGTCATTACTATACTCTGAAGACCTGTAAGCTATAGAAACACTACACTGTGTCATTACTATAGTCTGAAGGCCTGTAATATATAGAAACACTACACTGTGTCATTACTATACTCTGAAGACCTGTAAGATATAGAAACACTACACTGTGGCAATACTATACTGTGAAGACCTGTAAGATATAGAAACACTACACTGTGTCATTACTATACTCTGAAGACCTGTAAAATATAGAAACACTACACTGTATCATTACTATACTGTGAAGACCTGTAAGATATAGAAATACTACACTGTGTCATTACTATACTGTGAAGACCTGTAAGATATAGAAATACTACACTGTGTCATTACTATACTGTGAAGACCTGTAAGATATAGAAACACTACACTGTGTCATTACTATACTGTGAAGACCTGTAAGATATAGAAACACTACACTGTGTCATTACTATACTGTGAAGACCTTGTAAGATATAGAAACACTACACTGTGTCATTACTATACTGTGAAGACCTGTAAGATATAGAAACACTACACTGTGTCATTACTATACTGTGAAGACCTGTAATATATAGAAACACTACACTGTGTCATTATTATACTCTGAAAACCTGTAAGATATAGAAACACTACACTGTGTCATTACTATACTGCGAAGACCTGTAAGATATAGAAACACTACACTGTATCATTACTATACTCTGAAGACCTATAATATATAGAAACACTACACTGTGTCATTACTATACTGTGAAGACCTGTAAGATATAGAAACACTACACTGTGTCATTACTATACTGTGAAGACCTGTAATATATAGAAACACTACACTGTGTCATTATTATACTGTGAAGACCTGTAAGATATAGAAACACTACACTGTGTATTTATTATACTGGGAAGACCTGTAAGATATAGAAACACTACACTGTGTCATTATTATACTGTGAAGACCTGTAAGATATAGAAACACTACACTGTGTCATTACTATACTGTGAAGACCTGTAATATATAGAAACACTACACTGTGTCATTATTATACTGTGAAGACCTGTAAGATATAGAAACACTACACTGTGTCATTACTATACTGTGAAGACCTGTAAGATATAGAAACACTACACTGTGTCATTACTATACTGTGAAGACCTGTAAGATATAGAAACACTACACTGTGTCATTATTATACTGTGAAGACCTGTAAGATATAGAAACACTACACTGTGTCATTACTATACTGTGAAGACCTGTAATATATAGAAACACTACACTGTGTCATTATTATACTGTGAAGACCTGTAAGATATAGAAACACTACACTGTGTCATTACTATACTGTGAAGACCTGTAAGATATAGAAACACTACACCGTATCATTACTATACTCTGAAGACCTATAATATATAGAAACACTACACTGTGTCATTACTATACTATGAAGACCTGTAAGATATAGAAACACTACAATGTATCATTACTATACTCTGAAGACCTATAATATATAGAAACACTACATTGTGTCCTTACTATACTCTGAAGAACTATAATATATAGAAACACTACACTGTGTCATTACTATAGTCTGAAGGCCTGTAATATATAGAAACACAACACTGTGTCATTACTATACTCCGAAGACTTGTAAGACATAGAAACACTACACTGTGTCATTACTATACTCTGAAGACCTGTAATATATAGAAACACTACACTGTGTCATTACTATACTCTGAAGACCTGTAAAATATAGAAACACTACACTGTGTCATTACTATAGTCTGAATGCCTGTAAGATATAGAAACACTACACTGTGTCATTACTATACTGTGAAGACCTGTAAGATATAGAAACACTACACTGTGTCATTACTATAGTCTGAAGGCCTGTAATATATAGAAACACTACACTGTGTCATTACTATACTCTGAAGACCTGTAAGATATAGAAACACTACACTGTATCATTACTATACTCTGAAGACATGTAAAATATTGAAATACTACACTGTATCATTACTATACTGTGAAGACCTGTAAGATATAGAAACACTACACTGTGTCATTACTATACTGTGAAGACCTGTAAGATATAGAAACACTGCACTGTGTCATTACTATACTGTGAAGACCTGTAAGATATAGAAACACTACACTGTGTCATTACTATACTGTGAAGAACTATAATATATAGAAACACTACATTGTGTCATTACTATACTGTGAAGACCTGTAAGATATAGAAAAACTACACTGTGTCATTACTATACTGTGAAGAACTATAATATATAGAAACACTACATTGTGTCATTACTATACTGTGAAGACCTGTAAGATATAGAAACACTACACTGTGTCATTACTATACTGTGAAGA
Source organism: Eledone cirrhosa (assembly GCA_964016885.1). Lineage (NCBI taxonomy): Eukaryota > Metazoa > Mollusca > Cephalopoda > Octopoda > Eledonidae > Eledone > Eledone cirrhosa. Next base: position 35,767,411 of record OZ024743.1, read on the forward strand.
ACTATAATATATAGAAACACTACATTGTGTCATTACTATACTGTGAAAACCTGTAAGATATAGAAACACTACACTGTGTCATTACTATACCGTGAAGACCTGTAAGATATAGAAACACTACACTGTGTCATTACTATACTGTGAAGAACTATAATATATAGAAACACTACATTGTGTCATTACTATACTGTGAAGACCTGTAAGATATAGAAACACTACACTGTGTCATTACTATACGCTGAAGACATGTAAGATATAGAAACACTACACCGTGTCATTACTATACTGTGATGACCTGTAAGATATAGAAACACTACACTGTGTCATTACTATACTGTGAAGACCTGTAAGATATAGAAACACTACACTGTGTCATTACTATACTCTGAAGACCTGTAAGATATAGAAACACTACACTGTGTCATTACTATACTGTGAAGACCTGTAAGATATAGAAACACTACACTGTGTCATTACTATACTCTGAAGTCATGTAAGATATAGAAACACTACACTGTGTCATTACTATACTGTGAAGACCTGTAAGATATAGAAACACTACACCGTATCATTACTATACTGTGAAGACCTATAATATATAGAAACACTACATTGTGTCCTTACTATACTCTGAAGAACTATAATATATAGAAACACTACACTGTGTCATTATTATACTCTGAAGACCTATAATATATAGAAACACTACACTGTGTCATTACTATACTGTGAATACCTGTAATATATAGAAACACTACACTGTATCATTACTATACTCTGAAGACCTATAATATATAGAAACACTACATTGTGTCCTTACTATCCTCTGAAGAACTATAATATATAGAAACACTACACTGTGTCATTACTATACTCTGAAGACCTATAATATATAGAAACACTACACTGTGTCATTACTATACTCTGAAGACCTGTAAGATATAGAAACACTACACTGTGTCATTACTATACTGTGATGACCTGTAAGATATAGAAACACTACACTGTGTCATTACTATACTGTGAAGACCTATAATATATAGAAACACTACACTGTGTCATTACTATACTGTGAAGACCTGTAAGATATAGAAACACTACACTGTATCATTACTATACTGTGAAGACCTATAATATATAGAAACACTACACTGTGTCATTACTATACTGTGAAGACCTGTAAGATATAGAAACACTACACTGTATCATTACTATACTCTGAAGACCTATAATATATAGAAACACTACACTGTGTCATTACTATACTGTGAAGACCTGTAATATATAGAAACACTACACTGTGTCATTACTATACAGTGAAGACCTATAATATATAGAAACACTACATTGTGTCATTACTATACTGTGAAGACCTGTAATATATAGAAACACTACACTGTATCACTACTATACTGTGAAGACCTATAATATATAGTAAGACTACACTGTGTCACTACTATACTCTGAAGACCTGTAAGATATAGAAACACTACACTGTGTCATTACTATACTGTGAAGACCTGTAAGATATAGAAACACTACACTGTGTCATTACTATACTCTGAAAACATATAAGATATAGAAACACTACACTGTGTCATTACTATACTATGAAGACCTGTAAGATATAGAAACACTACAATGTATCATTACTATACTGTGAAGACCTGTAAGATATAGAAACACTACACTGTGTCATTACTATACTCTGAAAACCTATAAGATATAGAAACACTACACTGTATCATTACTATACTGTGAAGATCTGTAAGATATAGAAACACTACACTGTGTCATTACTATACTGTGAACACCTGTAAGATATAGAAACACTACACTGTGTCATTACTATACTCTGAAGACCTGTAAGATATAGAAAAACTACATTGTGTCATTACTATACTCTGAAGACCTGTAAGATATAGAAACACTACACTGTGTCATTACTATACTCTGAAGACCTGTAAGATATAGAAACACTACACTGTGTCATTACTATACTCTGAAGACCTGTAAGCTATAGAAACACTACACTGTGTCATTACTATAGTCTGAAGGCCTGTAATATATAGAAACACTACACTGTGTCATTACTATACTCTGAAGACCTGTAAGATATAGAAACACTACACTGTGTCAATACTATACTGTGAAGACCTGTAAGATATAGAACACTACACTGTGTCATTACTATACTCTGAAGACCTGTAAAATATAGAAACACTACACTGTATCATTACTATACTGTGAAGACCTGTAAGATATAGAAATACTACACTGTGTCATTACTATACTGTGAAGACCTGTAAGATATAGAAATACTACACTGTGTCATTACTATACTGTGAAGACCTGTAAGATATAGAAACACTACACTGTGTCATTACTATACTGTGAAGACCTGTAAGATATAGAAACACTACACTGTGTCATTACTATACTGTGAAGACCTTGTAAGATATAGAAACACTACACTGTGTCATTACTATACTGTGAAGACCTGTAAGATATAGAAACACTACACTGTGTCATTACTATACTGTGAAGACCTGTAATATATAGAAACACTACACTGTGTCATTATTATACTCTGAAAACCTGTAAGATATAGAAACACTACACTGTGTCATTACTATACTGCGAAGACCTGTAAGATATAGAAACACTACACTGTATCATTACTATACTCTGAAGACCTATAATATATAGAAACACTACACTGTGTCATTACTATACTGTGAAGACCTGTAAGATATAGAAACACTACACTGTGTCATTACTATACTGTGAAGACGACCTGTAATATATAGAAACACTACACTTTGTCATTATTATACTGTGAAGACCTGTAAGATATAGAAACACTACACTGTGTCATTATTATACTGGGAAGACCTGTAAGATATAGAAACACTACACTGTGTCATTATTATACTGTGAAGACCTGTAAGATATAGAAACACTACACTGTGTCATTACTATACTGTGAAGACCTGTAATATATAGAAACACTACACTGTGTCATTATTATACTGTGAAGACCTGTAAGATATAGAAACACTACACTGTGTCATTACTATACTGTGAAGACCTGTAAGATATAGAAACACTACACTCTGTCATTACTATACTGTGAAGACCTGTAAGATATAGAAACACTACACTGTGTCATTATTATACTGTGAAGACCTGTAAGATATAGAAACACTACACTGTGTCATTACTATACTGTGAAGACCTGTAATATATAGAAACACTACACTGTGTCATTATTATACTGTGAAGACCTGTAAGATATAGAAACACTACACTGTGTCATTACTATACTGTGAAGACCTGTAAGATATAGAAACACTACACCGTATCATTACTATACTCTGAAGACCTATAATATATAGAAACACTACACTGTGTCATTACTATACTATGAAGACCTGTAAGATATAGAAACACTACAATGTATCATTACTATACTCTGAAGACCTATAATATATAGAAACACTACATTTTGTCCTTACTATACTCTGAAGAACTATAATATATAGAAACACTACACTGTGTCATTACTATAATCTGAAGGCCTGTAATATATAGAAACACAACACTGTGTCATTACTATACTCCGAAGACTTGTAAGACATAGAAACACTACACTGTGTCATTACTATACTCTGAAGACCTGTAATATATAGAAACACTACACTGTGTCATTACTATACTCTGAAGACCTGTAAAATATAGAAACACTACACTGTGTCATTACTATACTGTGAAGACCTGTAAGATATAGAAACACTACACTGTGTCATTACTATAGTCTGAAGGCCTGTAATATATAGAAACACTACACTGTGTCATTACTATAGTCTGAATGCCTGTAAGATATAGAAACACTACACTGTGTCATTACTATACTCTGAAGACCTGTAAGATATAGAAACACTACACTGTATCATTACTATACTCTGAAGACCTGTAAAATATTGAAATACTACACTGTATCATTACTATACTGTGAAGACCTGTAAGATATAGAAACACTACACTGTGTCATTACTATACTGTGAAGACCTGTAAGATATAGAAACACTGCACTGTGTCATTACTATACTGTGAAGACCTGTAAGATATAGAAACACTACACTGTGTCATTACTATACTCTGAAGACCTGTAAAATATAGAAACACTACACTGTATCATTACTATACTGTGAAGACCTGTAAGATATAGAAACACTGCACTGTGTCATTACTATACTGTGAAGACCTGTAAGATATAGAAACACTACACTGTGTCATTACTATACTGTGAAGACCTGTAAGATATAGAAACACTACACTGTGTCATTACTATACTGTGAAGACCTGTAAGATATAGAAACACTACACTGTGTCATTACTATACTGTGAAGACCTGTAAGATATAGAAACACTACACTGTGTCATTACTATACTGTGAAGACCTGTAAGATATAGAAACACTACACTGTGTCATTACTATACTGTGAAGACCTGTAAGATATAGAAACACTACACTGTGTCATTACTATACTGTGAAGACCTGTAAGATATAGAAACACTACACTGTGTCATTACTATACTGTGAAGACCTGTAAGATATAGAAACACTACACTGTGTCATTACTATACTGTGAAGACCTGTAAGATATAGAAACACTACACTGTATCATTACTATACTCTGAAGACCTATAATATATAGAAACACTACACTGTGTCATTACTATACTCTGAAGACCTGTAAGATATAGAAACACTACACTGTGTCATTACTATATTTGAAGACCTGTATGATATAGAAACACCACACTGTATCATTACTATACTGTGAAGACCTATAATATATAGTAAGACTACACTGTGTCATTACTATACTCTGAAGACCCGTAAGATATAGAAACACTACACTGTGTCATTACTATACTGTGAAGACCTGTAAGATATAGAAACACTACACTGTGTCATTACTATACTCTGAAGACCTGTAATATATAGAAACACTACACTGTGTCATTACTATACTCTGAAGACCTATAATATATAGAAACACTACACTGTGTCATTACTATACTCTGAAGACCTATAATATATAGAAACACTACACTGTGTCATTACTATACTGTGAAGACCTGTAAGATATAGAAACACTACACTGTGTCATTACTATACTCTGAAGACCTGTAATATATAGAAACACTACACTGTGTCATTACTATACTCTGAAGACCTATAATATATAGAAACACTACACTGTGTCATTACTATACTCTGAAGACCTATAATATATAGAAACACTACACTGTGTCATTACTATACTCTGAAGACCTATAATATATAGAAACACTACACTGTGTCATTACTATACTCTGAAGACCTATAATATATAGAAACACTACACTGTATCATTACTATACTGTGAAGACCTATAATATATAGAAACACTACACTGTGTCATTACTATACTCTGAAGACCTGTAAGATAGAGAAATACTACACTGTGTCATTACTATACTCTGAAGACCTGTAAGATATAGAAACACTACACTGTGTCATTACTATACTCTGAAGACCTGTAAGATATAGAAACACTACACTGTGTCATTACTATACTCTGAAGACCTGTAAGATAGAGAAATACTACACTGTGTCATTACTATACTCTGAAGACCTGTAAGATATAGAAACACTACACTGTGTCATTACTATACTCTGAAGACCTATAATATATAGAAACACTACACTGCATCATTACTATACTCTGAAGACCTATAATATATAGAAACACTACACTGTGTCATTACTATACGCTGAAGACCTGTAAGATATAGAAACACTACACTGTGTCATTACTATACTCTGAAGACCTGTAAGATATAGAAACACTACACTGTATCATTACTATAGTCTGAATGCCTGTAAGATATAGAAACACTACACTGTGTCATTACTATACTGTGAAGACCTGTAAGATATAGAAACACTACACTGTGTCATTACTATACTGTGAAGACCTGTAAGATATAGAAACACTACACTGTATCATTACTATACTGTGAAGACCTGTAAGATATAGAAACACTACACTGTGTCATTACTATACTGTGAAGACCTGTAAGATATAGAAACACTACACTGTGTCATTACTATACTGTGAAGACCTGTAAGATATAGAAACACTACACTGTGTCATTACTATACTGTGAAGACCTGTAAGATATAGAAACACTACACTGTGTCATTACTATACTGTGAAGACCTGTAAGATATAGAAACACTACACTGTGTCATTACTATACTGTGAAGACCTGTAAGATATAGAAACACTACACTGTATCATTACTATACTCTGAAGACCTATAATATATAGAAACACTACACTGTGTCATTACTATACTCTGAAGACCTGTAAGATATAGAAACACTACACTGTGTCATTACTATATTTGAAGACCTGTATGATATAGAAACACCACACTGTATCATTACTATACTGTGAAGACCTATAATATATAGTAAGACTACACTGTGTCATTACTATACTCTGAAGACCTGTAAGATATAGAAACACTACACTGTGTCATTACTATACTGTGAAGACCTGTAAGATATAGAAACACTACACTGTGTCATTACTATACTCTGAAGACCTGTAATATATAGAAATACTACACTGTGTCATTACTATACTCTGAAGACCTATAATATATAGAAACACTACACTGTGTCATTACTATACTCTGAAGACCTATAATATATAGAAACACTACACTGTGTCATTACTATACTGTGAAGACCTGTAAGATATAGAAACACTACACTGTGTCATTACTATACTCTGAAGACCTGTAATATATAGAAACACTACACTGTGTCATTACTATACTCTGAAGACCTATAATATATAGAAACACTACACTGTGTCATTACTATACTCTGAAGACCTATAATATATAGAAACACTACACTGTGTCATTACTATACTCTGAAGACCTATAATATATAGAAACACTACACTGTATCATTACTATACTCTGAAGACCTGTAAGATAGAGAAATACTACACTGTGTCATTACTATACTCTGAAGACCTGTAAGATATAGAAACACTACACTGTGTCATTACTATACTCTGAAGACCTGTAAGATATAGAAACACTACACTGTGTCATTACTATACTCTGAAGACCTGTAAGATAGAGAAATACTACACTGTGTCATTACTATACTCTGAAGACCTGTAAGATATAGAAACACTACACTGTGTCATTACTATACTCTGAAGACCTATAATATATAGAAACACTACACTGCATCATTACTATACTCTGAAGACCTATAATATATAGAAACACTACACTGTGTCATTACTATACGCTGAAGACCTGTAAGATATAGAAACACTACACTGTGTCATTACTATACTCTGAAGATCTGTAAGATATAGAAACACTACACTGCATCATTACTATACTCTGAAGACCTATAATATATAGAAACACTACACTGTGTCATTACTATACTCTGAAGACCTGTAAGATATAGAAACACTACACTGTGTCGTTACTATACCGTGAAGACCTGTAAGATATAGAAACACTAGACTGTATCATTACTATACTGTGAAGACCTGTAAGATATAGAAACACTACACTGTGTCATTACTATACTGTGAAGACCTGTAATATATAGAAACACTACACTGTGTCATTACTATACTGAGAAGACCTGTAATATATAGAAACACTACACTGTATCATTACTATACTCTGAAGACCTGTAAGATATAGAAACACTAGACTGTATCATTACTATACTGAGAAGACCTGTAAGATATAGAAACACTACACTGTATCATTACTATACTCTGAAGACCTGTAAAATATAGAAACACTACACTGTGTCATTACTATACTGTGAAGACCTGTAAAATATAGAAACACTACACTGTGTCAAAGAAAATATTTAATATTAAATGAGTAAACGATATAACACCTTGAGTGAATTACTTTTTTCATATTGTTATTAATAATTTAGCTTTATTCACAATAATTTATAACTTTGCCTATTAATCCGTATGGTGAGCAAATGGGGTCCCACGTGCTGGCCTCCACACAGCCCCGGCGGACAGGATGGAGAAGGCGTTTCCCCGGAGGATGGTAAGGGAGATGCGCTGGAAGAGCCATTCCAACTCGTGAGGCTCACACCTGCGGCTGGCCAGCTCAGTACCTATGGTGGTGAATAGGGAGGTAGCCCTAGGACCAAGGACACCAGAAGTCTCCACTGCCAAGGGTACGACCGGTACTTGGAGAGTTTGACCTCCTCAGCCCGACGTGCAGCAGTACATTTTACTTATAATGATAATTTCGAGAAAAAAAGAAAAGAAAAAAAGAAAATATATAATTTTCATAGGTTTTGAATTATATATGAGGCAATTACAATATCGCTTATATAAGGAAATATAGATGTATTAGTCATTATAGTGAGAGGTTATCATTCACACGATGGAGGTCATGGCATGCTATATTCACAGACGTTGATCCAGAAACAACACCAGAAGACCAAGTGTATGTAACCCGTTCGCCTATACACACGCACTGACACACATGCACATCTACGCATACACACACACGTATGCATACATAAAGTATTATTGATATTAGAAATAAAAAAAAGGGTTAATGCTAGAAAGCTGAACACGGTTATATTTGGATAAACTCGGTATGACACGACAGAGCAATGAAATCATCGATAGAAATCGAATTGGAGCCGACTGGTCCTGAGCTTCTTTGAGTGTATTTAAGATTTTTTGTAGAAAATATTCTAGTAGAAAAAAACAATGAGTGAAAATGTTGGTCCGAAGGATATACTAGATTTATTTTTATCGAAGGTTGTTAGTATTGAGCATCCTAATGGTTCATTGAGTACTGTGAATAATGTCAGACCTAAAAAGATGTTATGAATTCTATTATAAAATATTTGCATCATCTTTCTTGAGTTGTCAGGATATTGTGAGTTTGATAAGCTTGGTCGTTGAAACCAAAGTATCGAAAAGGAGCTGATACAAATGAGAATCCTTAACGGCTTACATCAAACATTCCACAGATCGAGAATGGTGAAACAGCTGCCGTTGAGATATATGCCACTTAATGATTCTGTGAATTTCCTACTTTCAAGAACATCAAATTTTAAGAGTTGATATTTTCATGAAGTAGAGCGGAATTCTGCGAATTCTGACACCCCTTACAGCCTCCACTACGATGAAACAACGTCACATTGACAAATGATACCAGTGAGTCTTCTATACTAGGAATTATATCACAGGGTAACCACCTAGTGCTACATTTATCAAGGAGATTAATTTCTGATGAATCTAATTAATTGATTATTGAAAGGCTTTAGTCATTGATAAAACGGGCCTAGAAAAATACTTGATTCTGACCACAGGGTCATTGAGCTCTGCATACACCAGTTAAATTGTTTTTTATTGGTCAGCTATGCTCAATTGTTCAGTAATGTGCCTTGGTGCGAGTAGTTAATGCAGGGCCGGAAATCTGCTGGAATAGTTAACATACGCATGCTTCACAGTAGTCAAGTTTCTCTACAGAAGTTACTGCTATGATTGATTAGCTATGATAGAAGGAGCCATTGCCCTGTCTGGAGCTTGAAATATTTTCGCATACATTTTGGGCAAGGTCTGTTATATATAGATAGTACTTGAGATTTTTTTGTTCAGCATCAAATGTTTTCGCTGGGATGTGAAGCATTTTAATCAAGCATAGAGTGTATTGCTTTGATGCATTTGAATAGGAAGGTTTAGGTTTCACGATGCTCCAGATTATAGAACACCATTGATTCAGCTCTCCTCTGCTTCCAATATTATTGAGAAAGATAGATGGAATTAATGTATTTGGAAGCTAAAGTACAATGGAATCAATAACGTACCCATTAAATCCTTTATTAAACCGTTATTAAAACCTTTATTTAATCCTTTCTACAAACTTTTATGAAAACCGTTATAAACTTAAGTTAAACCATTTATAAGCACGTTTATTAAAACCTTACAAAGCCTTTATTAGAAGCTTTTGAATAGTGTTAGAATTATTGTTACGTTTTACTATCTTTGCTTTATTTAAAGATATACTTTTAAGCTTATATGAAACAGATTATTAAACGTGTATTCAAAGTTATCTTAATTCTGTATTATTATATTTTAAAATTCTTTATTAAATAGTTATTAAACTTTTATTAAACTATATTAAACATTTATTACATCATTTATTAAACCTTTGTTAAACGTTATGAGATACTTCATTAAAAACCTTATCAATCCAACTCCTCCTTCTCCACCCCCCACCATCATCATCATCATCATCATCATCATCATTATCTTCTTCTTCTTCTTCTTCTTCTTCTTCTTCTTCTTCTTTCGTGGTTATTGTTGTTGTTGTTGTCGTCGTCGTCGTCGTTGTTCTTGTTGTTATTCCTATTCAGACAGTCAGTTAATTTATTCAACAAGAGTGAGGTCGCATGTTCCCATGGCAGCGCCACTATAAAAATAAACCTTTTTTTCACAGTTTCTATGTGAAAGAGCTGTAAAGCTAGACTTGTATTTCCCGTTACAAAAGGGAACCAATCCAGTTGTTTCCTATCATTTTCCTTTCAATACCTCACTTAGGTTTTTTTTTCATGTGTTTCTCAGAAGTCAACTTCAGAAACATTCACAGTACCTCTTAAGAACCGACTATTTTGTTCTCATTGTGTTTTTCACTCTCGCCTTCTCTATCTCTCCTCCTATACCTCTCCTTCTATTTCCCACCTTCCCTATTACTATCTTTCTCAATCTCTCTATATAGCCCCTCTCTCTCTCATTTTTTTTTATCTTTTCCTCCCACCTTTCTATTGTTTTCGATCTCTTTTTAAGTAAATCCTTTTTATCTCTGCTCTATTACGAAATTATTGACGCTAAATTTTTTAGCTTTTTTCCCGTCAAATTTAAGAAAAACAAAAAAAAAAAATTAACGAAACAAAGCGCACGCGCACACGCACACAAACCCATATACAGCCACATACACCCACACACCCACAAACACACCCATGCAAGTACAAAAGACTGAAAAAAACAATCATTATTATTTCATCATAGAAGACGACTGTCCCCTTTAAGAGATCCCAGCCATTCCACAAAGAAACCTCAAGCGTTCTTTTAAAGGAGAGTCAGGTTGTTCCCTCCAAAAATGTTACTTCGTTAAAAGGCCCGGCACTATTCAGGGCGCAAAACTCAGAGAGGTGCATTGCTGAACCTTAAAAAGCTCAAAATTTTATACAAATTTGCATAATTAAATAAAATATATAATGATTTCTTATATAGGCACATCCCAGCAATTTTGGGGGAGGGGAAATTCGATTAAATCGATTCCAGTGTGTGACTGGTACTTTATTTTATCGACCCCGTAAGGATGAAAGACAAAGTTAACCTCGGCAGGATTTGAACTCAGATTATAAAGGGCTGTAACTCTATGCTGGAAAGCATGGCATCCGACCCTCTACCGATACTGCCAATCCACCGCCCTCATTAAATTAAATATATAATAATTTCCTGCGATCTATAAATATATCACTAAACATCGTTGCCGCATAGTAGCGTTGTGGACATATCTAAAATGATGAAGAAGGTCATATAGTGTTATGACTTATCACATAATTTGATGTGGGTGAATGTTAACTGTGTAGTAGAAAATTTCCATAGTGTGGTTTAGAGCAAGAAGTTACAAAACTAGGTTGCCAAGCTATAAGATGGAATTATTTTTGTGGGGAGAATGGATCGCATAAATGGAAGATATCCACACTGCAGAGTTAGCTTAGCACATTAGATATTCTATTTGGTGTAGTTTAATTCTAAGGTCGTTTAAAAGGAGGAATTAACGTTTGAAGTAATATATTAGCACAATTTAAAAGAGAACTGTATAATCGATTGTATAGACGCCAGTGTATTACTGGTACTTATTTTATTGTAATCATCAGGGTTTGGAAT
>OZ024743.1:35784460-35786960 GCA_964016885.1 Eledone cirrhosa
AGCAAACTTTAACACCCTCTTATATATATATATATGTATAGTGAAAAATGGAACGGGAACAAAACAGAGAGGCAGTACAAACAAAAGTTTATTAGTTATATGTATATATATGTAGGTTCCCGAGTTGTGCCGGGGTGTAACCACATTTAAAAAAAAAAGGTACTTAATACTAATGAAACAGTTTTAGTCCTGTAGAAGATATTTCTCTCTCTATTTCTCTCTCTCTCTCTCTTTCTCTCTCTCTCTATCTCTATCTCTCTATCTCTCTCTCCTCTCTCACTCTCTCTCTCTCTCTCTCTCTCTCTCTCTCTCTCTCTCTCTCTCTCTCTCTCTCTCTCTCTCTCTCTCACTCTCTCTCTCTCTCTCTCTCTCTCTCTATATATATATATATATATATATATAGTTAAATAATGAAGAGTAACATGGTTGGGTGTACAATAAGGGCTTTATTTAAAGTAATCCCGCCGAGGTTAACTTTGCCTTTCATCCTTACGGGGTCGATAAAATAAAGTACCAGTAATACACTGGATAATTGCTGGCCTTGTGCCTAACGTAGAAACATTTATTTAAAGTACTGACAATTGTTTCGTTGATCATGTGGGTCTAGAGTTCGCTAATCGCTTGATGTTGCGTTATTCGATCTCCAATACATTATTGACCTATGGTCAACACATCAGAATATGTAGATATGAAAATAATTCACTCGATATATAGGAAAAGAGTCAGGACCCCGACGGCTGAGATCCGGCGTTTAGACAGCTAGTTCTGAACTAGCTGTTGAAACGGCCGGAGCTTCGCCGTCGGGGTCCTGACTCTTTTCCTATTACCCATTCTACTACCCTATGTATCGAGTACTCTGGTGCGCTGTGGTTAACCTGGTTACTTACCACACTTCCCTCGTTGTATATATATATATATATATATATATATATATATATTGGTAAACGGAATAGAAAATGCTGACAAATTGTTCACAGTTGAAAAATGGTTTAATTAGGAATAAAAGAGTATTAGTGATTGTATGGGTTAGTATTCAGTTGTGGTTTTAAGTTTTTAAATTTTTACCGGTTGCGCATTTCTAAATGCTTTTCAAAAATAATTTTGAGATATAAAACACAAGCCAAACCTCAACAAGAAAGAATGGGAAGAATTAAATAGATTAAAAACCGACAGAACCATTACAATTAAAGAGGCTGATAAAGGGAGTACAGTAGTCCTAATGGAGACAGAATTCTATATTAACTTAGCGCTCTCCACTTTGGAAAACGAAACATACTACGAAAAGGCTGAACACTACAATCAACAGAAAATTATGAGAAACCTAAAAACTCTAATCAACCAATACAAAGAAGGACTCACTAACAAGGAATTCAGCTTCATCACAGACTTCACAAGTAAATCCAGCCTTTTCTACGGTATCCCTAAAGTACATAAAAGCGAATCAATCAGTAAGGCATGCAAGGAAGCCACAGACATAGTCATCAATGTCCCCTCACCCAATGATCTCAAATTAAGACCTATAATAGCAGGCCCCGCTTGCGAAACGCACCGTCTTAGCAACTTCATTGATACCCTTCTCAAACCCTTCCTCAAGCACATCAAAAGCTATATAAGGGACGACCTAGATATGCTCAATCACCTCCCTAATATGCCACTTTCTGAACAAACCCTACTAGTGACGTTCGATGTAGTCAACCTATACTCCAACATCCCCCACAACCTAGGAATAGAAGCTATCCAATTCTGGCTGGATAATTTCCACAATGAACTCCCACAACGCATCAAAAAAGAATTCGTGATAGAGGGACTCAAATTTATCTTGGAGAACAATTACTTCGTTTTCAATAACAAACCCTACAGGCAGAAATCTGGGACCGCTATGGGAACGAAAACAGCCCCTACTTATGCCAACCTAGTCATGGGATACCTGGAAATCACCCTCTACACTAAAGTCCTAAACAAATTTGGAAACACCCTCCACTTACACATTGAAAGGAACTGGAAGCGATATCTAGATGACTGCTTCATCCTTTGGCACGAAAACATCGAAAAACTTAAAGAATTTCACACCCTTATAAATGGGCTCAACACAAATATTAACTTCACGATGGAATACAGCCATCAACAACTCCCCTTCCTCGACATCCTCATTAAGATCCATAACAAAAAAATAGAAACAGACATATACTACAAGCCCACAGACTCCAAGCAATATCTCCCCTTCAACTCTTGCCACCCTAGACACGTTAAAATTAATATTCCCTACAACTTAGCCAAGAGAATCTGTACTATAGTCTCCAATAAAAACATCTGCTACTTACGGCTACAAGAACTAAAGGACACACTCATAGGCAGGGACTACCCTGCATCACTAATTGACAATGGAATCCAACGTGCCCTAAAACTCAGTACCCAGGACCTTAGACACCCTAAAGTAAATCAACCAAAACTAAAAGCTCTTCCATACATCTCCACACACAACCCCCTCAACAATGAGGCC
>OZ024743.1:35791960-35839460 GCA_964016885.1 Eledone cirrhosa
CAAATCCTGCCGAGGTTAGCTTTGTCTTTCATCCTTACGGGATCAATAAAATAAAGTACCAGTAATGCACTAGGGTAGATTTAGTCGACTTTTCCCTCCCTAAAATTGTTGGCCTTGTGCCTAAATCAGAAACCAATATTTATTAGTCTCTCAGTTCAGTTAATGCAACAAACAAACAAAAAACTAAAAATCATACTCACACACGTACACGCACACACACACACACATGCACACACAAACATGCATAGACCCACCCCACATATTCTATTAGTATTATTTAAGCCTTAGGCGGTGGATTGGCAGTGTCGGTAGAAGGTCGGACGTTATGCTTTCCAGCAAAGAGTTACGTCCCTTTACATTTTGAGTTCAAATCCCGCCGAGGTTAACTTTGCCTTTCATCCTTACGGGGTCGATAAAATAAAGTACCAGTAATGCACTGGGGGTAATTGCTGGTCTTGTGCCAAAAGTAGAAACAATTATTTAAACCTTAAAAGAAATTCTTCTTTCCTCCTACACGAAGCTGGCCATAACACTGTGACAACCTTCCTGTAGGAGAGAAACAATGATTTCTATGTAAGGATATGTCATAACTAATATATTTAATTGAAGGCAGCCAAAATATATGATAGAGCTTATACATTTATAGATGTGGTACCACACATCTCGGTTATGGTCGGAAACCAGAAAACGTTCCTCTATGTTGTCTTTAAAAGTGTTTTCAGCTATCTTCAGTTCCTGTAAAATAATATTTATAAATTTTTTCTCATCTTCGTCAGGAAGATTTTGATTTTGTGATTCCTCGACCAACACATTTTGGATAGATTCCATGAGGTGATTGAATTCCTCTTTTCCGTATTCAGACATTATCTGACGGTCGTAAGTAATTTGGACGATCTTTTTAACATTTGGCTGAGCATTTTGGTTGTAATTGGAGGAATAAAACAGTGTTAAGAGAATATATATTCTCCACTAATTTGTATTGACTACTCATTTACAACTACTCTCTCTTCTCTTGTAATAAGAAATATCAAGAAATAAATACATGCTGACACATAAGTGGGAATAAGCTGGAGAAGGGATTACTGAGTAGTAAAAAATAGTGTAAAATATCAAATTTTATTTGAAAGTGAAGAGCTTCACAAATTGTTACTCCTAGTTTCACGTCACCGTTATATATATAAATGCATATGCATAAGTATATGTGTATGTACCAGTGTGTACACACACACACACACACACACACACACACACACACACACACACACACACACACACATATATATATATATATAGTTATATATATACGCTACACAAACACACATACATCACGTATTCTTGCATACATGCATACAAACATACAAACATACATACAAACATAAAACATACATACATACATACATACAAACATACATACAAAGATACAAACATACATACATACGTACATACGTACATACATACATACATACATACATACGTACAAACATACAAACATACATACGTACATACATACATACATACATACATACATACATACATACATACATACATACATACATTTTACAACCTTGCCACCAGGAAGGTGGCCGGTCAAAAAAAAATATACTCGAAATTAAGAGAAAGAGATAACATACATACATACATACATACAAACATACATACAAAGATACAAACATACATACATACGTACATACGTAGATACATACATACATACATACATACGTACAAACATACAAACATACATACGTACATACATACATACATACATACATACATACATACATACATACATACATACATACATACATTTTACAACCTTGCCACCAGGAAGGTGGCCGGTCAAAAAAAAATATACTCGAAATTAAGAGAAAGAGATAACATACATACATACATACATACATGCATACATACATACATACATACATACATATCTTTATAAGCTTATACACACATTCAAACTCTGAAAAAAATTCATCTATCACTTACAACTAACCTTGACTAATCAAATCGAATGCAACATAGCGAAAATAAACATTCCTCGCTCAGCTGACCTGCCATATGTGATGAAACCGTCCACCATTTGTCAGCGTATCACGTGACCTGCTTAGCCTACTGAAAAACAGACGATAACCCCCGTCTACTTCATCTTGTAAATATTTTGGCCAATAAAACTTCGTATTTATGACCCGTGAACTAGATAGAGAGTTCGGTGACTCGGTGTGTCTGTCTCACTGTCTGTCTGTCTGTCTTGTGTATTTTTGTTTGTTTTGTTCTATGGAATTTCCAATTCCCGATCTAAAATCATTGATAAAATAAAGAATGAGTGATTGAGTGAATAACAGGAGGAATAAATAAATACATTGGTAGTATGAAACTAAAACTCATAACCAGGCAACCATGTTTGATTTGTGGAAATAGACACACATACACACAAGAAGAAAACATCTACACACAAACATACACACACACACACAAGAAACACATTCACATAAACATGCACACACAAGAAATACATTTACACAAACATGCACACACACACACACGCACACACACACACACGCACAACACACACACACAAGAAACACATTCACACATACACACACACAAGAAACGCATTCACACAAACATACACGCAAACATGCACACACACAAGAAACACATTCACACAAACATACACACACACACAAGAAACACATTCACACAAACACACACACACACACAAGAAACACATTCACACAAACATACACACACACACAAGAAACACATTCACACAAACACATACACACACACACACACACACACAAGAAACACATTCACACAAACACACACATACAAGAAACACATTCACACAAACATACACACACACAAAAGAAACACATTCACACAAACATACACACACACACAAGAAACACATTCACACAAACATACACACACATACAAGAAACACATTCAAACAAACATACACACACACAGACAAGAAACACATTCACACAAACATACACACAGGAAACACATTCACACAAACATACACACACACACACACACAAGAAACACATTCACACAAACATACACGCACATATCCTCCCTTACGTTTTTACTTTTGTTATTGTTGTTTAGCCCCATACGTGACCACATTTCCAGGCATAGTGTATCTACTACCAAATTATTTAATCTCAAAATGTCCCTTTAAAAAAAGTTGGCAGGAGATTCGGATGCAAGCCAAGCGAGTGCATATAACCTATTGTAGAATTGCTACAGCGAAACCCTATGAAGTATAACTGAAAAAAATCCCTCCCACCACTAAAAGAAAAAAGCAAAACAAACGAAAAAAGGTGCTTGCTGCAGGAAAACATAATAGTATAGCGGGGACTAAGCATATTCAACGAGGTAAGCCATCATAACATTTCTTACTGATTTAAAATTTATGTGAAATAAAGATAGAAAACAGTTGGTGTCTGATGATGGGAAGAGTTGTAAGAGTAATAGGTAAACAGTGACGTAACTAGAGTGTGTACCGTCCGGGGCAGCCCTTTAGTTTGCCCCCCCCCCCAAAAAAAAATACATATTGCTCAATGACTCACTCTTAAAGTGATATATATATATATATATATATATATATATATATAGTGTTTAGAAATGGGAAACACAAACATAAGACAATTCCCTTCATCAGTTGTCTGCTGTTGGTCTCGACGCATTAAAGACAATATATATGTATGTATATATATATATATATATATATATATATATATATATATATATATATATATATATATATATACATACTAGTCTGTTTACTATTATAATGTTATACTGCAGAATATTAAAAGAACGCTTATAGCCTACGGCAGTCCCAAAAGTGCCGCCCCCATAAAAGTGTCGTCCGGGGAGGACCTCTCCCTGCCCCCCTCTAGCTATGTTACTGTAGGTAAGTAGATGTTTATATGTCCTAGCAGCAGCAAATAATTCCTGGCAGTAACTGCACAACCAAGTCAATTAAAGATTTTCACCCTCCTTCACTTTTAAGAGAATAGTGAAAGAGACTCGCTAAATGAACTATTCCAACTCGCTGGGTTTACTCCTGAGAGTAACCAACTCCGTCCCAATAACAACGATGGCTGACTATATCAAATATGTTGGAGCCCACCTTACACCCGTATAGATACTTCAGTTAAAATTCTGCGTTCAAACCGCCCCTAGTCAATTTCTTTCGTGTTTTTATTTTTTACCCTTCAGCGTATCACCGCGACTTATTTTTTCCAGTTGAGTGGACTAGAATAACATGAAATAAAGTCTTGCTCTAGGGCACAGTGCGTCGCTCTATCTAGGAATTAAACTCACGATTTTACGATTGTGAGCCCAAAATCTTAACTAATAATCTACATGTCTTCACATCATGAACCTGAAAATATGCATTTGTTTTAATTTCGACATAGGATACCAATGTTAAGGCGTGTGGCTGAGTGGTTAGAGAATTGGATTCACAATCTTGAGGTTGTGAGATCGATTCCTGGACCGGGCGATGAGTTGTCCTTCAGCAAGACATTTTATTTCACGTTGCTCCTTCTACCTGAAGTTGCGGCCGATAGATAGTATTAGCAACTGGAAAAACCGACGAAAACATTGTTTCCTCGGTCCGATTTGACGAAAGTCGATCGATCGATTTTATAGGATATCAGACGAAATCAAGTACAATTCTGATATTCTATAATTTAGTTCATGTAGGAGGTGCATCAGTCATGACACCTACATGCCTTTCCACACAGGTGAGATCAATGACATAAATATTCTACAGACTGATGTTCATAAGAAGGTGATATGTAGCTTCCTGGTTTAGGACAGCAGACTTGGTAGTATGTACCATGCTTTCCCTAAGGGTTTTAGGTGCTATACTGTCACGAGCAGACACCTTCTTGACCCACCCTCCCTTGATCCAGCGAGAAGTCCAGGATGTGAGAGCTGGAAGGTGGAAGTCTAGTACTTTCTTTATCGATGTCTGTGGTTGCAGTATGTTAGTGAGTCAGTCTTCACAAATCACATGGTGCCATTTTCTCAGTCCTTATTTTTTCTTTAGCTATGGAGACAGCGGTTTAGGATGTGTGTGTGTGTGTGTGTGTGTGTGTGTGGCTGCCTTATTACTATTGTGAAAGGACGGAGCTGGCCACCCATAAGAATGAGTACCGCGAGTTGAACTGGCTCTTTCTTGGCTATCATACATACATACATACATACATACATACATACATACCTACATACATACATACATACATACATACATACATACATAGCTGGCACCTTCAAAATATGCAAAACATTCTTGCGATTCAAGGGATGACAATTTCTTTTCTTTTACAACCTTGCCACCATGAAGGTGGCCGGTCAAAAAAATATACTCGAAATTAAGAGAAAGAGAAAACATACATACATATACATGCATATATTTAGTAAATAATAATAAATGTGGAGACTAAAATCTGAAGAGGGCTCGATAAGGATAATATACGTATATATAAATATATATAAAAACCGATTAAAGTTTAAGCAAAGAATCGCTGCTTTCACGCTTAACGGGATCTTCTGAAACACACACACACACACACACACACACACACACACACACACACACACACATATATATATATATATATATATATATATATATATATATGTGTGTGTGTGTGTGTGTGTGTGTGTGTGTGTGTGTGTGCAACTAAGAACGTCGATTGCCCTAACCCGTAATTAAACACACCTAGAAAATCAAAGCCAACTTCGAAGCTATAAGCCAGACATAAACCATATGCCCGTATTTGACCCCAGACACCTTCCTTACCACACAAGGACGAGCTAGAAGGAGCCTGTTCTTTCAACATAATCCTTATTTTCCGTTAAATCAGCCACCGACACGCACCAGTCTCTGGTGCGGGACAGACAGACATAGTTTCTGTATAATAAAAATAATCATTATATATATATATTTAATTTAATTAAATAGCTCTGCTCTATACATAGAGCACTTTTTTTTCCTTTGCTTTTCCTTTGGAATTACCTAACACACACATACACACACACACACACACACACACACACACACACACACACACACATATATATATACATACATACACCACCAACACCACAACACCACCAATACCACAACACCATCAACACCACAACACCACCTTCACACACATATATACATACATATATAGACTTGTGTTTCTATTCCACAATATTACTGTAAACTATTTACTACAGTAAACGGTACTTTAATACACTGGATTAGAGGAAAAGTCGCTGTAGTATCGATAGACAGAGAACAAATGTGAGAGTACAGAACGCCTCCATCGGCGGCTGTTTGTGTTCATCTTTTACAAATAAATAATTGTTTCTACTTTAGGCACAAGGCCAGCAATTACCCAGTGCATTACTGGTACTTTATTTTATCGACCCCGTAAGGATGAAAGGCAAAGTCAACCTCGGCGGGATTTGAACTCAGATCGTAAAGGGACGTAACTATGCTGGAAAGCATGGCGTCCGACCCTCTACTGATACTGCCAATCCACCGCCCTTTTACAAATAAATAATGATTTTTAATTTTGATTTCTAATTTAGGCACTAGGCCAACAATTTATGGGTTGGGAAAAGTCGATCAAATCGACCTCACTACTTGATCAGTATTTTATTTTATCGATCCCAGAAAAATGAAAGACAAAGTTGACCTCGGAGTGATTTGAACCCACAACGTCAAGAGCCGTATTTGACGAATCTGACAATCCACCGCAATAAAGAAAATAATATTTCAATGAATAAGTAAATCAATAAATTGAAGTATAAATAAGTAAATTAATAGACAAATAAATTAATTAATCAATAAATATATAAATAAATGGAAAAACTTCCGTTTGTAAAAGAAACCAATTCTGTAGAATTCAAGTGTCTTGATTCCAAATAAATTTGTTAACTTTAGGTGGCGTAGTGGCTCACTTGAAATGAATATCATTATCATGTAGCTTTTGAAGGGGGCAGGTACACGTAAATTTGTATGGGTATTGTCATGTTTCAAGGGGATGTACTTTAACTTTATGTAATATATTTTCACAGCAAGTCAGGGACAGGCAGCGGTGGAAGATCTGTGCGTATGAGAGAAGGGAGGGGACTGATCCCTTCAACGTAACAATATTGGTGTACATTTTGTTTGAACAGTTGCTGTTATTGCTGTTGTTGTTTATTGTGGTGGCAGTGGCGGTGGTGGTGGTTGTGGTGGAGGAGAGGTAGGCTATGGGTTCGTAAGAAACATTAACATATACACTGTTTTCTTCAGTTTCATATCACACCCTCCCACTCCCTCCACGATCTCGACGAATATTTTAATGATCATCGTTTCACTTTCCAGCTGCTTTCACACAACAAAGGACTTTCTCCTTGTTCCTACACACTAAAACCCCTTTCCCCGCCACCTCTCTGCTTGCCTGTCTGTCAGCCTGCCTCTCTGTCTATTCACCAATCGATCCATCCAACCATCTATCTATATGCCTTTCACACTATCTCGTTCTTTAGTTCTATGTCTGTTTGTTATCCTTCCGTCAACTGTCCAGTCAGCTAAACTTTGTCTGTCTGTCTGTCTGTCTGTATGTATTTTTCTTTTGTGGAGCGAGTGACTTCTAGTCTTCATTAAGAGATCTTTTTAGGAGAAAGTCACTCTGATATGAAACCTGCAACTTCATTTGCATCCAATGATGTAGATCAGTTCTATTTTTTGGGTAAATGCATTCGATGTTTAGAGAGCGGGATTGGCTCCGTGTAAAGCATTAAAAAAGCTTCAAGCACAGGCATCGCTTGATATGTGACATTTGGGCAAGTCCCCAGCAGGACTAAGAAGCCACGTCCGTGATGCTCATGCTGAAGTATCAAGCGATGGCATTACTCGAAATCGAGTTACATACATACATGTATGTATGTATGTATGTATGTATGTATGTATGTATGTATGTATGTATGTATGTATGTATGTATTTTCTCCCCAAACTACCAAAACACACATATTTAGATATGAGCTACATAAATTGTAGCGTGTTATGTATTGTGGCCATTTTAGAGTGCAAAGAGCTAAATTAATCAGAAAATTGACCAAATTTACCCCCCCCCCCCTCAATTCGGAAATGCTTCTAGCGACCCTGCATCCACTGGCATATGCGGGAAACCGCACTGACTTTAAATCCGGCCCTATATATATATATATATATATAATTAGAAAGTGAACAACACAAAATATGCAACCAAGCGCATACCCTCCATCAGATACCTACCATACTCTGAACACCTTGCTTCCCTGGGCATGGATTCATTGAAGCTCCGACGTCTGGCAATGGACTTGGTAAACACCCACAAAGTTATTAACCATCTCGCCAACAACATCCCTGAGCACCTTTTTGATCTCCATGTGTCTAACACACGTGGACATGCCTACAAAATCAGAAAACAGCACAGCTCCCATGACTTTCGTAGACATTTTTTCACACTCAGAGTTGCTGAAGCACGGAACAAACTGGCTGCGTCAGTTGTTAGCTGCCGAGACACTGCATCCTTTAAGACACTCATGCTTCCCGAAATTCGCCAAAACTACACCTGATGTACCCCTTCCATACACATGCACATATGTGTATATCATGACTCATGCACTGTTCATTTTCCTGACGTTTGTACATTACTCTATGTACTATACATACACTTTTGATGAGTTGTAGTGCATCTGAGCACTGTACAGAATATTTTCATTATTATTATAACCACAATATTTCATTATTATTATAACTACTAGGGGCGGTGGATTGGCAGTATTGGTAGAGGGTCGGGCGCCATGCTTTCCAGCATAGTTATGTCCCTTTACGGTCTGAGTTCAAATCCCGCCGAGGTTGACTTTGCCTTTCATCCTTACGGGGTCGATAAAATAAAGTACCAGTAATGCACTGGGTAATTGCTGGCCTTGTGCCAAAAGTAGGAACAATTATTATTATAACTACTCCATTACCAAAGGTTTCTATCTTACGAACGATCCAGACGTATATTATTATCGTCTGTGATCCAGAAACCTTTGGTAATGGAGTAGTTATATTTTGTGTTGTTCACTTTCTAATTAAATAGCTCTGTTCTATACATAGAGCACTCTTTTTTCTTTTGCTTTTCATTTCGAATTACCTAACACACACGCACACACACACACACACACACATATATATATATATATATATATATATATATATATATATTCTGTATATATATATATATATATATATACATGTATATATATGTATATATATGTATATATATATATATATATATATATGTTGGTTGCTATACATAGCTTAGAAAGGTGTTTTATAGAAGATAAACGTGACCCGTGGTCGCTTGCTTGATCTGATCTGTTGGGGATGAAGGCATGCATACATACAATGATATACATGGCATATTCACCCCAAATACTCTGATAGAAAATAATTGTTTCTACTTTTGGCACAAAGCCAGCAATTTTCCCAGTGCATTACTGGTACTTTATTTTATCGACCCCGTAAGAATGAAAGGCAAAGAAAATAATACTGACTGAATGTTCCTATAAAAACTTCTATGAAATGTAAGCATAAAAGATTATGAGACTCTTCTTATATAAAGTCTGCATTAAAGAATCTTTTTGGGAATGACAATTTGTATAAAATGATGCCACTCTTTTTTACACTTTGATGACACACACTCGGATCGGATTAAGGAAACAATGTTTTAATTGGTCTTTCTAATCTTTAGAGATGGGTTTCAGAGAACTAGAAAAGACTCAACTAAGAAATTATTATTTATTACAAGCCATTAATGGAACTGTGAAATATAAATAAAACATCCCGAAAATTTGGATCTACGCGTAAACAGATCCACATATACAATGTACACATGTATGCAGACATGTGTATCATGCATGTCGACATACATACATACATACATACATACGTACATACGTACATACATATATACATACGTACATACATACATACATACATACTATATACCAACCCGCTTGGACCAAAGTATGACTGAACTTGAATTTGCGGACAAAGAGCGCAGTCCCTAATTCATAGTCTACAAATGGCTGCGATAGCTGGCACCTTCAAAATTTGCATAACATTCTTGCGATTCAAGGGATGACAATTTCTTTTCTTTTATAACCTTGCTACCAGGAAGGTGGCCGGTCAAAAAAATATACTTGAAATTAAGAGAAAGAGATAACATACATACATACATACATACATACATAAAGACATGGTGGCTGCCAACTCGTTTTCGAGTACGGCCACTACTTTCTATACATGTAGAGGAACCCCTACCGATGTGCTGAACAACTGTGATTTTTTAGTCCAGCCAGCGACTTGAAAACTCTGGTACAAACACGACACTTGTGACAATTATTGACACATAGTGCTGGGCCCATCGTACCATGTGACGACAAGTGCAGAGAGATCTCCAGATATAAAGCAATGCCTGTGCCGTGAAGCTTTTATAGTGAGCAAAGGCACTGCACAAAGCCAGTCCCACTCTCTTAACCAAGATGATATTTACCAAAAAGAAGAACAAGTCAACATCATTGGATACCATCAGGGTTGCAGGTGTTATATCAGAGTTTTCCTTCTCCTAGAATTCTGCCTTGACAAAGGCTAAGGGGTCATCTCTACATGCATACATACATACATACATACATACATACATACATACATACATACATACATACATACATACATATATGGTGGCTGCCAACTCGTTTTCGAGTACGGCCACTACTTTATATCCATGTAGGAGAACCCCTACTGATGCGCTGAACGAGTGTGACTTTTTAGTCCAGCCAGCGACTTGAAAGCTCTGGTACAAACACTACACTTGTGACAATTATTGACACATAGTGCTGGGCCCATGGTACCATGTGACGACAAATGCAGAGAGATCTCCAGATATAAAGCAATGCCTGTGCCGTGAAGCTTTTATAGTGAGCAAAGGCACTGCACAAAGCCAGTCCCACTCTCTTAACCAAGATGATATTTACCAAAAAGAAGAACAAGTCAACATCATTGGATACCATCAGGGTTGCAGGTGTTATATCAGAGTTTTCCTTCTCCTAGAATTCTGCCTTGACAAAGGCTAAGGGGTCATCTCTCCCGGTGATTTTGGATGGCCATTGACTCTTAAGAGCTCCTTTGCCTTTTGACAGGTTTTGTTTTTAGTCCTGCAGGATGTCCAAAGTCACCCTCCTCACCAAGAAACCTTGGTGGGGTTGCCAGTTTAGTCGCCAACGACCCGACCATGGGACAGGTTGTACTGGAATACATGTTACCAGTAGCACCAACTGGTGACCTGACATAATATATATATATACATACATACATACATACATACGTATATACATACATACATACATATATATATACATACATACATACATACATACATACATACATACATACATATATACATACATACATACATATATACAAACATACATACATACAAACATACGTACGTACATACATATATATATATATACATACATACATACATACATACATATATACATACATACATACGTACATACGTACATACATACATACATACATACATACATACATACATACATGGTGGCTGCCAACTCGTTTTCGAGTACGGCCACTACTTTATATCCATGTAGGAGGACTCCTACCGATGCGCTGAACGAGTGTGACTTTTCAGTCCGGCCAGCGACTTGAAAACTTTGGTACAAACACTACACATGTGACAATTATTGACACATAGTGCTGGGCCCATGGTACCATGTGACGACAAGTGCAGAGAGATCTCCAGATATAAAGCAATGCCTGTGCCGTGAAGTTTTTATAGTGAGCAAAGGCACTGCACAAAGCCAGTCCCACTCTCTTAACCAAGATGATATGTACCAAAAAGAAGAACAAGTCAACATTATTGGATACCATCAGGGTTGCAGGTGTGATATCAGAGTTTTCCTTCTCCTAGAATTCTGCCTTGACAAAGGCTAAGGGGTCATCTCTCCCGGTGATTTTGGATGGCCATTGACTCTTAAGAGCTCCTTTGCCCTTTGACAGGTTTTGTTTTTAGTCCTGCAGGATGTCCAAAGTCACCCTCCTCACCAAGAAACCTTGGTGGGGTTGCCAGTTTAGTCGCCAACGACCCGACCATGGGACAGGTTGTACTGGGATACATGTTACCAGTAGCACCAACTGGTGACCATACATACATACATACGTACATACATATATATATACATACATACATACATACATACATATATACAAACATACATACAAACATACGTACGTACATACATATATATATATACATACATACATACATACATATATATATACATACATACATACATACATACATACATACATACATACATACATATATACAAACATACATACATACAAACATACGTACGTACATACATATATATATATATACATACATACATACATACATACATACATACATACATATATACATACATACATACGTACATACGTACATACATACATACATACATACATACATACATACATACGTACGTACGTACATACATACATACATACATACATACATACATACATACATACATACATACGTACGTACGTACATACATACATACATACATACATACATACATACATACATACATACATACATACATACATACATATACTAAACTGGCCATTGCAAGAATGAGCGAGATGGATATAAGGAAACTTTAACATCAGTGGTGACGTGGATAGGCCGGGGCCTACAATCCATATTACCATCATACAAGACCGGGAGAATAACACTGAAACATTTTCAACAGAAGAAAAAGGTCAATAGCCATATTGCCCAAGTTTATGAGCATGAGAATAACAACATAGTTAGGATAGCCACTGATGTGGAAGAGAGAAATGAAACCTGGTACGATTCTCTCTCCCAGCTACTTTGGAAGACTCGACTCAAGACTCGAACAAAATAAAAAATGGACCAATTCATTTAGAAATAAAACATAAACCATAGAGGGGATAAACCATATTAAAAGCCTGACATGGAGTTCCAACACGTTCATAACATTCCATCTTAAAGAATATCTCCATGAAATCTGGTAATAAGAAATTGCCACCATGTACCTAGTGCACAAAAGAGGAAGGTCTTCAGTTGACAATAAATGTAGGATATGAAAAACAATGACTGAAGATGTTAGCCCCATTATTGACAACTGTAAAACATGTCTTCTCGTTACTACCACCACATGATACATGGTGTGGTAGCTAGAACGATCTAGAATGCATTAGGGAAGACGAAAATGAAATCAATAGTGAAGAATATGTTAATACTGATGGCTGAAAGGAATATTGATGGAACATAAAAATAAAAACTGTCACCAAATCAAAGCCTAACCCGATATTGTTGTTTGGGACCACACATTAAAAACATGGTCAGTTGTAGAAGTCAGTTGTCCACTTGATGTCAATGTGATAAGAAAAATGCAAGACCATTGATGAGGACCATTGATGAGGTGTTTAGAGATTCAGTATCCAAGATACTCGTTCAGCTCCATATATGTCATTATTGGAGCTACAGGTATATACCAACTCACCTGGACTAAAGTATTATAGAACTTGGATTTGTGGAGAAAGAACGTCGCTACTTAATTCATAAGCTACATATGGCGTGATATCTGGAACCTTCCAAATTTGTAAAACATTCTTTACAATTCAAAGGATGAATACTTACACAAGAGACGACGACAATTTTCTTTCTCTACAGCCTTGCCACCGGGAAGGTGGCCGGTCAAAAATAAACTCAAAATTAAGAGAGAGAACACAGACCCCCCCCCCCCCCCCCCCCACACACACACATCTATAAACACGTATATCCATACACAAACATGTAGCGTGTTTGTATGCCTGAGTTACTCTTCGCTTCTTTGTCCTACAGACTGTCCGTTTTTCTTTCTCTTCGGGTCTACATACATTTTGGATCGTCTGTAAACCTGATACTATGAATGTCTGTCAGTCTGTCTGTTTGTGTGTTGGTTGTTTCTTCCTCTTTTCCAATCATCTTACCCGAGTGATTGACACTCCGTCTATTTATCACCCTCACTCGTCAACCAGGTTGTCTGTCTGTCCGTTTGTCTGTCTGTCCGTTTGTCTGTCTGTCTGTCTGTTTGTTTGTCTATCTGTGTTTCACTACATTAAAAAAAATATATATATTTTTTCCCCTTTTTTCCAACCCAACATCCCTCTTCCTCATATCCTTTATTTTCTCTATTTAACCGGTTCTGCTTGGATGATTTTTCATTTATGACATAGTAGGATATTTTACACCATCTGTGAGGGTTGGTGACGGGGAGTTTTTTTTTTCTTTCCTGTTTCTTTTTCCTTATTTTTTCACTGCCTTTTATCCATTCTTAGCCGAATAAGTACCAGTAATATCATTAGATCAGTCTAATCGACCGTGTTCCAGTTTCTCTGTCACCTACATGCCTTCCCTTATCACTCAAAAAGAACTTATTGCGTACCTTTACATTTATCATGCTCACATACACACAAACAGACACACATATACACGTAAACACACATACGCGCGCAGGTCACACACACACTAACATATAAACACACACACACACACACACATGCACACACACACTTTCGTCCATTGGGAGAAACCAGCCGCGATGCAGTCGCACCAGACCTCCTCCCGTAATGATGTAAACAGCGAAGTGGACAACTGAAAACGTGGATTACTTCTATCAGGTCAGATCTTGAACTGATATCTGGTCCTGACTGTATGGTGGCAAGGTGGAGTATTTTCAGCGTCATTAGAAAGTCGGATTGAATGCCATGTCAATAAAGTACTGAGGTCGATTCTTTTTCTATACCTTTTTCTCACTTCGTCTCTCTCTTTAGCCAAGTGTACCAGGGTGGCTCCCAAATACGCCAGTTGTTTGTCGTTCATCTTTTCAACAGTCTCATCCCAGAACCACATGGAATTACACTATAAAATTGCTCGTTCTCTCCATTGTCTTCATTAACTCCTTCCAGCTCTATCATCAATCCAACCTCTGTCAATTTCCTGGATATCTCTGTTGCATCATAAATAGAAGTTGGAGCTGGGGCATTAAAATATGTAGACATTTCACGGAATTAAAATTTACAGCATATCTTCCAGTCCGGCCTTCTGTTGTTTAAAATACTTTACTCCGTTTCCTGCACCAACCACTGAATACCACATCTATGATGGGTGACGTCCATAACGTTGAGTGCTTTAGTAATTCGTTGCATCATGATTTGCCTACCAGAACCACCAGTTCTACAATTAACTGATCAAAAGCTTGTTTCTCTAAATAAAGTTTTTAAAGAATCCTCTTTCTTTAAATCCATCAACCAATGACCTCCACCTATCCCAATTACCACCCTCTCCTACCACCAGAAAATGTATAAAAACCACCATATTACTTGCACAATCGGCTTCCTGATGATTTCTCCCGAATGAAACAGTTCTGTAGAAGCCATTTCTATATTAAATATTTATACTCTGCTTTGTATTGAGTACCTTACTTACTGTGGTTACTCCCGATTGAACCCGGGATAAACATATATATATATATATATATTTATTAAAATAACAGATTAAAGTTTAAGCAAAGAATCGCTGCTTTCACCCTTAACGGGATCTTGATCCCGTTAAGGGCCAAAGCAGCGATTCTTTGCTTAAACTTTAATCTGTTATTTTAATAAATATTTGCTCTACGGTTCTTATATATTTGATATATATTTATCCTTATCGAGCCCTCTTTGGAATTTAGTCTTCAATTGGCAGTATCGGTAGAGGGTCGGACGCCATGCTTTGACGCATAGAGTTACGGCCCTTGCCATTCTGAGTTCAAATCCCGCCGAGGTTAACTTTGCCTTTCATCCTTACGGGGTCGATAAAATAAAGTACCAGTAATACACAAGGCAATTGCTGGCCTTGTACCAAAAGTAGAAACAATTATTATTATATATATATATATAAGCAAAGAGATATTTAATTTGTTGGTAATTCAACAAATATATTTATAACAGATTCGAAGCACTCGACAAGTTTTCTGGAGTATAATATCAATGATATTAATAAATGGAAACTATATTTATAAAACCATATTTATTATATTATATATATTTCAAGGGTACCAAAACTTTGGTACGCACTCATCAGATAAAATACAAAATTTGTTTTATAAATAGTGACATACCCAGGAATCAGACCTTAACGGTTCAGGTTCCGTTTGAACCGTTAAGGTTTGATTCCTGGGTATGTCACTATTTATAAAACAAATTTTGTATTTTATCTGATGAGTGCGTACCAAAGTTTTGGTACCCTTGAAATATATATAATAGAATAAATATGGTTTTATAAATATAGTTTCCATTTATTAATATCATTGATATATATATATATATATATATATATATATATATATATATATATATATATATATATATATATATCCTATTAACAGGGGCCTCTTTTGCCTTAAAAATTTGAGAGGGACCATGGTTAGTATTGATTACGGTGCCTTTCCCGGACCCTATCAAATAAGTAACATTTTACGCTAATTAAATTTTATATATTCAAATGTAGTTCAGATATATAAAATAAGCTTAAAAAGAATTTATTATAGCAAATAAACAAAAAAACAAAAGAGGGTCTGTTCCCCGTTCCTGAAAAAAGTGTGTGTGTGTGTGTGTGGGGGGGGGGGGGGGACTTGTCCCTTCGGACTCCCCTGAAACAAGGCCCTTGACTATTAATATTATAGGAATTCTTTCGTCAGAAGCTTCGCAGGTTTTGGTTCCGCATTCGAGGTGATTGAACAGAATAACACTTCCTTTCGTCTGTCTACATATATTGACCCATGCCAAGATAGAAAAGTCGATGCAACATATACATACTTGTCACACACACACACACACACACACACATACGTATACACGTATATATATATATATATATATATGCACATATGTATGTATACATGCATACTTACAGACATACATGACTGTATATTCAAAGACATGTCTAATTTATTTCACATTTCTAATTACATGATAGATGTTTATTTAATTAAATTATATATACATAGATTATGTATTGTATAATTATTTATTATTCATTAGTGTCGGATAGCAACTAACCCTAATCTTATAATAAATTATATGTAAAGTATTGAATGACACACAAGTAGGCAAACACTATGAATATATAATATATAATATAAATTACGTATATGCTCGTAAAATACGAATCTAATATGTTTAAATAACGTTGGATAATATGCATATGCAAACATTAGTTCAATGATCTACATTTTGAAGCATATATACATTTTTATAATAATAATAATGGTTTCTGATTTAGGCACAAGGCCAGCAATTTTTTTGGGGAAAGGAAAGTCGCTTAAATCGACCTCAGTGAGTGACTGGTACATTATTTTATCGACCTTGTAAGGATGAAAGGGAAAGCTAACTTCGGCGGGATTTGAACTCAGAACGTAAAGAGATATAACTCTATGCCGCAAAACAGAGTGTCCGACGCTCAACCGATACTACCAATCCACCAAAAATCATAATAATAATTGCTTCTAGTTTAGGCACAAGGCCAGCAATTTTGGGGAGGGGAAAGTCGAATCAACCCCAGGGCGTGACTGGTACTTTATTTTATTGACTCCGTAATGATGAAAGGCAAAACTAACCTCGGTGGGATTTAACTCAGAATGTAAAATAATTGTTCCTACTTTAGGCAAAAGGCCAGCAATTTGAGGGATGAGGAAAATCAATTAAATCGACCCCAGTGTCTTACTGGTACTTTATTTTATCGACCCCGTAAAGAAGAAGGCAAAACTAACCTCGGCGCGATTTGAACTCAGAACGTATAATAATAATAATAATATATGTATGCACGTTCAAAGCTATAACCTTTTTGATTATGCACATACATAGGGCGGTGGATTGGCAGTATCGGTAGAGGGTCGGACGCCATGCTTTGCAGCATAGAGTTACGGTCCTTTACGGTCCGAGTTCAAATCCCGCCGAGGTTAGCTTTGCCTTTCATCCTTACGGGGTCGATAAAATAAAGTACCAGTAATGTACTGGGTCGATTTAATCGACTTTCCCATCCCACCAAATTACTGGAAATTATTATGCACATACATACGTATCAAACACACTCTCACATAGACGTACATATAAATACGTGTATATTTTAAATAATATAGTATTGAAATTTTAAACACACATATATGTATACATGTGTGCATATATTAATTATATTCTTATATAGCAATGTTATTCTATATAATATGCGCATAGACTTTTAAAGACAGATTCAAACACACACACACACACACACACAATCACACGCATGTATATATATATATATATATATATATATATAGTGGTTAGAGAATTGGATTCGCAATCATGATGTTGTGAGTTCGATTCCTGGACCGGGTGATGCATTATGTCCTTGAACAAGACATTTTATTTCACGTTGCTCCTTCTACCGATAGATAGTACTAGCAATTTGAAAGACCAACGGAAACATTTTTCCTCGGTCCAATTGGACGAAATTCGATCGACTGTCGATATATAAATATATATATATATATATATAAATATATATATATATATATATATATATATATATATAAATATATATATATATATATATATATATATATATATATATATATATATATATATATATATATTTATTTACATAATTCGTTCACACCATATATATTACATCTGCAACCAATAGTTTTATAAACAAACGAAACCTGCAGGTCTGCAAACGGTATATATATAGAGAGATAGATATTATATTATATACAGAGAGAGAGGGAGAGAGAGAGAGAAGTAGTTCCATAACAGTTAATACACCATTTCGAGAAACAATTTGTTTCACCTCAAACGAATCATCATGAAACCCGGGTTCAATCGGGGGGTACCCACAGCAAGTAAGGTACTCAAGTAGAGTGTAAACATCAAGTTTAATATAGAAGTCACTTATACAGGACTAGAACTGTTTCATTCGAAAGAAATCATCATGTATAGTCAGTTTATCAGGCGTCTGATATAATGCCTTGCAAATACTGTTCCGGTTGTTTGCGCTCTGAGATGAAATCATAACCAGGTCAACTTCGCCTTTCTTCCTTCCTGGTCCAATAAAATAATATACCACTTTAGTACTGAGAAAGATTATGATCGTAAGCTCAACCCCTCAAACCATTAGACCGTGTACAGGAGCACAGGTACAGTTACATAGCCACTCAGTGCCGGATTTAGGACAAACGAGGCTTTGTGCTAGTTAAGTTATGAGACCCCTTACTTTGGCATTGATGGAGGTAAACATTTTTTGGGGTAAATAGATGCCCCCGCCTGGCCAACGGGGAGACGTGCTTAAGCACACCTAAGCACAATGGTTAATCCGGCATTGCAGCCACTCATTTATTCTTTAACGACTTTACTAAGTTCAGTCAGTGCAACCACGCGGGGGATCGGAACTAAGACGATTTAAGTCGATCATAGCGAGTCCAGTATCTATTTCAGTCTTTTACTTATTTTACCGACGGCTAGGTTACAATTTTTAACACAAAACGTATTTATAATCGACACCTTCAGTTTATCAAATTCGCACGGTAACAAAGTATTGGTCAACCGCAATGGGAATGAATTTGGAAGCACGTAGTTGAGATTCGAGTTACTTAACCGCACGCCCAAGTCATAAAAAAGTACCGATATACTATAGGTAATAGCTAACTAACTAACTAACTAACTAACTAAATATGTAAATAAAACTAAGATCTCACATGTACACTCAAATTTGAGTTTCGGTCGCTCTCCGACAGGTTCGCGGTCGTACCCTTGGCAGTGGAAACCTCTGGTGTCTTTGGTCCTAGGGCTACCTCCCCATTCACCACCATAGACGCTGAGCTGGCCAGCCGCAGGTGTGAGCCTCGTGAGTTGGAATGGCTCTTCCAGCGCATCTTCCTTACAATCCTCCGGGGAAACGCCTTCTCCATCCTGTCCGCCGGGGCTGTGGGGAGGCCAGCACGTGGGACCCCATTTGCTCACCATACGGATTAATAGGTAAAGTTATAAACTATTGACTAAACTATAGGTGAACCATCACGAAAATATAACGTGATATTCGTAGAAAGAAAATATTTGTTTTCATCTTTGTTCTCTATCTTTTTTTTTTAAATTCGATAAAACGATTTTACTTTATCCAGAAAAGTAACGACTAACAGTCAATAAATAGACTACAGTCTTGTCCCTGTTTAATATCAAACAGCAATTCCAAGAAATAAATACAAAAGTATTACAGACGACATTGTTTACGAATAACAATAATTGTTATCGGCCACAGTGCGTTACTGGTACTTTATTTTATCGACCCTGTAAGGATGAAAGGCAAAGTTGATCTCGGCAGGATTTGAGCTCAGAACGTAATGGGCCGTAACTCTACGCCACCACGTAGGGTGTTCGACACTCTACCGATACTACCAATCTACAATAACTTCTGTAACTGTTGTAAAAATATCATTACAAATCCTTACAGAATGAAAATAGAAACATATATAAAACAATGCAATTAATTATTGCTGGGAACCTCACAAATACTATACACAAGAATATATCAGATATAATACACAAAAAGAGGAAGCAAAAACAAAAACGAAAACGACCATCAATTCACCATCAAATGCGACAATCAGCCGCACATAAGGATCAACGGAACACTACCACGGGTGATGGCGAGGCTAAGGCACCCTCACGGGCATTACCTGACACCCCAGTAAGGCGAGCAGCCAGCTATGACAACAACTTCGCTGTCAGTGACCCTACGTCTTGAACGCCACAGGCTGCAAAAATAATAATTAGATAAATCCAGGTTCCATCTATCTAGGTAATTTACTAGGTGGTTATACATACATTAAAACACCCGTTCATACATATATATACACACATACACACATACATATATACATACATACATATATACATACATAGATATATGCATACATACATATATATATGGTGGCTGCCAACTCGTTTTCGAGTACGGCCACTACTTTATATCCATGTAGGAGAACCCCTACCGATGCGCTGAACGAGTGTGACTTTTTAGTCCAGCCAGCGACTTGAAAACTCTGGTACAAACACTACACTTGTGACAATTATTGACACATAGTGCTGGGCCCATGGCACCATGTGACGACAAGTGCAGAGAGATCTCCAAATATAAAGCAATGCCTGTGCCGTGAAGCTTTTATAGTGAGCAAAGGCACTGCACAAAGCCAGTCCCACTCTCTTAACCAAGATGATATTTACCAAAAAGAAGAACAAGTCAACATCATTGGATACCATCAGGGTTGCAGGTGTTATATCAGAGTTTTCCTTCTCCTAGAATTCTGCCTTGACAAAGGCTAAGGGGTCATCTCTCCCGGTGATTTTGGATGGCCATTGACTCTTAAGAGCTCCTTTGCCCTTTGACAGGTTTTTTTTTAGTCCTGCAGGATGTCCAAAGTCACCCTCCTCGCCAAGAAAACTTGGTGGGGTTGCCAGTTTAGTCGCCAACGACCCGACCATGAGACAGGTTATACTGGGATACATGTTACCAGTAGCACCAACTGGTGACCTGACATATATACATACATACATACATACATACATATATACATACATAGATATATGCATACATACATACATATATATATACATACATACATAGATACATGCATACATACAGACAGACAGACAGTCAGACAGACACATACACACCGACAAAAACACACACATACACATGTTTCATTAATTATCCTAATGATTTCATACGAATGAAATAATCCTGACGATGCCATTTCTCTCTCTCTCTCTCTCTCTCTCTCTCTCTCTCTCTCTCTCTCTCTCTATATATATATATATATATATATATATATATATATATATATATATATACATATATATATATATATATATTCAAATATTCATATATATAGATACACACATATGCATATATATATATAATAAATAAATAAATAAATAAATTATACAATTATCAAAGTAGTGTTCAAATCATTTAATACCTGACAATCGTTTCTTCCAAACTCTCGTTTGGAGTCATCGGAGCATTATCAATGTTTGCACATATAATTAACCCCCTATTCAACTGAACAACTATTGTTCAGTTGAATATTGCTCCGATGATTCCAAACGACAGTTTGGAAGAAACGATTGTCAGCTATTAAATGATTTGAACACAATTTTGATAATTGTATAATTTATTTATTTTCCTGTTCTGTAAAACAACTGTTGTTCATACATTGAGCTATTTCTCTTACTGGTAATAAGGTAATTAAGAAATTACTGACCTTCCTGTTTATAGTTGTTTATACTATATACATAACTATAAATAGTATTATATATATATATATATATATATATATATATATATATATATATATATATATATATATATATATATATATATATATATATATATATTATTAGAAATGTAAGCTATCGCCGTATTTTTGACTAAAGAAATTAAAGAAATTATTTAGCCTGATAGCGGGGTTAAGAACCCTCGGAGAAATGGAAAAAGATGAGTATTGACGTTTCGAAAATATTCATATATATATATATATATATATATATATATATATATATATATATATATATATATAAATTTAGAAGTTTACATACACATAAAATAGACAGAGCCATAGATATATATATATGCGTTCAAATGATTTTTTGTATGGTTGATTATGCTGATTGGGAGAAGAAATACTGTATATATTTTATCTAATGATTCCATGGACTTACTTTCCAATATATATATATATATATATATATATATATATATATATATATATATATATGTCTTGATAAATGATAACGAGCGAGAAACAGATTGTCGATCACTCTTCTTTGCTTTTACCGAGAATAAGTAAGTGACGTAGTCACTACTTTAAAACTCATAGCGAATGGTCTTCAAAGTGTTTTTAATTAAACATACAGTATATTGCCAAATATAGTATACATACATTCATGTATACATCGCTATTTCAGAGCACCAATACTAAACCTATATATATATATATTATATATATGTTCATATGTGTGTATGTGTTATGTGTGTGTGTGCGTGTTTTAGAAATGTTACCACAGTTACACAGTAACCAACCAACTGCTAACCATCCTATGATGCATCCTGATCTTAGTGTCTATCGTCTGCCGTCAGTCAATTGGAAGGAGGTGTAGCAGCAGCAGCAGCAGCAGTAGTAGCAGCAGTAGCAGCAGTAGTAGTAGCAGTAAGTCACTAAGGAAATAGAGAGAAAGAGATAAAGGAAGGTTTTGATGTGAAAGTGAGCAGGGAGGGAGAAGATGGTGTGGGCGTTAGAATCTCAAAATGCGTTAGGGACAGGAATTGAGAGATAAAAAGACTGAGAGACGGTGAGAGGAAACAGGAAGCAAATGTGAGAGAGAGAGAGAGAGGGAGGGAGAGAAAGGGAGAGGGAGAGAGTGAGAGAGGGTGTTTGAGGGAGCGTGAGAGGGTGTGAACAAAGTCAGAATTATTTATGGATAGGCACACACATACACAGACATACACACAGACATAAACACACACAACCACACATACACACACACGCATATACACACACACATACACACACACGCATATACACACACACATACACACACAGACATACACACACACACACGCATACACACACATACACACACACGCATATACACACACATACACACGCACACACACACGCAATACACATACACACACAGACATACACACACACACACACACATACACACACACACACATATACACACACATACACACGCACACACACGCAATACACACACACACACAGACACACACACACACGCACACACACACACACACACGCGCACACACACATATATATATATATAGATATATATAGAGAGACTTTATGTACTTAAGAGTGATGCAGTTTCAGAGAGAGAGGGGGGATAGAGAGAGAGGGGGGATAGAGAGAGAGAGGGGGAGATAGATAGATAGATAGATAGATAGAGAGAGAGAGAAAGGGAGAAAGAGAATGAGTAGAAAAGAGAGATATTGAAACAGAGAAGGAAAGGGAGAGAGAAAGAGACTGACAGAGAGAAGGGAAAGGAGTATGAGGGGGAAAGACGGAATGAAAGAGAAGGTCGAGTAATACAACAGAGGGAGAGAGACAGCCCTGAAGAAGATAGATAGATAGATAGATAGATAGATAGATAGATAGATAGATAGATAGATAGAGAGAGAGAGAGAGAGAAAGGAAAAGAGAGAG
The DNA here is from genome assembly GCA_964016885.1 of Eledone cirrhosa. Classification (NCBI taxonomy): domain Eukaryota; kingdom Metazoa; phylum Mollusca; class Cephalopoda; order Octopoda; family Eledonidae; genus Eledone; species Eledone cirrhosa. The sequence continues at coordinate 35,816,403 of OZ024743.1, forward strand.
AGAGAAAGCGAGAGAGAGAGAGAGAGAGAGTCATACAATACTCCAGGGGTATTTGTCTATTATATAAAGAGAGAGAAAGGAAAAGTGAGAAAGGAAAAGTGAGAGAAAGACAGAGAGATAAAGAGACAGAGAGAGAGAGTCAGAGAGAGAGAGAGAGAGATAGATAGATAGATAGATAGATAGATAGAGAGAGAGAGCGATAAAGAGAGAGAGAAAGCGAGAGAGAGAGAAAGAAAGGAAAAGAGAGAGAAAGACAGAGAGAGAGAGAGACAGAAAAAGAGAGAGAGGAAAAGAGAGAACGAGAGAAAGAGAGAGAAAGGATGAGAGAGAGAGAGAGAGAAAGCGAGAGAGAGAGAGCGAAAGGAGGAGACAGAGAGTGAGAGAGAGAGGGAGGGAGAGAGATATAGAGAGAAAGAGAGAGAGAAAAAGAGAAAGAGAGAGAGAGAAAGAGAAAGAGAGAACGAGAAAGAGAGGGGGAGAGTATGAGAAGCAGAGCAAAAGAAATGTAGTAATAGTGGTAGGAGGGGGTTAAATGTCTTAATAGTGAATCGGAACACGTGAAGAAAAGGGTGGTGTGGTGATGGTGGTGGTGGGAGGTGTGTAAATTACAGAGACCGGCATTGAAGTACAAGTAGGAGTATACTGTAACAAGGTGGTGAGAGGATAAGGCAGATGCAGCAAGCTGATTGGTCAGTCAGTGTATTGTGTGATTGCCATCTATTGGACGGCGGCAGAACTAACGGCTTTTGATAGTTTTATGTCATGTATTGACGATGGCGGCGTTATTATTGGCGTTATGGTAGAATATAGTAGGAGTGGTGGTGTTGGTGGAGTAGGTGGTTGTTGTTGTGGTGGTGTTGGTGGTGATGGTTGTAGTGATGTTGGTGGTGGTTATTGTAGTAGTAGTGTTAGTGGTGTTGGTGGTGGTGGTGGTTGTAGTGGTGTTGGTGGTGGTTATTGTAGTAGTGGTGTTAGTGGTGTTGGTGGTGGTTATTGTAGTAGTGGTGTTGGTAGTGGTGGTTGTAGTAGTGGTGTTGGTGGTGGTTGTTGTGGTGCTGTTAGTGGTGGTGGTTGTAGTGGTAGTGTTGGTGGTGGTTGTTGTGGTGGTGTTGGTGGTGGTGGTTGTAGTGGTGGTGGTGGTGGTGGTTGTAGTGGTGTTGGTGGTGGTTGTAGTGGTAGTGTTGGTGGTGGTGGTTGTTGTGGTGGTGGTGGTTGTAGTGGTAGTGTTGGTGGTGGGTGTTGTGGTGGTGTTGGTGGTGGGTGTTGGTGGTGGTGTTGGTGGTGGTGGTTGTAGTGGTGTTGGTGGTGGTTGTAGTGGTAGTGTTGGTGGTGGTGGTTGTTGTGGTGTTGGTGGTGGTGGTTGTAGTAGTAGTGTTGGTGATGGTTGTTGTGGTGGTGTTGGTGGTGGTTGTTGTTGTAGTAGTGTTGGTAGTGGTGGTTGTGGTGGTGTTGCTGGTGGTGGTGGTAGTTATTGTAGCAGTAGTGTTGGTGGTGGTGTTAGTTATTGTAGCAGTAGTGTTGGTGGTGTTGGTGGTTATTGCTGACGGTGCAACTGTTAGTGTTGGTAGATATATTTCTGCTGTGTTAGTGTTATTGTGGTTTTGATAGTAATAGTGGTTGTAGTGTTGGTAGAAGCGTTATTATGGTGATGGTGGTGGTTAGGACGATGCTTTCAATAGTGACGGTTATAGTAGTGTTGTTTTAGCAGTACTTCTAACTGAGTAGTGAGGGTGATCTTAGAGGTGGTAGTGTTGGTGGTAGTGTTGGTGTTGTTAGAGGTGGTAGTGGTGATGGTAGTGTTGGTGTTGTTAGAGGTGGTAGTGGTGATGGTAGTGTTGGTGTTGTTAGAGGTGGTAGTGGTGATGGTAGTGTTGGTGTTGACAGAGGTGGTAGTGGTGATGGTAGTGTTGGTGTTGTTAGAGGTGGTATTGGTGATGGTAGTGTTGGTGTTGTTAGAGGTGGTATTGTTGATGGTAGTGTTGGTGTTGTTAGAGGTGGTAGTGGTTATGGTAGTGTTGGTGTTGACAGAGGTGGTAGTGGTGATGGTAGTGTTGGTGTTGTTAGAGGTGGTATTGGTGATGGTAGTGTTGGTGTTGTTAGAGGTGGTAGTGGTGATGGTAGTGTTGGTGTTGTTAGTGGTGGTAGTGGTTATGGTAGTGTTGGTGTTGTTAGAGGTGGTAGTGGTGATGGTAGTGGTGTAATTAGAGGTGGTAGTGGTGATGGTAGTGGTGTTGTTAGAGGTGGTAGTGGTGATGGTAGTGTTGGTGTTGTTAGAGGTGGTATTGGTGATGGTAGTGGTGTTGTTAGAGGTGGTAGTGGTGATGGTAGTGGTGTTGTTAGACGTGGTAGTGGTGATGGTAGTGGTGTTGTTAGAAGTGGTAGTAGTGATGGTAGTGGTGTTGTTAGAGGTGGTATTGGTGATGGTAGTGTTGGTGTTGTTAGAGGTGGTAGTGGTGATGGTAGTGGTGTTGTTAGTGGTGGTAGTGGTGATGGTAGTGTTGGCGATGTTAGAGGTGGTAGTGGTGATGGTAGTGTTGGTGTTGTTAGAGGTGGTAGTGGTGATGGTAGTGGTGTTGTTAGTGGTGGTAGTGGTGATGGTAGTGTTGGCGATGTTAGAGGTGGTAGTGGTGATGGTAGTGTTGTTGTTGTTAGTGGTGGTAGTTGTGATGGTAGTTGTGTTGTTAGAGGTGGTAGTGGTGATGGTAGTGTTGGTGTTGTTAGAGGTGGTAGTGGTGATGGTAGTGGTGTTGATAGAGGTGGTAGTGGTGATGGTAGTGTTGGTGTTGTTAGAGGTGGTATTGGTGATGGTAGTGTTGGTGTTGTTAGAGGTGGTAGTGGTGATGGTAGTGTTGGTGTTGTTCGTGGAGGTAGTGGTTATGGTAGTGTTGGTGTTGAAAGAGGTGGTAGTGGTGATGGTAGTGTTGGTGATAATAGAGGGGGTAGTGGTGATGGTAGTGTTGGTGTTGACAGAGGTGGTAGTGGTGATGGTAGTGTTGGTGTTGATAGAGGGGGTAGTGGTGATGGTAGTGTTGGTGATGATAGAGGGGTAGTGGTGATGGTAGTGTTGGTGTTGATAGAGGTGGTAGTGGTGATGGTAGTGTTGGTGTTGATAGAGGGGGTAGTGGTGATGGTAGTGTTGGTGATGATAGAGGGGGTAGTGGTGATGGTAGTGTTGGTGTTGATAGAGGGGGTAGTGGTGATGGTAGTGTTGGTGTTGATAGAGGGGGTAGTGGTGATGGTAGTGTTGGTGTTGATAGAGGTGGTAGTGGTGATGGTAGTGGTGTTGATAGAGGTGGTAGTAGTGATGGTAGTGTTGGTGTTGATAGAGGTGGTAGTGGTGATGGTAGTGTTGGTGTTGATAGAGGGGGTAGTGGTGATGGTAGTGTTGGTGTTGATAGAGGGGGTAGTGGTGATGGTAGTGTTGGTGTTGATAGAGGTGGTAGTGGTGATGGTAGTGGTGTTGATAGAGGTGGTAGTAGTGATGGTAGTGTTGGTGTTGATAGAGGTGGTAGTGGTGATGGTAGTGTTGGTGTCGATAGAGGGGGTAGTGGTGATGGTAGTGTTGGTGTTGATAGAGGTGGTAGTGGTGATGGTAGTGTTGGTGTTGTTAGAGGTGGTAGTGGTGATGGTAGTGGTGTAATTAGAGGTGGTAGTGGTGATGTTAGTGGTGTTGTTAGAGGTGGTAGTGGTGATGGTAGTGTTGGTGTTGTTAGAGGTGGTATTGGTGATGGTAGTGGTGTTGTTAGAGGTGGTAGTGGTGATGGTAGTGGTGTTGTTAGACGTGGTAGTGGTGATGGTAGTGGTGTTGTTAGAAGTGGTAGTAGTGATGGTAGTGGTGTTGTTAGAGGTGGTATTGGTGATGGTAGTGGTGTTGTTAGAGGTGTTAGTGGTGATGGTAGTGTTGGTGTTGTTAGAGGTGGTAGTGGTGATGGTAGTGGTGTTGTTAGTGGTGGTAGTGGTGATGGTAGTGTTGGCGATGTTAGAGGTGGTAGTGGTGATGGTAGTGTTGTTGTTGTTAGTGGTGGTAGTTGTGATGGTAGTTGTGTTGTTAGAGGTGGTAGTGGTGATGGTAGTGTTGGTGTTGTTAGAGGTGGTAGTGGTGATGGTAGTGGTGTTGTTAGAGGTGGTAGTGGTGATGGTAGTGCTGGTGTTGTTAGAGGAGGTAGTGGTGATGGTAGTGGTGTTGATAGAGGTGGTAGTGGTGATGGTAGTGTTGGTGTTGTTAGAGGTGGTATTGGTGATGGTAGTGTTGGTGTTGTTAGAGGTGGTAGTGGTGATGGTAGTGTTGGTGTTGTTCGTGGAGGTAGTGGTTATGGTAGTGTTGGTGTTGAAAGAGGTGGTAGTGGTGATGGTAGTGTTGGTGATGATAGAGGGGGTAGTGGTGATGGTAGTGTTGGTGTTGACAGAGGTGGTAGTGGTGATGGTAGTGTTGGTGTTGATAGAGGGGGTAGTGGTGATGGTAGTGTTGGTGTTGATAGAGGTGGTAGTGGTGATGGTAGTGTTGGTGTTGTTAGAGGTGGTATTGGTGATGGTAGTGTTGGTGTTGATAGAGGTCGTAGTGGTGATGGTAGTGTTGGTGTTGTTAGAGGTGGTAGTGGTGATGGTAGTGTTGGTGTTGATAGAGGTGGTAGTGGTGATGGTAGTGGTGTTGTTAGAGGTGGTAGTGGTGATGGTAGTGTTGGTGTTGATAGAGGTGGTAGTGGTGATGGTAGTGGTGTTGATAGAGGTGGTAGTGGTGATGGTAGTGTTGGTGTTGATAGAGGTGGTAGTGGTATAGGTAGTGTTGGTGTTGTTAGAGGTGGTAGTGTGATGGTAGTGGTGTTGATAGAGGTGGTATTGGTGATGGTAGTGTTGGTGTTGTTAGAGGTGGTAGTGGTGATGGTAGTGGTGTTGATAGAGGTGGTAGTGGTGATGGTAGTGTTGGTGTTGTTAGAGGTGGTAGTGATGATGGTAGTGTTGGTGTTGTTAGAGGTGGTAGTGGTGATGGTAGTCTTGGTGTTGTTAGAGGTGGTAGTGGTGATGGTAGTGTTGGTGTTGTTAGTGGTGGTAGTGGTTATGGTAGTGTTGGTGTTGTTAGAGGTGGTAGTGGTGATGGTAGTGGTGTAATTAGAGGTGGTAGTGGTGATGGTAGTGGTGTTGTTAGAGGTGGTAGTGGTGATGGTAGTGTTGGTGTTGTTAGAGGTGGTATTGGTGATGGTAGTGGTGTTGTTAGAGGTGGTAGTGGTGATGGTAGTGGTGTTGTTAGACGTGGTAGTGGTGATGGTAGTGGTGTTGTTAGAAGTGGTAGTAGTGATGGTAGTGGTGTTGTTAGAGGTGGTATTGGTGATGGTAGTGTTGGTGTTGTTAGAGGTGGTAGTGGTGATGGTAGTGGTGTTGTTAGTGGTGGTAGTGGTGATGGTAGTGTTGGCGATGTTAGAGGTGGTAGTGGTGATGGTAGTGTTGGTGTTGTTAGAGGTGGTAGTGGTGATGGTAGTGGTGTTGTTAGTGGTGGTAGTGGTGATGGTAGTGTTGGCGATGTTAGAGGTGGTAGTGGTGATGGTAGTGTTGTTGTTGTTAGTGGTGGTAGTTGTGATGGTAGTTGTGTTGTTAGAGGTGGTAGTGGTGATGGTAGTGTTGGTGTTGTTAGAGGTGGTAGTGGTGATGGTAGTGGTGTTGATAGAGGTGGTAGTGGTGATGGTAGTGTTGGTGTTGTTAGAGGTGGTATTGGTGATGGTAGTGTTGGTGTTGTTAGAGGTGGTAGTGGTGATGGTAGTGTTGGTGTTGTTCGTGGAGGTAGTGGTTATGGTAGTGTTGGTGTTGAAAGAGGTGGTAGTGGTGATGGTAGTGTTGGTGATGATAGAGGGGGTAGTGGTGATGGTAGTGTTGGTGTTGACAGAGGTGGTAGTGGTGATGGTAGTGTTGGTGTTGATAGAGGGGGTAGTGGTGATGGTAGTGTTGGTGATGATAGAGGGGTAGTGGTGATGGTAGTGTTGGTGTTGATAGAGGTGGTAGTGGTGATGGTAGTGTTGGTGTTGATAGAGGAGGTAGTGGTGATGGTAGTGTTGGTGTTGATAGAGGGGGTAGTGGTGATGGTAGTGTTGGTGTTGATAGAGGTGGTAGTGGTGATGGTAGTGTTGGTGTTGATAGAGGTGGTAGTGGTGATGGTAGTGTTGGTGTTGATAGAGGGGGTAGTGGTGATGGTAGTGTTGGTGTTGATAGAGGGGGTAGTGGTGATGGTAGTGTTGGTGTTGATAGAGGTGGTAGTGGTGATGGTAGTGGTGTTGATAGAGGTGGTAGTAGTGATGGTAGTGTTGGTGTTGATAGAGGTGGTAGTGGTGATGGTAGTGTTGGTGTCGATAGAGGGGGTAGTGGTGATGGTAGTGTTGGTGTTGATAGAGGTGGTAGTGGTGATGGTAGTGTTGGTGTTGTTAGAGGTGGTAGTGGTGATGGTAGTGGTGTAATTAGAGGTGGTAGTGGTGATGTTAGTGGTGTTGTTAGAGGTGGTAGTGGTGATGGTAGTGTTGGTGTTGTTAGAGGTGGTATTGGTGATGGTAGTGGTGTTGTTAGAGGTGGTAGTGGTGATGGTAGTGGTGTTGTTAGACGTGGTAGTGGTGATGGTAGTGGTGTTGTTAGAAGTGGTAGTAGTGATGGTAGTGGTGTTGTTAGAGGTGGTATTGGTGATGGTAGTGGTGTTGTTAGAGGTGTTAGTGGTGATGGTAGTGTTGGTGTTGTTAGAGGTGGTAGTGGTGATGGTAGTGGTGTTGTTAGTGGTGGTAGTGGTGATGGTAGTGTTGGCGATGTTAGAGGTGGTAGTGGTGATGGTAGTGTTGTTGTTGTTAGTGGTGGTAGTTGTGATGGTAGTTGTGTTGTTAGAGGTGGTAGTGGTGATGGTAGTGTTGGTGTTGTTAGAGGTGGTAGTGGTGATGGTAGTGGTGTTGTTAGAGGTGGTAGTGGTGATGGTAGTGCTGGTGTTGTTAGAGGAGGTAGTGGTGATGGTAGTGGTGTTGATAGAGGTGGTAGTGGTGATGGTAGTGTTGGTGTTGTTAGAGGTGGTATTGGTGATGGTAGTGTTGGTGTTGTTAGAGGTGGTAGTGGTGATGGTAGTGTTGGTGTTGTTCGTGGAGGTAGTGGTTATGGTAGTGTTGGTGTTGAAAGAGGTGGTAGTGGTGATGGTAGTGTTGGTGATGATAGAGGGGGTAGTGGTGATGGTAGTGTTGGTGTTGACAGAGGTGGTAGTGGTGATGGTAGTGTTGGTGTTGATAGAGGGGGTAGTGGTGATGGTAGTGTTGGTGTTGATAGAGGTGGTAGTGGTATAGGTAGTGTTGGTGTTGTTAGAGGTGGTAGTGTGATGGTAGTGGTGTTGATAGAGGTGGTATTGGTGATGGTAGTGTTGGTGTTGTTAGAGGTGGTAGTGGTGATGGTAGTGGTGTTGATAGAGGTGGTAGTGGTGATGGTAGTGTTGGTGTTGTTAGAGGTGGTAGTGATGATGGTAGTGTTGGTGTTGTTAGAGGTGGTAGTGGTGATGGTAGTGTTGGTGATGTTAGAGGTGGTAGTGGTGATGGTAGTGGTGTTGATAGAGGTGGTAGTGGTGATGGTAGTGTTGGTGTTGTTAGAGGTGGTAGTGGTGATGGTAGTGTTGGTGTTGTTAGAGGTGGTAGTGGTGATGGTAGTGGTGTTGATAGAGGTGGTAGTGGTGATGGTAGTGTTGGTGTTGATAGAGGTGGTAGTGGTGATGGTAGTGTTGGTGTTGATAGAGGTGGTAGTGGTGATGGTAGTGGTGTTGACAGAGGTGGTAGTGATGATGGTAGTGTTGGTGTTGATAGAGGTGGTAGTGGTGATGGTAGTGGTGTTGATAGAGGTGGTAGTGGTGATGGTAGTGTTGGTGTTGATAGAGGTGGTAGTGGTGATGGTAGTGTTGGTGTTGTTAGAGGTGGTAGTGGTGATGGTAGTGTTGGTGTTGTTAGAGGTGGTAGTGGTGATGATAGCGTTGGTGTTGTTAGAGGTGGTAGTGGTGATGGTAGTGTTGGTGTTGATAGAGGTGGTAGTGGTGATGATAGTGGTGTTGATAGAGGTGGTACTGGTGATGGTAGTGTTGGTGTTGATAGAGGTGGTAGTGGTGATGGTAGTGGTGTTGATAGAGGTGGTAGTGGTGATGGTAGTATTGGTGTTGTTAGAGGTGGTATTGGTGATGTTAGTGGTGTTGATAGAGGTGGTAGTGGTGATGGTAGTGGTGTTGATAGAGGTGGTAGTGGTGATGGTAGTGTTGGTGTTGATAGAGGTGGTATTGGTGATGGTAGTGGTGTTGTTAGAGGTGGTAGTGGTGATGGTAATGGAGTTGTTAGAGGTGGTAGTGGTGATGGTAGTGTTGGTGTTGTTAGAGGTGATATTGGTGATGGTAGTGGTGTTGTTAGAGGTGGTAGTGGTGATGGTAATGGTGTTGTTAGAGGTGGTAGTGGTGATGGTAGTGTTGGTGTTGTTAGAGTTGGTAGTGGTGATGGTAGTGTTGGTGTTGTTAAAGGTGGTAGTGTTGATGGTAGAGTTGGTGTTGTTAGAGGTGGTAGTGGTGATGGTAGTGTTGGTGTTGTTAGAGGTGGTAGTGGTGATGGTAGTGGTGTTGATAGTGGTGGTATTGGTGATGGTAGTGTTGGTGTTGTTAAAGGTGGTAGTGGTGATGGTAGTGTTGGTGTTGATAGAGGTGGTAGTGCTGATGGTAGTGGTGTTGTTAGAGGTGGTAGTGTTGATGGTAGTGTTGGTGTTGTTAAAGGTGGTAGTGGTGATGGTAGTGTTGGTGTCGTTAGAGGTGGTAGTCTGATGGTAGTGTTGGTGTTGTTAGACGTGGTATTGGTGATGGTAGTGGTGTTATTAGAGGTGGTAGTGGTTATGGTAGTGGTGTTGTTAGAGGTGGTAGTGGTGATGGTAGTGGTGTTGTTAGAGGTGGTAGTGGTGATGGTAGTGTTGGTGTTGACAGAGGTGGTAATGGTGATGGTAGTGGTGTTGTTAGAGGTGGTAGTGGTGATGGTAGTGTTGGTGTTGTTAGAGGTGGTATTGGTGATGGTAGTGTTGGTGTTGATAGAGGTCGTAGTGGTGATGGTAGTGTTGGTGTTGTTAGATGTGGTAGTGGTGATGGTAGTGTTGGTGTTGATAGAGGTGGTAGTGGTGATGGTAGTGGTGTTGTTAGAGGTGGTAGTGGTGATGGTAGTGTTGGTGTTGATAGAGGTGGTAGTGGTGATGGTAGTGGTGTTGATAGAGGTGGTAGTGGTGATGGTAGTGTTGGTGTTGATAGAGGTGGTAGTGGTGATGGTAGTGGTGTTGACAGAGGTGGTAGTGGTGATGGTAGTGTTGGTGTTGATAGAGGTGGTAGTGGTGATGGTAGTGGTGTTGATAGAGGTGGTAGTGGTGATTGTAGTTTTGGTGTTGATAGAGGTGGTAGTGGTGATGGTAGTGTTGGTGTTGTTAGAGGTGGTAGTGGTGATGGTAGTGTTGGTGTTGTTAGAGGTGGTAGTGGTGATGGTAGCGTTGGTGTTGTTAGAGGTGGTAGTGGTGATGGTAGTATTGGTGTTGTTAGAGGTGGTAGTGGTGATGGTAGTGTTGGTGTTGTTAGAGGTGGTAGTGGTGATGGTAGCGTTGGTGTTGATAGAGGTGGTAGTGGTGATGGTAGTAGTGTTGATAGAGGTGGTAGTGGTGATGGTAGTGGTGTTGATAGAGGTGGTAGTGGTGATGGTAGTGTTGGTGTTGTTAGAGGTGGTAGTAGTGATGGTAGTGTTGGTGTTGATAAATGTGGTAGTGTTGATGGTAGAGTTGGTGTTGTTAGAGGTGGTAGTGGTGATGGTAGTGTTGGTGTTGTTAGAGGTGGTATTGGTGATGGTAGTGGTGTTGTTAGAGGTGGTAGTGGTGATGGTAATGGTGTTGTTAGAGGTGGTAGTGGTGATGGTAGTGTTGGTGTTGTTAGAGGTGGTATTGGTGATGGTAGTGGTGTTGTTAGAGGTGGTAGTGGTGATGGTAATGGTGTTGTTAGAGGTGGTAGTGGTGATGGTAGTGTTGGTGTTGTTAGAGGTGGTATTGGTGATGGTAGTGGTGTTGTTAGAGGTGGTATTGGTGATGGTAGTGGTGTTGTTAGAGGTGGTAGTGGTGATGGTAATAGTGTTGTTAGAGGTGGTAGTGGTGATGGTAGTGTTGGTGTTGTTAGAGTTGGTAGTGGTGATGGTAGTGTTGGTGTTGTTAAAGGTGGTAGTGTTGATGGTAGAGTTGGTGTTGTTAGAGGTGGTAGTGGTGATGGTAGTGTTGGTGTTGTTAGAGGTGGTAGTGGTGATGGTAGTGGTGTTGATAGTGGTGGTATTGGTGATGGTAGTGTTGGTGTTGTTAAAGGTGGTAGTGGTGATGGTAGTGTTGGTGTTGATAGAGGTGGTAGTGCTGATGGTAGTGGTGTTGTTAGAGGTGGTAGTGTTGATGGTAGTGTTGGTGTTGTTAGAGGTGGTAGTGGTGATGGTAGTGTTGGTGTTGTTAGAGGTGGTAGTGTTGATGGTAGTGTTGGTGTTGTTAAAGGTGGTAGTGGTGATGGTAGTGTTGGTGTCGTTAGAGGTGGTAGTCTGATGGTAGTGTTGGTGTTGTTAGACGTGGTATTGGTGATGGTAGTGGTGTTATTAGAGGTGGTAGTGGTTATGGTAGTGGTGTTGTTAGAGGTGGTAGTGGTGATGGTAGTGGTGTTGTTAGAGGTGGTAGTGGTGATGGTAGTGTTGGTGTTGACAGAGGTGGTAATGGTGATGGTAGTGGTGTTGTTAGAGGTGGTAGTGGTTATGGTAGTGTTGGTGTTGTTAGAGGTGGTATTGGTGATGGTAGTGTTGGTGTTGATAGAGGTCGTAGTGGTGATGGTAGTGTTGGTGTTGTTAGAGGTGGTAGTGGTGATGGTAGTGTTGGTGTTGATAGAGGTGGTAGTGGTGATGGTAGTGGTGTTGTTAGAGGTGGTAGTGGTGATGGTAGTGTTGGTGTTGATAGAGGTGGTAGTGGTGATGGTAGTGGTGTTGATAGAGGTGGTAGTGGTGATGGTAGTGTTGGTGTTGATAGAGGTGGTAGTGGTGATGGTGGTGGTGTTGACAGAGGTGGTAGTGGTGATGGTAGTGGTGTTGATAGAGGTGGTAGTGGTGATGGTAGTGTTGGTGTTGATAGAGGTGGTAGTGGTGATGGTAGTGTTGGTGTTGTTAGAGGTGGTAGTGGTGATGGTAGTGTTGGTGTTGTTAGAGGTGGTAGTGGTGATGGTAGCGTTGGTGTTGTTAGAGGTGGTAGTGGTGATGGTAGTGTTGGTGTTGATAGAGGTGGTAGTGGTGATGGTAGTGGTGTTGATAGAGGTGGTAGTGGTGATGGTAGTGTTGGTGTTGATAGAGGTGGTAGTGGTGATGGTAGTGGTGTTGATAGAGGTGGTAGTGGTGATGGTAGTATTGGTGTTGTTACAGGTGGTATTGGTGATGTTAGTGGTGTTGATAGAGGTGGTAGTGGTGATGGTAGTGGTGTTGATAGAGGTGGTTGTGGTGATGGTAGTGTTCGTGTTGATAGAGGTGGTAGTGTTGATGGTAGAGTTGGTGTTGTTAGAGGTGGTAGTGGTGATGGTAGTGTTGGTGTTGTTAGAGGTGGTATTGGTGATGGTAGTGGTGTTGTTAGAGGTGGTATTGGTGATGGTAGTGGTGTTGTTAGAGGTGGTAGTGGTGATGGTAATGGTGTTGTTAGAGGTGGTAGTGGTGATGGTAGTGTTGGTGTTGTTAGAGGTGGTAGTGGTGATGGTAGTGTTGGTGTTGTTAAAGGTGGTAGTGTTGATGGTAGAGTTGGTGTTGTTAGAGGTGGTAGTGGTGATGGTAGTGTTGGTGTTGTTAGAGGTGGTAGTGGTGATGGTAGTGGTGTTGATAGTGGTGGTATTGGTGATGGTAGTGTTGGTGTTGTTAAAGGTGGTAGTGGTGATGGTAGTGTTGGTGTTGATAGAGGTAGTAGTGCTGATGGTAGTGGTGTTGTTAGAGGTGGTAGTGTTGATGGTAGTGTTGGTGTTGTTAGAGGTGGTAGTGGTGATGGTAGTGTTGGTGTTGTTAGAGGTGGTAGTGTTGATGGTAGTGTTGGTGTTGTTAAAGGTGGTAGTGGTGATGGTAGTGTTGGTGTCGTTAGAGGTGGTAGTGTGATGGTAGTGTTGGTGTTGTTAGACGTGGTATTGGTGATGGTAGTGGTGTTATTAGAGGTGGTAGTAGTTATGGTAGTGGTGTTGTTAGAGGTGGTAGTGGTGATGGTAGTGGTGTTGTTAGAGGTGGTAGTGGTGATGGTAGTGTTGGTGTTGTTAGAGGTGGTAGTGGTGATGGTAGTGGTGTTGTTAGAGGTGGTATTGGTGATGGTAGTGGTGTTGTTAGAGGTGGTAGTGGTGATGGTAGTATTGGTGTTGTTAGAGGTGGTATTGGTGATGGTAGTGGTGGTGTTAGAGGTGGTAGTGGTGATGGTAGTGTTGGTGTTGTTAGAGGTGGTATTGGTGATTGTAGTGGTGTTGTTAGACGTGGTAGTGGTGATGGTAGTGGTGTTGTTAGAGGTGGTAGTAGTGAATGGTAGTGGTGTTGTTAGAGGTGGTAGTGGTGATGGTAGTGTTGGTATTGTTAGAGGTGGTATTGGTGATGGTAGTGTTGTTGTTAGAGGTGGTAGTGTTGATGGTAGTGTTGGTGTTGTTAGAGATGGTATTGGTGATGGTAGTGGTGTTGTTAGAGGTGGTAGTAGTGATGGTAGTGTTGGTGTTGTTAGAGGTGGTAGTGTGATGGTAGTGTTGGTGTTGTTAGAGGTGGTAGTGGTGATGGTAGTGGTGTTGTTAGAGGTGGTAGTGGTGATGGTAGTGTTGGTGTTGATAGAGGTGGTAGTGGTGATGGTAGTGGTGTTGATAGAGGTGGTAGTGGTGATGGTAGTGTTGGTGTTGATAGAGGTGGTAGTGGTATAGGTAGTGTTGGTGTTGTTAGAGGTGGTAGTGGTGATGGTAGTGGTGTTGATAGTGGTGATTTTGGTGATGGTAGTGTTGGTGTTGTTAAAGGTGGTAGTGGTGATGGTAGTGTTGGTGTTGATAGAGGTGGTAGTGCTGATGGTAGTGGTGTTGTTAGAGGTGGTAGTGTTGATGGTAGTGTTGGTTTTGTTAGAGGTGGTAGTGGTGATGGTAGTGTTGGAGTTGTTAGAGGTGGTAGTGTTGATGGTAGTGTTGGTGTTGTTAAAGGTAGTAGTGGTGATGGTAGTGTTGGTGTCGTTAGAGGTGGTAGTGTGATGGTAGTGGTGTTATTAGAGGTGGTAGTGGTTATGGTAGTGGTGTTGTTAGAGGTGGTAGTGGTGATGGTAGTGGTGTTGTTAGAGGTGGTAGTGGTGATGGTAGTGTTGGTGTTGATAGAGGTGGTAGTGGTGATGGTAGTGGTGGTGTTAGAGGTGGTAGTGGTGATGGTAGTATTGGTGTTGTCAGAGGTGGTATTGGTGATGGTAGTGGTGGTGTTAGAGGTGGTAGTGGTGATGGTAGTGTTGGTGTTGTTAGAGGTGTTATTGGTGATTGTAGTGGTGTTGTTAGACGTGGTAGTGGTGAATGGTAGTGGTGTTGTTAGAGGTGGTAGTAGTGAATGGTAGTGGTGTTGTTAGAGGTGGTAGTGGTGATGGTAGTATTGGTATTGTTAGAGGTGGTATTGGAGATGGTAGTGTTGTTGTTAGAGGTGGTAGTGTTGATGGTAGTGTTGGTGTTGTTAGAGATGGTATTGGTGATGGTAGTGGTGTTGTTAGAGGTGGTATTGGTGATGGTAGTGTTGGTGTTGTTAGAGGTGGTATTGGTGATGGTAGTGTTGGTGTTGTTAGAGGTGGTAGTGTGATGGTAGTGTTGATGTTGTTAGAGGTGGTAGTGTGATGGTAGTGTTGGTGTTGTTAGAGGTGGTATTGGTGATGGTAGTGGTGTTGTTAGAGATGGTAGTAGTGATGGTAGTGGTGTTGTTAGAGGTGATAGTAGTGATGGTAGTGGTGTTGTTAGAGGTGGTAGTGGTGATGGTAGCGTTGGTGTTGTTAGAGGTCGTTGTGGTGATGGTAGCGTTGGTGTTGTTAGAGGTGGTAGTGGTGATGGTAGTGTTGGTGTTGACAGAGGTGGTAATGGTGATGGCAGTGGTGTTGTTAGAGGTGGTAGTGGTGATGGTAGTGTTGGTGTTGTTAGAGGTGGTAGTGGTGATGGTAGTGTTGGTGTTGTTAGAGGTAGTAGTGGTGATGGTAGTGTTGGTGTTGTTAGAGGTGGTAGTGGTGATGGTAGTGTTGGTGTTGTTAGAGGTGGTATTGGTGATGGTAGTGGTGTTGTTAGAGGTGGTAGTGGTGATGGTAGTGTTGGTGTTGTTAGAGGTAGTAGTGGTGATGGTAGTGTTGGTGTTGTTAGAGGTGGTAGTGGTGATGGTAGCGTTGGTGTTGTTAGAGGTGGTAGTGGTGATGGTAGTGTTGGTGTTGTTAGAGGTGGTAGTGGTGATGGTAGCGTTGGTGTTGTTAGAGGTGGTAGTGGTGATGGTAGCTTTGGTGTTGTTAGAGGTGGTAGTGGTGATGGTAGTGTTGGTGTTGTTAGAGGTGGTATTGGTGATGGTAGTGTTGGTGTTGTTAGAGGTGGTATTGGTGATGGTAGTGGTGTTGTTAGAGGTGGTATTGGTGATGGTAGTGGTGTTGTTAGAGGTGGTAGTAGTGATGGTAGTGTTGGTGTTGTTAGAGGTGGTAGTGGTGATGGTAGTGTTGGTGTTGTTAGAGGTAGTAGTGGTGATGGTAGTGTTAGTGTTGTTAGAGGTGGTAGTGGTGATGGTAGTGGTGTTGTTAGAGGTGGTAGTAGTGATGGTAGTGTTGGTGTTGTTAGAGGTGGTAGTGGTGATGGTAGTGTTGGTGTTGTTAGAGGTAGTAGTGGTGATGGTAGTGTTGGTGTTGTTAGAAGTGGTAGTGGTGATGGTAGCGTTGGTGTTGTTAGAGGTGGTAGTGGTGATGGTAGTGTTGGTGTTGTTAGAGGTGGTAGTGGTGATGGTAGCGTTGGTGTTGTTACAGGTGGTAGTGGTGATGGTAGCTTTGGTGTTGTTAGAGGTGGTAGTGGTGATGGTAGTGTTGGTGTTGACAGAGGTGGTAATGGTGATGGTAGTGGTGTTGTTAGAGGTGGTAGTGGTGATGGTAGTGTTGGTATTGTTAGAGGTGGTAGTGGTGATGGTAGTGTTGGTGTTGTTAGAGGTGGTAGTGGTGATGGTAGTGGTGTTGTTAGAGGTGGTAGTGGTGATGGTAGTGTTGGTGTTGTTAGAGGTGGTAGTGGTGATGGTAGTGTTGGTGTTGTTAGAGGTAGTAGTGGTGATGGTAGTGTTGGTGTTGACACAGGTGGTAATGGTGATGGTAATGGTGTTGTTAGAGGTGGTAGTGGTGATGGTAGTGTTGGTGTTGTTAGAGGTGGTAGTGGTGATGGTAGTGTTGGTGTTGTTAGAGGTAGTAGTGGTGATGGTAGTGGTGTTGATAGAGGTGGTAGTGGTGATGGTAGTGTTGGTGTTGATAGAGGTGGTAGTGGTATAGGTAGTGTTGTTGTTGTTAGAGGTGGTAGTGGTGTTGATAGAGGTGGTATTGGTGATGGTAGTGTTGGTGTTGTTAGAGGTGGTAGTGGTGATGGTAGTGGTGTTGATAGAGGTGGTAGTGGTGATGGTAGTGTTGGTGTTGTTAGAGGTGGTAGTGGTGATGGTAGTGTTGGTGTTGTCATAGGTGGTAGTGGTGATGGTAGTGTTGGTGTTGTTAGAGGTGGTAGAGGTGATGGTAGTGGTGTTGATAGAGGTGGTAGTGGTGATGGTAGTGTTGGTGTTGTTAGAGGTGGTAGTGGTGATGGTAGTGTTGGTGTTGTTAGAGGTGGTAGTGGTGATGGTAGTGTTGGTGTTGTTAGAGGTGGTAGTGGTGATGGTAGTGGTGTTGATAGAGGTGGTAGTGGTGATGGTAGTGTTGGTGTTGATAGAGGTGGTAGTGGTGATGGTAGTGTTGGTGTTGATAGAGGTGGTAGTGGTGATGGTAGTGGTGTTGACAGAGGTGGTAGTGGTGATGGTAGTGTTGGTGTTGATAGAGGTGGTAGTGGTGATGGTAGTGATGTTGATAGAGGTGGTAGTGGTGATGGTAGTGTTGGTGTTGATAGAGGTGGTAGTGGTGATGGTAGTGTTGGTGTTGTTAGAGGTGGTAGTGGTGATGGTAGTGTTGGTGTTGTTAGAGGTGGTAGTGGTGATGGTAGCGTTGGTGTTGTTAGAGGTGGTAGTGGTGATGGTAGTGTTGGTGTTGATAGAGGTGGTAGTGGTGATGGTAGTGGTGTTGATAGAGGTGGTAGTGGTGATGGTAGTGTTGGTGTTGATAGAGGTGGTAGTTGTGATGGTAGTGGTGTTGATAGAGGTGGTAGTGGTGATGGTAGTGTTGGTGTTGTTAGAGGTGGTATTGGTGATGGTAGTGGTGTTGATAGAGGTGGTAGTGGTGATGGTAGTGTTGGTGTTGTTAGAGGTGGTAGTGGTGATGGTAGTGGTGTTGATAGAGGTGGTAGTGGTGATGGTAGTGTTGGTGTTGATAGAGGTGGTATTGGTGATGTTAGTGGTGTTGATAGAGGTGGTAGTGGTGATGGTAGTGGTGTTGATAGAGGTGGTAGTGGTGATGGTAGTGTTGGTGTTGATAGAGGTGGTATTGGTGATGGTAGTGGTGTTGTTAGAGGTGGTAGTGGTGATGGTAGTGGTGTTGTTAGAGGTGGTAGTGGTGATGGTAGTGTTGGTGTTGTTAGAGGTGGTAGTGGTGATGGTAGTGTTGGTGTTGATAAATGTGGTAGTGGTGATGGTAGTGGTCTTGTTAGAGGTGGTAGTGGTGTTGGTAGTGTTGCTGTTGTTAGAGGTGGTAGTGGTGATGGTAGTGGTGTTGTTAGAGGTGGTAGTGGTGATGGTAGTGTTGGTGTTGTTAAAGGTGGTAGTGGTGATGGTAGTGTTGGTGTTGATAGAGGTGGTAGTGGTGATGGTAGTGGTGTTGATAGAGGTGGTAGTGTTGATGGTAGAGTTGGTGTTGTTAGAGGTGGTAGTGGTGATGGTAGTGTTGGTGTTGTTAGAGGTGGTAGTGGTGATGGTAGTGGTGTTGATAGTGGTGGTATTGGTGATGGTAGTGTTGGTGTTGTTAAAGGTGGTAGTGGTGATGGTAGTGTTGGTGTTGATAGAGGTGGTAGTGCTGATGGTAGTGGTGTTGTTAGAGGTGGTAGTGTTGATGGTAGTGTTGGTGTTGTTAGAGGTGGTAGTGGTGATGGTAGTGTTGGTGTTTTTAGAGGTGATAGTGTTGATGGTAGTGTTGGTGTTGTTAAAGGTGGTAGTGGTGATGGTAGTGTTGGTGTCGTTAGCGGTGGTAGTGTGATGGTAGTGTTGGTGTTGTTAGACGTGGTATTGGTGATGGTAGTGGTGTTATTAGAGGTGGTAGTGGTGATGGTAGTGGTGTTGTTAGAGGTGGTATTGGTGATGGTAGTGGTGTTGTTAGAGGTGGTAGTGGTGATGGTAGTATTGGTGTTGTTAGAGGTGGTATTGGTGATGGTAGTGGTGGTGTTAGAGGTGGTAGTGGTGATGGTAGTGTTGGTGTTGTTAGAGGTGGTATTGGTGATTGTAGTGGTGTTGTTAGACGTGGTAGTGGTGATGGGAGTGGTGTTGTTAGAGGTGGTAGTAGTGAATGGTAGTGGTGTTGTTAGAGGTGGAAGTGGTGATGGTAGTGTTGGTATTGTTAGAGGTGGTATTGGTGATGGTAGAGTTGTTGTTAGAGGTTGTAGTGTTGATGGTAGTGTTGGTGTTGTTAGAGATGGTATTGGTGATGGTAGTGGTGTTGTTAGAGGTGGTAGTAGTGATGGTAGTGTTGGTGTTGTTAGAGGTGGTAGTGTGATGGTAGTGTTGGTGTTGTTAGAGGTGGTATTGGTGATGTTAGTGGTGTTGTTAGAGATGGTAGTAGTGATGGTAGTGGTGTTGTTAGAGGTGGTAGTGGTGATGGTAGTGGTGTTGTTAGAGGTGATAGTAGTGATGGTAGTGGTGTTGTTAGAGCTGGTAGTGGTGATGGTAGTGTTGGTGTTGTTAGAGGTGGTATTGGTGATAGTAGTGGTGTTGTTAGAGGTGGTAGTGGTGATGGTAGTGTTGGTGTTGTTAGTGGTGGTAGTAGTGATGGTAGTGGTGTTGTTAGAGGTGGTAGTGGTGATGGTAGTAGTGTTGTTAGAGCTGGTAGTGGTGATGGTAGTGTTGGTGTTGTTAGTGGTGGTAGTAGTGATGGTAGTGGTGCTGTTAGAGGTGGTACTGGTGATGGTAGTGGTGTTGTTAGAGGTGGTAGTGGTGATGGTAGTGTTGGTGTTGTTAGTGGTGGTAGTAGTGATGGTAGTGGTGTTGTTAGAGGTGGTAGTGGTGATGGTAGTGGTGTTGTTAGAGCTGGTAGTGGTGATGGTAGTGTTGGTGTTGTTAGTGGTGGTAGTAGTGATGGTAGTGGTGTTGTTAGAGGTGGTACTGGTGATGGTAGTGGTGTTGTTAGAGGTGGTAGTGGTGATGGTAGTGGTGTTGTTAGAGGTGGTAGTGGTGATGGTAGTGTTGGTGTTGTTAGTGGTGGTATTAGTGATGGTAGTGGTGTTGTTAGAGGTGGTAGTGGTGATAACACTAATGTTAGTAGTAGTATTCACTGGTATGTTATTGGTATTGGTATTGGTAGTAGTATTGGTGTCAGTGTTGGTAGTAATAATTTGTGGTATTGGTTTTGGTAGTAGTATTGGTGTAAGTGTTGGTAGTAATAATTAGTGGTATTGGTATTGGTAGTAGTATTGGTGTCAGTGTTGTAGTAATAGTTAGTGGTATTGGTGTTGGTAGTAGTATTGGTGTCAGTGTTGGTAGTAATAGTTAGTGGTATTGGTGTTGGTAGTAGTATTGGTGTCAGTGTTGGTAGTAATAATTAGTGGTATTGGTGTTGGTAGTAGTATTGGTGTAAGTGTTGGTAGTAATAATTAGTGGTATTGGTGTTGGTAGTAGTATTGGTGTCAGTGTTGGTAGTAATAATTAGTGGTATTGGTGTTGGTAGTAGTATTGGTGTCAGTGTTGGTAGTAATAGTTAGTGGTATTGGTAGTAGTATTGGTGTCAGTGTTGGTAGTAATAATTAGTGGTATTGGTGTTGGTAGTAGTATTGGTGTCAGTGTTGGTAGTAATAATTAGTGGTATTGGTGTTGGTAGTAGTATTGGTGTCAGTGTTGGTAGTAATAATTAGTGGTATTGGTGTTGGTAGTAGTATTGGTGTCAGTGTTGGTAGTAATAATTAGTGGTATTGGTGTTGGTAGTAGTATTGGTGTCAGTGTTGTTAGTAATAGTTAGTGGTATTGGTAGTAGTATTGGTGTCAGTGTTGGTAGTAATAATTAGTGGTATTGGTGTTGGTAGTAGTATTGGTGTCAGTGTTGGTAGTAATAATTAGTGGTATTGGTGTTGGTAGTAGTATTGGTGTCAGTGTTGGTAGTAATAATTAGTGGTATTGGTATTGGTAGTAGTATTGGTGTCAGTGTTGGTAGTAATAATTAGTGGTATTGGTATTGGTAGCAGTATTGGTGTCAGTGTTGGTAGTAATAGTTAGTGGTATTGGTGTTGGTAGTAGTATTGGTGTCAGTGTTGGTAGTAATAGTTAGTGGTAGTAGTATTGGTAGTAGTATTGGTGTCAGTGTTGGTAGTAATAATTAGTGGTATTGGTGTTGGTAGTAGTATTGGTGTCAGTGTTGGTAGTAATAGTTAGTGGTATTGGTGTTGGTAGTAGTATTGGTGTCAGTGTTGGTAGTAATAGTTAGTGGTAGTAGTATTGGTAGTAGTATTGGTGTCAGTGTTGGTAGTAATAATTAGTGGTATTGGTGTTGGTAGTAGTATTGGTGTCAGTGTTGGTAGTAATAATTAGTGGTATTGGTGTTGGTAGTAGTATTGGTGTCAGTGTTGGTAGTAATAGTTAGTGGTATTGGTGTTGGTAGTAGTATTGGTGTCAGTGTTGGTAGTAATAATTAGTGGTATTGGTATTGGTAGTAGTATTGGTGTCAGTGTTGGTAGTAATAATTAGTGGTATTGGTGTTGGTAGTAGTATTGGTGTCAGTGTTGGTAGTAATAGTTAGTGGTATTGGTGTTGGTAGTAGTATTGGTGTCAGTGTTGGTAGTAATAGTTAGTGGTATTGGTGTTGGTAGTAGTATTGGTGTCAGTGTTGGTAGTAATAGTTAGTGGTATTGGTATTGGTAGTAGTATTGGTGTCAGTGTTGGTAGTAATAATTAGTGGTATTGGTGTTGGTAGTAGTATTGGTGTCAGTGTTGGTAGTAATAGTTAGTGGTATTGGTGTTGGTAGTAGTATTGGTGTCAGTGTTGGTAGTAATAATTAGTGGTATTGGTATTGGTAGTAGTATTGGTGTCAGTGTTGGTAGTAATAGTTAGTGGTATTGGTGTTGGTAGTAGTATTGGTGTCAGTGTTGGTAGTAATAATGAGTGGTATTGGTGTTGGTAGTAGTATTGGTGTCAGTGTTGGTAGTAATAATTAGTGGTATTGGTATTGGTAGTAGTATTGGTGTCAGTGTTGGTAGTAATAGTTAGTGGTATTGGTGTTGGTAGTAGTATTGGTGTCAGTGTTGGTAGTAATAATTAGTGGTATTGGTATTGGTAGTAGTATTGGTGTCAGTGTTGGTAGTAATAATTAGTGGTATTGGTGTTGGTAGTAGTATTGGTGTCAGTGTTGGTAGTAATAATTAGTGGTATTGGTATTGGTAGTAGTATTGGTGTCAGTGTTGGTAGTAATAATTAGTGGTATTGGTGTTGGTAGTAGTATTGGTGTCAGTGTTGGTAGTAATAGTTAGTGGTATTGGTATTGGTAGTAGTATTGGTGTCAGTGTTGGTAGTAATAGTTAGTGGTATTGGTGTTGGTAGTAGTATTGGTGTCAGTGTTGGTAGTAATAGTTAGTGGTATTGGTATTGGTAGTAGTATTGGTGTCAGTGTTGGTAGTAATAATTAGTGGTATTGGTGTTGGTAGTAGTATTGGTGTCAGTGTTGGTAGTAATAGTTAGTGGTATTGGTGTTGGTAGTAGTATTGGTGTCAGTGTTGGTAGTAATAATTAGTGGTATTGGTATTGGTAGTAGTATTGGTGTCAGTGTTGGTAGTAATAGTTAGTGGTATTGGTGTTGGTAGTAGTATTGGTGTCAGTGTTGGTAGTAATAGTTAGTGGTATTGGTGTTGGTAGTAGTATTGGTGTCAGTGTTGGTAGTAATAATTAGTGGTATTGGTGTTGGTAGTAGTATTGGTGTCAGTGTTGGTAGTAATAGTTAGTGGTATTGGTGTTGGTAGTAGTATTGGTGTCAGTGTTGGTAGTAATAGTTAGTGGTATTGGTGTTGGTAGTAGTATTGGTGTCAGTGTTGGTAGTAATAGTTAGTGGTATTGGTATTGGTAGTAGTATTGGTGTCAGTGTTGGTAGTAATAATTAGTGGTATTGGTGTTGGTAGTAGTATTGGTGTCAGTGTTGGTAGTAATAGTTAGTGGTATTGGTGTTGGTAGTAGTATTGGTGTCAGTGTTGGTAGTATTAATTAGTGGTATTAGTATTGGTAGTAGTATTGGTGTCAGTGTTGCTAGTAATAATTAGTGGTATTGGTGTTGGTAGTAGTATTGGTGTCAGTGTTGGTAGTAATAGTTAGTGGTATTGGTGTTGGTAGTAGTATTGGTGTCAGTGTTGGTAGTATTAATTAGTGGTATTAGTATTGGTAGTAGTATTGGTGTCAGTGTTGGTAGTAATAATTAGTGGTATTGGTGTTGGTAGTAGTATTGGTGTCAGTGTTGGTAGTAATAGTTAGTGGTATTGGTGTTGGTAGTAGTATTGGTGTCAGTGTTGGTAGTAATAATTAGTGGTATTGGTGTTGGTAGTAGTATTGGTGTCAGTGTTGGTAGTAATAGTTAGTGGTATTGGTGTTGGTAGTAGTATTGGTGTCAGTGTTGGTAGTAATAGTTAGTGGTATTGGTGTTGGTAGTAGTATTGGTGTCAGTGTTGGTAGTAATAATTAGTGGTATTGGTGTTGGTAGTAGTATTAGTAGTAATAGTTAGTGGTATTGGTGTTGGTAGTAGTATTGGTGTCAGTGTTGGTAGTAATAGTTAGTGGTATTGGTGTTGGTAGTAGTATTGGTGTCAGTGTTGGTAGTAATAGTTAGTGGTATTGGTGTTGGTAGTAGTATTGGTGTCAGTGTTGGTAGTAATAATTAGTGGTATTGGTGTTGGTAGTAGTATTAGTAGTAATAGTTAGTGGTATTGGTGTTGGTAGTAGTATTGGTGTCAGTGTTGGTAGTAATAATTAGTGGTATTGGTGTTGGTAGTAGTATTGGTGTCAGTGTTGGTAGTAATAATTAGTGGTATTGGTGTTGGTAGTAGTATTAGTAGTAATAGTTAGTGGTATTGGTGTTGGTAGTAGTATTGGTGTCAGTGTTGGTAGTAATAGTTAGTGGTATTGGTGTTGGTAGTAGTATTGGTGTCAGTGTTGGTAGTAATAGTTAGTGGTATTGGTGTTGGTAGTAGTATTGGTGTCAGTGTTGGTAGTAATAATTAGTGGTATTGGTATTGGTAGCAGTATTGGTGTCAGTGTTGGTAGTAATAGTTAGTGGTATTGGTGTTGGTAGTAGTATTGGTGTCAGTGTTGGTAGTAATAATTAGTGGTATTGGTGTTGGTAGTAGTATTGGTGTCAGTGTTGGTAGTAATAGTTAGTGGTATTGGTATTGGTAGTATTATTGGTGTCAGTGTTGGTAGTAATAATTAGTGGTATTGGTATTGGTAGTATTATTGGTGTCAGTGTTGGTAGTAATAATTAGTGGTATTGGTGTTGGTAGTAGTATTGGTGTCAGTGTTGGTAGTAATAATTAGTGGTATTGGTGTTGGTAGTAGTATTAGTAGTAATAGTTAGTGGTATTGGTGTTGGTAGTAGTATTGGTGTCAGTGTTGGTAGTAATAGTTAGTGGTATTGGTGTTGGTAGTAGTATTGTTAGTAATAGTTAGTGGTATTGGTATTGGTAGTAGTATTGGTGTCAATGTTGGTAGTAATAATTAGTGGTA
>OZ024743.1:35844460-35854460 GCA_964016885.1 Eledone cirrhosa
ATTGGGTGAAGCTAACATTGTCTACACATGTGTCATAAAGGGAATTATGTCGTCCACTTGTCAAGGAACATGACTGTATGTGTGAGAGATCTTGTGTTTGTGATATTTGGCAAGTACTCATATATTCATGTTTGATCTGTACGGTGGAGATGCATCTGTTAGTATGTGTGGTTGTTATGTGAAATTCAGTAATATATATTGATACACACACGCACACATACATACACACACACATATATATATATATATATATATTTCTCTCTCTCTCTCTCTCTCTCTCTCTCTCTCTCTCTCTCTCTCTATATATATATATATATATATATATATATATATATATATATATACATAAATGAAGTATTTCCGTCAGAAAGGTACAGGAAAAAAGAGTGCTCTATGTAGGCTACATAGCTTATTAGTTATGTAATAAACACCATAAGATAATTATTTCATTTACCAATGGTTTCTTGAAGACAGATGTGTCTGTCTTCAGTTGTCAGAAGACAGACACAACATCTGTCTTCAAGAAGCCAGTGGTAAATGAAATAATTATCTTATGTTGTTTATTACATAACTAAATATATATATACATACACACACACACACACACACATATATATATATATATATACATATATCGTTTCTGAATTTTGTTTAGCAAGATTCTTTATCTGAAAACGTGTGTTGAAACCGATATTGTTATACTTTGGGAGGCTCATGTTGCCAATAAGAAACACACGCACCAGTTGCTTTCACTTCAATTTATTATAATAAATTTATAAATTTAGGAATTTATACATTTCCGGTTGGTTGGTTGATTCCACAACCATATGGTTGTTTATATATTGTCAAAGTTCTTTCGTCACACATTCTGGAACCAACCAACCAACCGGAAATTTATAAATTCCTAAATTTATAAATGTATTATAATAAATTGAAGTGGAAGCAACTGGTGCGTGTGTTTCTTATTGGCAACATGACCCTCCCAAAGTATAACAATATATACATATATATATATATATATATATACATATATGTATATGTATATATATATATATATATAGAGGAAAAGAGTTAGGACCCGACGGCTGAGCTCCGGCCTTTTCGACAGCTAGACCAGCTATATATATATATATATCAAGTAAGTATGTTTTGAAACAGTGAGCAGGTTTGAAATTAGAAAATAGAATAGCTTTCACCGTATTTTTGACTAAAGGAATTTTAGCCTGATAATGGGGTTTAGAACCCTCAGATAAATGGAAAAAGATGAGTATTGACGTACATACTCATCTTTTTCCATTTATCTGAGGGTTCTAAACCCCATTATCAGGCTAAAATTTCTTTAGTCAAAAATACGGTGAAAGATATATATATATATATATACACACATGCGTTTTCACACACACATATATATATATATACACACATGTATTTGCTTTGCAAGATTCTTGATGTGAAATCGTGTGTTGGAACCGCTATTGTTATATTTAGGGATGGTCTTGTTGCCACTATTGCCAATGAACAGAGTCACACTACTCGTTAGTTCATCAAAGTTCTTTCGTCAGAAGAGGAGGCACAAAAGAGAACAGATAGTCATTGAGGAGGTCACAGAATGCGTGACAAAAAAATTTTTTCACGAAATAACGAATAACTAGTAATAAAAATATAGTGTAATGGTGAAAATCATATGGTGCGTATGTTTCTTTTTATTATCAATCCTGGCAACATGACCACCCCCAAATCTAACAATATATATATTAATAATATGTAGGTGAAAAATATAATTATTAAGGTCAGTTACTACAACGCCGCCAAAGCAGGTACTTATGTTTCGTTGGTCCTGGTGATCCTGTGATAAACAGGCGAAACTCCACAGTAACAAGATTCAGCATATTAAAACTCTACTCCGGTACTGAGTACTCTTTTCTCTCAGCCGTCAACCATATACGAATATTATATATATATATATATATATATATATATATATATATATATATATATGTAGATAAATCTAACAAAATATACGGTAGTGTCCAATCCGTATGAAGAACTCAATGTAATCCAAATATCATGAAAAGAGAAGCTGCATTCAAAATTTTTCGATGAAAATCACAGGAATCACATTATTTCTGAAGACAGCATATATATGTGAAGGTATGTATATTTCCTCCGATAGTTTGTAATATTTTTACATAGATCCATATGATATACATACCAACACACATATATATCCTAGAAACGATCGTAAAATGATGAATTTTTAAAAATAAGGAACTTGTTCTTTGTTTTTATTCATTGTTTTTATTAATTTATATATATATATATATAACGAAGGAAATGTGGTAAGGAACCAGGTAGACCATAACACACCAAAGTACTCAATACTTAGGGTAGTAGAGTGGGTAATAGGAACGAGTAGTACCCCGATGGCTGAGCTCAAGCCGTTTCGACGGCTAATTCTGGACTTTTAGTCCAGAATTAGCCGTCGAAACGGCTTGAGCTCAGCCGTCGGGGTCCTACTCGTTCATATATATATATATATATATATATATATTTAATATAGAAAGGCTTCTACAGGACTAGAACTGTTTCATTCGGGAGAAATCATCAGGCCTCCTGATGATTTCTTCCGAATGAAACAGTTCTTGTCCTGTAGAAGCCTTTCTATATTAAATATTTATACTCTGCTTTGTATAGAGTACCTTACTTACTGTGGTTACTCCCGATTGAACCCGAGATAAACTTATATTATATATATATACACACACACACACACACATAATTATATATATATATATATATAGAGAGAGAGAGAGGGGGGGGGAGAGATGTATGTATATATACTACACATTCTTTAAAAATGCATCTGTAATGATATACAAAACATGCACGCACACACACGCACACACACACATACACACAAATCGCAGGCAATGATTTAAATATTTAATGGCTTCAAACGCATTCAATGTACATTGTACGTTATCAGGAACACTTTTGTGTGTTTGCATATATGCACGAATATATTTATACACATACATGCAAAGGCACACCCATGCACATATATATATGTTTATATAGATGCATATATAAATATTTGTATTATAAATATACATACACTCACACATGCACACACACACACATACGTGTATATATATATATATATACATACATCTAAACCACAGACCCTCCATCTCAACTCACCTTTTGAAAAGCAGAAGAACTGCGAAACCGGTAAAGGAACCAAATAAATATATATATTTCTTTAAAAAATAAGACTCCAGTTGCTTTTTCGATTTCATCTCTTTTTCTTTATATATATATATATATATATATATATATATATATATATATATATATATATATAGTATATATATATAGTATATATATATATATATATATATATATATATATATATATATATATATATATATATACACATACATATATATATATACATATGTAGTATATATATATATATATATATATATACACACACACATACGCATATATAAACAGTTATGTATTTTGTAAGCTTTTTCTATCTATCCCTGCTACAATATTTCGTTTTGTATATGTGTATCTTTAACTCCAGCATGGCCATATAGGTTTTGCTGTGCAAGAATATAATTTATATAAGCAAAATTCATTTATGTATCAAATATATATTTAAAATCTTCACACTTAGGTATATAAGTACACACAGAGATTCACAAATGTATTCAGTGACATACCCGCGTTCGCCCACTCCAACACACAAATATATTTAAATATGTTTGTGTGCCCACAAACATATTTAAAAAACAAAACAAAAAAACCCCAAAAAACCAATGCTACACGCGTATGTATGTATTTTTTAAACACACATTAGCTGATATACATATGCACTTAAACAAGCGCGCGCACACACACACACACACACACACACACACACACACACACACACACACACACACATACACACACACACACACACACACACACACACACACACACACACACACACGCACACACACACACACACGCACACACACACACACACACAAACACACACACACAAACCACACACACACACATACATACACACTCAAACACATAAACACATAAACACACATGTGACCCGGAACAAGTAAAAGAATGTATGTATGTGTGTATGTGTGTATGTATGTATGTTTGTATGTGTGTGTGTGTGTATGTATATATATATATGTGTGTGTGTGTATGTGTGTATGTATGAATCTCTGTGTGTGTGTATGCATATATATATATGTGTGTGTGTATGTATGTATGTATATATGTATGCATGTATGTATGTATGTTTGTCTGTATGTATTTATATATGTATGTATGTATACACCACAGGCGTATACACGTGAAAGTATTGAGATAAGTAATTAAGAAATTACTTTAAAATGTTATCAAATTAAGCCAATTTATTAACGAAGTTCAATGCGATTGGTTAGAGATAGATAGCAGTGTAACCAATGAAGGCAGACATATTGGATTTTTGAACATTAAATATCCCCCATTTAAATAACTCAACGTATAAACCAGAATAAAGAGAATGAATGAAAATAATAATGGTTTCTGATTTAGGCACGAGGCCAACAATTGTTGGGGAGGGGCAAGACGATTAAATCGACATCAGTGCATTACTGATGCTGTATTTTATCGACCCTCGGCGGGTTAGCTTTGTCTTTCATCCTTACTGGTCGATCTGCAGCATGTGAAGATGGTGATATTATATGATGGCTATATATGAGTTTAGATTCTGCTGTAGACGAGGTGGTAGTAGTCTAATTCTAGTTCAGCCCTGTGTCTTCATTTTATTATATATCATACATTTCTTACTAAAGTATTTATAATTCCAAGTGAGGATATATCAATTCAAAGTGAGAATAACGGTTCCAAGGTGAGCATATTCTCAAAGGGAGAATAGTGATTTCAAAATGAGCTTATATCATTTCAAAGTGGGGAAAAGAGATTCATAGTGAGCTCATGTCATTTAAACAAAACCTAAACTTAACTTGATTTAATTAGCCAAGAGTACATAATGTATCTCTCATATAGAACATACAGCAGTGAACTATCACTTAGAGAGAACGATATTATAAACAGAATAAAACGAAACGCCCATTCTATATGAATCCCAGTCGTAGACATTCGTTTTCTATCTGGCGGAGTGTGCAGTTTCTAAAATCGTTGCTCGAACGGATTTTTGTACGCACAGTGGCACAGTGCAACATCCTATCGTTTAAGAGGTAACCTATTTATTCTTTAAATTGTTTTTGTAATGCCTAGACAAATAGCAACAAATGAATGTGGAACAAAGAAACAACCAGTATCAAAAGTTGCTTGCAGTTAGTTCATAGGTTGATATGATCCTGGATCAGACTACAAAGACCTCGATCAATCTATAGGTATTGATTTTAAGACTACAAACAACTGTCTCATCCTCAACTTTCATAATTATACCTATCACCTTTGAGCAATGATTCTCATTTTCCAGTCTGTACAGAGTCTTCTTGAATTTATTTGGGAAAGTTAAATGAAGACATGAGATTGGAGTTACTACAAAAACTAGTTGTTAACAATAGTTGCATTTCAGCAACCATAGGTGCAATATTAGTAACAAGAAAAATATTGGTTCTAGTGCCCGAGGATAGAAATCTACATAATGTGGTTGTTGCTAGACATGAATTTGCCAACTAGCATTTCTCAGGGAAAACATTGATGTTGGATGGTTTAATAAATGGTTAAATCTAGTCATTCCAATTAGCAGGCCGTAAGCCGGTCATAGAATTACGTATTATGTAATTGTGCAGCAGTAAAACCGGCCTTCTATTTTCTTTGAAGTGTATATATATATATATATATATATATATATACACACACACATACATATGTATACTTATATATATATAAATATATATATATACACACACACATACATATATACACTTATATATATATATATGAAAAACACGGGGAGAAGAATACTGCATGGTTGCACATGGATTACATATTATAAAATGAGTCCCTCATCAGTGATTTGCCAACCATCATTGGTATTTCATCGCATTAAAAATCAGATACCTCAGGTTGGTGCGAGCAATGACTAAAATAAGCTATTGGGACAAGTGAAACGCGTAAAGCGAGTGAGACAAGTAAACAACAGAAGGAAAAGCAAACCGAAGGTTGGGAAAACAGCAGGCAACATGATAGTTATCCGATCAGTATAAGCTGGGTGAATTTCATGAGCGGTCAGAGAAGCAGACCGTACGCCGTGAATGCGGTGTGAGAAAGAAGGAACCCCACTACTAGCGAACGGGAGGAAGTGAGAAGGGGAGAAACAGAGAGTGAGTGAGTGGAAGTGCGAGGAAGAGGTCAGTCGAGAGAAAGTGTTAACTGACAGAGGGGGCGAAAGAGGGTAAGAGAAACAGAGAGAACGGGGGAGCAGTAAGAGAGAAAGAGAGAAACAGATAATCGCAGTTTAGGTAAATATATATGAAAAACAAGGGGAGAAGAATACTGCATGGTTGCACATGGATTACATATTATAAAATTAGTCCCTCATCAGTGATTTGCCAACCATCATTGGTATTTCATCGCATTAAAAATCAGATACCTCAGGTTGGTGCGAGCAATAACTAAAATAAGCTATATATATATATATATATGTGTGTTTGTATGATATTTATAGAACAATGAAAACAAAACAAAATTCAGAGATAGGTAGTTAATTAGTTCAATGTTTTACGACTGTTTCAAAAGGTTGATTGATCGTGGAAGATCAGTAGTGGTTACGTCGCTACCTGTTTCTAGTCTCGAAATTCCTGATCGATTGTCCGTCCTCTTCAGAAACACTAAACGATGATTTTATTTGCTATATATATAAAGAGACGCCATCTGGACGCAATCAGAGAAGCGATACAAATACGGACATACATAAATTAAGAGTGGTGGAAGTAGAAAGTATAGAAAGATGTGTAAATAAAGATAAATAATAATAATAATAATAATAATAATAATAATAATAATAATAATAATAATAATAATAATAAGAAGAAGAGTGAGAAGGAGTTGGATGTGCTTGTTGACACTGTCCGTATTTCCAGCAATGATATATGTATGCAATTTGGTATTAGTAAGTGTGGAGTCCTTGTGATGAGGAGGGGTAAATTGAGCAGAAGTAACGGTATCCAGGTACCAACAGGTGAGATGATAAAGGAAATTGACTCTGAGGAAGGATACAAGTATTTGGGCGTTCTGGAGGCCGATGACATCAAGAACAAAAAAATGAAGGAATTGATAAGAACTGAATACCTTCGGAGAGTAAGGAGCGTATTAAAGTCACATCTGAACAGTAGGAATGCCATAAGTGCAGTAAATTCCTGAGCTGTGTCTATTATTAGGTACAGTGCGGGAATTCTGAGATGGAATGTTGCTGAACAAAAAGAAATGGATAGGAAGACTAGGAAGCTATTGACTATCTACAACATGTTCCACAAGAGGAGTGATGTCGATAGACTCTACTTAAGGAGATCTGAAGGTGGAAGAGGTCTTATCAGCATAGAGGATGTGTTCAGATGGAGAAAAACAACCTACACAAATACGTGACTGATAGTAAGGAGCCAATGCTCAGAACTGTACTGAAGGAGGGGACAATAGGCCAGGGGATGTCCAAGGAGGAAATAACATCAAGGAGAAAGAGCAGCCTTCAGGAAAAATCCCTTCATAGTACCTTCTTTGAGAAAACTGAATTTAGAGATCCACAGACATGGAACTGGTTGAAAAGAGGAGACCTTAAAACGGCTACAGAAGGAATGTTAATGGCTGCGCAGGAGCAGGCCCTCAAAACAAAGTGGTTGAAACACCACATTTACAAGGAGGAGGCTAGCCCACTGTGCAGGATCTGTGGAGAGAGAGAGGAGACTGTGGCTCACATTGTATCCGAGTGTAAACACCTAGCCCAGACTCACTATAAGGGCTGGAGACATGATGTGATGGGCAGGGTGATCCACTGGCACCTATGCAAAGTAAACAATTTACCACATTCTGAGAAGTGGTATGAGCATAAGCCAGAGGCGGTGATAGAAAACGATCAGGTGAAGGTGCTGTGGGATTTTAGGATACAGACGGACAAGAAACTGGAACACAATAGACCTGACCTGATAGTTTTGGACAAAGAAAAAAGATCGTGCCTGATTGTGGATGTGGCCTGCCCATTCGACACGAGAGTGCAAGAGAAGGAGAGGGAGAAAATTAACTGATACCAGGACTTAAAGTGGGAGGTAAAAAGGATTTGGAACTGCCATGAAATCAAAGTGATCCCGATTGTCATAGGCGCACTAGGGACTATCTCAAAAAGTTTCCAGGGATGGTTAAGGAAAATTGGCCCCTTCACGCTTTTTGGAACGCTTCAAAAGGCATACTTGCTGGGAACAACAAGAACCCTCCGATACGTCCTGAATATCTGAGGCTGCAGGTAGTGGCTTGATATTCATTTCAACAAACTTTCCGGTTAACTAACATCAATGACTGAGACTCAAAGAACAATAATAATAATAATAATAATAATAATAATAATAATTATTATTATTATTCTGAGAAGTGGTATGAGCATAAGCCAGAGTCGGTGATGGAAAACGATCAGGTGAAGGTGCTGTGGGATTTTAGGATACAGACGGACAATAAATTAGAACACAATAGGCCTGACCTGGTGGTTTTGGACAAGGAAAAAAGATCGTGCCTGATTGTAGATGTAGCCTGCCCATTTGACACGAGAGTGCAAGAAAAGGAGAGGGAGAAAATTAACCGATACCAGGACTTAAAGTGGGAGGTAAAAAGGATTTGGAACTGCCATGAAGTCAAAGTGGTCCCGATTGTCATAGGCGCGCTAGGTACTATCTCAAAGAGTTTCCAAGGATGGTTAAAGAAGATTAGTCCAGCCCCGATTTTTGGAACACTTCAAAAGGCATGCTTGCTGGGAACAGCAAGAACCCTCCGATACGTCCTGAATATCTGAGGCTGCAGGCAGCGGCTTGATATTTATTTCAACAAACTTTTCAGTTAAATAACATCAATGACTGAGACTCAAAGAATAATAATAAAATAATTGTTTCTACATTTGGAACAAGGCCAGTAATTACCCAGTGCATTACTGGTACTTTATTTTATCGACCCCGTAAGGATGAAAGGCAAAGTTGACCTCGGCAGGAATTGAACTCAGACTGTAAAAGGCCGTAACTCTATGCTGCAAAGCATGGCGTCCGACCTTCTACCGATACTGCCATCCACAGCCATTTAAACCATAATAATAATAAAATAATAATGGTTTCTTATATAGGCACAAAGCCAGCAATTTTGAGGGAGGAGAAAGTCAATTAACTCGACCCCAGTGTCTGACTGGTACTTTATTTTATCGACCCCGTAAGGATGAAAGGCAAAGTTGACCTCGGCGGGATTTGAACTCAGACCATAAAGGCCAATAAATCTATGCTGCAAAGCATGGCGTCCGGAATAATAATAATAATTGTTTCTACTTTAGGCACAAGGCCAGCAATTATCCAGTGCATTACTGGTACTTTATTTTATCGACCCCCGTAAGGATGAAAGGCAAAGTCAACCGCGGCGGGATTTGAACTCAGATCGTAAAGGGACGTAACTATGCTGGAAATAGGAACATAACACTGAGGGCGTTATTGAAAATGATGATGCGAAGATCCTGTGGGACTTTGTGATACAGTGTGACCATGAGATTGAGCATAGGAGAGCAGGTATTGTACTAATTGAGAAAGAAAGCAAACAGTGTTGGATCATAGATATAGCCTGCCCACCTGATAACAAGGTATGCAATAAACACACATATATACATATATACACACACATATGTATCTATGCATATACCCACTCTACTACCTCAAGTATCGAGTACTCTGGTGCGTAATGGTTCACTCGGCATCTTACCACACCCTCTTTGTTATATATATATATAATATAT
>OZ024743.1:35859460-35881960 GCA_964016885.1 Eledone cirrhosa
TCCCTCTTCCATCTCTCTCCGTACAATCTATAAAGCTTTGATTATTGAATAATTATATTGTCTGTTCACAGCCGCCTTTCAAATGGGAGCGGGTGGTGAAGCTCGTTTTCCTTTGCAGCCTCTTATTAGAGAAGAAGAAGAAGAAGAAGAAGAAGAAGAAGAAGAAGAAGAAGAAGAAGAAGAAGAAGAAGAAGAAGAAGAAGAAAACGAAGAAAACGAAGAAACATTGCTGAGCCTTTGTATTAATCCACCCAGCTTCATTCATCACCACCTCTTACCGCTCCTAATATGAAACCTAGCCACCCACACTGACACCAACAATGTCATCGACCAGCATATCAATACTCCCCCCTCCCCCCACCCGAGTGATTGGAATTGTAGAAGGTAGTTTATGAAAAAGAGAAGAATAGTTGGAATTCCGCCATGATACAATATGGCAGCAGTAGAACGATATATGGCAAGAAAAACATGTTTCATGTACTTTTATTTTTATTTATTTAGTTTTATTTATTATTATTTATTATTTTATTTATTCTTATTGCTGAGATTGCTTTAGCGGACAGTGCGCATGTCACAGTTTACAGTGAAATAAATGGCTATTTGAATCGAGGAGAAATGAGTAAATAGACAGACATCGAGCGATGTGGAGCATTGTGTGTGTGTGTGTGTGTGTGAGAGAAAGATATGAGGAGAAAAATGAGGAGAAAATGAAAGGGATAGAAAGATGAAGGAGAGAGAGAAAGAGTGAGAGACTAAGGGAGAGAAAGGAACTTGAAAGTGAAAGATAGAGAAATAGAAATGAGTTTGAGTAAAAGACAGAAAGAATATACATTTTGAAAGAATTAGAAAGAGTGGCTGAGGTGCAGAGGAGAAGAAAGAGGGGAATTATATATAAAATAGTGGAGAGAAAGATGGACAGAGAGAGAGAAAAAAAAGGGAAAAAAGACCTAGGAGAAAACAGAGAAAAGGAGAGAGAGTGAGGGGGGAGGGAGGAGACAGTGAAAAGGAAAGAGAAAGAGAGAGCGAGGATAAAAAAGGTAAAAAATGAATGAAAACGTAAGAGATAAAGAAACCGGATTGCTGATTGAAGGAAATAGAAAAAAAAATGAGAATGAATGAAAGAAGGATAAAAATAGAGGTGGAGGAAAAAGATAAGAAAACTGTTTCGATTAAATTAGTTTTCTTTTCATTTTGTCACCCTTTCTTTCTTTCTTTCCTTCTTTCTGTCTTTCCTTCTTTCCTTCCTTACTTTCTTTATTTTTCTTTCTTTCCTTCTTTCTTTCTTTCTTTCTTTCTTTCTTTCTTTCTTTCTCCCTTTCTTTCTCTTTTTCTTCCTTTCTCTTTTTCTTCCTTTCTTCCTTCCTTTCTTTCTTTCTTTCTTTCTTTCTTTCTTTCTTTCTTTCTTTCTTTCTTTCTTTCTTTCTTTCTTTCTTTTTCCCTTCTTTCTTTCTCCCTTCTTTCTTCCTCTCTTTATTTCTTCCATATTTTCCATTTTTCTTTCGTTCATCCTTTCATATTTCCTACCATTTATTTCCATATAAATCTACTGTAATTTTGATTATTGAATATGGCTGACAATAGGATATATCTCTGTTGCTGACGTAGATTTATCTAAACATAAACAGTTACTGACATTCAAATGGCGGATAGGATAGACATTAGAAGAAGGATGTCCTGTAATAATTGAATTTCAGTATTGAGTCCATATAATAGGATAAATCTCTCGCTCTCTCTTTCTTTCTCCACACACACACATACACACATACACACACTCTCTCTTTTCTTCTTCCATCCCTCTCTGATGCTCCAGGAGGTTTAGTACAAGTATATAGTGAATCACTTGTAAAAAGTAGGAGTAAGATCCAGGGAAATAAATTCTGAAGTTAAAGATCTATTTCTGGTTAACTCTTAACGTCCTGTACTGCATGAAAACCAAATTAGCAATATATATATATATATATATATATATATATATATATATATATATAACAAAGAAAGTGTGGTAAGGAACCAGGTAGACCATAACGCACCAGAGTACTCGATACTTAGAGTAGTAGAGTGGGTAATAGGAAAAGAGTCAGGAGCCCTGACTTTTTTCAGATATATATATATATATACACACACACACACAATCACACACACACACACACACACACACACACACACACACACACACACACGCACACACACATATATATCTTTATTTTATATAGAAATAACTCCTATATAGAATTGACCTTCCCAAAACTGGTGGTCTCGTGCCTAAATTAGATAACATTACTATTACTGTCTTAAGGGCAATGGATTGGCAGTATTGGAAGAGTATTTACATTATTTACAGCTTTCTATATTCTGAGTTGAAATTCTGTCGAGGTTAACTTTGCTTTCCATCCTTCCGGGGTCGATGAAATAAAGTACCAGTTAAATACTGGGGTTGATATAATCGACTTCCTCAATGTCCAAAAATGTTGGCCTCGTGCCTAAATCAGAAACCACTATTATACATTTCTCGACGGTGGATTGGCTGTATCGGTAAAGAGTCGGACGCCATGCTATGCAGTATAGAGTTACGGCCCTTTACGGTCTGAGTTCAAATCCCGCCGAGGTTAACTTTGCCTTTCATCTTTACGGGGTCGATAAAATAAAGTACCAGTAATGTACTGGGTAATTGCTGACCTTGTGCCTAATATAGAAACAATTATATATTTTTCCATTGTTTGTTCTCACTGACCAAGCACAGCTCTGACCACCTTGGTATTGTGCATTACTCATCCCACTACCATCCACCACTACTACCCCCACTACCCCCACCACCACTACACCTACTAACCCCCTACCTCTACTACCCACCACCCTACCCCTCCTACTACCACTCATCCCACTACCATCCACCACTACTACCCCCCACTACCCCCCCACCACTACACCTACTAACCCCCTACCTCTACTAACCTCCCCCCCCCCCCCCACCCCTCCAACTATCCATCATCCCACTACCACCCACCACTACTACCCCCACTATCCCCACCACCACAACTACACCTACTAACCCCTTACCTCTACTACCCACCACCCCTACCTCATCCAACTACCCCTCATCCTACTACCCCCACTACCACCCACCACTAATTTTCCATTGATTGTTGTCACTGACCAAGTACAACTCTGACCACCTTGGTTATGTGCAGTACTGATTTTGGCGTTGCTGTTTCTATTGTATTGAGAGTATTCTTCGTATATGTGTGTATTGTCTAGTAGTGCCATTTTCTGTATGTGGTTTTGGTTATGCACCTGTCTGTGATTTTTCATCATTCTCCAGAGCAGCTATTATTACAGGGATTGATTCTGTTTACATCATCTACATTCACCTTATTTCTATCTCCATATTTCTATATTTGGATATTTTGTCTAATTTATTGATAGATATATTGTCGTCTATATGGACTAATACGTTAATTACTAGGCATTTCTTTCTTTGTGGTATTTCACTACAATAGCTCGTGGTTGACTTTCATTTCTCACATATTCCAGAACATCATTCCCTGACACCGTTTCTGGTATATAACTATACTACCTTTCTTCTGATGGTATTTCAAAGTGCTGGCATAACTTCCAGTGTGTATAAATCCCCAACTCTGTCATGTACGTATATATACATTAATTTTTACTAAGACTACACAGCCAGAGACAATCTGCTTAATTGATTCATTCCGACCTCAAATTATTCTATGGTTACTTATTGTATTCTGATTCATTATCTACATCTACCTTTCATGGTTTCTAGTGTGTGTGTGTGTGTGGGGGGGGGGGGGGCTCTCAACATGTGGTGCAACCAGGAATACTTCCTTCAATCTAGACTTTTAGTCATGCCTTTCTTAGTCAGTATGGTGACTTTTGCTTGTCTACTTTCTCTCTATTCAGCTTTTTGGATATTAGACACATATTACCATGTCTTCTTCTTCTTCTTCTTCTTCTTCTTCTTCTTCTTCTTCTTCTTCTTCTTCTTCTTCTTCTTCTTCTTCTTCTTCTTCTTCTTCTATGACTTTTAATTATTGCTTATTCGTTCACACACACACACACAGACACGCACGCGCGCGCACACACACACACACACGTGCACACACACACACGCACACGTGCACGCACACACATACGTACACACACACACACACACACACACACATATTTGCAGCCTTTTCCTTCTACTTTCCTTTATTTATTATCTCTCCACCCACTCCTTCATTCCTTCCCTCTCTCTCCACCCACTCCTTCATTCCTTCCCTCTCTCTCCACCTCACTCCTTCATTCCTTCTCTCCCTCCACCCCACTCCTTCATTCTTTCTCTCCCTCCATCCCACTCCTTCATTCCTTCGCTCTCTCCACCCCACTCCATTCCTTCTCTCCCTCCACCTCACTCCTTCATTCCTTCCCTCTCTCCACCCCACTCCTTCATTCCTTCCCTCTCTCCACCCCACTCCTTCATTCTTTCTCTCCCTCCACCCCACTCCTTCATTCCTTCCCTCTCTCCACCCCACTCCATCATTCCTTCTCTCTCTCCACCACACTCCTTCATTCCTTCCCTCTCTGTCCACCCCACTCCTTCATTCCTTCTCTCTCTCCACTCCACTCCTTCATTCCTTCCCCCTCTCTCCACCCCACAACTTCATTCCTTCTCTCTCTGCACCCCACTCCTTCATTCCTTCTCTCTGATCACCTCACTCCTTCATTCCTTCTCTCTCTCCACTTCACTCCTTCATTCCTTCCCTCTCTCCACCTCACTCCTTCATTCCTTCCCTCTCTCCACCCCACTCCTTCATTCCTTCCCTCTCTCTCCACCCCACTTCTTCATTCCTTCTCTCTCTCCACCCACTCCTTCATTCCTTCCCTCTCTCTCCACCCACTCCTTCATTCCTTCCCTCTCTCTCCACCTCACTCCTTCATTCCTTCTCTCCCTCCACCCCACTCCTTCATTCCTTCCCTCTCTCCACCCCACTCCTTCATTCCTTCCCTCTCTCCACCCCACTCCTTCATTCCTTCTCTCCCTCCACCCCACTCCTTCATTCCTTCGCTCTCTCCACCCCACTCCTTCATTCCTTCTCTCACTCCACGCCACTCCTTCATTCCTTCGCTCTCTCCACCCCACTCCATTCCTTCTCTCCCTCCACCCCACTCCTTCATTCCTTCGCTCTCTCCACCCCACTCCATTCCTTCTCTCCCTCCACCTCACTCCTTCATTCCTTCCCTCTCTCCACCCCACTCCTTCATTCCTTCGCTCTCTCCACCCCACTCCTTCATTCTTTCTCTCCCTCCACCCCACTCCTTCATTCCTTCCCTCTCTCCACCCCACTCCATCATTATTTCTCTCTCTCCCTCACACTCCTTCATTCCTTCCCTCTCTCCACCCCACTCCTTCATTCCTTCTCTCTCTCCACCCCACTCCTTCATACCTTCCCTCTCTCTCCACCTCACTCCTTCTTTCTCTCCTTTCTCTCCACCTCACTTCTTCTTTCTCTTCTCTCTCTCTCTCCACCTCACTCCTTCATTCATTCGCTCTCTCCACCCCACTCCTTCATTCCTTCTCTCTGACCACCTCACTCCTTCATTCCTTCCCTCTCTCCACCCCACTCCTTCATTCCTTCTCTCTCTCCACTTCACTCTTTCATTCCTTCCCTCTCTCCACCCCACTCCTTCATTCCTTCCCTCTCTCCACCCCACTCCTTCATTCCTTCTCTCTGTCCACCCCACTCCTTCATTCTTTCCCTCTCTCCACCCCACTCCATTCCTTCCCTCTCTCCACCTCACTCGTTCATTCCTTCTCTCTGTCCACCCCACTCCTTCATTCCTTCCCTCTCTCCACCCCACTCCATTCCTTCCCTCTCTCCACCTCACTCCTTCATTCCTTCTCTCCCTCCACCCCACTCCTTCATTCCTTCCCTCCCTCCACCCCACTCCTTCATTCCTTCTCTCTCTCTCCACGCACTCCTTCTTTCTCTCTCCTCTCTCTCCACCTCACTCCTTCATTCCTTCCCTCTCTCCACAACACTCTTTCATTCTCTTCTCTCTCTCCACCTCCCTCCTTTCTCTCTCTCTCCACCTCACTCCTTCATTCCTTCTCTCTCCATCCACCTCACTCCTTCATTCTCTCCTCTCTCTCCACCCACCTCTTCATTTCTTCCCTCTCTCTACCCCACTCCTTCATTCCTTCCCTCTCTCCACCCACTCCTTCATTCCTTCCCTCTCTCAACCTCACTCCTTCATTCCTTCTCTCTCTTTCCACGCACTCCTTCTTTCTCTCTCCTCTCTCTCCACCTCACTCCTTCATTCCTTCTCTCATTCCACCTCACTCCTTCATTCCTTCTCTCTCTCCACCTCACTCCTTCTTTCTCTCCTTTCTCTCCACCTCACTCCTTCTTTCTCTTCTCTCTCTCTCTCCACCTCACTCCTTCATTCCTTCCCTCTCTCCACCCACTCCTTCATTCCTTCCCTCTCTCCACCCACCCCTTCATTCCTTCTCTCTCTCCACCTCATTCCTTCTCTCCTTCTCTCTCCACCTCACTCCTTCATTCTTTCTGTCTACCTCCACCTCACTCCTTCATTCCTTCTCTCTCTCCACCTCACTCCTTCTTTCTCTCCTCTCTCTCTCCTCTCCACCTCACTCCTTCATTCTTTCTGTCTACCTCCACCTCACTCCTTCATTCCTTCTCTCTCTCCACCTCACTCCTTCTTTCTATTCTCTCTCTCCACCCATTCCTTCATTCTTTCTCTCTGTCCACCTCACTCCTTCTTTCTCTCTCTCCACCTCATTCCTTCATTCCTTCTCTCTCTTTCCGCCTCACTCCTTCTCTCTGTTCTCTCTACTCATTCTCCCTCCATCTTGTCTATCCTCTCTCTCTATTTCCTCTGTCTTCCCCCTTTATCCCTCTCTGCCCCCCCCCTCTAACGACCCCTCTCTTTTCTATCTTTCAACTGTCCATTCTCTTTCAAAATCCCCCTCTCTCCCTTTCCTCTCTCTCTTTTCTCTCCCTTTATCTTTCTCTCCGTTCAATTTATTTTCTTAATTAAATTTTTAACATTTGATTCAAAGATTTTGTTTTATTTTCTAGTCTTTTATGTTTCTTTTTACTTTCCTATCTTTCTTTTTTTTCTCTTTCTACCTCTCTCTTTTTCTTTTTTTCCTTCTTTTTCTTCCTCTCTTTCTTTCTTTCCTTCTTTCCTTCTTTCCTCGCTTCCTCTGAAATCATTTTCTCCTTCTCCTTCCATCATAACATGTCCTTCCCTTCTCCTCTCCCCTCCTCTCCCCCTCTCCCCCATCCTCTTCTCCTCTCCTCTCCCCCCTCTCCTCTTCTCCTCTCCCCTCCTCCTTCTTCTACACGTCCATTTCGCTCTTTTATTCTTTTATCTCTTATTCTATTCCATTACCAAACCTCCATCATACATTCCATGTACAGAACGAGTCTTTGACTCCTGCCCCAGTAGTTTCCCTTTGAAGTTTTACACATTTAGGTAGCGTGTCGTCTACAAACCGTGAAGTCAGTCGGTCAAAACCGCCATCTTAGAAAATGGTAACGAGGTTTTGGCCTCGTTGTCAATCGTTAGCATGTGTGTATGAGGTGTATAGACTTCCACATCCCCAGACATATATGTATATATATGTGTGTGTCCGCACGTAAGTGTATGTGCGTGTGTGTACGTCCGGGTGCATGTGTGCCTGTGTGTGTCTGTGTCTGTGTGTGTCTGTGTACATGTGTGTATATATGTTTGTGTGTGTGTATTTGTGAGTCTGTGTGTCTGCGTGATTTTGCCGTTCTCTTTCGATGACGCTAGTCAGGGCTCAAATTTCTTGAATATAACCAAAGTTTCTTAACTTGTATTTTTCCTCTGGTACACGCACACACACACACACACACACACACACACACACACACACACACACACACACACACATACATGCATGCTGACATACAAGTACAGAAATTCACACACGCAGATAAGCACACACACACACATACACACACAGGTACATACACACTCATGCGACCCAACAAATATTTTCTTCCACAATTTCATATTAATACAAATGTATATTCACATACAGGCTTATTCATTGAAGTATATACATACATATCCATACACTCACACTCACACAACTGCACAACTGCACACACATGCACACACACACTCAATTACATCCACACATATTAACTAAGAATCTTCATACATAGAGTGATATATTTATAGAGTCAAATAAACACACTACACTCAAACAACGATTTGTCGGCACAGACAGACACATATTCGTATTCATATTGTGTGTGTATATAGGTTTTGGTATCTGCAAGTATACGGACGTGTATGTTTTTTTTCTGTCCAATATTTTTCTCATTTTCATCGTTCCTTCTTTACTTCCTATTTATCTTTTATTTCTAACTCTATCGTCTGATGAAGAACTAGTGTCCGAAACCTTAAAGCTCTCTTCCTGCTATTTCAAGCGTTAAACTAATATATTTCTTCCATGTTACTGTGCCGCTTGTTTTGTTATTTTTGTTGTTAATTTTTACACACACACACACACACACACACACACACACACACACACACACACACACACACACACACACACACACACACACACACACACACATTAATTAAAAGGTTATTTATCTCTAATACATAATCATCTAAATAAATGAATAAAATATACAGATAAGATATTAAGATATCACCCAAAGAAGCAATTATACATATTAAACTTATGCCAAGAAACACTATTTAGGGGAGTATAAGTCAGACAGACTAAAATAAGAGAGTCTCACTCATAAAAATGTCTCCCTATATTGGTTTCAAAAACGATAGAAGCAGTACCAGGCATTTCAAATCACTGGAATAACCAATACCGGAAGAATTCATTTTTTCTTCAGGGGAGTATTCTTTGGAAAAAGAGGAATACTGATCATAAAGTATACATACCATTTCGCTGCCGGAACCGTACGCTGTCCAACAGGTCGCTTTGTTGAACTACTAAATTAACAAACCTCTCTCTAAGGAGAATCAGAGTGGAAACAGAAGTACTGCACCCCAGTAAATTTTCTGAAAGGTGGGTGAATGTGGCAAAAATGGCCCGAGTGATTGGGCTTTTTCTGTATATAAACCTGTAGGTTGAAGAAGAGAGCAAAAGGAAGAAAGGAGCACTTGCACAACATGCTCCTGGAGTTGAGGGTTGTTCTATCTACGGGGTATAAAACAACCCATTTGTAACGCGTCCCCCTCTATTGGGGATTTCGATTGTTGAATTTGTATGTTAACACTTTTTTACACGATTATATGTAAAATCCCCGCCATATGTCTTTGTATTGTCCCCTTTTCTTGTGCGCCCTTGTGGCAAATAAAGAAATATATATATTAAGACAACGCGATGGGCTTATAATAACGCTAGAAATAGCAGCCAAAAATCCCCGTCTAAATCAACTCTACAATGAAGGAGTTGTTAATATTAATTAAAAGGTTATTTATCTCTAATACATAGACATCTCAATGAATGGATAAAATATACAGATAAGATGTCGGAGAAGTAATATGTAAAATTGCTTTTATCAGTGATATTTTATCTGTATATTTTATCCA
The DNA here is from genome assembly GCA_964016885.1 of Eledone cirrhosa. Taxonomy (NCBI): domain Eukaryota; kingdom Metazoa; phylum Mollusca; class Cephalopoda; order Octopoda; family Eledonidae; genus Eledone; species Eledone cirrhosa. The sequence continues at coordinate 35,869,082 of OZ024743.1, forward strand.
TTCATTTAGATGTCTATGTATTAGAGATAAATAACATTTTAATTAATATTAATGGTAGAACTTACATTCTTATTTTTCGATCACTAAATTTTACAGAGAACATTAATCGAAAGATTAATATTGTTGGCAGAATTTAGTGACCGAGAAAATAGTGCTACAAGCGTAGCTTTTTGATTACGAGTAGACTCGATGGCGACAGTGGATGTGTCCTTCTCGACAGTAAAAAGCATATGTTTGTCGAGTTTAAACTTGGCGTACTCCAAAAATAGTTGTTTTTAAGTCTCTTATTGCCGCTACAGTTTCTTTTGAGAATGAAAAATGAGCATTTATGAGAGGTCTTATCATTTCAGAGAAGCGAGTAACCCATCGGGAATAATAAGCTAACCAACCCGTCATATGAGATAAAGATCATATATTAGTATGCAGGCATTTCCTAATGTAGAGTTAAATGTAAGGAGCCAGGGCATAGTTCGTTATGGCTAATTTAATGTAGATATATTTATCGTTATTCAGTGTAATATTAGATTTACGAGCAACTTTTAAGAATTAAAATAATTTTTTTGTCCTATTCCTCTTTGGTGTTGCCACATGGTGGCATCATCTAAATGGGTGGCGAAGCCTTCTAACTCGTTTTTACGAATAAAATAATCTTTAATCGACTGGAAACACGCAACACCGAGTTTTAACCCGAACCGAAGCTAAAAAGTATAAACTGAAACAATTGACCTTTTACCTGGAAAGTGATAATATGCTATCGTTGGTATACCAAGCAACGATATCGTTGGTGAACCAAGCAACACTGTGGTATAGTCTATTTAAGTCGTTAGTACTAAATATCTTATAAGAATATATTGCGTTAACTAAGTCGTAGATTTTTGGTGAATTTATTAATAGTTTCACTATAATCAACTACTAACCTACTTTTCTGGTTACCGTTAATGACATGTATTTGTGTTCGCCATAATCAATCACTTGGTTCTATGATGTTTTTTTTTTAGCATTCGATTCTCTTCCGATCGAATAAACTCACCATCAGATTATCTAAATTTAAGGAATCTCGTAGTTACATTTAAAAAAACAAACTGTTGACCGATTTATAGAAGACTGAGCAAATTGATTGATAGGAGTTCACAGAGCAGACCTCTATGTTCGATTAGCAGCTACTGAATTCTACTTCAACAGATGAACACCCAGAATAATGTTTGCACAGCAGCCAGGAAGTATGAAGAAATGTATTAGATCGTATAGCTGATCTTTTACACAGGCCCGTAGCCAGGTTTTGGTGCTTGGGTTGAGGTGAAGTTTCGGATTAAGCATAACACAGTAATATTGTTTCTAAATCTGGGGATGTACCATTGAAAAGTATATATATATACATATATATATATATATATAAATATATGTGCATTCCTACTCGTTACCAAGACTACCTAACGGCTTTTTCGTTTTCTTTTTTCATTTTCGTTTTTTTTTTTGTGTCTTTACTGGACATTCTTTCTGTTTCTCCACTGTGTTTCTGTCTCTTTTTGTACTCCAGATGAAGGGCTTAAGCCCGACTCCTCGAACTTTCTTTCCTCTTTCCAATATAAAGCGTGAAACTAATAAGACTTTTTGTACCTCTGTTTATTGTCTCCTTGAACTCTCTCTCTCTCGCTCTCTCTCTCCCCCTCTCTCTCTCTCTCTCTCTCTCTCTCACTCTCTCTATCTCTCTCTCTCTCTCTCTCTCTCTATATATATATATATATATATATATATATAGGAAAAGAGTCAGGACTCCGCCGGCTGAGCTCCGGCCGTTTCGACAGCTAGATCCGAGTACTCTGGTGCGTTATGGTCCACCTGGTATCTTACCACACCGTCTTTGTTTATATATATATATACATATATATATATATATATATATATATATATATATATATATATATATATATATATATATATATATATATATATATATATATATATATATATATATATATATATATATATATATATATATATATATATATATATATATATATATATATATATATATATATATATATATATATATATATATATATATATATATATATATATATATATATATATATATATATATATATATATATATACTGGCAGTATCGGTAGAGGGTCGGACGCCATGCTTTCCAACATAGTTATGTCCCTTTACGATCTGAGTTCAAATCCCACCGAGGCTGACTTTGCCTTTCATCCTTACGGGGTCGATAAAATAAAGTACCAGTAATGCACTGGGTAATTGCTGGCCCTGTGCCTAAAGTAGAAACAATTATTGTATATACATATATACAGACGGGTAGGTATCTCGGGACATATATTCTTAAATTGACAGGGAAAGGTGGTGTAAATGATAAAGAGCGAACGACGATGTTCTCAAGTCAGTGAAAAATACCCTTTAATCAAGAATGACCAAGTCAATCCGTCAAGTAAATCTTACATGATGACAAGCAGACGACACGGAATCATGCACATGGTTAGATAGAACGAGCTTTTTATTTGTCGAGAATGTCCAGCCTTGTAATCAAATGACTGAAGCAGACGATCGGTGTTTTTATAATATAATATCATATAATATGTTGTCCGGGCGATATATATGATCGACGGCAGTGTGGTGTTGGATCTGCTTCACATGAATAAAGATGTTCATCGACTAGAAAATACGATAAGCGATATCTTACCCTATGTGTAAAAACAGAAAGTGATAGGAGAGAGAGGATGGGAAGAGCTGGGTAGATATATGTAGAAGAAGAAGCCCGACACATATACTTATAATCATATATGCACTTAGAGAGAAAGAGAAAGTGATATATATACACGCATATAAAGTCAAATGCATACATACGCTCACAATGGAGGCGTTTACGTATTTCTCCTTGTCCGCCTCGTCTTGAAGAAAGCAATGAAAGATAAAGAAGTGAATAAGAAGAAGTCGGTGGGGGATGGGGGCCGTCGGCAGGAGGTAACAAAAGATAGCTGCTGCTCACTTAAGGCAGTATGGCATGGCAAAAAGGGCGTTAACGGAGGGACGGCTTTTGCTTTTGAATACAAGGGGTTCGCTGACAGCTGGGGCACACACACATGCGCCCGCATACATACACATACATATTCACACAGAAACGTACACGCACACAAACTCATATATAAATGCATATATACGTGCTTATATATATATATATAAACGTTTGGAGTATATATATATATATATTGTCTTAATTAGTAATATGCCACCTATATATATATATATATATATATATATATATATATATATATATATATATATATATTGTCTTAATTAGTAATATGCCACCTATATATATATATATATATATATATATATATATATATAAATATATATATATATAGGCAACATATTACTAATTAAGACAAGTAAGGCCATTATTCAACTTAGTACTCAATACTAAGCAAAGTAGAGTGTAGATATTATGGAATGTTATATATATCCCCCCTCTCTCTCTCTCACACACACATACACACACATACACACACAAACACACATATATAAATGTTGTTGTTACTGTGGAGTCTCTCCTGTGTACTGACAAAGTCTAGCCTGGTGAGCCTAAGAGTATATAGGTGAAGGTCCAAAGTAACAAGACTCAAGGTTATACATACTTTACTTATAATTACAAAATTTGGGACAACAGAAGCTAACAATTTTGTAATTTTATTTATCTGTCAAGTGTCTTGATCTGACAATGTTGAAACCCCAAAAATGTCATCGTAGAAGAGGTAATTCGTGGCAGAATCGTTAGAGCGTTGAACAAAATGCTTAGCTGGATTTGTTTCGGCTATTTACGTTCTGAATTCAAATGTTGCCGAAGTCAGCTTTGCCTACCTTCTTTCCGGTGTCGGTAAAATAAAGTGCCATTTAAGTCCTGGGTCAATTTAATCGACATTCCCTCCTTCAAGGATATCTATCTATCTATCTATCTATCTATCTATCTATCTATCTATCTATCTATCTATCTATCTATCTATCTATCTATCTATCTTACTGAAGGAATTACGAAAGGTTTACAGGAGCGAAGCTGAACCGGGACAAGTCCATCGGTTTGCAACTCGGATCGTGGAGAGGCAAACCGATGCCTTCCGATGGCGTCGTCGGACGCTGGACGGAAGGACCGGTAAAGCTGCTCGGGGTCTGGCTTGGTCCGGACCTCCAGGTGGAGAAGAACTGGAACGAGGTGACGGCCAAGGTGTTTGCAGTCACCCAGAAGAGGGCCGAGTGCAAACTATCCTTGAAAGGTCGAGCGGAGGTGGCGAACACTTTTATAGCGTACGTCATCTACTACCGCTTGAACGTCGTGCCTTGACCAGCCAAAACGCTCACCAAAATTGAGCGCGCGCTCTTCCAATTCCTTTGGAAGAAGCGGGCTCCTTTGGTGAGAAGATCTATCTGCTGCCAACACCCTTCCAACGGAGGGCTGGGGATGCCGTGGTTGACGATGCGCAAACACGCGCTCAGGCTGCGGCATCTCTACGTATTCCTCACCGGACAACCGGTGTAGGCCCCGTTCGTGAGGCGAGCCTTCTCACGACTCGTCTCGCTGACCGAGCTGCAGTCCTGGGTCAAGCAAAGACCTAGGAAAATGGGCGACTGGCACATCGAATGTGCTCAGGCGCTCACAGCCCTCTGGCAGGCGGACCCGGCGATCAGTGGAGACTCCACTTCGTCATTCTATAGAGGGTTGATCCGCAGCAAGTTGATCGGAGAAGCTCTAGGCGTAGAGGAAGACGAACTGGCCAGTCTGTTCGGTAGGACCTTCCGCCCGCCCGAGACCAATGGACAACTTCCAAAAGTCCCTGGCCTGGCAGTGCTACCGAGGAGCTCAACCAGTTCGAGACAAGCTCTACAGACATGGGCGCCCGGGCAGGGACCATTCGAGAAAGATCTGTCCGAGATGCGTGCGAGACGAAGAAACCGTCGCGCACGCATTCATACACTTCCCGGGTGTCACCGACCTGTGGGGCTATGTAGAACGATTATGTCGCGGGTGGGACCAATCCGGTTGACCACCGAGTCCATTGTCATGATCAAACCGCCACCCTCCTTCAAAAACGAAGGAGAGGCGGTTTTCCTTTGTGTGATAGCTATGGCGAAAGAGGTTGTATGGTGGACGAGGTTAAAAGGGCTGAGGTCAGATACCTTTCTCTCCGGCCAACAACTGATTTTTTTTTTCAAATACCACTTTGGAAGCAGAATCAGGATGGAGAAAGAGGTGCTGTACCCCAGCAAGTTTTATGAAAGGTGGGTGAAAGTGGCGAGAATGGCCCGAGTGAATGGGCCTTCTCTCTATATCAGCCTGTAGGTTGAGGAAAAGGAGGAAGAGAGGAAAGGGGTACAAACTCTTCGTACTCCTGGAGATGAGGGTTTCACATTTTTTCGGGGGTATGTGTTACCCTTATGAAATGTCTCCTCCTATTGGGGATTAACTTTTCAATTGCATTTGTGATAATATTTTACACGTTTTTATTGTATGTAAACTTACCCCTTTGTATTTGTCCCCTTCTTTTGTGCCCCTGTGGCTAATAAAGAAACATATCTTTCTATCTATCTATCTATCTATCTATCTATCTATCTATCTATCTATCAATCTATCTTCAGGGCTGTCTCTCTCCCTCTGTTGTATTACTCGACCTTCTCTTTCATTCCCTCTTTCCCCCTCATACTCCTTTCCTCTCTCTCTGTCAGTCTCTTTCTCTCTCCCTTTCCTTCTCTGCTTCAATATCTCTCTTTTCTACTCATTCACTTTCTCCCTTTCTCCCTTTCTCTGAAACGGCATCACTCTTTACTCTAAGTATATAGAGTATATATATATATATATATATATATATATATATATATTTTATCATATGTAACCCATGTGCAAGCATGCAGTATTCTTCTTCTTCTCATGTGTGTGTGTGTGTGTGTGTGTGTGTGTGTGTGTGTGTATATATATATATGTATATATATATATATATATATATATATATATATATATAAAACACGAGAAGAAGAAGAATACTGCATGCTTGCACATGGGTTACATATGATAAAAATAGTCCTTCGTCAGTGATTTTCCAACCATCATTGGTATTTCATCGCATTAATATATATATATATAAAATAAAGTACCAGTAATACACTGGGTAATTGCTGGCCTTGTGCCAAAAGTAGAAACAATTAATATATATATATATATATATATATATATATATATATATTGTGAAGGCGTGTGGCTGAGTGGTTAGAGAATTGGATTCGCAATCGTAAGGTTGTGAGTTCGATTCCTGGACCAGGCGATGCGTTATGTCCTTGAGCAAGACACTTTATTTCACGTTGCTTCTTCTACCTGGAGTTGCGACCGATAGATAGTATTAGCAATCGGAAAGACCAACGGAAACATTGTTCCCTCGGTCTGATTTGACGAAGGTCGATCGTCTTTAAGAATATATGTGTGTGTGTGTGTGTGTGTGTGTGTCTGTGTATGTGTGTGTGTTTGTGTGTATGAGTATACCCTATAGCAAGTTTCCATTGTCCAAAATATGGTATTTAGTGGATCAATAATTATTTGACCTACCTGCTAGTAAACAAATCTAATTATGCAAATCGGATTTACCGATTTACTGTTGTGGCGATATAAATATCTTCAAGCTATGTCTGTTCGTCTCAGTCCTTCAGTTAATCTCTCTCTCTCTCTCTCTCTCTCCCTCTCTCTCTCTTTATATATATATATATTATATATATATATGAGTGAACACAAAAAGGAGTATATAGCCACATACAGTCCCACAACATGACCATAACCTTCATTCTTGCCTTTTTTTTTGTAGGACAATCAAAGCAATAACTTGTATCGATCCTGTGAAGAACATATGTGGTTTGTATGTGGTGAGACTGTATCGATTTCAGAGATTAGTCACAGCTTGAAAGGTGTTACGCGATAGTGATTCCCGTGGATTGTAACAGACAACATCCTTTATAACTAGAAGAATATTCACGCTTCATAAAAGACAACACCCATTACAAATTTGTTTGGGGACCTCTATGTGTTATAAAAATTTTAAAATGACACCTTGTACCGAAAGTACATTGTCTCTGTAAGGAGAAACGTTCTTCTATTTTGAAAACAACGCTCTATTTACAATAATAAACATCAATATTAAAACTCACAAGGACGGGCGCTGGTATTTCTGTGTGGTTAAGAAATACAGGTTTGATTTCACTGCTCAATACCTTTATCAAGTGCTTCTTCCTTAGCCACAGGTTCAGTTTATGGTTATCTCATGAGTGGAATTTAATATATATATAGTATTGCTAATAGCTTTCTCCGTTTATGTATTTATGTATATATATATATATATATATATATATATTCGACCTCACTGCAATATTGACCTCGTAAGGTTGAAAGGCAAAGCTAACCTCGGCCGGATTTGAACTCAGACCGTAAAGGGCCGTAACTCTGTGCTGAAAAGCATCATAATAATTATTTCTACTTTAGGCACAAGGCCAGCAAATACCCAGTGTATTACTGGTACTTTATTTTATCGACCCCGTAAGGATAAAAGGCAAAGTCAACCTCGGCGGGATTTGAACTCAGATCGTAAAGGGACGTAACTATGCTGGAAAGCATGGCGTCCGACCCTCTACCGATACTGCCCAATTCACCGCATCATAATAATAACATCAATAAGAAGAACGACGGCAATAATATTGTTTTCTAACAGGCATATGGCCAGAAATTTTGCGGTGAGGGGAATGTCAATTATGTCTGTTCCAATACTTTACTGGTACTTGATTTTACCGACCCAAATAGGATGAAAGGCAAAGTTGACCAAAGCAAGGTTTGAATTCAGAAATAATACTGTTAAGAATTTGTCGGACATTCTTACGACTCAGTCCATCCAATAATAATAATAATAATAATTTCTTTATTGTCTACCTTTCCATTTTAAAGGAAGGTGGTGAGGTGATCTTCCCGAAGCATCCAGTTGGATGCCGAGACCATCCTAATAATTGTTTCTACTTTTAGCACAAGGCCAGCAATTATCCCAGTGTATTACTGGTACTTTATTTTATCGACCCCGTAAGGATGAAAGGAAAAGTTAACCTCGGCGGGATTTGAACTCAGACCATAAAGGGATGTAATTCTTTGCTGCAAAGCATGACTCCCGACCTTCTACCGATACTGCCAAACCATCCTAATAATAATAACGATGATCAACACACAATACAGTTCACACTATTTCATTTGACAATTTCGTCGTCAGAAGTCTGATGTAAAAACAACTAAAAGTAACAAATACAAAAAACAAACAAACAAACAAAAAAACAAAACAAAACAAAACAAAACAAACAAAACAAACAAAACAAACAAAACTAGGAATCGTTATTTATTGGTTAATGACAAAAATACCACCACTATCAGCAACACAAACACCAAATTCCACCGCCACCCACTTATTAAATTTTGTCAATCTATCTCCGGAGAAATTTTATTGTAAGTGATTCATATTGATACAGCAGCTGGAGAATCTAATAATGATTTTATTTTACATTATAAAAACATATATGACAAAAGAAGAGCATTACAAGAAATCCCATATTTACGAACGTACCCTTTACAATTACTGATTTCCCAAGCACCCCCCCATTATTGCCGCCCCTCCAATTATTTGGGACCCGAGAGTGCCACCAAACTCTCCCCCTCTCTATATCTACTACACGGAACTCCATTCCAATCCCCTTCTCTATATCAATTAACACCAAACTCTCCCCTTCTAAATATCTACTACATGGAACTCTCTTCTAATTCACCTCTCTATATCAATTAACACCCAACTCCCCACCTCTCTATATCTAATATACAACACACTCTCCCAACCCCCTCTATATCAATTACCACCAAACCTCCACCCCATATATCCACTCCACCCCCACCATACCCTCACCAAACCTCCACCACCTCACCACCACCCCATCACTACCGCCACCCCCACACTACCTCCCACACCAATACCCCCCCCCACACCATCCCCCCACACAATACCCCACACACCACCACCACCACCACCACCACCACCTCTACCAGAAGCTGTTGCAGCTATAAAATGTAACCTGAAAAGGAAAATATTCAATACAAAATATGGAACCTGCTGTTTCCATGGGAAGATATATATATATATATATATATATATATATATATATATATATAGATAGATATATAGATATATAGATAGATATATAGATAGATATATAGATATATAGATAGATAGATAGATAGATAGATAGATAGATAGATAGATAGATAGATAGATAGATAGATAGGTAGATAACTTTCTTTATTTGCCACAGGGGCGCATGATAGATTGATAGATAGATAGATAAATAGATAGATAGATAGATAGATAGAGAAATAATTAGGTTGAGAGAGAGAGAGGGGGTCCGATCCTTTGTCATGCTTTAGACAGGTAAAAACTCCCACGACAGTAAGTAAAGAAACCTGTTTCAGCTATTATATTTCAATGTCGTGATGAAAAGATATCATTTTGATAGCGTTTCCCTCACGACACTGAAACAGAATACATCCGTTAGAACGAACTGATCTTTCAGTAAATTAGCTCTATCTATCTATACTCTTTTATTCTTTTACTACTCTCAGTCATAAAACTGAGGCCTTGATTTAGTCGATTATATGGACCCAAGTACATACTTTTTTAAGCCTGGCTCTTATTGTATGGAGCTTTTTGTTTAGCTGAACCACTAAGTTACGGAGTATAAACACAGACATACATGTAAATATAATTGTTTCTACTTTTGGCAAAAGGCCAGTAATTACCCAGTACATTACTGGTACTTTATTTTATCGACCCCGTAAGGATGAAAGGCAAAGTTAACCTTGGCGATATAGACACGGACACACACTCATATATATATATATATATATATATATATATATATATATATATATATATATATATATATATATATATATATATATATATAAGTTGTAATAAAATGAAAACGAAATTTCATTTCTCACTCTTAGTACGGCACTTACTTAAATGTAAGTATGTATGTATACGTACATACATATATGTATACAGACGTACAGTAGCATGCATATATATATATATATATATACATACAGGTACACATACATATATGTACGTATCAGTTTAGCGGACGCTTATTATAACGCCCGCTTTGCAACCAGAAGGGTATACGGTGCTGATGATAGCTAACAAGCTTGAAACTAGTACATCGTTCCTGTGTCAGTGTTGAACAAAAAGGTGACGTGGTTGCCTTAACACTGTACGGCATAAATCCAGGCTGTTCAGTTTGTTTACAAACGAACAAAGCGGGCGTTATAATAAGCGTCCGCTAAACTGATACGTACATATATGTATGTGTACCTGTATGTATATATATATATATATATATATATATATATATGCATGCTACTGTACGTCTGTATACATATATGTATGTACGTATACATACATACTTACATTTAAGTAAGTGCCGTACTAAGAGTGAGAAATGAAATTTCGTTTTCATTTTATTACAACTTATCGTTCTCGGTACGCCTGGCCGAACTCACTCGATATGCAAATTAGGCTGCTCAGCCGTTAATTTTCATAAGGAATTTTAATTTTAATTTTAATTGTAATTTTAGTCTTAATAATTTTTAATTCTTTATTTTTTATTTCTTTAATTTTTTATCTCTTTTTTAAAAATTACTTATGTTTTAAAAATTACTTATCTCTTATAAATTATTTTTAAAAAATGTTCTCAAATTTTTAATATTTTTTCAATATCTTTTATTAGATTTATAACCACTAACTGATTCTGGCTAAATATATCTTTCAACAATTATACTTATTTTGACTAAATAGTCTCATACTAACGAATAAATAAACAAAACTGGAGTTTTTCCGTATCTTCCCATTTTAAAATATATAAATATAAATATTCTTATTAACTCAGTTAATTTAATTTAATTTAACTTAATATTTACTTACATTAAATACAAAACCAATATCCCTCATAACTCATTAAAAAAATTATCTATAACACGATATACCCATCTATTCATTTATTTATCTATTTATCTATTTATTTATCTATTTATTTATTTATTTATTTATCTAACTACTTATAACAGAAAATATTATATTAGAAACGAATTTTAAACAACTAATAATCGTAAATACACGTACTATTAGATATATACTTAGAATATATTTCCCCCAAATTAACGTTATATGAGTTTTATTCATCTTCTCTTGTCTATTTCTTCTCACTATCTCTCTCGTAATATTTTTTTATCTTTATCCCCTTATATTTTTTCTCTCTCTCTTTCTCCAGTGTCATTTAAATAAACGTTTATTTTTCAATTATTTACATATTCTTTTGCGTATTCACACATAATTTTGAATAATCCCTAATATATTTCCACTATCCAGTAAATTTCCAACCGATAAGGTATGATTTTCATGGGTATGTCTCTATTTATAAAACAAACTTTGTATTTCATCTGATGAAAGCGTACCAATGTTGTCTTGGTTACCCTTGAAATATATATAATAAAATAAATATGGTTTTATAAATATAGTTTCCATTTATTTAATATCATTGTATATATATATATATATAATTATGTAATAAACAACATAAGACAATTATTGCATTTATCAAAGGTGTCACGAAGACAGACGAGCTCACCTAAGACGTCTGAAATCGCTCATCAGAATGAAAATTTAAATTTTCATTAAATTTTGATTCTGATTGGCGAATATGCAAATGAATATGTAAATAATTGAAAAACAACCGTTTATTTAAATGACACTGGAGAAAGAGAGAGAGAAGAAATATAAGTGGATAAAGATAAAAAATATTACGACAGAGATAGAAAGAAGAAATTAACAAGAGGATGAATAAAACCTCATATAACGTTAATTTTGGGGAAATATATTCTAAGTATATATCTAATAGTACGTGTATCTACGATTAATTAGTTGTTCAAAATTCTTTTCTAATATAATATTTTCTGTTATAAGTATATAGAAAAATAAATAGATAGAAAATAAATAAATAAATAAATAGATAAATAGATAAATAGATAAATAGATAAATAAATGAATAGATGGGTATATCGTGTTATAGATAATTGTTTTAATGAGTTATGAGGGATATTGGTTTTGTATTTAATGTAAGTAAATATTAAGTTAAATTAAATTACGTTAACTGAGTTAATAAGAATATTCATATTTATATATTTTAAAGTGGGAAGATACGGAAAAAACTCCAGTTTTGTTTATTTATTCGTTAGTATGAGACTATTTAGTCAAAATAAGTATAAATGTTGAAAGATATATTTAGCCAGAATTAGTTAGTGGTTATAAATCTAATAAAAGATATTGAAAAAATATTAAAAATTCGAGAAAATCTTTTAAAAAAATAATTTATAAGAGATAAGTAATTTTAAAAAAATAAGTAATTTTTAAAAATAGATAAAAAAATTAAAGAAATAAAAAATAAAAAATAAAAAATAAAAAATAAAAAATAAAAAATAAAAAATAAAAAATAAAAAATAAAAAATAAAAAATAAAAAATAAAAAATAAAAAATAAAAAATAAAAAATAAAAAATAAAAAATAAAAAATAAAAAATAAAAAATAAAAATAAAAAATAAAAAATAAAAATAAAAATAAAAATAAAAATAAAAATAAAAAATAAAAAATAAAGAATTAAAAATTATTAAAATTAAAATTAAAATTAAAATTAAAATTAAAATTAAAATTAAAATTAAAATTAAAATTAAAATTTAAAAAAAATTAGAATTATATA
>OZ024743.1:35886960-35899460 GCA_964016885.1 Eledone cirrhosa
TATGTATATATATATATATATATATATATATATATATATATATATATATATATATATATATATATATATATACATATATATTATATACACATGTGTATACAAACATACATATATAAATACATACATACACATTTACATTATACACACATACACACATACACACATACACACACATATATATATACACGTATGTATACTTACATGCATACATATATACATACATGCATATATACATACATGCATACATGCATACATACACATATACATACATGCATAATACATACATACATATATGCGTGTGTCTCTCTCTCTCTCTCTCTCTCTCTCTCTCTCTCTCTCTCTCTCTCTCTCTCTCTATATATATATATATATATATATATATATATATATATATATATATATATATATATGTATATATATATATATATGATGGCTGCCCCCTCGTTATCGAGTATGGCCATTGCATGATATACCATTATTAATAATTATTAATTAATTCTATCGTGAAATGCCTATGCGTGAAGATATTTTTTAAAGTGAGGAAAGACTGTGCACTGAGCCAATCCCACTCTCTGAGCGACAGTAGCTATAACCTGTAAAGAAGAAGAGATCAACATCATCGGTAACCACTGAGCCGCAGGTTTTATATTGGAGTTATCCCAGTTTCCTGAGATACCTTCTCCTAGAAGAATGCTCTGACAAAGGCTAGGGGTCCTTCACTACAAGTGGTTTAACGTGCGGTACATATGTATATACATATTTACACACATTTGGATGGCCGTTGACTCTTATGATTTCTTCCGCCCTTTATATATATATATATATATATATATATATATATATATATATATATATACAGGGTGCGGACGATATTTGTTCGCAAGATTACTCTCTAGGAAAAAAATAACACACTTTTATTTTTTAAGATATATTTATCAAACTTGGGTCAGTTTGTCCTCATGACTTACTCTTTCGATCTCACTGGATAAACCCGCCATTGGCTTTGATGACGGCCTCTAGGCCGCGTCGGAACCGGCTACAGGCCTTCGTCACTGTCCCCTGACTTAGGCCCCTAAAGGCACTTGTGATCCTGGCCTTCAGATTGTCTTTCGTATTGCAGCTAGATCTGTTGGTGTCTCGTTTCACTGCCTCCCACACAAAGATATCGAGGGGGTTGCAGTCAGGCGAGCTAGGAGGCCAGATGTCAGGTGAAGTATGGTCGACGAAGTTCTCTGACAGCCAGGCTTGGGTCTTTCGGCTGGTATGACAGGGCGCCGAGTCTTGCTGCCACACGTACGGACTACCCTCAGCTACCTGGTCGATCCAGGGCTTTACTACCTCGCTCAGAACGCGGATGTAGCCATCGGTGTTCAGCTTGAGGCCCTCAAGGAAGAGGTGAGGTGGCATGACGTCACCTTGACTGCTGACGACACCTAAGACCAATGTTGTTGCTGGAAACTTTGTCTGCATGACTCTGGGCACGTCTTTGGATTAGACAGCGAGCCACCTGATCTTCTGCTCTTATTTGTCCTCCCGGCGCGGATTCCAAGAAGAACTCCGTGTCTCTTCCACAAATTTGGAGGTTCAAAATTATTCATAATCAATTATTCTGAAAATAAATAATGGAAATATAGTCACTGTTTTTATGAGGACAAGAGTGACAACGGAAGTAAAAAATTTTGCATAAAATTACCAGTTGAAAATTGCGAACAAATATCGTCCACACCGTGTATATATATAAATATATATATATATATATATATATATATATATATATATATATATATATATACACAATGATATTAAATAAATGGAAACTATATTTATAAAACCATATTTATTCTATTATATATATTTCAAGGGTACCAATATTTTGGTACGCTATCATCAGATAACATACGAAGTGTGTCTTATAAATTTTGACATAACCAAGGAGAATATACCTCAACGGTTCAAGTTATCCTTGGACTATCCAAGGATACGTTTCAAGTAAAGGCGGTCTATGTCACTGTTGATGTGGAAGTTTCCGGTGTTGTTTAGCATTTTTCGAGTTCCAACATCAACTGCTCGGATTTCGTCTATCGTCCAATTGAGTATTCCAAACGTTGGTGTTAGAACAGGCACAGCAAACACATTGTGAGCCACTGTTTTGTTTTGCGGAGAGAGTTCCGATGACCAGATCTTTCTTAATCGGATGTAGTATTCCCTGGTTACGCGTTCTTTATTACAGATACCATTATAGGATATGTTCTCATCTATCCCCAGGTATCTGTAGCAGTCCTCATCAGATATCAGTGAAACAGTTAGGCCATTGATGACAATGTTGCTAGATTGGGTTGTTGTTTTTCCCCGCTTTACAGTCATGTATGAGCATTTATCTTGGCCAAACTCCATTCCTGTATCCTTTGAGAACGTTGTAACCAGGTCCAGATTTTTCTTCATCCCATCCATGTTCTTGGCATAGAGTTTCAGATCGTCCACAAAGAAATTATGGGTTAGGTTCGTATTTCTGTCCTCCTGTGAGCCAATGATGTATCCCTCACATTTCTTGAGTAGAAAGGACAAGGGGTTTAATGACAAGGTGAATAATATCACAGAGAGACTGTCCCCCTGAAATATACACCTGCGATATTTTATTTTATCAGTGAAAATAAAGTCCTCCGTCTCTGTCTTTAACCTTAGTTGTTCAGCACATCCACAAACCCCTTTCTTTCCAGCTGCTTGTTCATCTGTGATGATGTTATTATTTTCACAGTAATCTTGGAGGAATAAGTTCAGACAGACTGTATACATCTTATACATCAAGTTCTGGCATGCAATGGGTCGGTAGTTTTTTGCCAAGTGGGTGTCTTTGTTCTTGGGGACCAGTAATGTTTGTGCTAATGTCAACCATTCTGGTATAAGTGTATCTCCCTTAAGAACTTGTTGGTAGAGGTCAGTAAGATACCTCCGATAGAATATCAGTTTTTTGTACCAGTAGCCGACAATCATGTCTCTTTCTGGTGTTTTCTTATGTTGGAGTTTTCCTATCACAGTTTCAAGGGTACCCTCACTTATTTCGTATATTTTTGTTGTAGTGTAGGAGCATTAGTTCTTTCGGATTTCTCTAACCACACTGCATCTTGGTTGAAATTCTTCTTTTCACCCCAAAAGGAATCTATGTCTTTCTGAGATGGGGCCTCAGTGACACTTATTATTTTGCCCTTTATATCTCTATAGACTGATGTTTGGTTTCGTCTGAATCTTTTATTAAACACTTTTCTCTCATCTACCTTCTTCAGGTATCGACGTTTTTCGCTAACAGCTCTCAATTCTTGTTTGGAGTCTCTATTTTATTGTTCACTCTTTGTTGGTGAGGAGTGAGGTTTTTCTGTGTTTGTTTGCATGTAAGGCGCATTGTCACATATCCTATATTTTTTCGTAGGTCAGCAATCTTTTTTTCTATTTTAGTTATATATGATGGTATTTTTGGTGGAGTTCTGTTCTTGTTAATATCTCTGCTATCACCAAGATAATGCTTCACTGTCGTTGCTAAGGCATATAAACAGGCGTTGATTTGCCAAAATGTTGGGGTTTTTATCTGTCGTAAATATTCATCCCCTATTTCTTTAATAACACGTAATATTTCATTATTTGGTTTTTTATTAAACATTGACGTTTTAATACGTTCAGCAAGAGAGATATTTATACATGAATTCATTTCTCTCTAGAAGATTTCGTTGAGGGAAAATTTCAATTGTTTATACTTTTGATTATTATCATTATCGATAGTATTTTCCACAACAGTCGAGGTAGACTCGGATGGTACACGTGGTGTCAAATTTCTTGGATTATTATTATTTCTTCGATTATTATTATTATCGATAGTGTTTTCCCCAGCATTCGAGGTAGACTTAGATGGTACAAGTGGTGTCAAGTTTCTTACAGGCATAGTTGTTTCAAGGCACTGTTCGACCTAGCTGCTAGGAGTTCTAGTAGCATGGCGACCTGTAGCACGTGTTGTTGATCCCATGTTTGGTGTGAGGGACTTACAATTAATAACATTTATCTTATTTTTACGTTCAACAAACGTCGCTTGTTGGCGTAATTGTTTCGCTGTGATATAATTTAGCTCTGGGTGTATTTCGTCCCAGTGTAGCTTCATTCCGTTCATATAGCCAATGGAGGGATTGTTTTTTGCCATTTTATAACAATTAAATAAATCATTATTAAGTTCGCAACTCCAAGAGAAATGCGATTTATAATTTCGGTTTCTTCTGTAGCTACAACTGTATAAAGTTTGTTTACCTTCCTTGTTATTTGTCTTCGGTACTTCCTTAATTTTGTTGTTGATGTTTTGTTCAGCCATGCTGTTTGTAGCAAATCCTTGTAAAATGAATTATGTATTTAGTCGGATATCTCTACGAATTCGAATAAAAGGTGTCTTCAGAAGATATAGTTATCTGACTGTATATGTATGTATGTATGTATGTATGTATGTATGTATGTATGTATGTATGTATGTATGTATGTATGTATGTATGTATGTATGTATTATGTCAGGTCACCAGTTGGTGTTACTGGTAACATGTATCCCAGTACAACCTGTCTCATGGTCGGGTCGTTGGCGACTAAACTAGCAACCCCACCAAGGTTTCTTGGTGAGGAGGGTGACTTTGGACATCCTGCAGGACTAAAAACAAAACCTGTCAAAGGGCAAAGGAGCTCTTAAGAGTCAATGGCCATCCAAAATCACTGGGAGAGATCACCCCTTAGCCTTTGTTAAGGCAGAATTCTAGGAGAAGGAAAACTCTGACATAACACCTGCAACCCTGATGGTATCCAATGATGTTGACTTGTTCTTCTTTTTGGTAAATATCATCTTGGTTAAGAGAGTGGGACTGGCTTTGTGCAGTGCCTTTGCTCACTATAAAAGCTTCACGGCACAGGTATTGCTTTATATCTGGAGATCTCTCTGCACTTGTCGTCACATGGTACCATGGGCCCAGCACCGTGTCAATAATTGTCACAAGAGTTGTGTTTGTACCAGAGTTTTCAAGTCGCTGGCTGGACTAAATATCACACTCGTTCAGCGCATCGGTAGGGTTCTCCTACATGGATATAAAGTAGTGGCCGTACTCGAAAACGAGTTGGCAGCCACCATGTATGTATGTATGTATGTATGTATGTATGTATGTATGTATGTATGTATGTATGTGTTATATCAGAGTTTTCCTTCTCCTAGAATTCTGCCTTGACAAAGGCTAAGGGGGTCATCTCTCCCGGTGGTTTTTAATGGTATCCAATGATGTTGACTTGTTCTTCTTTTTGGTAAATATCATCTTAGTTAAGAGAGTGGGACTGGCTTTGTGCAGTGCCTTTGCTCACTATAAACGCTTCACGGCACAGGCATTGCTTTATATCTGGAGATCTCTCTGCACTTGTCGTCACATGGTACCATGGGCCCAGCACTATGTGTCAATAATTGTCACAAGTGTAGTGTTTGTACCAGAGTTTTCAAGTCGCTGGCTGGACTAAAAAGTCACACTCGTTCAGCGCATCGGTAGGGGTTCTCCTACATGGATATAAAGTAGTGGCCGTACTCGAAAACGAGTTGGCAGCCACCATGTATGTATGTATGTATGTATGTATGTATGTATGTATGTATGTATGTATGTATGTATGTGTGTGTGTGTGTGTGTATGTATGTATGTATGTATGTATGTATGTATGTATGTATGTATGTATGTATGTATGTATGTATGTATGTCGGGTCACTCTTGAGTGCTACTGGTAACATGTAACGCAGTACAACCTGTCGCTTGGTTGAGTCGCCGGCAACTAAACCGGCAACCCCACCAAGTTTACTTGGTGAGGAGGGTGATTTTGGACACCCTGCAGGACAAAAAACAAAACCTGACAAAGGGCGGAAGAACACATAAAGGTCAACGGCCATCCCAAAGTGTGTAAATATGTATATACACATGTACCGCGCGGTTAAACCACTGGGAGTGAAGGACCCCTAGCCTTTGTCAGGGCATTCTTTTAGGAGAAGGCAACTCAGGAAACTAGGATAACTCTGATATAAAACCTGCGGCTCAGTAGTTACCGATGATGTTGATCTTTTCTTCTTTTCGGGTTATAGCTACTGTCGCTCAGAGAGTGGGATTGGCTCAGTGCACAGCATTGCACGATAGAATTAATTAATAATTATTAATAATGGTATATCGTGCAATGGCCATACTCGATAACGAAGGGGCAGCCATCATGTATATATGTATCTATGTGTGTATGTATGTATGCATGTATGTATGTGTGTATGTATGTATGTATGTATGTATGTATGTATGTATGCATATATGTATGTGTGTATGTATGTATGCATGTATGTATGTGTGTATGTATGTATGCATGTATGCATGTATGTATGAATGCATATATGTTTGCATGTATGCATATTTGTATGTATGCATGTATGCATGTATGTATGCATGTATGTATGTATGCATGTATGTATGCATGTATGTATGCATGTATGTATGTATGCACGTATGTATGTATGTATGTATATATGTTTAGAAAGAGAGCGAGAGAAGCGTGTAGAAAGAGAGAGAGAGAGAAGGTGGTAGAATGAGAGAGAGAGAAGGAGAGAGAGAGAAGGTGTAGAAAGAGAGAGAGAAAGAGAGTGAGAGAAGGGGGTAGAAAGAGGGAGAGAGAGAAGGGGTAGAAAGAGAGTGTGAGAGAGAAGGGGGTAGAAAGAGGGAGAGAGAGATGGGGTAGAAAGAGAGAGTGAGAGAAGGGGGTAGAAAGAGGGAGAGAGAGAAGGGGTAGAAAGAGGGAGAGAGAGAAGGAGGTAGAAAGAGGGAGAGAGAGAAGGGGGTAGAAAGAGAGAGAGAGAGAGAGAAGGGGGTAGAAAGAGGGAGAGAGAGAAGGGGGTAGAAAGAGGGAGTGGGAGAAGGGGTAGAAAGAGAGAGAGAGAGAGAGAGAAGGGGGTAGAAAGAGAGTGTGAGAGAGAAGGAGGTAGAAAGAGGGAGAGAGAGAAGGGGGTAGAAAGAGAGAGAGAGAGAGAGAGAATGGGGTAGAAAGAGGGAGGGAGAGAAGGGGTAGAAAGAGGGAGAGAGAGATCCGAATATGCATGTAATAATCATCCATATAATATGTACATAATCTTTTCTTTTTCCCGCTCTCTCGCTTACACACACACACACACATATATATACGTATTTATATATATATTACATTTGTATGTATATATACACATATGTATATATACATACATATATACACACACATATATATATATGCATACATATACGTACATATATACGCAACACACACACACATATATATATATACGTATATATATATATATATATATATACATACATATATATATATATATATATATATATATATATATATATATATATATATACATATATATATATATATATATATATATATATACTCTAGGGCATATTCCATTGGTGTGTGAGAGGAGGAAGGCAGCATTAAGGACATATGCTGTAAAAGGGAGAAAGATAGCTTTGATGTTAAAACAATTAATCGACATTCTTTTGATTAAGGTCAAGCGCCACCATTAAAGCTTGTCTCATGTTTATGTACAGGAGTCACTACTGAGCCCACTCTATAACTTCATACATCACTCCTTAATTTTATTTTCCTTGGTCTATCATCCGTTTCTCTCTCTCTCTCTCTCTCTCTCTCTCTCTCTCTCTCTCTCTCTCTCTCAATCTTTCTCTCCCCCTCTCTCTCTCACTCACTTTCCCCCTCTCCCTCTCGCCCTCTCTCTATCCCTGTTTTTATCACTCTTTCACATTCATAATACCACTTCCGGTTCGATTACATGACTATTTCTTTAACATTTTCATGCAACACACAAGATTTCTCTCTCTCTCTCTCTCTCTCTCTCTCTCTCTCTCTCTCTCTCTCTCTCTCTCTGTCCCCCCTCTCTCTCTCTCCACACATACACACACATACGAGTTCTTTCCCTTGATTACCGTTTCTAG
Source organism: Eledone cirrhosa (assembly GCA_964016885.1). Taxonomy (NCBI): domain Eukaryota; kingdom Metazoa; phylum Mollusca; class Cephalopoda; order Octopoda; family Eledonidae; genus Eledone; species Eledone cirrhosa. The sequence goes on from OZ024743.1 coordinate 35,894,970, forward strand.
ATTTCAACACCTCTAAATAACGAGGATAACCTTAGTCGTCTGAAGCTTTTTCTATTCACCATATTTCGAGATTCTACTGAATTTTCTGCTGTTACAATATATATATATATATATGGGGAGGTATATATGTGTTTGTGTGTGGCTGTGTTTGTCTGTGTGCATGTTTGTGTGTGGTGTGTGTGTGTGTGTGTATGCATGTGTGTGTGTGCTTGTGCGTATGTATGTATTAAGAAGGGTTTCCTAACTCTAGCTGTCAAACCGAAAATTCCCAAGGCACTCATCACCTCCAGAGTTGGGTTGTATGACAAATCGTTCCCCTTAAGTTCCACTATGACACTCCTGCCGAAGGTATTGGATTGAAGACGGAAAATTACGAAGGCTAATTCCAGGAGAACACTAGTGCAATTGGCAATTTCCTGAATGGTGTGTCCACAGAACATCTCTGGAAAATGTTCATCACACACACTAAAATAACACCGCTGAACGCTTCCTTGTGATTCTTAAATCACCCATCGTACTCTGAAACAGCCGATTGCAAAGTTTAAGTTCCAAAGCACCAGCCGAGTCATCCTGTGGTACATCTCTATTGAAATATAAGTCATGGTTAGTGGAGCACTGCGTAGAACATTTCAAGTTCCTTAACCAGATTAAAGCTGTGAACCCAGCAGACAATGAGATAATTTTGTGAAATTCCCGTCATGTGATATCATTATGAGTCACCGATGTTTGTTGAATTTAGTGCTGCCATGAAAGTGTTAAGGAATCAGGACATAATTCCAGTAAAAGTCACGGAAGGGGAAGTTACCTTTGCTGAAACATGTTTTGTTACGACATCAGTAAGGCATGGAAGGGAACCGGCGTATATACTTCAACAATACTAAGATGAAACCATATACAAAAATAAGGAAGACAAATCTGCTTAATCCAATAGTAAGAGTATTGTAGTTCTGTTCATCAGGCACACAACACTGGCCCTGTCCCATCAATATCTGAAAAAACACACAAGACTCACAGTGGAACTTCCGCAAGGACCGAAACATTCATATAATCATATTCCTTGTTAAAAGGCAGCGGAAGGAGAAATTCCGGGAGCAACAGCAGAACCTGTTCTTGTATTTGTAGATGGATCTGTCAAAGACCTCTGAGGCTGTAAACAAGCAGCTTCTATAGGATGTTGTCAGAAAGTGTGATTGAATATCCAAATTCGAAAATCTCAGCCATTTTTATATATTGATAATGGTTTGAGTTGTTGCAGGAAGACAAAGATTTAAGTCGTTCAGGGTCGACACGGAAATCAAGTAAAGTTACTTGTTGAATCCTGTTCTACATAATATCTTCATCATCAGTGTGGTCACAAACACACTGTTACGCAGGAATATGAGGAGGGAGACGAGATTCATACCAGCAACTACCCCCATACCTAGGTTTTTGTTGAACAGACAATCTCCTGTATCGGTACAAGACTTGAACTATATATAGCTTAAATATCCTTTCAGTCAACAGGCGAGATTGATTTCATCTATCAGTGATCAACTACGCAGCACTTTAACGGAGGACATAACCAAGCAGAAAACTGAAAAATTGTTCCTGCCTACACTACATCTTAGTGCCACTACACAAGCAAGGAAGCTACGGAAGTTGTAGTATTTCATTTTCGTAGATGTATGTGATGGACAACTTCCTTAATGACAGTGCCACCACATGACTAATCCTCGTGTCAGGACTTGCGATGGACCAAGTTTTTAGTGCGGAGAACTAGCACAGCATCATCGATACTCTCTAGAATCATCATTGAAGATAGCGAGTTTGGCTTTTACGCCTACCTCCCTTCTTCTGATTACTCAATGCTGAAGCTGATGCATTACTGCACCAACTCCTGCAGTTCTTGCACTTAATTCAGCCTCCTGCCTTCCACCACGGCCCCGAGATACTTGAACTTCTTTTACAAATAGCATGTGTATTCAGTCAGCTATTTTGGGGAATATATATATATATATGTGTGTGTGTGTGTATATATGTATACATATATGTGTATGTGTGTGTGTGTTTGTGTGTGTGTGTTTGTGTGTGTGTGTGTGTATGTGTGTGTGTGTGTTTGTGTGTGTGTGTGTATGTGTGTGTGTGTGTTTGTGTGTGTGTGTGTGTGTGTGTGTGTGTGTGTGTGTGTGTGTGTGTGTGTGTGTGTGTGTGTGTGTGTGTGTGTGTGTGTGTGTGTGTATAGTGTATTAGTTCACCAAGTAAGACATTCACTATCAACTTTAAACAGGACTCAATAACTATAATTATCGAGTGCAACTGTCAACTGGATGCTACTTTGGCGGCCATTACTGTCCGAAAGAATATATGAAGCGGCCAAAATATTAGTGATGTTTTGACAGAGGTGCTTCATATTACTGTTGGCGCTGGTCTGGTAGATGGTTGTAAGTTTTTTAAGCACCATTCAAACTTAATCGAACAGACGGATAATCAAACATATAACCCTAGCCGTGACTATTCCGCCTTCTTCCGGCTACATTGGTCAATATATTTTACAGGGTGACCATAAAAACACTCATTGATTTCAAATACTTATAATATCAAAAGTTAAATGAATATTCTTACAATATTGGTGGCTACAGTTACATAAACTAACAAAGTTCTTTTCCTCATTTACAGAATCGACTCAATCCGCTAGATGACGGTGTAATTCAAGATGGCGTTCACTCCACAACAACATAGTTGGTGTGTTTTTGTGGTCACCCAATAGTTTATTAATGATTGTAAGATATGATTTGAGGGATACTTAAGGAGTCATTTCTTCCAGCTCTATTTACTACATAGATGTTCACTCATGCTAGTTGTTGATGTTAAGCCTTAGGACGTCATAAAGAAAAAAAATTTATTGTCTAATCTAATTTTCTTTATTCGTGAGATAAGGTGTCAATTGATTTATATTTGGGGGCTATTTCTAGCAGCTCGCGTTACCATGCAGAGGGACCCCCATGCTAGTTGTTGTTGATGTAGTTGAGTGTGATGGCTGGTTGTATTTGGTTTTGTTGATAAGAAGAAAGACGTTAGATTTAGTAGATGCTATAAATAAATAAATAAATATATGGCTTCGTATCTATCTATATGTATTTAGTTACGCTGTGAAATTAGGCCCACGAGGATATTTTCGGCTGCTTGCATGAGGATCCTAGCGACGTGCTTCAATGCTATTCAACGATTCAATAAGAGCGGCTCACCTTTCATTCATAATTTTCTTTGAAGACAGTTTTCTGTGTGATTGATGTAAGCTTGGATTAATGGTATATCTTTGGAATGTTTTTTGTTGTTTGATCCTCACCCCAGCCCTGTGGTAGCAGACCTATGGTTAAATGAGTTCCAGGCGTTACCATTCAATTTTTCATTCAGAATAGTGTAGCTATGACAAAGCGGTGAATTGGTAGAGCCATTAGGGCGGCGGTTAACATGCGACGCTAATGGCAACTTTGTCTTTCATTTTTTTTCGGGGTCGATATATAAAGTAACAGACCAATACTAGGTTCGATTTCTTCGCTACTCGAGTTTGGAAGAACTCGCCTGTGTTCAGATCTGGAGGGATACTGCAAGGTTAAAAAAAAAGGCCCAATATACGCCGTATGTCATGAGAGCGTCCCTACGTCCTTATTAAGAGTTATAGAACAAGTGACAGTGACAGTAACGACAACGACTACATTAATCTTTCCTTACGTAAGATCGTAGTAGGGTGTGATATTGTTCACTTATCTTTTTACTGGGACATCGCCTTCAAGGAAATTAGACGATCATAGCAACCTCAGTACTTTTATTGTTTTTAAGTCTGGTACGTATTTTATCGGTCTCTTTTTGTCGAACCGTACAGTTTACAGGACACAAACAGACACACACCTATATGCACGCACGCAGCAAGCACACACACACACACACACACACACACACACACACACACACACACACACACACACACACACATATATATATAGCAAAGAGGGTGTGGTAAGATGCCAGGTGGACCATAACGCACCAGAGTACTCAATACTTAACTTTGATAACTTTGATAGGTTTTGGCCAGTATTGGCCCAGGCCATGTCTAACTTAATAACATCACTTAGGGTAGTAGAGTGGGTGATAGAAAAAGAGTCAGGACCCTGACGGCTGAGCTCCGGCCGTTTCGACAGCTAGATCCTGACTCTTTTCCTATATATATATATATATATATATATATATATATATATATATATATATATAGGAACAAGTAAGACCCCGACGGCTGAGCTCAAGCCGTTTCGACGGCTAATTCTGGACTGAATAAAAATTTATTCTGGTATTTAAATAGCCGAGCTTATCAAGGGGTAATTCCATATATGGTCAAAGAGACAATCACCAGGATTAGTCACATCACAAGTTAGTAGTAAATCGGTGATGGCAAATTGGTGGGGGAAGGGGTAGCTAAACCTGCCGGTAGGAGAAAAAGGGAGAGGAGGTGGAGTA
>OZ024743.1:35901960-35906960 GCA_964016885.1 Eledone cirrhosa
CCCTAAGCGTTATTATTGTTCATTTAGCATGGGTTTGAATTTATCAATAAAATTCTTTTCTTTGATTTTCTTTTGATTTCACTTGGGCTGTGTAATTTGTAGAATGGGAATATTATAAATATTCCCTGACCACATGTTGCTAGATGGTTGCTTAGGGGTATCTGACGGACATTTGGGTCTCTGATTTGTTGACGGTGTACCCGTGCACGTTCCAATAGTGCATTTCCAGTTTGACCGACATATAGTTCTTCACAATTCGGGCATTTAATGCAGTAAATTAGATTTCTGCTTTTGCAGTTCATATTTGCATTTGGGAATATTTTTCCAGTTTTTGTTTTCATATATTGACCGGCGCGTATGGATTGACATGTGCCGCATCGACTATCATTGCATTTAGATACAGTGAATGATTGGTCTTTGTTGTTAAGGTCAAACTTTGCTTTTGTTAGTAATTGCTTCAAATTTTTTGGCTGTCTTTTACTAAGAGTCAAAGATCGATCTGTGATTAAGCCTTTTAATTCATTACTTTGAGCAATGATCGGTAGGTTTGCTTTGGCAGTGTTGAAGATATTCTGGTGACATGGGTTGTGTGTCATTATAAATGGTATGACCAGTTCTTGGTTTCTTCTTCCTTGGGTTGTCCTAAGTTGTTGTATAGGTATTTTTATAGCCCGCTGTATGCCATTTTCTATAAGTAGAGATGGGTATTTTTGTTTGAGCAAAAATTCTCTTAGTTCTGTTAGGCGTTTGTACCTGGTATTCGTATCTTCTACAATGGTACAAATTCTTCTGGCTAGGCAGTATGGGATGTTGCGTTTTGTATGAGGTGGATGGCACGACTTAAAATTCAGATATTGATGGGTGTCTGTGTGTTTATAATATATATCCGTGGTAATGGTGGTGTCGTTTTTGATTATCATTATATCTAGGAATGGTAATTTGGTCCTACTCATCTCTTTTGTGAATTGGAGAGATGGGCGTAGGTTATTCAGGAGGATATTGAACTCATCCAGAGTATCTAGAGATTCTGTCCAGATGATGAAACAGTCGTCAAGGTATCTCTTCCAAGATCTTTCAATGTACTTTCTAAAGTCAGTACTATATTTTTCCTCTATTTCTTGGTAGAGTTGTTGTTCTAAGTATCCCATTACAGAGTTCGCGTAAACGGGAGCAAACTTCGTTCCCATCGCTGTGCCTCTAATTTGGATGTAATTCTTTCCATTGAAGAAGAAAGTGTTGTTTTCCAGAATAAGTTTAACTGCGTCTAATATAAATGGCGCTCTGAATCTAATTGTGGAGCCACTTTTCTCTGTATAAAATGTATAAAAGGTAGGAAATTTACCCATCTTATTACAGTTGAAAATTGCAAACTTGACTGTCACCACATATTATGAACCTGAAGATTGCGAAAGCATGAAAGTACTTGTTCAATTAACACTTAGAATTTAATATTCTATCATACTATTTCATTATAATACCATTATATATTTTAAAGGATTGTAAATAAAACGAGTAAATCAGACAAAGTTGGAATTCCTCTTATTAATATATATATATATATATATATGAATGTATATATAGTGTATTTTGCAATACACTGTATGCTTAATTAAAAGCATTTCGAAGACCTTACGCTATTGTTTTAGAGTAGTGACAGTCTCACTTACTTTTAATTTTCAGCAAACCGGTAACCGCTCTTTATAATCAGTTCCTTATTATTACTAGAATTCTATAAGAATCAAACATTCATGATTTTCAGCAGACAGGTGGAGTAGTTAGCTTTGATAAGTACCAAAAAGTACGAAACAGAGCTCTGTCAGCTTTATCTCCCCTGTTTGCTTAAAATTTAAAGTAAGTGAGACTGTCACTACTCTAAAACAATAGCGTAAGGTCTTCGAAATGCTTTTAATTAAGCATACAGTGTATTGCAAAATACACTATATATACATTCATATATATATCGCTATTTCAGAGCACCAATTCTAATTTTATATATATATATATAATAGTCCACTACGATGATAAAAAAGTAGGGAGCCAACGTATCTCCCTGGAGCACTCCAGCCAGTATCTCAAAGAACTCTGTCATCCCATCAGGTGTAATGACTTGGGCTTTGGTGTTGGTGTAGAGCAGTGATGTCAGGTCCACTATCTTCTTGGGGATTCCATATGCCTGTAAGATCTTCATCAGGCAGTGACGGTCCACAGAATCAAAGGCCTTCCTAAAGTCAATGAAAACCATGACCGCAGGAAGGCACTTTGCTCTAGCTCCCTCTAATATCCTCCTCAGCATCAGGATGTGACTGGTGGTTGATCTTCCCTCTCTGAAGCCGTTCTGGTTGTCCCTGAGCTTCTTCTCCATCTCCTGGATCCTGTTAAGAATCATCCTGTTGAGGGTCTTTGCCACAAGTGACGTCAGTAGCACCGGCTCAGAGCAGGAGAGTTAGGGCGAAAAAGGTATCGGATGCTGAATTTGCCGACGACATAGTTTTGGTGACAAATACAGTGAAGGAGGCAGAGGATTTGATGCGGGAGGTTGAGACTGTGTCGATGAGAGTGAGGCTGAGAATGAATGAGACTAAAACAAAATATCTGGTAGAGAATGTTGAGAAGCCAGAGGGGATCACTAATGTAGGCGGTAAGCCGCTAGAATTGGTTGAGCACTTCCTGTATTTGGGAGCAAAGATTGGGAATACGGAAGATGATAGGTTGAGAGGAAGAGCAAAGCCTGGGCAGCGTGCCACAGCCTGAGATCGGTGTGGAAGTCGGACCTTCGTAAAGACCTGAAAATCCGCCTCTTCATTGCTGTAGTGGAGTCGGTGCTGTTGTACGGGTCTGAGACTTGGACACTGACCAAGAAAGTCACTCAGATGATGGATGGGTGCTACACGAGAATGCTGAGGATGGCTCTGAACATTAATCAGTATACACTGAGGATGAAAAACTCAGAGCTGTATGGGAGCCTCCCAAAAGTCAGTTCAAAAGTGACACAGAGGAGACTGAGGTTAGCTGGACATGCTCACCGACATCCAGAGTTGACATTGCATTCAGTGCTCTTGTGGGAGCCCCTACATGGACACACTGGAAGAGTAAGACCAAGGTTAACGTATGTTGATGCCCTAAGGACAGACACTGGTCTGTTGGAGACGCAGGACATGGCAGCGATAATGAGGGACAGAGACCGCTGGAGAGAACTCGTCCATGGATCTCTGGAATTTTACCCGCCCTAGAGACTAAAACAATATATGTGTATATATATATATAGGGAGTGTAACTTGGAGTGCAACATTTTCTTATACCATTTTAAAGGGTCCGTCGAGCTGCCGATTATTGAGTCGGGTAAGATCGATACAGATCGAATCTTGAGCTGATCAGTGGCGAATCGCGCGTCACCTACCAACAAATGTAATGAAGGAGTAACCAATCGTCCTTGTTATCCTTTCAATATATATATATATATATATATATATATATATATATATATATATATAATAAGGGTTGACGGACCCAGCATATTTATCAATGCCAGTATATATATATATACACACATATACATATAGCAGAAGAGCTTCCGTACAGGTTACATCTATCAAATTTCCCTCGCAGTCCGAGACTATAGGAGAATGCAAGGAGACTATAGGAGAATTGACCAAAGTGTTTCGTAGTGGGAATAATTCCGAAACCACATGGTTGCAAAGCGAACACCTTAAACACACAGCTATGTCTGCAGCAGAAGGAGATTTTACTGTTATTTCTAACATATCAAACGACCACGTAGATACTCCTGAGTTGACCCGTGGGAATGTGTATTTATTAAATGGAAATAATAGATACATTTAAGAAATATGGTAATGAAAGAGTTAAGTAATCATATTGAAGGCTTCCCCACAGCCCTGGCGGACCGTATGTGTATTTATTGTTGTTCTAGCCTAGTTGTTTTTGTGTGTTTATGTTTGCTTTTATTAACACTACTCCTTGATATCAACAACATTGATATTCTAGAAACTAGACCGACGCCATCTTTATATAATTGGTGAAACACACTTTTAGTTGTTTATTTGGTTTATATAATTTGATATTATTTTATATTTATATAATTTGATATTTCTCCACTAGGTGTCACTTGAGTATGTGAGATCGAACACATGCACTCACCAAGCCGTGTCTCCTTCTCTCTCTCTACACCCCCTACACTCTCTCACTCATTCTCTCTCTCTTTTGTCTTGCCTTTTTCTGTATCTCTCGTTAATGTCCCTTCCACTTCTCTTCGCAGCATCTCTCTTCCTCTCTCACTGTCTGTATGTCTCTCTCTTCCCCCTCTCTCCCTCCCTCTGCTTCTTTCTACAGATATTTCTCTCTCTCTCACCTTCTCTCTCTCTCTTTCCCTCTTTCTCCCTTTACTTCTTTCTACAGATCTCTCTCCCTCTCTCTCCCTCTGCTTCTTTTTACATATATTTCTCTATCCCTCTCCTTCTCTCTGCTTCTCTCTCCCTCTACTTCTTTTTACAGATCTCTCTCTCCCTCTCCCTCTACTTCTTTCTACAGATATTTCTATCTCCCTGTCTCTCTCTCCCTCTCTCTCTCTCACCCATTCTATTTATTCCTCTCTACTTCTCCCTATCACAACACTCTTCACGGTATCTCACTCTTCCTTTCTCTCTCTCCCTCCTCTTCCTTCTCTCCCCATTCTCTCCCTTTCTCTCCCTCCCCTCCTTTCCCTCCCTCCTTCTCTCTCCCCTCCTTTCCCTCCCTCCCTCTCTCTCTTACCTTCTCCCCCCTCTCCCCCTTCTCTCCTATTCTCTCCCTCCCTCTCTTTCTCTCTCTCTCCCCATTTAAGTTCGTTCCAACTAAAGTATTCAGACATGTAGTCATGCGGACAATCAAAGAGACACTCTATGTGTGATGACTTCTCACATGATTAGAGAAGCTAGGACTCATTTGTTTTCATATCTCTCCGCTAGGTGTCGCCCGCGAACGAGACCGACTGACCTTCATTGTAA
>OZ024743.1:35916960-35926960 GCA_964016885.1 Eledone cirrhosa
TTCTGTCCTCCCGTGTGCCAATGATGTATCCCTCACATTTCTTGAGTAGAAAGGACAAGGAGTTTAATGACAAGGTGAATAATATCACAGAGAGACTGTCCCCCTGAAATATACCCCTGCGATATTTTATTTTATCAGTGAAAATAGAGTCCTCCCTCTCTGTCTTTAACCTTAGGATAGTAGCCCAAGAAGAAGACAGCCTCTCTATGGCTCTGACAATAATGTCTGGGACTTTAGCAAGTTGGAGGGCCTCTATCATCCAAGAGTGGGGAACAGAATTGAAAGCTTTCCTGTAGTCCAGCCAGACTGTAGTCATATTCCTCCTAAGTTGTCGCACCTCCGACATCGCAGTTTTGTTGATTAGGAGTTGCTCAGCACATCCCCAAACCTCTTTCTTTCCAGCTGCTTGTTCATCTGTGATGATGTTATTATTTTCACAGCGATCTTGGAGGAATAGGTTCAGGCAGGCTGTATACATCTTATACATCAGGTTCTGGCATGGAATGGGTCGGTAGTTTTTTGCCAAGTGGGTGTCTTTGATCTTGGGGACCAGTAATGTTTGTGCTAATGTCAACCATTCTGGTATAAGTGTATCTCCCTTAAGAACTTGTTGGTAGAGGTCAGTAAGATACCTCCGATAGAATATCAGTTTTTTGTACCAGTAGCCGGCAATCATGTCTCTTCCTGGTGTTTTCTTATCTTGGAGTTTTCCTATCACAGTCTCAAGGGTACCCTCACTTATTTCGTATGTTTTTGTTGTAGTGTAGGAGCAATAATTCTTTCGGATTTCTCTAACCACACTGTATCTTGGTTGAAATGTATGTATGTATGTATGTATGTATGTATGTATGTATGTATGTATGTATGTATGTATGTATGTATGTATGTATGTATGTATGTATGTATGTGTGTGTGTATGTATGTATGCATGTATGTGTGTATGTATGCATGTATGTGTGTATGTATGTCTGTATGTTTTTCTGGTTTTATAATTTCCCAAATTTTTACCAATAGAGAGAGAGTCGGATTCTAACATAGTTACAAGACTCTCTCATTGGAATTTAAACAACATCAACTAGGTAGATATGTCTGCATGTCTGCATGCTTGTGTGTGAAGGTAAGAATGTTATTGTATGTGTGGATGTGTATGTTTTGAGTTATATGTGTGCTTTGTATCTGTACATGTATATATGCAGTTATTAGATGCAATATTTTTGGAATGTTTTACATATTTTTACTGTTCCATTAATGGATTATACTTGTAATTTCCTCACTAGTTGTGTTCTTTCTCTTCTTGTGAAGCTCAGCTTTCTCAAGATTTGTATTGAGGCAGTTACTAACATACCCCAGTGCCCCAATAATCACAGGCATAAATCTGAAGGTACAGTCAGGGTGGAGTATCTGCAGATTTCTCATTAGTTCTGCATAAATATTCTCCTTTTCGCTAATCTTTGATATTATATTGACATCTGCTGGGCAGCTAACTTCCACTACTGTGCATTCCTTCTTTTCCCTGTCCCATATCATATCTGGTCTGTTATACCTGCATTTTATATGTATGTATGTATGTATGTATGTATGTATGTATGTATGTATGTATGTATGTATGTATGTATGTATGTATGTATGTATGTATGTATCTATGTATGTGTGTGTGTATGTATGTGTGTATGTGTGTATGTATGTATGCATGTATGTATCTATGTATGTGTGTGTGTATGTATGTGTGTATGTGTGTATGTATGTATGCATGTATGTATGTATGCATGTATGTATGTATCTATGTATGTGTGTGTGTATGTATGTATGTATGTATGTATCTATGTATGTATGTATGTATGTATGTATGTATGTATGTATGTATGTATGTATGTATGTATCTATGTATGTGTGTGTGTATGTATGTGTGTATGTGTGTATGTATGTATGCATGTATGTGAGGATGGAAAGTTAGATAATGTACTCGATATATGAAGTAGAGAAGGAACAATCTTTATTTCAGATAGAAATGACTGCTAAAAGTCTCGAACTGATCCATTTGATTGAAATTAACACAGGAAACCGAATGAAATAGTTTCTAGTCACATAGAAGTTATATATATATATATATATATATATATATATATATATATATATATATATATATATATATATATATATATATATATATATATATATATATATATATATATATATATATATATATATATATATATATATATATGTATATATATATATATATATATAATCAATAAAATCATAGAACATAAATACATGTAAACGAAACCTCATCGTTTTTTCTTATTATATACACTCTGCCTATATACACAATGCCACCAGTAATTCACTGAATCACCTATTGTCGGTTTGCCGAGTTTGGGAAGGTGGACCGTCTACCTTCGGTTTGCCGAATTTGGAGGGTAGGCCCGGACTGGTTCTGGAGCAATAACGGTCTAATCTACGTGAATATATATATATATATATATACAAATATATATATATGTATAGTGTTTGTATGTGTGTGCGTGTGTGTGTGTGTGTATACATGTACACACACACATATATGTGTGTGTTAGCGTGTGTATTTACAAAGTTCTTTATTTTCCAAAATCTACATTGATCGTCAAATATATACTAGACGTCATGTCCCCCTTCCCAGTAATTATATTCCCCCCCCCCCTAACTACCAAAACACATATATTTGTATATGTGCTACAATTTATGTACATGTTATGTTTATTGCATATCGAAGTTATTTTATATCTTGGTCGATATTTGATAACAGCTAAACTAATCACTACAACTGAATTGACCAAATTTGGCCCCTACTCCCTAATTCAGAAAGGCTTCCACCGCCTCTGGTATATACTATATCTCCAAACTGTGACAGTTCTAGATCCTGAATTTGTCAGGATATCGATAAGAAACCACACATAGAAACATGTCAGGTTATAGATACTCAGTCCGAAGGTGGTCACAACCGAATGTTAACCCATTCACCAACAACGCTTAAATTCTACAGTTATTTCTTTGTTTTCTTAATTAAACTTACTTAAATTTACTTAAATATTGCATTATCTATGTGTCTATCTACCCACCCCATACATTTAAGTCTTAAACGACATGTCTATCATTTTATATCATGTTTATATTATTTTGTGATCTCATTATTTTGTTATATATAACGAGGCCGGAGGATTTGGCAGTATCGGTAGAGCATCGGACGCCATGCTTTGCAGCATAGATTTACGCCCCTTTACGTTCTGAGTTCAAATCCCACCGAGGTTAGCTTTGCCTTTTATACTTACGGGGTTGATAAAATAAAGTACCAGTAATACACTGGCGTCGATTTATTCGACTTTCCTTTCCCCCAAAATTGCTGGCCTTGTGCATATATAAGAAACCATTATTGTGTTATATAATACTCTTACGTTGCTATAAACTACATACAGCTCTGACGACTAATGCGCAAACAATACATACATACATGCACACACACCCACACACATATATGTATGCAAACAGATACACATATATATGTGCATTTATATATAAGAAACATAACTACTTAGTGCAAAATTATGATTATATTTGAAAGAAAATTCAATAGAATGCAAACATTATTTGGGGATATAATATGTTCCTACAATATTGAAAGGGTTAAAGCTTGTCCCCAAAGAGTTTCACTGTCACTCTCTTTGAGGAACACCTCCACACCCTCCTAACGGGCCGATCAGTCTTACAGATTTCACCTAATAAAGTTTTGGGGTACCTGCACGAGCTTTTATCTCTTATATTTTTTGTGACCTTTCTGTCTTCATAGTGGCTCTTAATATCCTCTAATCAGTCATCTTATGCCTCTCTCCCTCCCTCGTCTCTCTCTCACTCCTCCTTGTCTTTCTCTATCTTTCACGCATGATGGAGAGAGCGGGAGAGACAGAGGCAGTGACAGTGGGAGTTTGGTTGCTTTGTGTTCGGACCTGCTGTATATGTATGTATGTATACATTCATTTACGGCACCACATACAGGATTGAATGTAACAGCAACCTTATATAGGAAAAGGAAAATAGTTTCTTTGAACCATTACAGACTAACTAAAATGTAAAAAGAAAGTGTCAATTTTATCGAGGGTAATGGAAAGTTCAATATTTACCAGACTGTGAAGCATAGAATTCACTTATACCCACAATACTCTATTTCTCCCTCATTCTCTCTCTCTCTCTCTCTCTCTCTCTCTCTCTCTCTCTCTCTCTCTCTCTCTCTCTCTCTCTCTATATATATATATATATATATATATATATATATATATATATATATATATATATATGCGAGTATGTGTAGGTGTGTGTATATATATACAATTGCATACAAATAACACGCACACATACATACATATATACATATATACATGATGGCTGCCAACTCGTTTTCGAGTACGGCCACTGCTTTATATCCATGTAGGACAACCCCTACCGATGCGCTGAACGAGTGTGACTTTTTAGTCCAGCCAGCGACTTGAAAATTCTGGTACAAACACTACATTTGTGACAATTATTGACACATAGTGCTAGGCCCATGGTACCATGTGATGACAAGTGCAGAGAGATCTCCAGATATAAAGCAATGCCTGTGCCGTGAAGCTTTTATAGTGAGCAAAGGCACTGCACAAAACCAGTCCCACTCTCTTAACCAAGATGATATTTAGCAAAAAGAAGAACAAGTCAACATCATTGGATACCATCAGGGTTGCAGGTGTTATATCAGAGTTTTCCTTCTCCTAGAATTCTGCCTTGACAAAGGCTAAGGGGTCATCTCTCCCGGTGATTTTGGATGGCCATTGACTCTTAAGAGCTCCTTTGCCCTTTGACAGGTTTTGTTTTTAGTCCTGCAGGATGTCCAAAGTCACCCTCCTCATCAAGAAACCTTTGTGGGGTTGCCAGTTTAGTCGCCAACGACCGACCATGAGACAGGTTGTACTGGGATACATGTTACCAGTAGCACCAACTGGTGACCTACACACATACATATATACTTACAAACCTGCATACATACATACATACATACATACATACATACATACATACATACATACATACATACATACATGAATGCATGCATATATGCATATCTACGTTTGCATCTATATATATATAAATATTAAATAATTTTCATAAAATATATCTGTTACAACATCTGCAATGACGATGAAAATGTTAAATAACAGCAAAAGAAATCAACACCATATCGGTGAAACTGTGATTTTAGAGAGGGAAATATTTCGACACGGAACGTACGTATTAGAAGCTGGCCTAAATTGCTCACGTTGTATGAAGCCTTAACTGATTGTTAGATATGAGATAGATTCTAGATTAAGCCGAAAGTAAACACATTGAAAGGAACAAAAATATATGCATGCAGGAATTTGCAAGTGCATGTATCTGCCTGTGGATGCAGAGGCGTGTATGCATGTGTATTCATGTCTGTCCTCCTGTGTGTATGTATGTATGTGTATGCATGTTTGTGCGTGACTATGTGTATATGCATGTTTTTACCCGCGCGCGCGCGCGCGTGTGTGTGTGCATGATTGTGAATGTGTGTATATTTGTGTGTGTTAAATTTAAGATAGAAAAACAAGAAAACTACCAAAAATAAAACAAAAACAAAACATTAAGTCAAATCTCAAACTACTACTACTACGGCTACTACTACTACTACTACTACTACTACTACTACTAGACACAGTAATAATTGTTTCTACTTTCGGCACAAGGCCAGCAATTTGAAAGGGAAAGGGAAAGTCGAATAAATCGACCCTGGTATATTACTGGTATTTTATTTTATCGACCCCGTAAGAATGAAAGGCAAAGCTAACCTCAGAACGCAGAGGGATGTAACTATATGCCACAAAACATGTTGTCCGACGCTCAACTGATACGGCCAATCTTCCGCCCTTACTAAACACAGGAATAATAAGTTCTGAGATATTTATAAAGCCAAATATTTTGGAGGAGGGCGGTAGAGTCGCTAGGGTTGCAGTGTTAATGTTTTAATTGCTGCAGCTGACAAATATTTGTTGCTTATGATATCCTCTCTCCAGATAAATATTACACACAATTGTCACTGATAGAAAAGTCATTAAGGAGATTATAGACTTCTGGTATCCTTGGCCCTAGGGCCACCACCCTATTTACCACCATCGGCACAGAGTTGGCTACTCGCAGGTGTGAGCCTTGCGAGCTGGAATGGCTCTTCCAGCGCGTCCCTCACTATCCTCCGGAGAAACGCCTTTTCTATTCTGTCCGCCGGGGCTGCGGGGTGGCCACCGCGTGAGCCCCCATTTGCTCATAATAGTGAGAGATGGGGAGACGGGAGAGACGGAGATAGTTACAGTGGGAGTTTGGTTATTTTGTGCTCGGACCTGGTGTATATATTTCACGGACACACTCACACCGAGGCAGTGTAGTTATTTATTTTTTAACTTATACTTCTGAACCGTTGTAATACTAAATCCAACTATTCACTACAGTTTGGACTCTAAGTGGTATAATCAGTACAAGGGGGCAGCACGCCTAAGAAACAAAAGCCCCGCGACGTAGAATGGCTGATGCAGCAGATTGTTCTCCATAGCAATGCTATCACCATCTTGTCTGCGGGATGCAGCTGAGATACGCCGTCCAGCCGAGGTCGCAGAGTTTACCACCTATCTTCTTTTTACTCCTATCTTCTTTTTACTTTCGTTTCTTTTTTCCCTTTTTTATTCTTTTTTTGTCAATATTCTTTAATAATTGTTTCTACGTTTGACACAAGGCCATCAATTATCCCAGTGTATTACTGGTACTTTATTTTATCGACCCCGTAAGGATGAAACAATGTTTTTAAAATAACACAAAATATTGAGCAGCTGCACAGTGCAACATGCACTCAGTAGTTATCAGAAAATATTATTATCAGTCATGCAAAAAATAAAATAAAAGATAGTGAAATATTTTAATAATTTGAAAGCAATTACCTACTTATTTAATGTGACGAGGGCCACACTAATTTACTTAAGCGGTCACGTGTAATTTGTGTTGGTGAGTTGAAAGAATATGTGTCATGGTGTCATCTACTGATCTGTGGGTCAGCAGTGATAGTATAACATATGTCTCATGATTCCACTAAACTAGAAGTTGTGATGGGTATCATCTGCTGATCTGTGGTTCAACAGTCATGATATGACATACGTCTCACGATTCCACTAAACTAGAAGTTGTGATGGGTATCATCTGCTGATCTGTGGTTCAACAGTCATGATATGACATACGTCTCACGATTCTATTAAACTAGAAGTTGTGATGGTGTCATCTACTGATCTGTGGTTCAACAGTCATGGTATGACATACGTCTCACGATTCCATTAAACTAGAAGTTATGATGGTGTCATCTACTGATCTATGGTTCAACAGTCATGGTATGACATACGTCTCACGATTCCATTAAACTAGAAGTTATGATGGTGTCATCTACTGATCTGTGGTTCAACAGTCATGGTATGACATACGTCTCACGATTCCATTAAACTAGAAGTTATGATGGTGTCATCTACTGATCTGTGGTTCAACAGTCATGGTATGACATACGTCTCACGATTCCATTAAACTAGAAGTTGTGATGGTGTCATCTACTGATCTATGGTTCAACAGTCATGGTATGACATACGTCTCATGATTCCATTAAACTAGAAGTTAATAAAATGACAAGTCAGTCAATTATATTGGTGGCCTTCCCACAGCCCCGGCAGACAGAATGGAGAAGGCGTTTCCGCGTAGGACGGCAAGGAAGACACACTGGAAAAGCCATTCCAGCTCGCGAGGCTCACACCTGCGGCTGGCCAGCCCAGCGCCTATGGTGGTGAGTAGGGAGGTAGCTCTAGGACCGAGGACACCAGAAGTCTCCACTGCCAAGGGTACAACCGCAAACCTGTCGGAGAGCGACCGGTATTTGAAGAGTTTGGCCTCCTCAGCCCGACATACAGCATAACCTGGGCTAGTCGCAGACTGAACCAGGTTGCGGCTGGAGAAAGTGTCGGTGCAAGTGGCATCCCAGACGAGGGGTTTGCTCCGCGGAACGTGATATTTCAACTTTATTATCTCTATGTGATATTACAGATTTACTATCTCTATACGATATTCCAACTTTACAATCACTATGTGATATTTCAGCTTTACTATCTCTATACGATATTTCAACTTTACTATCACTATGTAATATTTCAACTTTACTATTACTATGTGATATTTCAGCTTTACTATCTCTATGTGATATTTCAACTTTACTATCACTATGTGATATTTCAGCTTTACTATCTCTATGTGATATTTCAACTTTACTATCACTATACGATATTTCAACTTTACTATCACTATGTAATATTTCAACTTTACTATTACTATGTGATATTTCAGCTTTACTATCTCTATGTGATATTTCAACTTTACTATTACTATGTGATATTTCAGCTTTACTATCTCTATGTGATATTTCAATTTTACTATTACTATGTGATATTTCAGCTTTACTATCTCTATGTGATATTTCAACTTTACTATTACTATGTGATATTTCAGCTTTACTATCTCTATGTGATATTTCAATTTTACTATCACTATACGATATTTCAACTTTACTATCACTATGTAATATTTCAACTTTACTATCACTATGTAATATTTCAACTTTACTATCACTATGTGATATTTCAGCTTTAACTATCTCTATGTGATATTTCAACTTTACTATCACTATGTGATATTTCAACTTTACAGTCACTATGTGATATTTCAACTTTACTATCACTATGTGATATTACAACTTTACAGTCACTATGTGATATTTCAACTTTACTATCACTATGTGATATTACAACTTTACAGTCACTATGTGATATTTCAGCTCTACAGTAATTATGTGATATTTCAGCTCTATAATAACTATGTGATATTTCAGCTCTACAATAACTATATGATATTTCAGATCTACAATAACTATGTGATATTTCAGCAGGCCAGTAGTTTGTTTTTTTTATCAAGGACACACGTTTCCTTTAACAGGAATTTATACATACTTTGAGGTTTAAATATTTGAGAACATTTCAAGGAGGTTTTCGAAAACATACGTCCTTTTAAATTGTTTATAAGACAAAAAACTGCAGACGATAAGAAAGACAACATGCTGTTGATCTCGCCAGGATTTGAACTCAACGAGTTGGAGCAATTACTGCGGGGAATTTAATCAGGAGTTCTAACGTCATCGTTTAGGAGACGTTCAGTGGTATTGCTAGCAATGGTAGTACTGTAGAGATGAAGGTGGGGAGTTTTAGTATGCAAGTAAAAGAGGGAGGGAGGGGAGGGGGGGGGGGGTTATACTAAAATAGCAAATAAAAATAGTAAAACAAACACATCAAAAAGAATGTCCCCCTCACCTCTCCAATTGCAAAATAAATAAATAAATGAATGAATTAATTGATTAAATTAAATAAACAATTAAGAAAATGAAAGAAAGAAAGGACAAAGAATCAAACAGAGTATATTTTTGCAACTTGAAACTTTTAAACTCTAAAACATAGATCATACGAAACACTGTATTTGATGGCATATTGGACCACTGGATATTTCTGAAGGGAATATTAAGAAAATAACATAAGCCTACCAAACACCTCAACTTCGTATATTCTGGGTGATATTCTTTCAACTATTTTTTGGCAGCGTTCTTAATTTTAGATTAGTTTTCAGCAAACACAGACCTGTCAACTCTCCCCGTCCGACGGGGAGATCTCCCATTTACTTTGGGGTGGGTGAGAGATGTTTTCTCTTGTGAAAATGGGTATAGCTTTCATTATGTAAAAATCTCCCCATTTTGCCTCATTTTTCCCCGTTTTGGGTTACTTTTTTTCATGGTATTCCCTGTTTGGGTTTTTAGAAGTTGGAAGGTCTGCAAATACAACACACAGAACACCACCAA
>OZ024743.1:35931960-35936960 GCA_964016885.1 Eledone cirrhosa
ATTTAAAGTCACTTACTTATTCTCGACAAAACAACGGAGAGTCATCGACAGTCCTCTTTTTCGCTCGTTAGCGTTTATCAAGACTTCCTTGTCTCTGAAGAGAATTATAGAATCTGGATTCCAGTAATATTAAAGAGCTGATTAAACAGAGCTCTGAAACAGCGATGTATACATGAATGAATGTATATTATATTTGGCAATATACTGTATGTTTAAGAGGCAAGGGAGTGTGTGTGGTCTTGATAAACGCTAATAAGCAAGAAACAGACTGTCGATCACTCTCCGTTGTTTTTGCCGAGAATAAGTAAGTGACTTACGCACTACTTTAAAACTCATAGCGAATGCTGTTCAAAATGTTTTAAATTAAACATACAGTATATTACCAAATATACCATACATACATTTATGTATACATCGCTATTTCAGAGCACTAATATTATGGGGGACCACAGTGTATATATATATATCTATATATATATATATATATATATATATATATATATATATATATATATATATATATATATATATATATATATATATATATATACCATGATATTAAATAAATGGAAACTATATTTATAAAACCATATTTATTTTATTATATATATTTCAAGGGCAACCAAGCCAACCCTGTTGCGCTTTCATCAGATAAAATACAAAGTTTGTTTTATAAATAAAGACGTACTCATGAAAATCATATCTTATCGGTCGGAAATTCACTGGATAGGGGAAACATATTATGGAATATTCAAAGTTATGTGTGAATATGCAAATGAATGTGTAAATAATTGAAAAAACAACAGTTTATTTAAATGACGCTGGGGAAAGATAGGGAAGAAAGAGAGAGAGGAAAAATATTAATATTGTGAGATAGATAGAGAGAAGAAATTTACAAGAGGATGAATAGAACTCGTGTAACGTAAATAAGTTTTATATCTACTAATGGTACGTATATTTATTATTACTTAGTTGTAAGAATTCTTTTCTAATATAATATTTACTATTATAAGTAGATAGAAAAAATAGATATATATAGAAAAATAAATACATATAAAAAATTTAGATAGAAAAATATATGGAAAAATAAATAGAAAAATAGATAAATAGAAGAATCAATAGATAGAAAAGTAGATAGATAGAAAAATAGATATATGAATGGATAGATGGGTATATCATGTTATAGATAATTATTTTAATGAATTAAATTAACTGAGTTAATAAGAATATTTATATATTTTAAATTGGGAAGATACGGAAAAAACACCAGTTTTGTTTGTTTATTAGTTAGTATAAGACCACTGTGTCAAAATAATTTTAAATGTTGAAGATATAAATGTTGAAAGATATATTTAGCCTGAATTAGTTATTGGTTATAAATCTAATATAATATATTAAACATTTTTTATTAAAAAATATAAAAAAAATATAAAAAAATATTTTAAAATATTTAAAAATCTGGAAAATTAAAAAATTTTTTCGGAAAATATTAAAAAAATCTTAAAAATCTTAAAAAATCTTAAAAAATCTTAAAAAATAAAAGAAAAATGTTAAAATTTATTTTAAAATATTTTATAAGAGATAAGTAGATTTAAAAAAAAAAGTAATTTTTTAAAACTAAGTAATTTTTAAAATATATGCAATATCTTAGAAGTGAAAAATAAAAATAAAAAATAAAAGATTTGAAAAGTAAAAAAAAAAAAAAAAATATTAAAAAAAATAAAAATAAAAATAAAATTAAAAATAAAAATAAAAATAAAAATAAAAATAAAAATAAAAATAAAAATAAAAATAAAAATAAAAATAAAAATAAAAATAAAAATAAAAATAAAAATAAAAATAAAAATAAAAATAAAAATAAAAATAAAAATAAAAATGAAAATAAAAATAAAAATAAAAATGAAAATAAAAATAAAAATAAAAATAAAAATAAAAATAAAAATAAAAATAAAAATAAAAATAAAAATAAAAATAAAAATAAAAATAAAAATAAAAATAAAAATAAAAATAAAAATAAAAATGAAAATGAAAATAAAAATGAAAATGAAAATGAAAATGAAAATGAAAATGAAAATGAAAATGAAAATAAAAATAAAAATAAAAATAAAAATAAAATAAAAATAAAAATAAAAATAAAAATAAAAATAAAAATAAAAATAAAAATAAAAATAAAAATTAAAATAAAAATAAAAATAAAAATAAAAATAAAAATAAAATAAAAATAAAAATAAAAATAAAAATAAAAATAAAAATAAAAATAAAAATAAAATAAAAATAAAAATAAAAATAAAAATAAAAATAAAAATAAAAATAAAAATAAAAATAAAAATAAAAATAAAAATGAAAATAAAAATAAAAATAAAAATGAAAATAAAAATAAAAATAAAAATAAAAATAAAAATAAAAATAAAAATAAAAATAAAAATAAAAATAAAAATAAAAATAAAAATAAAAATAAAAATAAAAATAAAAATGAAAATAAAAATGAAAATGAAAATGAAAATGAAAATGAAAATGAAAATGAAAATGAAAATAAAAATAAAAATAAAAATAAAATAAAAATAAAAATAAAAATAAAAATAAAAATAAAAATAAAAATAAAAATAAAAATAAAAATAAAAATAAAAATAAAAATAAAAATAAAATAAAAATAAAAATAAAAATAAAAATAAAAATAAAAATAAAAATAAAAATAAAAATAAAAATAAAATAAAAATAAAAATAAAAATAAAAATAAAAATAATAAAAATAAAAATAAAAATAAAAATAAAAATAAAAATAAAAATAAAAATAAAAGTAAAAATAAAAATAAAAATAAAAATAAAAATAAAAATAAAAATAAAAATAAAAATAAAAATAAAAATAAAAATAAAAATAAAAATAAAAATAAAAATTAAAAATTAAAAATTAAAAAACCTTAAAAAGTATTAAAATTAAAGTTAAAATAAAAAATAAAAAATTAAAATATTAAAAATTATATTAAAATATAAAAAATAAAAAAAATTAAAATATAATTGAAGAAATTTTAATAAGTGAAATTATAAAAAGTGAAATTATAGCAAACAATATATGGAAATAAGTAGAAATATTGTAAGTGTAATTATAATTTATATATAGTTCTAAACGTTGAATTTAGGCGATGTTTACAAGAACTAAATAAATTCATACGTATATTAATAGATTTCTTACATTTAAGTATGAAGAAAATTCCTCAACATACAATTTGCAAAATCTAGATAGAGCTGTGTTTCGGTAGGCAGGTACTTTTGAAATTATTTCCCAAGTTAAAGAATAGTCAGTATTTTTGGATTTTAAGTTGCATACCAGGTTTGATAGAGAAGTTGAAGATTTTTTTACCAAAATTATTAAACGAGCATTTGTGATTATTAAAACGAGTTTTAAAGTCTGTAGAAGTTGAACCTACATAGTTAAATATATTATCACTGGTTTTGACTGTGCATTTATAGACCACATCCTTATCTAAGCACTTATTTTTAAAGGACAGTTTGATTTAATTCTACAATTACAATTAGCGGAGTTGGTGTTATTCGGGACAGTATTATTATGTTGGATATTGCTAGAGATATTACTGCTATTTTGTTTATGGTTTAAATTTCGATTATTGATTCTATTTATATTTTGTGCTAAGTTCATAGTAGTAGAGTAAGATAGTTTTATTGTATGTCTGTTAAATATTGAGTGGTATCTATGGGCTTTAGGAAAACATTTATCTAGAGCTTTAAAGAATAGTTTAGCTAAAGGTGTTTTAACGCTTAATGAGAATGGAGGTGAATACCAAATATTTCTAGTTCTATTTCTTCTGTTAGTTTTAGAGTTTAAGTTATGTTTTTTATTGTAATTATAATTAATATTAGGGTTATTTGCCTTATCACTGTTGTCGATGTATTTAAGCTTATTTATATAGCCTACTCTATTTAAAGCTTCATTATAATATTCTGCCTTATCGTCAAAAATGTTTTTATTAGCGGAGATTCGAGAAATACGTTGTTGTATAGAATTTACAATAGTGTTCTTGATAGATCTAGGATGATTAGAGTTAAAACTTACATAGTTTAAATTCTCAATAATTTTATGGATTGGATAGTAGAGCCCTGTGTTAAGGTTTAATGTTACGTCTAAAAAATTAATAATTTTATAATTATTCTCTATTTCTAACTTAAGATTGTAGCTATTGAAAAATTTTATTATTGATTTTCTTTTTCTATTAATTCCACAATTACGGTGATTTTCAATTAAAAGCAGCATATAATCACGATATAAATCACTGGTCATCTCCGGTATTTTTCTATGTAGTGTATTATTAATAAATAGCCTCACAAGATCCGTTATTTGCGCCGAGTCCGATGACCCCATGGTGATATCGAAATTATTTTTTCTATCAGCTCTAGTCCAGAGATGGTTGTTGAATTCTATTAAAGTTTTCCGTGCAGTTAAAATGATATACATTTTTTCGGTAGATAAATCTGTATGTTTAGATGCATAGATAAGGGTTATTAAGTAAATTAGGAGTGATAGCGGAGTAGTAATTTGCAATATCCAATTGGATAAATTTTTTGTTATGTTTAGATTTATTTAATATCATGGAATATTTACTCCAGTAACCTTTTGAGTGCACTAAATCAGTTATAAACATTTATGTTTGTCGGACTTTCAACAAATTAAATATAGCTTCTACATATATATATATATATATATATATATATATATATATATATATATATATATATATATATATATATATATATATACATATATATACATACTTATATATACATACACACACACACACACACATATATATATATGTATATGCATACATATATATATACATATATATATTTTCCTCTCTATTTTCCTGGTTTTTTTTTTTTTAGATATATGCATTGCATGTAGACGAAGAGTCAAGGTATATATATACGTATAGAAGGTATATATATACGTATAGAAGGAAATATAACTGTTTCTACTTTTGGCACAAG
>OZ024743.1:35941960-35954460 GCA_964016885.1 Eledone cirrhosa
GTACATACATACATACATACATACATACATACATACATACATACATACATACATACATACATACATACATCATACATGTATTCTTACATATATACACACATACATCATACATATATACAGAACAAATGAAAACTATATTACTTATATATCAATTACTTATATATCAGAGAGAATCAGCGGGGGAGTAAGAGAGGGTGAGAGAGAGAAGCAGCGATAAAGAAGAAGATGCTGAATGGAAGAGAGAGAGAGAGAGAGAGAGAGAGGGAGAGAGAGAGAGAGAGAGAGAGAGAGAGAGAGAGAGAGAGAGAGAGAGAGAGAGAGAGAGAATGACAGGAGGAGTAAAAGAGGATGAGAGAGTAAGAGTGAGAGTATGAGAGAGAGAAAGAAGGAGCGATAAAGAAAGAGAGGCAGAAGAGAGAGGAGGAAAGAGAGTAAGAAAAAGAGCGAGAGAGAGTGAGAGAGAGAAAGAGAGAGAGAGTGAGAGAAAGTTTGGAAGAAAGAGTGTGTGGGTGTGTAGAGGATTGGCTATGGTGGAAGAAGGGGGTATTAGGGGAACAACTTTGGTGAGGGTAGGTCTTGGTAATATGGCTTAGATTGTACTTGTTAACCTCACAAGAAATATTCAAAGCAAGTGTATGCATAATTGCATGTATGTATGTATGTATGTATGTATGTATGTATGTATGTATGTATGTATGTATGTATGTATGTATGTATGTATGTATGTATGTATGTATGTATGTATGTCACGGCACAGGCATTGCTTTATATCTGGAGATCTCTCTGCACTTGTCGTCACATGGTACCATGGGCCCAGCACTATGTGCCAATAATTGTCACAAGTGTAGTGTTTGTACCAGAGTTTTCAAGTCGCTGGCTGGACTAAAAATTCACACTCGTTCAGCGCATCGGTAGGGGTTCTCCTACATGGATATAAAGTAGTGGCCGTACTCGAAAACGAGTTGGCAGCCACCATGTATATATATATATATATATATATATATATATATATATATATATATATATATATATATATATATATATATATATATAACTTTGAAATGTTTTGGCCAGTATTGGCCCAGGCCATGTCTAACTTAATAGCACCACCTGGCGAAGTCTTTCAATTCAGGATTTGGGCACCATGGCCCATTCGAGAAGAGAATTACTGTTTGCGGAGACATATCCGGGTGTGGGTGGTTTGTCCGGGATTACTTGGAGGAATTTGTCCAAAGACTTCTTGAATTTTGTGTGGTCAGTTTCTGTTTTGACGTGTCCTGGTGTGATGTTGAAGAGAGCAGGGCCGATTGAGGTGAAATAATTGTGCCGTATTGTTGTTATGAGTTGCGATTTAGATTTTTGAATGGGACGGATAGCACAGGGCCCAAGCCTTGGGTGTATCTTGAAGGCGATGCCAACATCATTTGGGCAGTGATGATGGAACATTTTCCACATCATGCAGATAATATAACGCTCACGGCGACATTGGAGTGAGTAAAGTTTCAGGTTTTCTAATCGACCCCAGTAGTCAAGGTCTGACATGCCATCTATCTTTTTCGTGATTGCCCTTTGAGGAGCTTCAAGTTTCATGATACTTTGTTTCGTGTGGGGAGACCACAGTGGACAACAGTATTCAAGGTGTGGTCGGGCGAAAGTAGAGAAGAGAAGGATAATGGTGCGGGAATCTCTCGACTGGAAGGTTCTGAGGATCCAGGAACACATTCTGCGGGCCATGTCAACTTTGCTGCTTATATGCGTGGTCCAGCTTATGTTGCTGTCCACGGTTACTCCCAAGTCTCTGATGTTGTTAGATGCCACGAGAGTTTCCCCGGAGGGAAGGGAGTACGGGAGTTTCAGAGCATCCTCTTTTCCAAAGTGGATCAGTTCGAATTTGTCTTCGTTCAGTAACATGTTGTTCTTTTCTGCCCATTGGGTAACAGCCAGTAGGTCTGACTGAAGGCTTATCCGGTCATCCACGCCATTGATGACCTTTTGGAGCTTGGAATCATCAGCGAAAATTTTAATGTTGCTGTGTTTGATGATGTCAGTGATGTCATTAATATAGATGATGAAGAGAAGTGGGCCCAACACAGTGCCTTGTGGGACTCCACTACTGACTTTGGCTGGGCTTGATTTGACTCCCTCAACTACAACATGTTGGGTTCTGTTTGACAGGAAGCTCTTGATCCACTGCAGCAGCTTTCCAGTGACACCAATATTGGACAGCTTTCTCAGTAGAATGTTATGATCAACCCTGTCAAAGGCCTTGCTGAAATCAAGGTAGATAACATCAGTGTTGGAACCCTCTCCCAAGGCTCTCAAAATGTCATCAAAGTGATGCAGTAGCTGCGTCAGGCAATCCCTTCCATTACGGAATCCATGCTGGTTGGAGTTCAGCATATTGTTACTCTCAAGGAAGTGGGTCATTCGCGATCTCACCACTCTCTCAAATACCTTAATGATATGAGAGGTGAGTGAGATTGGACGGTAATTCACGGCAAGGGATTTGTTTCCCTTTTTGAAAACTGGGACAACAGACTGGGATAGAAGGTTTTCTGGCACATATCCAGCATCCAGTGAGTTCCGCCACAGATTGGCAAGAGGAGATGCAAGTTGGTGTTGACACGCCTTCAAGACACAAGCAGGGAACCTATCGGGACCTACTGCTGAATTATGCTTGATTTCCTTTATTGCCGCCAAGACATCAGGGGCGCCAAACGTTATGTCCGATAAGGTGTAATGGGGAGCAACATCGCCGATACAGCCCAGATCGGCCATATCAGGATTGCTGAAAACAGAGCAGTATTGTTTCTGCAGTATCTCACCCATGGTTTTAGCATTGTCTTGAAGAGTGCCATTTTCATCAATTAGAGGGCCAACAGTAGAGCCAGTGATTTTGTGTTTTTTTGCAAATGAAAAGAACACTTTGGGATTGAGTTTGATCTTCTCAATGGCCCAGGCCTCTTCAGCTCTTCTCTGATTGTTGATGAGGGACATTATGTTGTTTTGGAGGTTATGTTTTTTAATCTCTAGTGATGAAATGGCAGTCAAGTTGATGTGTTGCTGCTGACAGTATTTCAGCTTGTTGATTTTTTTGTTCGTTCTCTTAATTTTTCTGATGAGCGTTTTTCTATTTCTAGGGATTCTGCTCTTAGATTTGTTTATAGTTCTTAATGGGGTGTGTTTAGCACATATGTTTGTAACAGTGTCCACAAATGTCTGCCAGGACTTTTTGATGTTAGTGGGTGTATGAGTGTGCGTGAAGGACCAATCGACATGTGCAAGATCATGACTGATCGCTTCCCAGTTTGCATTGTGGAAATCCATAGCTTCAAACGGATGGACAGGAGAGATGACATTGGGTTTGTATATTGGATATATATATATATATGTGTGTGTGTGTGTGTGTGTGTAAGTATGCAAGTATGTATGTATGTGCCTGTATGGATGTACTTATGTATATATATATATATATATATATACACACACATATATATGTATACACACACACACACACACACACACATATATGTATATATATATCTATATCTATATATATATGTATATATATGTAGATATATATGTATATATATATATATATATATCACAGAAAAAAGAGAATCAGTGTTGCGACGAAAGGAATTTATTGGACATATTACAAATGTTTCTCGGGCAACCAGCTCGAGGCACGATCGATATAGTGATCACACCTGACTGTGAAATCAACACGGTCGTCAGATACGTCTCGATTCTACGAAGCAGATTTTCCTAATTATATATATATATATATATATATATATATATATATATATATAGATATATATATAAGAAAGGAATTGTGGTAAGGAACCAGATGGACCATAACGCACCAGAGTACTCAATACTTAAGGTAGTAGAATGGGAAATAGGAAAAAGTATGACCCCAACGGCAGAGCTCAAGCCGTTTCGACGGCTATTTCTGGACTAAATTAGAATTTTTTGAACAAATTCTAATTTAGATGTGAGAAAAACCACAGACCCTCCATCTCAACTCTACTTTTGAAAAGCAGAAGAACTGCGAAACCGGTAAAGGAACCAAATAAATATATATATTTAAAAAAAAATAAAACTCCAGTTGCATTTTCGATTTCATCTTTTTTTCTTTATACTTTCACTCGTGTAGGACACCTCGGTTATTTTTCCTTTTGTAAAAAAACCCTCACTTTCTAATATATATATATATATATATATATATATATATATATATATATATATATAACGAAGGAAATGTGGTAAGGAACCAGGTGGACCATAACGCACCAAAGTACTCAATACTTAGGGTAGTAGAGTGGGTAATAGGAACGAGTAGGACCCCGACGGCTGAGCTCAAGCCGTTTCGACGGCTCATTTAGTCCAGAATTAGCCGTCGAAACGGTTTGAGCTCAGCCGTCGGGGTCCTACTCGTTCCTATATATATATATATATATATATATATATATATATATATATATATATATACATACATATATATACAAAACAAAACAACCAAGACTCTTAATTGTATATTTAATTGACTGACATGTTTCGCCAAGCTACACAAGAATGTGTAATATGTTATTGTAAGCCGGCTCGTTAGGATCTATAAAAGAATTAAATTAACATTAACAAGACATTATTTTCTGTTGTGCATATTAGTGATCAGTATCGACCGGTGTATATATGTTATGATGACCCACCCATGACAGAGGAAACCGAATAGTCATCGTCGAAACCGATGGAGGATTTACCATCAAATAATTGTTTCTATTTTTGGCACAATGCCAGCAATTTTGGGGGAGGGAAACGTCGATTAAATCGAACCCAGTGCGTGACTGGAACTTTATTTTATCGACTCCGTAAGGATGAAAGGTAAAGTTAATCTCGGCAGGATTTGAACTCAGATTATAAAGGGCCGTCACTCTATGCTGCAAAGCATGTCCGACCTTCTACTGATACTCCCTTAGATAAAATTTAGAGAAATATAATTGTTTCTACTTTTGGCACAAGGCCAGCAATTATTCCAGTGTATTACTGATACTTTATTTTATCGACCTCGTAAGGATGAAAGGCAAAGTTAACCTCAGGAGGATTTGAACTCAAATCATAAAGGGCCGTCACTTTATGCTGCAAAGCATGGCGTCCGACCCTCTACTGATACTGCCAATCCACCAACCTTAGATAACATTTAGATAAAAATAATGATCCTTCAATGTGACCAACGATTACTACGCATGAACAAAGAATGTGACATGGATGACAGCTAGGCGAGGAGCATATCACTACCGAATATAAGCCGGCACACAGAGTGGGCATTGCATTTAACTCGGATCGAATGTCCAGTGTTAGAACGATTACAAAGCCTTATATACATATAATATTCTTCTATAAATGAGCTCTGGAATGGTTTCTTTCGAATCTTACTTCCATTAAGCTTTTATAGAACAACGAAATCGAAATGCTTTTATTTCGATGTATTTTCGATATACCGCTCCCATATTTATGGTGAGTTGCTCTATTTGTATGAGTTGATGAGCTATGTCTAGTTCTTTCATCAATCATGTTACTGTCCATATGACGCCAGAAGAGCATATGTAGATAGCTTTCATTCCAGTGTGGTGTCATGTGTTGATATTGGTACGGCAACGAGTCAGTTATTTAACTGGTCTCCTCATGGGCAAATTATATTTTGTGGTACTAGTTCAAAGACTGAAGAGAATCTCTGTCTTGAAGTCCATTAGTTCTACCTTGGTAATATCAACCATGGTAGTTTGTGGATGTTTTTCTTTGAGACTTGAAACAGCTGTATAAGATTACTGTAGGTATAATAAGTAATGTAAGTAATATTTTTCTATATTCTGATTGCTTTTGTACCTGTCATATGTATTACATTACATAATTATTTTCTTTTCTGTAATATTCTTGATTAAGAGAGATCTGGAACGGGTTTTTTCGAATCTTAGTTCCATTGAGCTTTTACAGAACAACGAAATCAGATACAAGTGTAAATGTATGTATTACTATATCTATATCGAAAGAGAAGCGCAATCAACATATGACGTGGAAGTTGAGTATTTATATTAACAGTTTGACTTAACTCGGGACTACCAGTAGTTTCATGAGGTCCATTTCAGAGATGTAAAACAAGACGGAGAATATAATTTGGGGTCTTGTGCATCGTCTGGCTCAGGTCACGTGATATATATCTATATTTAGATATCTAGATAAGTACATATATTAGTCGATATGTATATAAATTCAGCGATAATGCCTGTTGTCTATATGAATATAGTAACAGAATATCCAAAACTAAAAACAATAAAACAGTGAAGAAGAGTACAACATATATAATTACACTGCGAAAGATAGAATAGAGAAGACGTTAACGTTTCGTATTGTGGACCTTTGTCAAGAATAGAAAAAATAGAAAGTATGGTGGGCGAAAAGCATTGTTGTTTATAACTGTTTCTACTTTTGGCACAAGGACAGCAATTACCCAGTGCATTATTGGTACTTTATTTTATCGACCCCGTAAGGATGAAAGGCAAAGTTAACCTCGGCGGATTTGAACTCAGACCGTAAATGGACGTAACTATGCCGGAAAGCATGGCGTCCGACCCTCTATCGATACTGCCAATTTACCGATAACGAAGGCAGTATAGCTATTGAAAAAACGGGTGAAGCGTGTGTCTGTAGAATGGTATTTAACATTGAAATGAGAGTGTGTGGTAGGGGATAAGATAATTAATCCCCAAAGCATAAAGGGGAGTAGGTAAACACTGCATTCCTCAACTGTTTCTGTATCTACTACAGTAGATTCCCTTAAGAGTAGGTAATCAGTAGCCTTTAAAATATTGAGACTGCTTAAAATATTTAAAGTGCTACGTAGTACCATTCAACTAAATACAGAGTTCAAATCTCACCAACGTTGGCTAGGCTTTTGAATCGATAAAATATGTCTTACAAAAAATATGTCTAGTCAAAAGAAATCAATAGTAATTTCTCACATTAGTTCATTGGCACGGAGCCTCATGTTTTTATAGTAGGGTGTAGTCGATTGACTTAATCGGAATATTGCATTACTGGCACATGTTTTATCGACCAGAGGTGAATAAAACAATGACTCAACTCCTTCATCCTGGATATATATATATATATTTATTTATCTATTAAAACAACAAATTAAAGTAAATATTTGCTCTCGGGTTCTTATATATTTGATATATATTTATCCTTATCGAGCTCTCTTTGGATTTTAGTCTTCACATTTCTTATTACTATTAATATATATATTAATAGTAATAAGAAGAGCTTACGTTGCAGTTTGTATAAAACAAAACCACTACAAAACACTTAGAGAACCACTCGTGGCAATGATTTGACCTCTATTTGACTCATTGAGCTCAGAAAGAATTTATTATGTATACAAACAGTACAGATTGGAACGGAAATAACAATGAAATAACACAATGTTCTTGTAATTTGGATACTGACACCGAATTGACTAATGATTCAGTGCCCTAGCAGCATCTATGTCTGTATCTGTCTGTCTCTTTCTCTCTCGCCCATTTATATATATATATATATATATATATATATATATATATATATATATATATATATATATATATATGTATGCACACAAGTATGAAGTGCTCATTCAGTGAATGCTTGAATGTTTTAAATACTACGGTATTTTAAGTACATATACTAATACATACATGATAGCTGCAAACTCTGCTAAGAGTACTGCAATCGCTTGTCAGATTATAGAGTTTGGTGTACTTTTAGGCTACGGCCAGCCACACGAACCTGGAACATATCCTGAACAAGCAATGCCTGTGCTTTGAAGGTTTTTTAAGTGGGGAAAGGCCTTGCACTCGACCAATCCCACTCTCTGAGCATCGAGAACGCTACTCCAAAAGGATACATACATACATGATGATGATGGCTGCTCCCTCGTTATCGAGTATGGCCATTGCACGAGGAGAAAAAAAAAAATATTAATAAATAAATAAAAAATAAAATAAAATAAAAAAAAAGAAATATATATATATATACCCACATACATATACATATATACACATATATATATATACATACACACATATACATTAATAACAATAATAATAATAATAATGATTTCATTTATTAGCCACAAGGGCCGACATGTAGGGGACAATACAAAGACAGGGACAGTGGGGTTTACAATAAGGTCGAGTAAAGGTGCACAATGGCAAGACTAATTTAACAATGAAAATATAAAAATATAAAATAAACTATGCATAAATATAACAAAACAAATTCCCCGATAGGGGGTGGACGACCCTGGGGTGACTCGGGTACCCCACTAATCCTGAACCACCCTGCGCTTCTAGGGCACCCAGGGAGAGCACTCCTCTCCTCAAGTTAGCTAGCCTATAGGCGCATGGTCAGAGTAGGCCCATTCACACGAGCCATTCTCGCCACATTCACCCACCTTTTAGAAAATGTACTGGGGGGCAGCACTTCTCTCTCCACCCTCACCTTCCTTTCCACTTGAAACTTGAAGAAGTTGATGAGGGATTGGCCGAAGAGAAAAGTGTCTGTCTTCAGTCCTTTTAACCTGGTCCACCATACAACCTCTTTTGCAACTGCCACCAGACAGAGGACAATTTCCTGCTCTTCCTGACCTAAGGAAGGCGGCGGCTCGATCTTCACTATGGACTCGGCCGATAACCGGATTCGTTCCACACGCGACAGTAGCTGTTCGACATAACTCCACAAGTCAGTAGTGCACGGACATTGGACAAGTGCGTGCAGAACGGTTTCGTCGTTCTGTGCGCATCTTGGGCAGGTCCGTCTGACAGCACTTCCGTGCCTGTAGAGTTTATCCCGAACCGGCAGTGCCCCCCGGTAGCACTGCCAAGCGAGGGATTTCTGGAAATTGTCCATCGTCCCCGGCTCAAAAGTCTTCCGGTACAGACTGGTCAGTTCGACTTCGTCGAGGCCCAAAGCTTCTCCGAGTGCGTCATCGCACTTGCCCACCACTAATCCTCTATAGAACTCGAGAGTGGAAGTTCCACTGATCGCATTGCCCGCTTGGTAGAGGGAAGTGAGTGCCTGGCAACATTCCAGGTGCCAGTCACCCAGTCTCGGTCTCTTCTTGACCCAGGACTGCAGCTCAGTCAAAGAAATGAGCTGCGGAAAGGCCCGTCTGATAAACGGCGACCACACCTGTTCACCGTTGAGGCAGAATATCTGGAGATGTCGCAGCCTCAACGCATGTCTGCGCATCATTAGCCACGGCATGCCCAGCCCTCCGCGTAGAGGGTACTGGCAGCAGATGGACCGCCTCACCAACGGAACTTGTCCCCTCCACAAGAATTTGAAGAGGAGCCGTTCCAACTTGACGAGGCGCGGACGGGGGCAAGGCACGACGATCAGGCGGTAGTAGATGACGGACGCGATGTACGCATTCGCCACCTCCGCGCGACCTTTCAGTGATAGCTTTCTCTCAGCCCATTTTTGGGTGAGACTGGCTACTCTGCTCGTTACCTCGTCCCAATTCTTTTCCACCTGGAGGTCTGGTCCGAACCAAACCCCGAGCAACTTTACCTATCCGTCCGTCCAGTGCCCCACGACGCTGTTGGACGGCATGGGCTTGCCTATCCAGGTTCCGAGCTGCAAGCGCACCGACTTTTCCGGGTTAAGTTTGGCTCCTGTCAATCTTTCATATTCCTTCAATAAGGTGCCGACCACCTCGATTTCTGAGGTGTTCGACACCATCACGGTGATGTCGTCCGCATAAGCCGACACCGCCTTTCCACGTCTCGATTCGAGCGGGATGCCCTGCAACAGCTCCAGCTTCCACAGTAAAGGCTGGAGAGTCAATACGTACAGAAGGGAAGAGAGAGGGCACCCTTGACGGACCGATCGGGAGAGCCGAGAGGTGGCCATTAACCTTGACCACCGAGCGTGTGCCGCTGTGCATTGCAGCGATCCAGCTTCTAAAGACAGGGCCGAAGCCAGCTGCTTTGAGGACAAACTCCAGATACCGATGGTCGACCCTATCGAATGCTTTCGATTGATCTAAATTGATCAGTGCTCCACCGAAGCCAGGTTTACACCCTACCCTCTCTATGATGTATCGCATGAGGTGGAGATTGTCGTGTATGGACCTGGCTGGGATTGCGCAAGTTTGCGCCTCCCCAACCAAATCCTCGACGACAAGCGCCAATATCTTTGCTAACAATCTTAAACTCTGTGTTGAGCAGAGTTATGGACCTGAAGTTGTCTAATGTATCCCTCTTGTTCTCGTCTTTCCTTATCAGCGTCACCACTCCCCTGCTCACAGAACTGGGAATACTCCCATTCTGCTGCCAGTTGCAGTAGAGTGCTTCGAGGACTTCGGAGAACAAGTCTGGCATATTTATGTAAAACTCGTAGAGCAGGCCATCCAAACCGGGTGACGTGCGCCTCATGCAGCCGACAAGGGCGTCCTGAATTTCGGCTGAAGTAATCGGCCTTTCGCAGCGCTCAGCGTCGACCGTCGAGATGCGCGGTAGGCCGTCAAGGTAGGGACTGAAATTCACTAGTCTCTCTGACTCGCCACTCTCCCCGAACAACGGAGCAAAGTGCTGGCGAAAGGCCTCACACATCCGCTTGGAATCGCTTATCTCGTGTCCGTCTCGGTCCGCCAAAGACCGAATTGTGGTTTTATTACCACGCTGCGCCTCCGCCACGCGGGCCCATCGAACAGCTTTGGTTCCCTCGTTTCTCAGCGCACGCGCCTTAGCTCTGACAATGCAACCTTCGTGTTTGGCATTGAAGAAATGGTCTAATGCCATTCTCGCCGCTAGCACGTCAGTTGCAATGCCACTACAAATACCCTCGTCTAACTTATCTACCAGCTCCCCCTCCTTTCTATTTTTCTCTAACGCTAGTTCTTTGCTGAACTCTATCGAAGTTACTCTAATCTCTCTTTTGAGAGCCCCCCCACTATCTGTTGTTGATGATCCCCCCTGTCAACTTTTGCTTAACTAAATTGTTGACTCGGTCCCTGTAAGCCTGACGTGCCGGAAATGACATGTTCAGCTTCCAGTAATCCAGTCCTAACCTACGCGTTTTATTTAGGTCGACCGTACAGATCACAAATTTGTGATCTGAATAGGCGACCGTTTTAAAAAGTGGGCAGCCCACACTATTTCTATCTATTTTCCTAATGAAGATCCTGTCTATATACGATCTAGACGACCCCATTCGGTTGGTCCATGTCCATACTGGCACATTGGGGAAATCTAGTCGATACCTGTCAGACAGTTGGAACTGGCTGAGTAGGTGCTTGAGGCTTTTGCACCCCCCGCTCCTATCGGCTACTCCCACAAAATCCCAGCGTGCGTCTAAGATGCCATTCCAGTCCCCTGCTAACAGTAAAGGGAGAGACGTACCCAGAAAGGTCTCCAGGCGCCTAAAGAAGTCCGGTCGTCCGGCCCCTGTAGGGGCGTAGACGGCCAGCAGTCTAAAGGCACCACCTTCGCTACTGCTCACATCCAAGACCACCAACTTACCGTCCGGGTCCCGGAAGATCGACCTTACCTCGAGATCCAGTCCTTTCCTAAACAGCACTTCCACCCCACCCCCATTCCTGGCCTGCTAACAGATGCGAAGATCTGATAGTCGTCGAAAATGGGGGCTAGTGCGCGCGTGTCGGAAATTCTGGTCTCGCTGACGGCAATCACATCCATTTCCAGCGACCTGAGGTCGTTGAGCAGGCGACCCTGCTTCCAGGGTGACCCCAGGCCGCGAACATTTAAACTTCCTACTCTTAATATGGCCATATTGGTAAGCTAAGAGAGAGAGGGAAGGTTTATTTACCTCCCGGGGTCTTGTGAAGGTCGGGTGGTTCGACCTCCATGGCTGGTGGGGTTTCTTTTGGGAACCCCTTTAAAAGTCTTGATGTGGGTTTCACATTCGGGGTTCCCACGTCTTGAGGAAAGCTCTCTCGAATTTCTTTGAAGGAATTGAGTGACATTCGGACCAGAAGCAAATCTTCTGACCAAAATGTGCTCATTTCAAAAATCTCCCCCTCTGTTTGAATGTCCTCGCTTCGTGCTAAGAGGGCCACAGTTTATCGTTGGCCCTTCTCACAAGCATGAAGTTTTTAACATTTTGTTGGTGTGGTTTTATTTGTTTTCGTTTTGGTGACTGTGGTGGCGATGGTTTTGGTGGTGTTGTTTCGGGTATGTCTGTGTTGTAGGTGTGGTGTCTGCAATTTCAGGTATTTGTGTGTTTATTTGTGCTTTTGTTTGTTTAGGTTGTTTGCGTTTCGGGGATTGTGAAGGTGTTGTCGATGTTGCTGATGGTGATGATGTTATTGGGGGCGTGTTTGCGTTAGTGGTGTCTGTATAATAATAATAATAACAACAATAATAACGACAACAACAACAATAATAATATATATATAAATATATATATACACACACACGCACACACATAAGCATATC
>OZ024743.1:35964460-35981960 GCA_964016885.1 Eledone cirrhosa
TACATACATACCGACCACTTGCCTGCCAGAACCTAATGTACAAAGTGTATACAGCCTGACTAAGTCTATTTCCTCCAGGATCATTCTAACAATAACAACATCATCACAGATGAGCAAGCAGCTGAGAAGGGGTTTGAGGATGCGACCAGCAACCCCTTAACAAAAGCATGATGCCATAGGTACCGTGATATAGGTGGAACTTGATTGCAGTCTGGTTGGATTACAAGAAAGCTTTCCATTCTGTTCAATACTTTTCGATGCTACCTCCACAAATGCATACAGACATACATAATTACGCCCCCCCCTCTCTCTCTCTCTCTCTGTGTTGGCGAAAATTGAAAATATAATTGTTTCTACTTTTGGCACAAGGCCAGCAATTTCCCTGTGTATTACTGGTGCTTTGTTTTATCGACCCCGTAAGGATGAAAGGCAAAGTTAACCTCGGCGGGGTTTGAACTCAGAATGGCAAGGGCCGTAACTCTATGCGTCAAAGCATGGCGTCCGACCCTCTACCGATACTGCCAATTCACCGCCCTTTGAAAATTGAAAATATAATAGAACTAGAACATACGCACAGATACACACATACACACACATACACACACACACACATATATATATATATATATATATATATCAAATATCGCCATGATAATTGTTATCAGCAACCAAGTATTAAAGTATTAAAGCCAAACAGCTATTTGTTATCAATAGTCAACATCAAAAGCATATGGTGGTGAGATCAGTGACATTATTAGGCAACTTAAATGTATCAACTAAATGATGCCATGATTAAGATATTCTATTATCAATAATTGTTTCTACTTTAGGCACAAATCAATAATGATTCGCAATTTGATATTAACAACACTAGCAGGTAAATATATTACTTGATATTAATACGACTAGCAATAATTGTTTCTACTTTTGGCACAAGGCCAGCAAATACCCAGTACATTACTGG
This sequence comes from Eledone cirrhosa, assembly GCA_964016885.1. NCBI lineage: Eukaryota > Metazoa > Mollusca > Cephalopoda > Octopoda > Eledonidae > Eledone > Eledone cirrhosa. The sequence continues at coordinate 35,965,425 of OZ024743.1, forward strand.
TACTTTATTTTATCGACCCCGTATGGATGAAAGGCAAAGTTAACCTCGACGGGATTTGAACTCAGATCGTAACTATGCTGGAAAGCATGTCCGACCCTCTACCGATACTGCCAAATATTATTAATTTGAGTCGAAACCAGACCTGTCAACTCTCCCCATCCTATGGGGAGATCTCCCACCAACTTTGGGGGGGGGGGGGGGATGTCATTCATCTCTTGTAAAAATGGGTATAATTTTCATTATGTAAAATCTCCCCATTTTGCCTAATTTCTCTTGGTTTTGGGGCACTTTATTCATGATACTCCCGGTTTGGGTTTTTAGAGGTTGGCAGCTCTGGTGAAATTATTGTACAGTTTAGATTTCTTATTTAAAGACACCCCATTTGATTTACCTCGATAAGGCTTTAAGAAAGTTATAGAAACATCAAGTTCTTATTTGGCCTCTTCTAAAAATGTAGGGAATTGTGCTTAGACGAGAACAAGTCAGTTTGAGTAGTTAAGTTGTGTTGTATTATAGCAATAACAATATCAATCAGATACTTCTTGACATCGAAATCAATATCAAACATATCAATTACACTACCAAAGATATACAATTATATATTATTAACTAGAAATAACAATGATATATGCCATTCATGCGGATACCAACTCTAAAATATTGAAAGGGGTGGTCAAAAACATGAAGAAGAAAGAAAGAAAAGCTGGCAACCAATTAATTTCTAATTATATTGTTTGTTAACAAAGGAAAAATCGTTTTGGTTGTAAAATCTGAATTTTGAAAATATGTTAGCTTATTGTAAGCTGTTACAACGCAGGTTTTATTGTAAAATAGTTGAAAAATTTGGGCATTTAAAACTCCTAGAATAAAAAAAAAAGTGGACAGAGTCGCCTGCGAGAATCGAACTCACATCTGCCGCATTCCGTGTTACTGTTACACATTCTTTATATTTTATTCTCATAAATTCAGAGATGCGATAGCTGGAGATAAAGTACCTTACATTGTAGTAATATGATAGATGGGGGTTAGATTGCAGTACATGGTACTTTACATGGCTGTATAATGAGATGTAGTACCCTATGTTGCAGTTATTTAATGGTTGTCGGCTTACATTGAGGTGATACGGCTTACTCCACCAAACAAATTCTAAAATCTACAGACACATACGTAACATGTTCACACAGTCTTTTAAACATATTTTAAAACTTATCCATGTTCATATCTTTCTGATTTCCCTGTTTTCACTGTTTTGGTTGTAAAACACCATTCTACCCCATTATGCTTTAACAAAGCTGCATTTTATATGTTGTTCTTTTCTATTTTTATCCTTGACGAAGTACAACTGTCCGAAACGTTATTTCTACCTTGCTCCTTCCACACATCTTCTCTATTTATTGTTTTTTTTCTTTTTCACCAGATGTTTAGAAGTTTATGTATACATGAATATGCGTGTGTATCCATACTGTGTATACATATGCAACCATATCCATGAATCACTGGCTGTTAGCTTATGTGTGTATGTGCCTGGGTAATTATGCATTATGAAAGTGTATGTACGGCTGTATGTGTGTGCATGCATATGCATGCGGATGTACCCACGTGAGCATTTTATTGTGAATGCGCGTGTGTGTGAACTTATTGCTGTGTCATAAAACAGAATAATTTTATATGGAAGCTTTGTCCATTGAGGTCTGAAACCGGGAATAGATGGTGGTGGTGAGGGTGGTGGGGTGGGCAATGTTACAATTCAGACAGCAACAACAATAATAATAACAATAATAACAAAGAAAAACAGTCTTGTGTACTTTTATTTAATGAATTCTCCCCATTCAATCAACCATACTTCCTCATTTCTCCCTTCTCTTTCTCTCTCTCTTTACATCTCTCATTGTCCTTCTGGTTTTTTCCTTGATTTTTCACATAACATTCACATTTCCTTATGCAAATGTTCGCCCTTTCAAAAAGCACAATAAAAAACGACAAAAATAAAATAAATAAATAAATAAAATAAAAAAATAAAACCCTAACTATTTTGCATATTTGGAGAGACGATTTCTGTTCTTTTTATTTTCATCTTTTCTTTAAAAAAATATATTTTCATTATGGAAGTTAATATTGAAATGGCCATTTGATAATTTTGATACTTCGAACCTGGGTATAATTTTGATACTTCTAAGGGTTCTCAATGTCTCTCTTTCCAGGGTTACTTCCTTGCTCAACTTTCTCTGCCCTCGCCTTCGTGTTTTGTCCCAGTTGTAAGACCGTTTTGTATAGATATCCCCTATTTCGTTGCCTACTGTGCTGTTTGGCTGTTTGTTCTAGTTTTAAGAGTTTCTCGTTATACGCTTGCTTGGAATTTCTTTGTCCTTGTATTGATTTGCTAGTAATTCTGTTGTTCTTGTATTGATTTGCTAGTAATTCTGTTGTTCTTGTGTATTAACCGTACGATTGTTTTCATGTTGTTATATTGTTCCATATGCATCTTCGTAGTGGTTAGTATTTTGATAGCCGTTGTAAATACTAGAAATAAACTAGCAAACCCACATTAAATATAAGAAAACGTATATTAGACGTATAAGTAGGTTGAGCCTTTTGTTCGTTGTTTGTATCCGTTTTCCCTTTCCCATGTAAAATTTTCTCACGTACAGACACGCACACATATGCATGTACATACACACATATTCATGTACACACACTCACACACACAAAAAACAAACACACACACACTCACACGCATTTTATGTTTAGCCAAAATCTATTTGTTATGATTTGGTTTCTTTTTGAATTGGAAGGTGAAATAACAATAAGAAGTGTAAAGTTGTAACCTTCTCGCTTAAGCGGCGTAATTAAAGTGGTTCTGAAGTGGTATTGAAAGCCAGACGGAAAATTGACAAGCTGAGAGCTAACCCTTGTTACCATGACGTTTGCCACAACATCAAAAATCATAAAAGGAAAGCTCAACTGCTCTTGTCCCTTCTATAGTAGATAATGCCAAGTTTGTAAAATATTTAGAATAACGAACTAAATATCAAACCATGTACATAAAGAGTTCAAATCCCATAAAAGTTCCCCGTCTCTTTGAATCGATGAAATATGGCTTCTTGTCTAGTCAAAAGAAATCAATAGTAATTTTTCACCTTAGTACATTGACAGCTTGTAATCGATTGAATAGAGCATGGTACATTACTAACATATATTTTATCGACAAGAAATGGATGAAAGACCAACTCAACCCCTGCAGGAGTTAGATGTAGGGACACCAGAAACGGCCCCTCAGATATTTGGGGGCATATGATATCTATAAGGTATAGGACCACTGTGAAGGCGCATGGCTTAGTGGTTAGAGCATTGGGCTTGCAATTAAGAGGTTGTGAGTTCGATTCTCGGACCGGATGATGCGTTGTGTGCTTGAACAAGACACTTTATTTCACGTTGCTCCAGTTTACTCAGCTGTTGAAATGAGTTACCACGTCACTGGTGCCAAGCTGTATCGGTCATTGCCTTTGCCTTGGACAACATCGGTGGTGTGGAGGAGAGGAGACTGGTATGCATGGGTGATTGCTGGTCTTCCTCAAAACAACCTTGCCCAGGCTTGTGCCTCGGAGGGAAACTTTCTAGGTGCAAAACCATGGTCATCCGTGACCGAGTGGGGCCAAAGCATAGGACCACCATTTTATCAGGTATTAAATAGAAAAAGTTGTGAGAAAAATTAAACTCGGGTAAGCTCCTCTTACACCATCTGTTACAGAAATCCAGAAATGGAACCATTCTTTCATCTCATACAAACCAAAGATAAACTTCCTCCGGTTGCAACGTTTTTTGAAATATTCACTTGTGCTTTCACTCAGGTAGTTAAATGTTCTTTATACTGACTGCTGTTGATATTACTGATGTTCATATGGCAGAGTCAGTAAGTGGCGGATTTACGATCCCGATCCAATAACAACAGCTGGTCCTCCACAGAACATCTTCAGAATATATGCCCTGGTGATGAAAGGCAGGGTCTACTCTGAGTAGCAGAATTCCCATTATCCGAACTGTCCCTCTATTCCAATTATATAGATATATATTTATGTGTATGTTTCAGTGTGTGAATATTCTTCTGATTCAATTTGTTGACAGAGCTTGAGAGAGAGAGAGAGAGAGAGAGAGAAAGAGGGAGAGAGAGAGAGAGAGGGAGAGAGAGAGAGAGAGGGAGAGAGAGAGAGAGAGAGAGAGAGAGAGGGAGAAGAGACAAAGAACGGGAAACAGAGAGATGAGACAGAGTAGGGGAAGACAAAGTGGGGGAGACAGAGAATGAAAAAGAGTGAGTGAATGAATGAGAGAGAGAGAGAGAGAGAGAGAAAGAGAGAGAGAGAGAGAGAGAGATAGATAGAGAGAGAGAGAGAGGGAGAGAGATAGCGAGAGGGAGAGAGAGGGAGAGAGAGACAGAGGTTTCTAAACGCTCAAAAGGATCTTTTATTTAAATTATGACATCAATGAGGTATTAAGATTTCTGCCCCTAACAGTAAATTTTAGTAGAGCTGATTCTTTGTAGACCAAACGCACAGCTATTTCTAGCATTCCCGTTGGCCTGTCTGTATCCTCATATTATTATGTTTCCTCACCTTGTACGTTCAAATCCTATTTTGAAGCTATGAGGATGAGTCGCATATAATGCGTTTAGTAAGATGAACATTCTACTGATGATTGAGTGTTTCATCCTATGGTTCCAGCCATTTCTATTTCACCCATGAAGCAGCTGTATAGAATACTAAAATCTCGGAATTTTAACATTCTTAAGTAAATTTTGTTTTACTTGCTCTCCGATTTGAAAACAATCGAAATTTTACCCTCTATGTAAGTTCTTTGACTTGCTACCCGACTTTTGTTTGGCAATGCACATATATATAAACCGAGCTGATGATCCGTCTCTCTCTCTCTCTCTCTCTCTCTCTCTCTATATATATATATATATATATATATATATGATGGACTCTCTCATCGATTCGACATATGAGGGTTCAACAGTCTTTTCAGTTCATTGTTTTATGTTTATGCCTCAAATGGCACTTCAATCCTATATATCTATATATATATATATATATATATATATATATATATATATATATATATATATGATGATGATTTCTCCCGAATGAAACAGTTCTAGTCCTGTAGAAGCTTTTTCTATATTAAATATTTATACTCTGCTTTGTATTGAGTACCTTACTTACTGTGGTTACCTCCGATTGAACCCGGGATAAACTTATATATATATATATATATATATATATATCACGGCCTACCGCATACGGACGCTTTAAGCACCCCACACCAAATATATATATATATATGAAAACAATCGTTTACATATGAAATTGGTAATAAAATATCGCCATGATTATTATTATCACTAACCAAGTATTAATAGCAAACTGCTATTTGTTATCAGTAGCAGTAGTTAACTTCAAAAGCATATCATGGCGGGATTAATATCTGTAACTTAAATATTTCATCTAAAATCAGCCAAGTTTAAGATATTTGATATTAGTAATAATTGCCAATTTGATATCAACACCAACAGCAAGTAAATATATTACTTGATATTAATACGACTAGAAATATTACTATTAAGTTGATTCGAAGTTTGTCTACGGCGTGGTTTGGATTTCTTTTAAAGACACCTCCTTTGATTTACCTCGATAAGGCTTTAAGGAAGTTATAGAAACAACAATTCTTCTAAAAATATAAGGAATTGTGCTTAGTCGAGAACAAATCAGTGTGAGTGGCTATAGTGAGTTGTGGTATAACAATATCAATCAGATACTTCTTGACACCGACATCATTATCAAAGGTAACAATTACACTACCAAAGATCATGCTTTGCAGCATAGAGTTATGGCCCCTTGCGTTCTGCAATTTGGGGAGAAGAGAAAGTCGATTAAATCTACCTCAGTGCATTACTGGTGCTTTATTTTAAGTTAACCTTGGCCGGATTTGAACTCAGAATGCAAAGGGCCTTAACTTTATGCTGCAAAGCATGGTGTCTGACGCTCTACCGATACTGCTAATCCACTGCCAATAATAACAATAATGACAACAATAATAATAATAATAATAATAAAAACAATAATAATAATAAGAAGAAGAATCCTTTATTAGCCACTCGGGCCCATACATATAATACATAATGTCATAGAAAGGTGATTATAAAATATGTGGTTCCTTGGTTTTTGTGGTTTAGAAGAGAAAGTGAATAGGTTTGCCTCCACTCTGCTTGTTCCAGTTGCGATCTGTGGTGTAATGAAATGGAAGTAGTCGTAGTGATGTCTTTCATATCTGAGGCCGGCTGTAATTGTTACTGCTGCTGCTTCTGCTGTTACTGCTTCTGCTGCTGCTGCGTCTGCTGCTGCTGCATGTCATCTTCTTTTATTTATTAAAAAAAATTCTTCTGGCAAAAGATTTTCAAGCTGTAAATAACTTTCAGCATATAACATTAGATGAAACGGTGGATAAACCTGGTCTCTAGTCTTCCCATGTAGAACCACACATACTGGCTGAAATAAAAACTAGCTGAACTATTATCTTGAAATATCCAAGAAGATATTCCTCCTCGACCGAGACCAGTAGATTTAGCTGTTAGGACGGAGTTTATCGTAATAAAACGATTATTAAATAAAATTGATTTTTTTCTTTTTAGTTATGGAAGGAAGAGCAGCGCCATGATCCTTTTCAACTCCTTTGAGTTGTGGGAAGAAGTTATTCTCAAGCCAAGAACCTAGCTCAAGTACTTGTAAAAGAATGAACTCCATTAAAGACAACTAAGGGCTAGATGGTGATGTTAACACACCTGTCAACTCTCCCCGTCCAACAGGGAGATCTCCCACCAACCTTTGGGTGGGTGTGAATTGGCAGTATCGGTAGAGGGTCAGACGCCATGCTTTCCAGCATAGTTACGTCCCTTTACGATCTGAGTTCAAATCCCACCGAGATTGACTTTGCCTTTCACCCTTACGGGGTCGATAAAATAAAGTACCAGTAATGCACTGGGTAATTGCTGGCCTTGTGCCTAAGGTTTCTACCTTATGTAAAATATCCCCATTTTGCCTCATTTCTCCCCGTTTTGGGGCACTTTTTTTTCATGGTACTCCTCGTTTGGGTGTTTAGAGGTCGGCAGATTTGTATTAAACCGGGTGACGGATTAAGTCTACCACCAATAAATTGATGCATTTTCAACATTGTGATAAGCTACTTATGTTAAACGGAATCAAAGCTATCTGGTATTGTATACGGGCACATGCAAGGTTCTTTATACGTATTTTTCCATCAAATTGTTTACAAGAAGCTAGTCAGTTGCTCGGCGGGATTGAGTATACACTCTTGTTCCTGAATATTGTTTTCGTTGCTGCAAATATATTCTAGTATCTTATTGGATAATATTTTGAGAACTATGTATAAATTGAAATGAAATAAGAATGAAGTTTCAGCTCATACCTATGTAGACTTAGCTGATTTCCTACGAGGTTACATTCCATAGGAAGTTTCTCGAGTATTTTTTATAGTAGGGGCCTCAGTCGTATCATGAAGAGCAATGCAAAATGATGCATCCTGTTTAAGAACCCAGTGCGCCACTTAGTCCAATACCCTAACAACTAGGTCATGCACCATCACATAGTTTATAAATTACCGGTAAACAATTAGTAATAGGGTTCCTATTGTGGTAGTCACTTGATATTTTAGGGAGCTATCTATACTTTTAGTATGGATTGTCCCAGAAGACGTTGGAAACGACGTTGTCTGATGGTGTAACATATCGAATGAAAATCACCAACCTTTTGTAATATTGCCAAGGCGATGCCCCATTATCGCCGCAATCTAAAGATTGAAATGCAGCTAACCGCTCAGACCAATGAAAGTTTAACTGATTTTTCAAGTGTTTTGGTGTTAGGGCTCTCAGTACTACCGTGGAAAGCAATGTGCAATAAAGAGTCTTGCTCAAGAACACAACGTGCCGTCCAGTTCCGAAATAGAATCCATAACCTTATGATCGTAAGTCAAATGCCTTGACCACCAGACCAGTAAAAAAAATAAATAAATAAAGGAAATAAATCAAGTGAGCCTGAAATTAGATATGAAATTAGATGAAATTAGATATGTTTGGGGTGCTGTAATACAAAAGGTTATAAATTATTTGAAATATTCTTCTTAGTTACAGAAATTAAACAAACACCTAGCAGTAATTGTTAGCAACTCTCAGAAAACAAAACAAAGGAAATTTCTCTCTACTTCGAGAGTCACTATCAATTACCGTTATCGATTGACTGCAGTCTAATGTCAGAAATCAGTAAAAACCTAGTTCCAACGAAATATATTTGGAAATGCAATAGCGTAGAAAAGATGTTCTACATACGATTCACCTCCGAGTAATGATGAAAGGCAAAGCTAAGCCTTGCGGGGTTTGAACTCAGAACGCAAATGGGCGTACCTCTATGTCACACAAGTATGGTGTCCGACGCTCTACCGATACTGCCAATCCACAGCATTGAGTGATATCTATAATACTACTAATAATGATTTCTAGTATAGGCACAAGACCAGTAATTTAGGGGGAGGGGAAAGTCGATTAAATCGACCCCAGTACGTTACTGGTACTTTATTTTATCGACCCCGTAAGGATGAAAGGCAAAGTTAACCTCAGTGGGATGGCGTCCGACCCTCTACCGATACTGCCAAACCACCGCCCTTATAATACTACTAATAATTGTTTCTACTTTTGGCACAATGCCAGCAATTACCCATACATTACTGGTACTTTATTTATAATACTACTAATAATTGTTTCTACTTTAGGCACAATTACCCAGTGCATTACTGGTACTTTATTTTATCGACCCCGTAAGGATGAAAGGCAAAGTCAACTCGGCGGGATTTGAACTCAGATCGTAAAGGGACGTAACTATGCTGCAAAGCATGGCGTCCGACCCTCTACCGATACTGCCAATCCACCGCCCTTAATAATACTACTAATAATGATTTCTAAAATAGGTACAAAGCTGCGAAATATGAGTAAAAGTTAATGCTAATTGTAAACAGAGGTTTAATGGTTTTTCATTTATTTTCAAGGCCAGCAATTTCTGCTTGGGGTGAGGATGGAAAATGGATTAAATCGACCCTAAGTACTTGATTTGTACATTATCTTATTGACCCCGGAAGAATGAAAGGCAAATTTGACCTCGGCGAGATTTGAACTCAAAACATAGGGAATCGAGACAAATAATTGTTTCTACTTTTGGCACAAGGCCAGCAATTATCCCCGTAAGAATGAAAGGCAAAGTGAACCTCAGCGGGATTTGAACTCAGATTATAAAGGGGCGTAACTCTATGCTGCAAAGACTGACGTCCGACCTTCTACCGATACTGCCAATAACAAATAATTGTTTCTACTTTAGGCACAAGGCCAGCAATTACCAGTGCATTACTGGTACTTTTATTTTATCGACCCCGTAAGGATGAAAGGCAAAGTCAACCTCGGCGATAACAAATAATTGTTTCTACTTTTGGCACAAGGCCAGCAATTACCCAGTGCATTACTGGTACTTTATTTTATCGACCCCGTAAGGATGAAAGGCAAAGTTAACCTCGGCGGGATTTGAACTCAGAATGGCAAGGACCGTAACTCTATGCGTCAAAGCATGGCGTCCGACCCTCTACCGATACTGCCAATCCACCGCAAATAATGCAAAACAATTTGTCCAACTCTTTAGATAGAGAAAGGTGAGAAAAGGAACGAGAGAAAGAAAGATAAAGAAAAAGAGGAAATGAGAAAGAGGAAGGATCTACATTTTTATCGCCACGAAAGGATAAGAGGTAAAGCCAATCTGGGCCTGATTTTAACTCAGAGCGCAGAGAGCCAGAACAAATACCGTAAAGTATTCTATTAGAGTCGCTGCTATAAGTATCAATTCTGAGTTCAAATCACGCTGAGGTCAACTTTGCCGTTTATCCTTTCGTGAGTGGACGATAATAAAAGTAGATTCTTTCTCTATATCTCTTTCCTTCTCCCCCTCCTCTATCTATCTATCTATCTATCTATCTATCTATCTATCTATCTATCTATCTATCTATCTATCTATCTCTTTCCCTGGATGTCACCGTAACGCCCTTACAACTCTACTAGGAGTTATGGATCCAATAAATCAGAATATCAACTTTAGGGAGATGGAAAGCAAAGTCAACTTCGGATGTGGGAAACAACAATAGCAACATCAACAACAACAATAATAATAGTTCTTCCATTTCTCTTTTATTACTGATTACTTTTAATAATAATAACAACGATAAAAAAAAATGATCACGATGATGATAATGATGGTGATGATGATGATATTGATGATAATGATGATGAGGATGAAAAGGATTTCAACTTACCGAATTTGAGTGTGGACAATAAAGCAGTAGGATTAGCAAGCAACATTGGCCATTGAAGTTGTATGGTCACAAGCACTGATGTCCAAACACAGTTCTTGGTTTGTCATTACAAGAATTGCGTTTGGACAATCATCGCCTGAAAACTGATTATTGTGCCAATCGTTCTTAGTCTTAGATTTATTGCCGATTTGTGGAGTCCTTGGATACAGCAGCTGTCTAAAGTGGTTTCATAAGTTTCCTGTGGTAAAATGTGACGAGTGTGCAGCGAATCCGAACCACATTATTCAATGTGTTCTTTTCTAACAGTGAATATTGTGACGTGAGGGAATTTGGTTGCTATTTCTAGCAGGTTGAGTGACTGCATAGAAACTCCCTCATTGGCTCGCTATTCGTAGTAATGCTGTTGGTGATGTAATGTGAAGAGATAACATTGGTGGTGTTAAGGGAGGCAATTATGTTAGTCTTCGTGATGGTTGCGGTAGTGATGCTGAGGTGTTGTTAGAGATGGTGATGCTTATGTTGATGTTGCTGTTGGTGCTGGTGATCTTACTGTTGGTCATAATGAAGACATACCTAATATTTACCGGCGAAATATTGCTGTTTTTGAAATATTGCTGTTTTTGTTTTAACATACACATCAGCTCTGATTGGGCAAACCATTGATCAACGATGTTCCCCTCGGACTATCGCATCGTTCTCTTTCTAGGATTTGATCTGAAGAGTTATCTACTTCTACTAACAGATCAAGCAGCAACGTAGAATCCAACTCACTGACTCACGAGACTAGCTATCATTGGCATCGGAATATTATTATCTTAATGTGCTACTGAAAGATATTTTATAGCATATTGAGGTTTAGAGTAATCCTTTACAAACCGGAGCCTAGTCTCTCTCTCTCTCTCTCTCTCTCTCTCTCTCACACTCTCTCTCTCTATATATAAAAGATACATATAGATACACAAGTATAAACACACACACACACACACACACACACACACACACACACACACACACATATATATATATATATATATATATAGAGAGAGAGAGAGAGAGGGAGAGAGAATGTATTGTTGTAAATACATTTTGATTCCTCGTAGTAGCCATTGTCCACTTCCCCCGTCTTCTGAGATATCTTACCTGATTTTCTAATCTATTATTTGTAGTAACCAACTGTGTTTACAGATAATTCTCCCCCCCCCCCCCACCACACACTTTATCATTGAACAGTTCTCCAAGAAGCAAGGCTAGAATGATTGCGATGGCTTCTATGCTTTTAGAATTGTATCGATCCTCATTATATATATATATATATATATATATATATAAGGGGCGGTGGATTGGCAGTATCGGTAGTAGTTCGGACGCCATGATTTGACGCATAGAGTTACGGCCCTTGCCATTCTGAGTTCAAATCCCGCCGAGGTTAACTTTGCCTTTTATCCTTAAAATAAAGTACCAGTAATGTACTGGGTAATTTCTGGCCGTGTGCCAATAGTAGAAACAATTATATATATATATATATATATATATATATTTATGTTTCTCTTCATATTGTGTTCTTTACTTTGTAACTTCCCTCCTTACTCTCAGAGTTCCTGTTCTCCCTCTATTCAAACTTTCCAGATGAAGGACTTATGTCCAAAACGTCGAAACCTCCACCACTTCCACCAAGCGCGAACCTAATTTAACTGTGTACAATTGCCTCCTGTGTTTTTTTCATTAATTATATATATATAAATGAAAGTTTGGTAAAGTCGAAGCTTCGGCTGTAGCCAAACCAACGAGATATAATGAAGGATGTGCAGCCAAGCACTCGATGAGGAATCTCAGAGTAATAACATTCGTTAGACGGTATGACAAATTGAAAAATGTGGCAGGCTGGCCCAGCCACAACACCGAAGCAACGAGAAAACCAACAGGTTATATATATATATATATATATATAACTATATTTGATATATATTTATCCTTATCGAGCCCTCTTTGGATTTTAGTCTTCACATTTATTATTACTATATATATATATATATATATATATATATATATAAATAATCACAGCCACACACACACACGCACACACATATATATATACATACATATATATTCACTTCACCCTATTTATTGTTTCCAAGTCTTGCATTTCCTGCGGTAGAATCCTTACACACGAGACTCCAAAACGTTCTGGAAATAAAAAAAAGAAGAATATTTAGACATTTATCGAAAGAAATATGGATTGTAATTAAACACACGTAAAATAATACAAAAGTATCACACACACACACACACACACATATATATATATATATAAATACATCTCTTCCTCTTTCTCTGTCTTTCTCTCTGTCTCTCTCTTTCTCTCTCTCTCTCTCTCTCTCTCTCTCTCTCTCTCTCTCTCTCTCTCTCTCTCTCTCTATATATATATATATATATATATATATATATATATATACATATATATATGTATATGTACATACATATATATGTATATGTACATACATACATGCATTCATATATCTATCTCTCTCTCTTTATATATATATATATATATATCTCGAAGGTATATATTGAGTTAGAAACTCAAAATAGTCTCTTACAATTAAATAGCTCAAGGAAATAGATTTTTCCTGACCGTGTAATATAATTGAATATAAAAAAGAAATAAAAATAGATATATAAATATATGTTCAAATCGTTAACGAATCTGGTCCCTTACGATTTGAACGCATATATGTATATATCTCTGTTTATCCCTCTTTTATAGTCAATTATATATATATATATATAAATTTTATATATATATATACCTATATCTATATAGATATGTGTCTATATATACCTATATCTATATAGATATGTGTCTATATATGTTAATATATATATATATATATATATATATATATATATATATATATATATATATATATATATATATATATATGTACACTATCACAATGAAATAGAATATGTATATAAGTTAGAGAGACAACCAATATAACAAAATGTGTTGTAATGGGCTGTGTGTGTGACATTGAGCAAAAGACATAAATCAATTTGTTTTTACTATACAATATTTAACGTACTTTAAAGATATACCCACATGGATTAACTACCGTCATACGGATGGTTGTACATAAGAGTGATAATTTATTTTATTCAAACGTCCATATAGAACTAGTAAGCCATGGCTGACTAGAGGAAGTATCAGTACTCCTTACAGTTAGTAATAAAAAAGAACTAGTGAGACAAATAATTTTAAAAAAACCTAAAAAGATGAAAGAAAAAAAATTCAAATATTGAAGTAATTCAAATAAGGAAGGCCAGTGGGGAGCTGTAAACCAGATGTTTCTCTTATTGAATCTTTCCGTAGCTTTGAAATATTTAAAGATTTTGTTTATATTTGGTAGACCTCAAATCATATATTGAACTTCCAATCGTGGTAGTTTTTTAAAGATTGGTTTCAATATGGCCTCTCTCTCTCTCTTAGACTGATAGTTTCTATATTTGAACGAATAGTAACAAATGGAACACTTTTGTAATAAATTGTAAATCATATACTCTTTATATATACTAATTTATATACAGGAAGTATGTTGAGATAGCGGCTAGCGGAGTTTGAACATTGAAATAGAAGACTTCGCCGTAGCTTTTTGACTAAATCGAAGTCTAATAATAACGGGACGTATAAACCCCTGAACGGAAAAAGATGGGTATCGACACACATGGAAGCTAAACCCACATCTCTCTCTCTCTCTCTCTCTCTCTCTCTCTCTCTCTCTCTCTCTCTCTCTCTCTCTCTCTCTGTATATATATATATATATATATATATATAAAACATGAGAAGAAAGAATACTGCGTGGTTGCACATGGGTTACATATGATAAAAATAGTCCTTCGTCAGTGATTTTCCAACCTTCATTGGTATTTCATCGCATTAAAAATCATATACCTCCGGTTGGTGCGAGCAATAGCTAAATAAAGCTATTGGGACAAGTAAATCGCGTAAAGCGAGTGAGACAAGTAAACAACATAGAAGGATGAAAGCAACGCAAAGATAGCATAAACTGGGTGGATTTCATGAGCGAAAGAGATATACAGACCATCCGACGTGAGTGAGATGTGAGCAGGAAGAGAACCCACTACAAGCCAAACGGTAGGAAGTGAGAAGGGGAAAAACAGAGAGTGAGTGAGTGGAAGTGCGAGGAAGAGGTCAGTCGAGAGAAAGTGTAACTGACAGAGGGAGCGAAAGAAGGTGAGAGAAACAGAGAGAGCAGGGAAGCAGTAAGAGAGAAACAGACAAACGCAGCCGAGGTATATATATATAAAAAACATGGGAAGAAAGAATACTGCGTGGTTGCACATGGGTTACATATGATAAAAATAGTCCTTCGTCAGTGATTTTCCAACCTTCATTGGTATATATATATATCTATACACATACATACACATTCATACACACACATATATACCTACACACACACACACACACACACATATATATATACAGCAATGTCAAAAAAACAACTAAAAAAAAAAAGACAAATACAGTGAATTAAAAAAAAATGTTATTGGGTTAACGCAGGGCACTGGATTAACAGAATCTGTGGAGCGCCGGACATAATACTTGGTAGCATTTGTTTACGGTTCTTAACATTCTACGTTCTCGTTCTGACGAGGTCAACTTTTCCTTTCATCCTCCCGAGGTCGATAGAATAAAATATTAGTCAAGTACTTTCCCAAAAAATTACTAGTGAGTGCCTATATATGTGTTTAGGTGCGTACCGGAATAGCTTTCGATTATAAGCATGCCTGATCTATCATGAGGCTTGACATGGGCTACAGAATTCCAGTAACCCGAGGAACACGTTTTTATTCTACAAATGTACTGAGTTCTCAGTTTGATTTCGCCGTAGTAGCACATAGTATACTATAATTACTCTTCTATCTGAGTAGATAGATAGTTGGATAGATAGGCAGGCGTAGATAGACAGACAGACGTAGATTGATAGCTGCATGGACAGTTAGACAGTTACATTCATAGATAGATGAATATATAGATAGACAGACAGATATTTAGATGATAGATAGATAGATAGATAGATAGATAGATAGATAGATAGATAGATAGATAGATAAAAAAATAAGATGAAAACATGTCTGCTTCTGTATTGTTCACTCCTACTGTCCATTCATACCATATTGTTTTGAAATGCTTCAAAATCTTAGATCAGCTCATATTACAGTATTTCTCTCCCTTGCTTGCTTCATACGATTCAAACACTTCCAAATGGAGTTTCAGTTGTGAAATTGCAAGGATAATCTCAGGTCTCAACTGAATGAAATTTTTCTTTTTCAGAATGCGAGATTACTTCCATGCACACACACATATATATATGTATAGAGATACATACACAAACACGCAGACACACACACGCACACGCACACACACACACACACACACACACACACACACACATATATATATATATATATATATATATATATATATATATACGATATTAACTATATTTATATGGAAACTATATTTATAAAACCATATTTATTTCATTATATATATTTCAAGGATACCAAGTTACATTATGGTATGCCTTCATCAGACAAAATACAATATATAACAGTTTTATAAATAGACATTGACGTACCCCTTTAAAAATTGACCGTTGCTTTTGGAGGCCATCAGGATAGTGATTTGTTTACTTTAGTAAGTCATAGTGTTAAGAGTAAGTAAAAAGATGGAGAGAGAGAGAGAGAAACGTGGAGAAAAGAAAGGGAGAGATAGATAAAGAAAAATATTATATATATATAATGAAGAAAAACCAAGGTTAACAACGAAGACCGTTAAAACATTGTCCGTTAAAGACCATTTCATACTCAGCCTTCGTTTTATGCTTGCACACGTTGAACATTTGATATGGCACCTATTCTTATGATTTGACTTTGATCAAAGTTATATGTATTACGATTTGTATAAATAATTGCTAATTAATTGTTTCCGATTAACTTATTGTTTGATTATGTATGTAACATTGTAACCTGCATAGAAACGTACGTAGAAATTAAAGAATGGTTTAAGTTGTTAAACTTGGTATTTTCTTCATTTTAAAT
>OZ024743.1:35994460-36001960 GCA_964016885.1 Eledone cirrhosa
TACTCTTTCACATGATGGTCCATTTAGAGTCTTAGAAGTTCCGACCAGAAGACGAATTGATAGAGTATGTAGGGCGTCTGATTAAACACGCCTCGACATTTGTTCTGGCTCAATGCACTCTCAATGCCTTTCATCCTTTCAAGGTCGATAAATAAAGTACCAGTACTGAGGATCTAGTCTTCTTTCCTGTATCTCTCTCTCTCTCTCTTTCTCTCTTTCTCTCTTTGTTTCTCTTTCATTCTTTGGAGGGGTGAATTCCGCCAGGTTTAAAACCCTCCAACCACACCGTATGTCAGGACGACATCCCCACGTCTTCATCAGGAGTGTATGGCTCTTTACCTAGTTTCGGTCAGATCCAATTGTTTTAAAGTATTTTGGCAATCGATTGATGCAGCATTTGTTTGAGGGACATGAAGGAATATTAGCTGGTTAGCCTACTGGTCCACATTGAGTTTCATTGCATGAACCTCTATCTGATCCTTAAACCTATTAAATCGAATCGCCATCACATTACATCCTTCTATTTCAATAAAAAATATAGATGGATTCATATAATGAATAGTAGACTACGCTAAATGCACCCAAGAACCAGGTGGTGGTGTTAAATCGGGCGGTGGATTAAGTCTACCGCTCAAGTAGGTTGCACAGATATTTGAACTCAAATTGCAAAGAGTCGGAATAAATACTACAAAAGAATTTTGTCCGACATTCTAACAACTTCACCAACCTACCTGGAATGGTACCTTATTTTATGGACCAGGAAAGGTAGAAAGGTACCATGGATAGCCACGGGATTTGAACAGAAAACGCAGACAGCCGGAACATACACTACAAGAACCTTTGGCCTATGTTCTAAAAACTCTTCTAATTCGTTGGGAGAATGAAGGTTACGTAAGAATTTCTAGAGTTCAGGGGCACTGTGTGCTGTGTGGGTGAAGGGAACTGGGGTTTAAGAGTGAAACACATAAGGATCTAACAATAGAAGTAGAGATGAAGGCATCGGATGTAATTGGGAGGAGGTTGTACACAGCTTCTTGGCGAGGTCGGAGAAGGAGAAAACGTTGTAATAACTGTAGAAGAGACACAATCAGGATATATGACACACGTGCAGCTGTCCTTATTGTTATTGCTGTTGTTTAACTGGAAGCTATCCCTAATCGAGTAGAACTATTGGTAGAGTTATTCCGGCAGTAACAGTTTCACCTATGATCAAACGTGTACTGCTTCAAAGCATAAGGTGTAATTTAAGAGGGATTTCGACTGTTATTTCTTGTAGAACCAGCGAACAGATAGAAGTTCCGTCGTCGGTTCGAAATTTAGCCAGAATGTTTGTATGTGTATGTAACATGTTTCGTCTCAATCTCATCTTTAATCGACTTAAGGAAGACGTATCAGAAACAAAGCGAAACAAACTCGCGAGTTTTTGCTCGACGTTTCGGACAGTGATCTTTTGACAGGGAAAAAAAAAAATTAAAAAAAGGAAAGAAAAAAATTTAAACTAGAGGAGAAATGTATGCGCTTTGAGTAGTGTCACACATGGTATTTTTCTTCCGAGTGTGGGTGTCAAACAGAAAGAAATAGACCGCATATATAAATAGACATAAAAAGACAGGATAACTGTTGAACTACATGGTATTGTGGTGGTTGGTACACACGGACGTGAATCGACCTGTAAATAGCTTCTTTCCCATAGGACAATTTTCACTTCTTTTCTTCTATATACTGACTTTATCACAGCTTGTTTCTTTGTTCATGTTCAAGTTGTTTAATTTGTATAAATATATCATTAGAGCATGACTGCCTACACACACTCACTCACACTTTCATCTATCTATCTATCTATCTATCTATCTATCTATCTATCTATCTATCTATCTATCTGTCTGTCTGTCTATCTATCTATCTATCTATCTATCTATCTATCTATCTATCTATCTGTCTATCTATCTATCTGTCTATCTAACTAACCCACCTCTCTCTATATATATCCATTTACCCCGCGTGTGTATAGATAAATCAAGTTAAGAAACAACAGTAAACAACTAACACCAATCGCCAAGAGAGTCTTCTTGGTTGCTCGAACGGATGGTAGCCCTAACTCTCTCCAATCCTTCTCTTACTGCTTTAAACAAAGGAAAACATATTGTATAACGTAGTCCTGAGTTTGTATGTATGGTCCCGTAACTCCTGATAGAGTCGTATTTACATACGGCGTTTCTTGGGCATTTAAAGCCTGGTGGAGCTCATCCCTCTCTCCAGGCATGAGTACAGCAGATTTCTTTCAGAGAAAGATAGAATGTGTGTGTGTGTGTGTGAGAGAGAGAGAGAGAGAGAGAGAGAGAGAGAGAGAGAGAGAGAGAGAGAGAGAGAAAGAGGAAGTGAGAAAAAATATAGAGGAAGAATCGACCCCAGTACAAGACTGGTACATTTTTATCAACCTCGAAAGGATGAAAAGCAAAGTTGATCTCGGCGGAATTTGAACTCCGAGAGCAGAGACCCAGAGCGAATACTATAAAGTATTCTATCCAACGTTCTAACGACTCTGCCAATTCGCCGCCTAGTCCTGAGTACATTACACAAAAATATGATTAGATACCGTCATGGCTGGAACGCCTATGATTATAGATCTGCTTCATCGGAGTAAACTTGAAACGACCCCGCCAAACACACACGTGCGCGTACACATACATTTTCTTAATATATAAATGTGAATGGTTGTATATTCCAAGTTGTATATTCCATATGATAGTTATGCACCTAGGTTATTGAAATTCTCTATAAGGGCCCATCTTTACAAGGACAAGGTCATAGGTTATGAGAACTTTTTATGAAAACTGTTTCTTTTAGCTCCAGACAGAAACAAATTATTAAAAAGACTAACAATATTGTATACCCTAAACGCAGTAATAAGCATTGGTAAAAATCACTACTGATTAAAGAAATAATTCATCAGGAGCAATTATGTAAATTAATAAAGTATTTTTAAAAAAAAGCATGTTTTTACAGGAAATGAAAAACATGGGAACATAAAATTATATGTTCTATATTTATTTGTTTATTTTTGCACAGTTTTATTGAAGCTCATTTTGAATCACCTTCTAGATGGCTTTGATACAACAATTCTGAGTGAATCAACATTTCTGGATCAAATAGAACGCGGCGGTACCTATTTAAAGCCTTTTTAACCCCCCCCCCATAGTGAATACATGTAAATGCACACACACACACACACACACACACACACACATATATAAATGAGTGTATACTAACACGAACTTACTATCTTACAGATAGTGTATTTCTCTTGTTACATAAGTGTATGTATATATAGAAAACATAGGTAGAAGAGAGAGAGAGTGAGAGAGGGGGAGAGGGAGAAAGAGAGAGAGAGAAGGAGGGAGGGAGAGAGAGAGAGAGAGAGAGAGAGAGAGAGAGAGAGAGAGAGAGAGATAATTGCAGTGTGTTCCACCTGACTTTTTTCCTCATAACTTTCTCAGTGTATACTTTACAAAAATATTTTTGTTGGTGTAGATAACGATTATGTTGATAAAATAAAAAATAAAAATGGTCATTTTCACTTACAGAAAATACCGGAAGTTCTATGTGATGTTAAGACGAAGGATTATCAAAGTTTTATTTATAGAAGACGCCATGTATACCCGTATATAAACACTGTTCTGATAAATATACAAACTTATACGCATACGTTTCTGTAGACACGCACACATACATACACACACACACGCACACACACAAAAAATTATAATCATGCATAAAGTGACATATATATATATATATATATATATATATAGATAGATATATATATATATATATATATATAGATAGATATATACGACTACATAAATGTAAAAACGCGCGCGCGCACACACACACACGCACACACACACGCACACTCACACACACATAAAAAGGTATAATCATGCATAGAGTGACATATATATATATATATATATATATATATATATATATATATATAGATAGATATATACGACTACATAAATGTAAAAACGCGCGCGCGCACACACACACACGCACACACACACGCACACTCACACACACATAAAAAGGTATAATCATGCATAGAGTGACATATATATATATATATATATATATATATATAGATAGATATATACGACTACATAAATGTAAACGCGGGCGCACACACACCCATGCACATGCACACACAGAGGTACACACACAGAGCAAAAATTATAATCATGCATAGAGTGACATATATGTATATATATATATGTATATATATATATTATCTGATGAGAGGGTACCAACATTTTGGTACCCTTGTATATATATAATAAAATAAATATGGTTTTATAAATATAGTTTCCATTTATTAACATCATTGATATTATACTCCAGAAAAACTGTAGAGTGCTTCGAATCTGTTATAAATAAATTTGTTGAATAACCAACAAATTATATATCTCTTTGCTTATGTATATATATATACGACTACATAAATGTAAAGGCGCGCACACAGACACTCACACACACACACACACACACGCACACACGCACACACGCACACACACACACACACACACACACACACACACAGGGAACGACTAGTTACAGAGAAACGGAGAAATTAATTTGAGGGATGAAGCAAGGCATTGTGACGACAGAAATTCGACGACCAATCAGTGGAGAATGAGTGGGCGTGGGAGGAATATTTGACTCACGTAAAAGGGCATGGCAAAAGAAAAATATATTTTTAGTTGGAGGATGTTCAGAATGGCACTTTGGTAGTTGCAAATCGGTAGAGGGCCGGACGCCATGCTTTGCAACATAGAGTTACGGCCCTTTATGATCTGACTTCAAATCCCGCCGAGGTGAACTTTGCCTTTCATCCTTACGGAGTCGATAAAATAAAGTACCATTTCCTAAATTAAAGTACCAGTCACGCACTGGGGTCGATTTAATCGACTTTCCCCTCCCCCAAAATTGCTTACCTTGTACCTATATAAGAAACCAATAATTAATATATTCTTTGTTCATGTATACTCTTTTATTCTTTTACCTGTTCCAGCCAGTCGGCTGAGGCCATGCTGGGGCACGGCCCTTGGAACATATTATTTTAATTATCAATTGTATCTATTTATGGCTGTTGTAGCTTCCTGGTCCCGGCAGATATAATAGTTTTTGATTTAGGCACGAGGCCAACAATTTTGGGGGAGGGGAATTTCGATTAAATCGATCCCAGTGCATTGCCGGTGCTTTATTTTATCGACCTAGTAAGGATGAAAGGCAAAGCTAACCCCAACAGGATTTGAACTTAATTCGATTTTAAAGGGGCGTAACTCAATACCATAAAGCATATTGTCTGAAGCTCTACCGATACTGCTAGGCGGATGTTATGACGACTGCCTTACACGAGAGGATGGTGAGGGAGATATATTGAAAGGCCCAGTCACATACGCGCGGATGACCATCTTCATCGTCATCGCAGTTGGTAGGGAGGTGGTTTGGGGACTCAGGATGCCACACTAAAACTATATTGATAGAATAAACTCACAATATGAATAATGGTTTCTTATATAATAATTTCTACTTTAAGCACAAGGCCAGCAATTTTGGGGGAGGGGAAAGTCGATTAAATCGACCCCAGTGCGTGACTGGTACTTTATTCTATCTTCCCCGTAAGGATGAAAGGCAAAGTTAACCTCGGCGGGATTTGAACACTGACTATAAAGGGCCGTAACTCCATGCTGCAAAGCATGGTGTCCGACCCTCTACCGATACTGGCAATGATACATAATTATTTTATGCAGGGGTTAGATAAGACATGAAAATAATTTCAAGGGTTCCACAAGGTTGAGAAACGCTGGTCTAGATACTGGGATTCACAATGAAAGGTCATTGGGTGCCGTTTAAAATTTTGTAGTTTTGTTTCGTTATTAACGTTGGTTCCAACGACTGGGAGAAAATGTACTCCATAACCCGAAGTAATGATTAGTAGTTCTATAGCCTCATCAAGTTGCCTGTTACTTTGGAATTTCCCCAGCATATGGTCTATTCGAAATCTGTCTACGAACCTTTATGTATATTTGCATATGTATTTATATATATATATGGACATACATATGCACATATATAAATATGAACATGCATGTATGTATGTATGTTCTTCTGGTTTTATAATTTCACAAATTTTTGCCAATAGAGAGAGTCGGTTTCTAACAAGACTCTCTCATTGGAATTTAAACAACATCAACTAGGTAGATATGTATGCATGTGTGCATGCATGCATGTGTAGATATGGATGTTATTGTATGTGTGGATGTGGATGTTTTGAGTTGTATGTGTGCATATGCATACGCTTTGTATCTGTATATGTATATAAGCAGCTATTAGATGCAAAATCTTTGGAATGTTTTATATATTTTTACTGTTCCATTAATGGATTATACTTGTAATTTCCTAACTAGTTGTGTTCTTTCTGTTCCTGTGAAGCCCAGCTGCTCAAGATTTGTACTGAGGCAGTTACTAATATATCCCAGTGTCCCAATAATCAGTTATAAATCTGAAGGTATAGTCAGGGTGGAGTATCTGCAGATATGTAAGTATATATGTATGTATTTATGTATGTATGTATATATGTATCTATCAACATAGAGAAATTTCTTCCTATCAGAAGTGTGGAAAACAATGCATATTGTACAATGGACATTGGACCTCAACGTTAAAGCTGACCAAGACAAAACAGGGAACCAAAGTGGAAGCAATGTTCATTACCGCAGCATAAACAGAAAGGGATGTAATTCCTTGACAGGGTTGAAGAGTCATGTTCCTGTCATCCGGGTGTGAGAGGGATCGATCAGATGGTGGTAGTTCTTAAAATCAAGCTGCAGGCCTCATGTATATATATACATACACACACACACACACACACACACACACACACACATATATATATATATATCCAGGGAGTGTTATATATATACGTATATTTGAAAAAAAGGAAAAGAATTGTAGTTCTAAATAATTTGATTTAATTTTATAATATTATAATATTATAAAATTAAATCAAATTATTTAGAGCTACAAATGAAGTCATTCTTTTCCTCTTCTTTCAAATATACCTAACTGTACCAAGGATCTAACACATTTTCAAATATACATATATATATCTATATTTACATCTCTCTCTCTCTCTCTCACTCTCTCTCTCTCTCTCTCTCTCTCTCTCTCTCTCTCTCTCTCTCTCTCTATATATATATATATATATATATATATATATATATATATAAATTTCATGGAGAGACCAAGTTAGCGATAAGGTAGTGATGAGGAGGTCAGGATTGGACAGGTTAAGGGACATTGCCCGGAAAAGGAGACGGCGGTTCGCGGGCCACATCCTTCGTTTGCTGGCTGATCGACCTGCTCATATGGCAATATGAGCAGGTCTAGAAAGGCCGCCAATGACAGGATCAAGTGGAGGAGGGCTCGTCGCCCAATGTT
>OZ024743.1:36009460-36011960 GCA_964016885.1 Eledone cirrhosa
TTATAAACATCTATATTTGTTGGATTTCCAACAAATTGAATATTTCTTCTACATATATATATATGTATGTATATGCATATATTTATGTAATTAATATGGACGCCTGTATGTATGTATATATGGCGAGGTGGTGGTATTGGTGTTGATGACAAAGTGGTGGTGGCGGCGGAGAATGTATCGGTGATAAATTAGCGAGGAGATGGTGGAGGTGGTGAAAGTGGTGCTAATAGTCTAGACGAAAGTGAAACGTTCATTTATTTATCTATTTATATTTGCCAATGAAATTATCTATTAACTACCACTCCCGACGACGACGAAGACTTCCACCACCGCCACCGTCACCACCACCACCACTATTACGACGACGATGACCACTTTTTTATCTGTATATGCATATGTGCATATTCGTATCCATATTTATATATGATGTGAAGAAGTGTGTGTGTTGTCAACACACACAAAAACAAAGGACAGAACAAAGGAGAGGCACAAAAGAAAGAAAAGAATCCCCAGTCACTGAAGAGGTCACAGAATGTGTGACGAAAGAACTTTGACAATATATGAACAACAGTCCGGTTATGAAACCAACCAACCAACCGGAAATTTATAAATTCTTAAATTTATAAATTTAATTTATAATAAATTGGAGTGAAAGCAACTGGTGCGTGTGTTTCTTATTAGCAACATGACCCTCCCAAAGCATAACAATATGGGTTTCAACATACGTTTTCAGATAAAGAATCTTGCTAAACAAATTCAGAAACGAAATATATATATATATATATATATATATATATATATATGCGAATGAAGAAGCTCTTGTTGCTACATCATTCGAAGAGTCTTGTAATTCGAAAATCGTTTGTCAATCGCTACCACCAAAGCATTTAAGTTTATCGTCAGCAAAAAAGATGACTGGAGTTGTCCACCAACCACCCCTCTCTACTACATCCAAGCAGATAGGTGATGTCAAACAAGGACCATCAAATCACCAGTTTCCATCTACATCTTTTAAGATAGAATGAAAGAATCTCAAATACGTTAAGTCATTTACATATCTAGGCACCAAAGAGGGCTCAAACGCATCCCTTGTTGACGAGATTGACCATCGAATTGCCAAAACATCTAGTGCATTTGGTAAACTCCGTCATCGTCTGTGGAAACAAAAATTAGAGTTTATAAAGCTGTTGTTCTGACTATCCTTTTCTGAGTCCTGGACACCGTACTGCAAAAACAGTAATGGTATATATATGAGGTCACCTATCTTGGTAAATGGAATAATTGCATTGTGTTGTTTATTACATAATATGTATATATATATATATATACTGTATATATATCAGGAAACAAGGAATCAGCGTTGCATCATATCCATATTTAATAACATATTACATATGTTTCACTGTCGATCAGCTCGAGGAACGATCGATTAAAGATCAATCCTGACTCTGAATCGGAAGCTTCTCAGATATGTGTTAATATGTAGACTCGCGTCTAAGAGTGGTTGGATAGCTATCCTGATTCACCTTATATATATATATATATATATATATATATATATATATATATATATATATATATATATATATATATATACAAATTTTAGTACAGCATAATCGAAGCTCTGGCTGCAGCCAAGCTAACGAATGCAATCGGGGTGTGCAGCTAAGTACTCAATAAGGTATATTACCCTAGAGTTATAAAATTACGTTTAGACAGCTTTGCAAATTGAAGACAGCGACCGATAGGCGAGCCGCAGTGACCATAGCGACGAAAAAAACTCAGGAAAATATGACAAACCTGGACCGTCGCGTTGATACTATATATAACATATCATATATAATACATAACATATATAACATATAACATACAATATCTCCGCTAGGTTTCTGTAAATCCGAAATCAACAAAATCCACTTGCAGGGGCCTGCAAGTTATTGGTTTTGGAAGATAGAACAGTGGAATTTATATATATATATATGTTGGCATATATATACCACCACCACCACCACAACAACAACACCAACATTCACCACCACCACCACCACCGCCACCACCACCACTACTGTCACATTACACTCCATGTCTGTTTATATGACATACTTCAAGTCCTGGCGTCTCACCAGCCAATGTTGCCGTTAGTTGGTGCAATGTGTTTTCCATATTGCCCCTTTCACCCCTACCTCTATCTCACTCTTACTTTTCTCTCTGACACCCTCTCTCTTTTCTAGTACACACATATTTACGCATATGTACAATTTTAAATAATTATGTATATATATATATATATTTATAGATACATATATATAAATAAATATATAAATAAATATATATATATATATATATGTATATATATATATATATATATATATATTTCGACGGCTAATTCTGGACTAGCCGTCGGGGTCCTACTTGTTCCTATTACCCACTCTACTACCCTAAGTATTGAGTACTTTGGTGCGTTATGGTCCATCTGGTTCCTTACCACATTTCCTTCGTT
>OZ024743.1:36019460-36021960 GCA_964016885.1 Eledone cirrhosa
TTGTCGTTAGAGCATCGGATTAAATGTTCCGATGTTTGTTCCGACTCACTGCACTCAAATCATAAAGAACTCTTCCTTGCCTTTCATTCTTTCGGGTTCGAGTGATAAAGCGTCAATGAAGTAGTGGAGTCGATCCCCCCCCTCTCTCTCTCTCCCACTCTCTCTCTCGCTCTCTCAACCAGTTCTACCCATTGATGAACCATAAAACATAATCGTTTGACAGACCCTAACAATATGCAACAATCACCGCTGTTTCGGATATTTAGTGAGATATTGATTAAATGTGGGAAACTATTATATATTTAAGTCACTTATACACATTTATATAAAACTGTGATCCTTTAAAGTTATTTAACGTACAGAGATCTGCGCCATAAGTAGCCACTGCTCAAATAGATGTACAGGCTGACAGACAGCAGCTATTGAATGACGCATGAGGCAATTGACTAACTATAATTTATATGTTGTATATCAATTTTACTATCGTTTTCACTCTCCTCAAGCAACAGTTGTTTACCAAGTAACAAAATATGTGAAGTTGAAAGGTATACAACGGTGAAAGTATTTTGAAAAGGATTAAAATAATGAACCAAAGAAAAAAAATAGAGAAAAGGGGGCGGAGAAAAAATTAAGTAATGTAAAAAAGGTGAAGAGAGATGGGAAGGGTCAAATTCTACACCTTTGACTAGGAAGTATAACTGAACCGCAGCATGCGTGTCCAAGATGGCGATAGCAGCGAGTGACACTTGCTGCACCAGCCTTTCAACTTCACATCATATGGCTTTCGCTTGCATAGGGTGCTAAATCCCCAGGCGTTGGCCCTGTTAAATCTGTTCCCACCTATTGTTCTGTAATATCCAACTGGCTATCACAGCAGGTCAATTCAACAACCACCTAATCCCCTTGCTTGTTAGGTTGTAAGCCGCAGCCTGGTGCAGTCTGCGACTAACCCAGGTTCTGCTGCACGTCGGGCTAAGGAGGCCAAGCTCTCCAAATACCGGTCGCTCTCCGACAGGTTTGCGGTTGTACCCCTGGCAGTGGAGACTTCTGCTGTCTTCGGCCCTAGGGCTACCCCCCTACTCACCACCATAGGTGCTGAGCTGGTCAGCCGCAGGTGTGAGCCTCGCGAGTTGGAATGGCTCTTCCAGCGCGTCTCCCTTGTCGTCCTCCGGGGAAACGCCTTCTCCATTCTGTCCGCCGGGGCCGTGGGGAGGCCATCAATATGATTGACTGACTTGACATAGAGTAGAAACAGAAGACATTGGTCAGTTCGTCACACACATCTCAGTCATACATTCACAAAACCAACATTACTCATGTGTCATTAAACCAATTCGTTATCATATAATGAAAAACGTGGCCGATGATGTTCAGTTAATTTTGAAAATAATCAATAATTTGAAGAAACTTTGGAAAATACTTAACTTTGAAATAATTCAGCAAATGTTCGGAAAATAAAAATATTCTTACATAAATTTATGATAGAAAATTGTGATAGAATAAATACAAACATTTTACAACAGAGTGTTTTGTATTGTAGAAACGGGGGCGGTTTCAGGGAGTTTAGTATGAAAAGGGTTAATGGGCTATACGTTGTGTCACGCAGATTCTAACTGAAAATTACGTTGAAAGTGTTCAAGTGTGTGTGGAATACTCAACCACTGACTATTTTGATATATGAGCAGGTAGTTCACTTGAACAAACAACTGGAATGCACATCATTGAAACTGACAGAAGTTCATTTACTTTATATGCATATATAAATATTTATCTCTCCCCACCTTCTCTCTCTCTCTCTCTCTCTCTCTCTCTATATATATATATATATATATATATATATATATATGTGTGTGTGTGTGTGTGTGTGAGCAAGTGTATGTATGTGCCTGTGTTTGTACATATACATATATATGTATTTATTTATTTATTATATATATATTATATATTATTTATATTATACATATGTGTGTGTGTGTGTGTGCGTGCGTGCGTATGTGTGTGGGTGGGTGGGTGCGTGCGTGTGTGTGTGTGTACGTATATATACATATATCCAAAATACCACACACGCTATAATGTCTTTGTTTTTGTGGAAACGATTCACCGTTTTGAAAGAATTCATACTTTTCTACACAACCCAACCAGTTTTACTGTCATATACTCTGACTCTTTCATTTATCCTTTCTTTCAACCCCCCCCTCTCTAAACTGTATTAGAGACAGTTAACTTTGTAGAGTTATATATTAATATATATATATATATATATATATATATACAAGTTAATATAAATTAATATATTTGATAAACACAAATACCAACATATCCATGTTTGTATTGTAAACGACTAACTTAGCTAGATTGAAAATCTAGCTAACTTAGTCGTTTACAATACAAACATGGATATGTTGGTATTTGTGTTTATCAAATATATTAATTTATATTAACTTGTATTACACGGCTCAGAAATACTTCTTTCTTTGAGCTATTTCATTGTAAAGGACTG
>OZ024743.1:36029460-36064460 GCA_964016885.1 Eledone cirrhosa
CACACTCACACATACACACTCACACACACGTACACACTCACACACACATCACACACACGTACACACTCACATACACATACACACTCACACACACATAATACACAACGCAAACATATATACATAATGGCTGCCTCCTCGTTATCGAGTATGGCTATTGTACGAAAAAATCCCCAAAATAATAACGACAGCAATAATAACAATAATAAAAACTGCAACAATTGGATTATCTAAATATCTAAGGGAATCACATGATTGGATGATCAAACTCGTTTTGAAACACGAAAGCATCAAAAGATCATACTCCATTACAAAAGATGCACAAAGATACAGTAATGGACTACACATTTCAGAAGTCCCATTTACTACTGAAATGGAAAACACAGAAAAAGCAAAGCAGGCAAAAGTAACTGCAAAGAAAGAACTGCTACAGAAACTGGCTAAGAAATGGCAAGAAAAGCCTCTGTATGGAAAATACCCAGAAAGAGCTAACAATCCTGATGTTGACAAAACTTTAACCCATCAGTTGTTGGCATCCTCTGGATTGAAATCGGAGACTGAAGGACTGATTATATCAGCACAAGATCAGTGTCTGCCAACAAAAAATTACCAAGCCAACATAATAAAAAATGGATGCAACCCATTATGCCGTGTATGTAAAAAACAACCAGAGACCATTGATCATATAATTTCAATGTGCAGTCCTATAGCTCCAACCGAATACCTAAACAGGCAATACATACATTGGATAATGTGTAAGCATTTTGACCTGCCCTATCAAAAGAATTGGTGGGAACATCAACCACCTCCCATACTTGAAAAAGATCACATCTCAATCTTGTGGAACTTTAGCATCCAAACAGACCGAAAAAATAGATGCAAATAGACCTGATATAATACTGAAGAACTTTAAAAAGAGGGTATGCACAAGAATGTATCTATAAAAGCATTTGAAAAATTGAGTATAAGGACCTGGAGATAGAAATTGGAAAAATGTGGAAATTGAGAACTAAAACAATACCAGTGGTTGTAGGCACTCTAGGAATGATACCTAAGGGGTCTAATGATTGCTTATCGCAAATCCCAGGAAACCCGCGTATAGGAGAAATACAAAAGATAGTACTAATGGGAACTGCCCATATACTAAGGAAGATTCTGTCAATATAAGTACATCACAATTCTAAACACCTAAAGATGCATGTGTGTGTATGTATGTTCTTTCTTGAACTTGGCGAACCTTGTTGTCTCTTGAGGTCACTGGTTGTGACCTGGTGATAACTCGTATGAACATAAAGCAAGATAAATGCAACTGTAATAATAATAATAATAAAAATATATATACATTCATATATACATACAACGTATAACCTGGGAATATAACACCCGAGTGAAAAGAATATGGTCTTCTGAAATGTCTGCGCACAATAAATCAGTGGCCCACAATGTGTTTGATGTACCTGTACTAATACCAACATTTAGAATACTTGATTGGACGCTGGATGAAATTCGAGCCATCGATGTTAAAACCAGAATAATCCTAACTAACATCGGAAACTTCTACATTAACAGTAACATAGACTGCCTCTACCTGAAACGTAAACAGGGAGGGAGAAGCTTAACATCAGTCCTGGCAGCATTTTTGTGTCGCATCATATACTTCCAACAACATCTACGAAACACTACGCGTATGAGCCCATTGAAATTGAATCCATGGACGAAAAGGTACATGTTTATCAGCAAAAGATCTTGCATGGGTATGTTGTCAGAAAGCCCTAAAGTGAGAGTAATATAGATAAGCAAAGTAGTCTATCTTGGACCAACAACCGCTATATTGGCTCCCACTTTGAAGGATATGTTTTTACAATCCACGAACATAAAATAACTACAAAATACCTGATTCACAAAAGAAATAGGGATGCTGGCAAGACACCCAGATGTGACAAGTGATGCAGACTCTAACGAATTAACATCGAAGATGTCAATCATATCATAAGCAGCTGTCCAAAGATGTCATAACGGTAGTATCTATCTATGAGGCATGATGTAGTGGCCAAAAGACTATAGAATGTAATCTGTAGAATGGACAGCCTTGACAATAAACATATAAAAACTTACAGCAATGTGGAAGACATACATATACATAATATGAAAGAGTACTGGTGGAATTTTCCAGTCAAATTCCCAATAAAATACAAAAACACAGACATAGTTATATGGAACAAAATTAATATAATGCTAAAGATCAGTGAAAAGGAGAACATTTATGCTGAACTAATGAGGAAACTGTAGATATCTCACCCTGACTATACCTTTAGATTTGTACCTGTAATTACTGCGGCTCTTGGATAAGTTAATGCATCAGTACAAGTCATGAAAAGCTGAGTGTCACAGAACGAGAAAGTGTGCGGCAAGTTAGGAAGCGTAAAAATATGTTAAACTTTTCAGAAATTCCGCAGGTAATAGCTGCATATACACATGCATAGATGCAGAAACATATGCACGTGTACACATAAATAACAGCTATACCTGCACACACACACACACACACACACACACACACACACACACACACACACACACACACACACACATTAAACACACATTGTAACTACCTATTTATTTACATAAAATCAATATCCCTAGTAACTTATATTAGGAAGAAACACCTATTTATTTATTTTTTTTATTTATTTATAAATAACATCCCTCGTAACTCATATTATAAACAAACTATCCTTTAATAAAAAAAACACATATGCTATTATTAAAATATATATAGATATTTATATATTATTATAATAAGATAAATAATTCTCCATATAAATATAGACAAATGTCTGAATATATTTTCCCTAAATTAACGTTCAAGTGGTCTTCCTTTTCCTTCTTCTTTAACAATTTTAGTTTGATAATTTATATAGCTTCGTTAAATTAACAATATTCTGAAAACATTCTCAATGTTGAAAATTTTTGAATCCACAAATTATTCTAATCTCACAACTTGAAAATAAAATTTTCAACATGCTTCGTAACTCATATTTGATTATATAAACAATCAATGCATAAGCAACTTATTAATATATATAGAGAGATATACATATAACCTATCCTAATGTAATAAGATAAAAATAAAAATACTTACAACCATATAATTCATATAATTTTATGACTCATAATATAGGTAACAAAAATCTTTACCCCCAAATTAATGTTATTCTTTTCTCTTTCTCTTCCTTCCTTATCATAAATATTTAAATTTTCCATAGCTTCTAAAATAACGTTTTTTCAGCCCTTTAATATACACACATCATTTGCATACTCATATTAATAATTTTAAATATCTGACTTTTCTTCTCTCTTCCCTTCACTTTCCAGGGATAACTTGAACCGTTAAGGTATATTATCCTTGGTCATGTCAAATATTTATAAAACATTTTGTATTTTATCTGTGATAGCGTACCAAAATTTATGGTACCCTTGAAATATATATAATAGAATAAATATGGTTTTATAAATATAGTTTCCATTTATTTAATATCATAGTATATATATATATCACCATTGGATAGAACTGGTAATTCCGTATGGTCAACCTTGGTGAAATATTAGGGAGAGCACTCGACGTAATGCAACTCACCCGTCTTCGTTTGTGTTGTTGGTGGTGGTGCGAGTACGGAGTTAATTATTATAAAATAACAGGAGGCTGGCTGGTGTAATTCCTTAAAGGTTTATTATACTATGAACATTTCAATGACCGGATTCAGTAAGAATCCGGTGACATCATCAGGTATTCGAAATTTAACAAAGGAATATAATAGACACAATCCATGGGGCTGAAAAAGCAGAGAAACAAGAGGGCGGCCAAACATTTATCAGTTTCTAGTCCGGTAGGCCGCCTAAACACACATACTATATGTACATATATTCATAGGTAACTAGCTAGTCTGTGGAAGACAACAAGTAATCATTTGTTTTCTCAGACTCTCCCCTAGTTGTGAGGTCGTTGCATTGTTGTACAACTTGAACTCTTCCTTCATGAAGACTTTACCCAGGGAAGAGACAACGAGAAATCCTCTGCGTAATAGTTTATTCTGCTAAGAATAGCAACCATATATCCCTCAAAATACATATTGGTTTCTTATATAGGCACAAGGCCAGCAATTTTAGAGAAGGGGAAAGTCGATTAAATCAACCCCAGTGTATTACTGGTACTTCATTTTATCGAGCCAGTAAGGATGAAATGCAAAGGTAACCTCGGCGGGATTTGAACTCAGATCATAAAGCGGCATAATTCTATGCTAAAATACATATTACATAAATAGAACTCATCGAATAATGTTCGCCAAAAGAGAAAGCATGATCATAGTTCTGTTTAATCAGGTCTTAAAAAGTTACCAATATACTACTACAATCACAACTACCACCACCACAACTACCACCATCACAACTACCACCTTCACAACTACTACCATCACAACTAGCACCATCAGAACTACCACCATCACAACTACCTCCATCACAACTACCACTATCAGAACTACTACCATCACAACTATCACCATCACAACTACTACAATCACAACTACCACCATCACAACTACCACCATCACAACTACCACTATCACAACTACCACCATCACAACTACCACCATCACAACTACCACCATCACAACTATCACCATCACAACTACTACAATCACAACTACCACCATCACAACTACCACCATCACAACTACCACTATCACAACTACCACCATTACAACTACCACCTTCACAACTACTACAATCACAACTACCACCTTCACAACTACCACCATCACAACTACCACTATCACAACTACCACCATCACAACTACCACCATCACAACTACCACCATCAGAACTACCACCATCACAACTACCACCATCACAACAACCACTATCACAACAACCACTATAACAACTACCACATCACAACTACCACTATCAAAACTACCACTATCACAACTACCACATCACAATTACCACTATCACAACTACCACCTTCACAACTACCACTATCACAACTACCACCATCACAACTACCACTATCACAACTAACACCTTCACAACTACCACCATCACAACAACCACTATCACAACAACCACTATAACAACTACCACATCACAACAACCACTATCACAACTACCACCATCACAACTACCACCATCACAACTACCACTATCACAACTACCACCATCACAACTACCACCATCAGAACTACTACCATCACAACTACCACCATCACAACTACCACCATCAGAACTACCACCATCACAACTACCACCATCACAACTACCACCTTCACGAATACCACCATCACAAATACCACCATCACAAATACCACCATCACAACTACTACCATCACAACTACCACTATCACAACTACCACTATCACAACTACCACTATCACAACTACCACCATCACAACTACCACCATCACAACTACCACTATCACAACTACCACCATCACAACTACCACCATCACAACTACCACCATCAGAACTACCACCATCACAACTACCACCATCAGAACTACCACCATCACAACTACCACCATCACAACAACCACTATCACAACAACCACATCACAACTACCACTATCACAACTACCACTATCACAACTACCACATCACAACTACCACTATCACAACTACCACCTTCACAACTACCACTATTACAACTACCACCATCACAACTACCACTATCACAACTAACACCTTCACAACTACCACCATCACAACAACCACTATCACAACAACCACTATAACAACTACCACATCACAACAACCACTATCACAACTACCACCATCACAACTACCACCATCACAACTACCACTATCACAACTACCACCATCACAACTACCACCATCAGAACTACTACCATCACAACTACCACCATCACAACTACCACCATCAGAACTACCACCATCACAACTACCACCATCACAACTACCACCTTCACGAATACCACCATCACAAATACCACCATCACAAATACCACCATCACAACTACTACCATCACAACTACCACTATCACAACTACCACTATCACAACTACCACTATCACAACTACCACCATCACAACTACCACCATCACAACTACCACTATCACAACTACCACCATCACAACAACCACTATCACAACTACCACTATAACAACTACCACTATCACAACTACCACTATCACAACTACCACTATCACAACTACCACATCACAACTACCACTATCACAACTACCACCATCAGAACTACCACTATCACAACTACCACCATCACAACTATCACCATCACAACTACCACTATCACAACTACCACCATCACAACTAACACCATCACAACTACGACCATCACAACAACCACTATCACAACTACTACCATCACAACTACCACCTTCACAACTACCACCTTCACAACTACCACCATCAGAACTACCACTATCACAACTACCACCATCACAACAACCACTATCACAACTACCACCTTCACAACTACCACTATCACAACTACCACCCTCACAACTACCACCACCACAACTACCACCTTCACAACTACAACCATCACAACTACCACCATCACAACTACCACCATCACAACTACCACCATTACAACTACCACCTTCACAACTAACACCATCACAACTATCACCATCACAACTACGACCATCACCACAACCACTATCACAACTACCACCATCACAACTACCACCATCACAACTACCACTATCACAACTACCACTATAACAACTACCACATCACAACTACCACTATCACAACTACCACCATCAAAACTAACACCATCACAACTAACACCATCACAACTACCACTATCACAACTACCACCATCACAACAACCACTATCACAACAACCACCATCACAACTACCACCATCACAACTACCACTATCACAACTACCACCTTCACAACTACCACCATCACAACTACCACCATCACAACTACCACTATCACAACTACCACCATCACAACTACCACCATCACAACTACCACCATCACAACTACCACCATCACAACTACCACTATCACAACTACCACCATCACAACTACCACTATCACAACTACTACCATCACAACTACCACCATCACAACTACCACCATCACAACTACCACCATCACAACTACCACCATCACAACTACCACTATCACAACTACCACCATCACAACTACCACCCTCACAACTACCACCTTCACAACTACCACTATCACAACTACCACCATCACAACTACCACTATCACAACTACTACCATCACAACTACCACCATCACAACTACCACCATCACAACTACCACCATCACAACTACCACCATCACAACAACCACCATCACAACAACCACCATCACAACTACCACCATCACAACTACCACCATCACAACTACCACTATCACAGCTACCACCATCACAACTACCACCCTCACAACTACCACCTTCACGAATACCACCATCACAACAACCACTATAACAACTACCACATCACAACTACCACTATCACAACTACCACTATCACAACTACCACATCACAACTACCACTATCACAACTACCACCTTCACAACTACCACTATCACAACTACCACCATCACAACTACCACTATCACAACTAACACCTTCACAACTACCACCATCACAACAACCACTATCACAACAACCACTATCACAACTACCACCATCACAACTACCACTATCACAACTACCACTATCACAACTACCACCATCACAACTACCACCATCAGAACTACTACCATCACAACTACCACCATCACAACTACCACCATCAGAACTACCACCATCACAACTACCACCATCACAACTACCACCTTCACGAATACCACCATCACAAATACCACCATCACAAATACCACCATCAGAACTACTACCATCACAACTACCACCATCACAACTACCACTATCACAACTACCACCATCACAACTACCACCATCACAACTACCGCCATCACAACTACCACCATCACAACTACCACCATCACAACTACCACCATCACAACTACCACTATCACAACTACCAACATCACAACTACCACCATCACAACTACCACCATCACAACTACCACCATCACAACTACCACCATCACAACTACCACCATCACAACTACCACTATCACAACTACTACCATCACAACTACCACCATCACAACTACCACCATCACAACTACCACCATCACAACTACCACTATCACAACTACCACCATCACAACTACCACCCTCACAACTACCACCTTCACAACTACCACTATCACAACTACCACCATCACAACTACCACTATCACAACTACTACCATCACAACTACCACCATCACAACTACCACCATCAGAACTACCACCATCACAACTACCACCATCACAACTACCATCATCACAACAACCACCATCACAACAACCACCATCACAACTACCACCATCACAACTACCACCATCATAACTACCACCATCACAACTACCACTATCACAGCTACCACCATCACAACTACCACCCTCACAACTACCACATTCACAACTACCACCTTCACAACTACCACCATCACAACTACCACCATCACAACAACCACTATCACAACTACCACCATCACAACTACCATCATCACAACTACCACTATCACAACTACCACCATCATAACTACCACCATCACAACCATGATCACAACTACCACCATCACAACAACCACCATCACCACCACCACCTTCACAACTACCACCATCACAACTACCACTATCACAACTACCACTATCACAACTACCACTATCACAACTACCACCTTCACAACTACCACCTTCACAACTACCACCATCACAACTACCACTATCACAACTACCACTATCACAACTACTACCATCACAACTACTACCATCACAACTACCACCATCACAACTACCACCATCACAACTACCACCATCACAACTACCACT
Source organism: Eledone cirrhosa (assembly GCA_964016885.1). Taxonomy (NCBI): domain Eukaryota; kingdom Metazoa; phylum Mollusca; class Cephalopoda; order Octopoda; family Eledonidae; genus Eledone; species Eledone cirrhosa. Next base: position 36,038,415 of record OZ024743.1, read on the forward strand.
ATCACAACTACCATCATCACAACTACCACCATCACAACTACCACCCTCACAACTACCACCTTCACAACTACCATCATCACAACTACCACCATCACAACTACCACCATCACAGCTACCACTATCATAACTACCACCATCACAACTACCACTATCATAACTACCACCATCACAACTACCACCCTCACAACTACCACCTTCACAACTACCACCATCACAACTACCACCATCACAACAACCACTATCATAACTACCATCATCACAACTACCACCATCACAACTACCACCATCACAACTACCACTATCATAACTACCACCATCACAACTACCACTATCATAACTACCACCATCACAACTACCACCCTCACAACTACCACCTTCACAACTACCATCATCACAACTACCACCATCACAACTACCACCATCACAACTACCACCATCACAACTACCACCCTCACAACTACCACCTTCACAACTACCACCCTCACAACTACCACCTTCACAACTACCACCATCACAACTACCACCATCACAACTACCACTATCACAACTACCACCATCACAACTACCACTATCATAACTACCACTATCACAACTACCACCATCACAACTACCACCATCACAACTACCACTATCACAACTACCACCATCACAACTACCACTATCATAACTACCACCATCACAACTACCACTATCATAACTACCACCATCATAACTACCACCATCACAACTACCACTATCATAACTACCACCATCATAACTACCACCATCACAACTACCACTATCATAACTACCGCCATCACAACTACCACTATCATAACTACCACCATAGGACCCATAGCTTCGAGTTAACACAAACATTACATAGCAACCTGTCAAATGAATTATACCTAAAACTCATAAGTCCTGGTATTGTCACGTACAGTGTCATGTGCTTTCTGGCAGAAAATGTTCTTAACCCTTTAGCATTTGAACTGGACATATCCGGCCAGAATTCTCTCACCTCATTCTGTTCAAACCGGCTGTAACTGGCCACTCATACTTATGTTAAGGTTGTTCTCAAAATAAGTAATATAAAAATCTTGTAGATTCGATATTTAGTGAGATAATTATGTGAGATAAAGCCTTTACCATGAAAATACAATAGTAAATATAGAGTAATGTAAATGTTAAAGGGTTAAGGCTACACGTATTGTTGACTAGTCCAGGTATTGTCACCTACCCTTTTCATGCGCTTTCTGCCAGGAAATGATCTTAAGGCTACACGTGTTGTTGACTACTTAGCTACTTACAATACTTATGTAACAAATATGTATTTCAATTGATTGGATTGTCGAATACTGATATCGTCGAAACCACAGATCTATTTATTCTACTATCTATATATAAATTTGAGCGACTTCCGTCCGTCACACACTGCGTGTGTATGTGTGTAGTTGTGTGCGTGTGTGTGTTGTGAATGTATGTGTGTGTAAAACGAAGGAATGGAATGGTGAAAAAAACTATAGTAAAACAGCGACCGGCGTTCCATTTACTACGCTGTGCGCGAGTGTATGTGTAAATGTATGAATGTGTGTGTGTGTGTGTGTGCGTCTGTGTGAATGTATATGTGTGTTTGTAAGAATGTATGTGTATTTGTGTGAATTTATATCTGTAAGTGTATATTTTTGTAAGTGTGCCTGTATTTCCGATTTTATAATTATACACTGAAACACGTGTCAGCGTGTTGAAAAATATTCTAGTACTACAAAATAACAGAGGGGGGGGGGGTTCTAGGAAAGGAAACACTTGGAGTCTGCTGTCATTTGTAATAATAGATTACTGTTGAGACAGTAGCGAATATGTCTGTCATGTAACAATATAACTAATAGAGCCGGTCTCATCGATTTTCCCATCCCAGTCGTTTAGGATGTGCGCAGCTTTATCTACTGAAATCAACGTTTTCTCACACTCTTTGTCTTCAACCGTGAGTTGTAGTAGACATCGAGGCAGGCACCAAAATATACTGTCTCCAATCCTCCCATTTGTGATCAGTTCAGAAAATACCTCGGATATACCTCACACATTTCATTGGAATTGGATAACATGTATTCGTCACGATAATAACAAAAAATAGCTGATAAATACATTCAACACCCGACACTAAACTATTTCAATTCAGTAGCAAAACTCAAGTTGTACAGTTTCTGAATCCAACATAAACCCTATTTGATTACCAACTAATAAATAACATAGTCCCGCCAACCTCTAAAAACCCAAATGGGGAGTACCATGCAAAATGTGCCCCAAAACGTGGAGAAATGAGGCAAAATGGGGAGATTTTACATAATGAAAGCTATACTCATTTTCACAAGAAAAGACATCTTTCACCCACACCAAAGTGGGTAGGAGTTCTCTCTGTCGGACGGGGAAAGTTGACATGTCTGAACACAAGTCGCACTATGTATACTCTACAGAATCGCCAGTAAACAATATAAGAAAACCCATACAGCAAAGGGAAAGCAAGAAAGGATGTATGATTTTAAAATCAAATTTACGAGGGGGGGGGGGGGGAGCGTTAATGAAGTAATTTTTAAAAAGGGGGTGGTCTTCAAAAGTAGTACCAGCCAATTAAATAGCACAGCGCAAACTCTTATTAAATCGTTACCCGTTACTATAGCACCAACATCTCATAAAACTCAAGTTCTACATAACTGTCGCCTAAAAATTGTTTCTACTTTTTGGCACAAGGCCAGCAATAACCCAGTGTATTACTGCTACTTTATTTTATCGACCCCGTAAGGATGGAAGGCAAAGTTAACCTCGGCGGGATTTGAACTCAGAATGGCAAGGGTCGTAACTCTATGCGTCAAAGCATGGCGTCCGACCCTCTACCGATACTGCCAAACACAACCTGAACATGAATACTCCGTGGTGTTCATGTCTGGTAGAGTTATCTCCCCTTACGCCAATGTCCACTTTACATTTTTGTATCTTAAGAGTATGATGAAATAAGAGTATTCTGGTCGATATAATCAATAAAGTTAAAGGCCTCAGCATGGTCATACTCGAATAACTGAAATCAGTGAAAAATAAAATAACAGAGATAGCTATCGATAGTGACCTATATAATAACCTGGTGACCTACATTGGATATAGGTCATGGGTGAAATACATTATTGACCCATATATATAATGATTACTGATCTATATAAAAACTAACGGACACAATGACATCATGACCTAATGACCCAATGACCCAATGACCGTATGACCTAATAGCCTTATGACCCAATGACCTATATGTATACAGTTATGTATTGGCAAATACTCAGTGATCCTTAATTATGAAACTGAGTTTCACAATATAGTTGATATTCACTTTAAGCAAGAAATCGTGGGAGCATTGGCAGGAGTTATATTCTTGTTTGGCTGCGTTCCTCGGGACGGTTTTGCAGGAGTATGGGATCAATGGTCAGCTTCTTGTTGCCCTGATGTCTTTGTCCGAATGCCCGAGTATTTGTGTTCGGATAAATGGTGCTAAATCGAAACCATTCAATATGGGAGTCGGACTCCGCCAAGGGTGCGTACTGTCACCTCTCCTGTTCATTATTTACATGAACAGGATTGACATGTGCAGCCATGCTGGAAGTGGTATCACAACTGGTGGGTGTAAAATCAGTCGGCTGGGATTTTCAGCCGACATGGTGTTACTTAACTTGACAGAAAGTTATCCCCGGTTTGCACTTGATAGGTTTGATGTCGCGTGCTGCGAAAACTGAGACACTGGAATGAAAATCAGTGCTGTGAAAACTGAGACACTCGTCCTCTCAAGGAAGCCTGCACCGTGCACTCAACATGTGAATGGAGTTCCACTGAAGTTGATAAAGTTCACGAATCGAGTCTGTGTTCACGAGTGGTGGAAGACAGGAGGCTGAATTAAGTGCAAGAATTGCAGGAGCTGGTGCTGCAATGAACCCCTAACTCCGAACTGAGTCGTAAGGGCACCGTAGTGATATACGTAATGTCTTGTCTTTGGCATTTAAACCTGGAGGAGTCCATCGCTCTTCAAGCCGGAACGCAATCCATTTCTTCCGTAGAAATAGAGAATGGAAGTTAGAAACAGAAATAACGGAGTTTACCGCAATGCTGAACTGGAACATTATTTATTGGTCTTGGAAGGATGAAACGCAAAGTTAACCTCGGCGGGATTAGAACTCAGAGCGTAGACAACCGTAACGAATACCACATATAATTCTAGCCGACGTTCAAATGATTTTATATAGCCATCACCGTCAGTTTACGATCATCAACTTCACAGGAAAGGGATGACCTTCATATTACAATAATGACTGTTTCACATATCTATAATCTTCCTAAGAAATTACTGACTTTTATGTTCTACTAATGAGCTATATATATATCCTTTAAAATAAACTGCTGAATTTTACAACGTAATCAATAACTTTCTCAACATACTATGCACTTCAATTTAGGATTCTGAACTTCATAGCAAATTTATCTCTTTTAACAATTTCGCTACCATATTTCATATGAAATATACTGCCAATGATTTCCAAATAAGTTTGGAAATAATCGAGAGTTTAGAGAGATTTTTTAACATATCTAACTTCTTTTATTATTAATCTGGTATTTGGAGCATAGTTTAACAAATGTTCTTACATAAAATTATGGTTGAAGGTATTTAGATAAATATAAGCTCTTTATCATAGAAACTTGAGAAGTCTCAGACGCTCAGGTATCAAAATGACTAACGTTTAGCTGTGGCCTTTACGCACGACAGAATTACAACGTTTGTAAAGTAATAATTGTTTCTACTTTTGGCACAAGGCCAGCAATTATCCCAGTGTATTATTGGTACTTTATTTTATCGACCCCGTAAGGATGAAAGGCAAACCAACCAATGATACCGCGAAATAACGAGGTAGCCTCTATATGGCTGCTTCACCTACTGCAAATAGTAGTCAAATCTCCCCCATATCACATCATTCTGTCTTTAAAAAAAGTGGGAAATGACACATTAAATAATGTAGTCCTAGATAGCCGACAAAAAAGGTTGTAAAGTAACAGTTGAAATATCTTTGATCAGAAGTCAGCTCAAGAAAGAATCAACTGGGGCTGAACAACAACAGCTAGTAACGTTGAAAATAATACAATAATGTCAACAGAATAATGTCTTTCCCGGTAAACCTAGGGAACTTCAATGTTCAAGCGACTACACTATGTTCTTGTCGCTGCCTCAGTTGTCCTGTTCACTTTCAAATTAAATTGATATATTTCCCTTTAGGTACTTTATTGCAAATAAAATAAATAGAATGTATAGATAAATAACATGTGTCTGCTTTGACTAGCACACTAACTGTTGCATAGCTGTAATGTCATACACTTACCCATTCACTGTCTTCATTATTCTCACATTCTCTGACGTATTTCTTTATTTCGTATCCTCGTCTTCCTATATATGGTTCCCTTACTTTTTTCTATCGCTTAAAACCTGCTTCCACCTTTTTTCTTCATTTCTAAACATCTCCGCCCCTCTCCCGTAAACACGCCCATGCACAAATAAACAAGCACACAATTAAACAAGCACACACACGCAAACACACACACACACACACACACACACACACACACACACACACACACACACACACACACACACACACACACACACACACACACACACACATATATATATACACACATCTACACATGAATACCATACACGAATTTTTCACTATTTATCTATCATTCGCTCACTCTCTATATACCTATGTTATTTTATCATGTTACCTCTCTAATTTTACTTCTCTATTATATACTTCTTTCCACCGCTCCTCTCTTGTTTGCGCGTCACACTCTTCCTTAGTCACTCTGTCGTGCATCCCTTCATATACGTCACTTTCTGCTTGCCTGACTGTCTCTCTCACTTGCTAGCTGACTGATGGCTATTTTACTGTCTTTTCTTCTAGCAATCTCCTACTTGTGTATAGTGAGACAAAACAAAAATACAACAACAAAAAACAACAACAAGAAACAGCAAACAGAAAACGGACATGTGACTTGGCCTTTTATGATATTGATAAATACGAACAGGGAGAAAGAGAGTAAGAAATAATTCTAAAGGGAGATAAAAAGAGAGTAGATGTGATTACACACACACACACACACACACACACACACACACACAAATATATATATATATATAAAGTGAGTAAATTTGTCTGTATATATATATATATATATATATATATATATATATATGTATATATATAGTCCCATCTACTCTCTCGCACTCTCTCTCTATATATATATATATCCATTGTGTGTGTATCTGAATGTGAAATAGAGAGAGAGCGAGAGAGAGAATGAGGAGGGGGAGGGAAATTATTAGTGAGAAATGGCACTTGACAGTGTGGGCGAGTGTGTGTGTATGTATGTGCATACATGTGCGCATCCTTGTATGTACATATGCACGCCTGTAAGTATGTATAGAAGTCATACTCTAGTGTCAATTGGTGCGTTGTTCTTATAATTCAATCTTGACAGTTGTTTAGAATAAGGTGGAGTATGTGTGTGTGTGTGTGTGTGTGTGTGTGTGTGTGTGTGTGTGTGTGTGTGTGTGTGTGTGTGTGTGTGTGTGTGTCTGTGTGTGTGTGTGTGTGTGTGTGTGTGTGTGTGTGTTTGAAGGATGGGTGACTGAGAAAGACTGTGGGTGTTGGGCTGTCTGTAACGGAAGAATCTTTAGAATGTATGTGAGATGTATAGTATGTTTATGTGAGGATGTGTATGTGAAGTTATTTGTAGGGAAGATAGAGGCAGAAAGATCAAAGTAGGAGTATGAAGAAGATAGATAGATAGACAGAGAGAAAGGGAGTTAAATGTATAAACACACATATATGAATGTATGTATGTATGTATGTATGTATGTATGTATGTATGTATGTATGTATGTATATATGTATGTATGTATAATTTTGATGCCTCTTGTATTCTGGAGGTGTGGTCAAATATATATATATGTGTATATATATATATATATATGGGAAAAGAGTCAGGACCCCGACGGCTGAGTTCTGCCCGTTTCGACAGCTAGATCCTATTACCCACTCTACTACCCTAAGTATTGAGTACTCTGGTGCGTTATGGTCCACCTGGTATCTTACCACATCCTCTTTGTTATATATATATATATATATATATATATATATATATATATATATATATATATAGTGTGTGTGTGTGTGTGTGTGTGTGTGTGTGTGTGTGTGTGTGTGTGTGTGTGTGTGTGTGTGTTTCTGTTAATAATAACAGCATCAAAATCAGGTAAAAATACCCCAAAGACGGAAAATAGTGGCCCGTGGCCGCTACGGAGAAACGGAGAGTTGTGAGGTGGGTTGGGTGAAAAGTATAGACGATTAAGAGAGGAGTGATAAGGAAAAGAGAATATAAAAAAAAACCAAGTGAAGACCAAAGTTACAAAGTGAGTGGAGATTAAATTTACAACCTCGTCAGCTCTCAGTTGGCCGTGTAGTTTCGCACGTTTACCTACATATTTTGTAGAGAGGTAAACGTAGGGGAAAGACAAAGTTTATTACGAATTAGTAGGAGCGATAGTCCTAGAACTAATATATATATACATTAATATACTAATATATATACTAATATATATATATACAGATATATATATATATATATATATATATACATGTGTGTGTGTTGTTTACCTGCGCCGACAATAATGGCGGTAAATATATTTACGTACTTAAGTATTAAATTAAATAAATTACAAATACAAATGTCTGTACAAGTTCGAATCGTTCGTACGTGACGAATGTTCTTCCTTTTTAATATAAGCCATTAACTACACTCTTTTAGAATCTAGACTACGGTGTATCTAAGAAACGATTAAAAAAAAAAGTGTTTCTCCGAACCTAATTGGAGGATCTGTGTGGTTTCAGTGATGCTTATCACGTTGGCCAATATTTCTGAATCTGCTTCGTATCTTGTCATTATTTAATCTTTTTTTTTGGGGGGGGGGGGGGGGGGGGGGGGTCACTATTTTGTTGAGAATATATGTTGGTGTGTTAAATTAGCTCAACGCCGAATCCAATATATCAGTGCGAGTTTGTTTTCATTTGCACGCCAAAAATGTACACATTTGTATATATTAATACATAGATTATGAAACACATGCATACACATACACCAACACAGACACACACCCTCACATTCACACACTCATATTCACACACACACACACACACACACACACACACACACACACACATATATATATATATACATTAAATATGCCAGCAGGATATGATGGTGATTGTTATATTGATGTTATTGGTGATAGCCATGTTGTTTTTGTTTATCGCAGTTTTGCTGGTATTGACAATGATGTTAATGGAGTGATGATGATGTTGATGTTGATGGTCGTGATGATGGTGATGATAGTGTTAGTGATAGTGACGATGGTGAAGATGGCATTGAGTGGTAATTGTGATGGTGATGATGATGATGATGATTAGCATCTCCTTGATAAACGCTGTAGTGTGGTAGTTATGTGTTTTCAATGAACGAACTCTATTCACAAATTCTCCTTTTTTGATTCCCAGTTCGGACAGCTACTACACCCACTTTGCTTAAGATGCCCCTGGGAAAAGCCATACAGATCGCCGCTTCGCATTTTCTCAACGCAGCACGGCCACCACTACCGTCTACTACTTTAGTATGTAATTAAAAACTCATTATTCGCATCTGGTGGTGTTATCTGATTGCATATCTATGATAATCAGTACCAGCTGGGGTTAATAATATTGACAAAATAACAATATAACAAAAATATGCTACGAAGCCAATAGATTCTATGAGTGACAGGACGATGAAGAGACGAAGGAGGAGGGAGGGAGGGAAATAGAGAGAACGAGAGGTGAATTCTTTTTAGAAATTGAAAGGGTTTATTTCACTCCCACCTCCATCTTGATCAGGTAAAGTTTTAACCAAATCTGTATTGCCAATGTGTTGCAGACTAACTACCTACCATCCAAATTAACATAAATGATTTTTACCTTTTTTTGAAGTTAGCGATTTCGGTAAGAAGTAAAGGAAATAAGTGTAATTTGGTCGATAAAAGCCTCCTGGTGGGTTTTTTGAAAATCATTACATGCTGTTCGGAGTTTTCATGGTAGAATACAAAAGTGATTTCTCTTTAGGTGTTTTTTTTTAAATTTAATTTTATTGTTTTACAAGTCACCGTGAGTATGAAAAGTGTGTTGGGGCGGGAGAGGGGAGAAAGACGCACCGCCCTTAGTACTTCATTCAGACCTGTCAACTCTCCCCTGTCCGACGGGGAGATCACCAACCCACTTTGGGGTGGGTAAGGGGTCTTCTCTTTCCTTATGTAAAATCTCTCCACTTTGCCTCATTACTCCCCATTTGGGGGCACATTTTTTCATGGTACTCCTCGTTTGGGTTTTTAGAGGTTGGCAGGTCTGCTTTATTTTTCGAATCTGAAAGGTAAAGCTGACCTCGGCGGGATTTGTACGCAGAGCACAAAGAACCGGAATGAATAACTCAAGTTAACCCACGTGATATTGTAACGAATCTGTCAATATCTTTGACCACATCTTTGGAAAAATATAGAGGTTTCATAAAAGTAGCTTTAATGGAGTTAGAACAAATATTGTTGAGTAGAGATATTTTATCTACATTTAATGAAATAGATTTAACGGAAGTGAAGCAAATATTGCAAACCGCCTTAACTTACTGCCTGCTAAATAACCTTTGATAAATTTATGTTTGACTAGCAGAAATACTACCCCCCCCCCACACACACACACCCGGGCAAAAGCGTACGTTTGTGCGTGTGTGCGTGTTTCGTAATGTGTCTAGCAAACTATACACATATATGTAAAGGGGAAAGTACATTTTTGACATACAAATGATACGAACTCGCACCAACACTACGAAACACCTCAGCTCAGCACCTTCGATAAGACTCGAACCCGTATCAATAATCCAATAAAACAATTTGTTATTGATTCTATTATACGCCATACCCTCTATTCTGGGAGCACACACTGTAGCGAATCGCAAAATTTTGTGGTTTATTACTTAAGTTCTAAACACATTTGCCGAAGCCAGAAAGCCATGTGGACATAAGCCATGTGGACATAAGCACATAACTTTGCTATAAAGCCACAGCAGTGGATTGGCAGCATCAGCCAAAATACTTAGCGATATTTAGTTATTAGTTTGTACGTTCTGAGATCAAATCCCGCCGAGGTCATCTTTACCTTTTATCCTTCGAGTCGATAAAATAAATTCAGGGGTCAATATAATCGACTTTTCTTTTTACCCCAAATTGCTGGCCTTGTGCCAATTTTAGAAAGAATTATTACTGATAAACGTAGTTTTAATGGTAATAGAGTAATTATGACATTTAGACACTCCTAAAACCCCTGATATTATCCATTAATGGGAAGGTCATGACGTCATTGGTAGAATACAGACCGTTGAGATCAGAATGTATACTTAGAACACTGTTGACTCAGACGCTTCAACTCATTCTGTAATTAGTCTATGTGTACTGTCCTTTAAATTGTATAAGGAATGATTTATGACTCGAAAAGTGTTAATAGAACAGAATTGAATGAAAAAGAACAACAATAACAAAAAAAGCATATCTGGTTTTGAAGTGGTAACCTTGGCTTTATGAAAGGAATGCTGGAGGTCATAATGAAAGGTTATCGCAGATTGTAAGCCCTAATACCTTGAAGAGACTCAGATGATTTTGGCTGCATGTTGATAATGAGAAGGGAGGAGGTAGTTCAGTATTGTAGCCCTGTTTCCCTTAAGATATGTAGGTGTCGAAGGTGGGTGAGTGTGACGAATTATAACTCAGTTTCATCTCTAGGAAATTAGCTAATCTCATTCCATGTATTGTCAATAGAAATGTCTTGGTGTATAGAGACATGTACAGGTGTGTATAGCTTTGTGGCAAATAAAAAATATCACTAGTACAACTGTAGCGTGTGACATGGCTGGCACTTCGAATTATTACAGGTACAATTCGATTTTGCTTGCTGAAAGGAGTTGTGTAGCGTGATATAAAGTGTCTTGCTCAAGGAGACGACACGACAATTCATACATTTATATGTATAGTCTAAAATTTGTCTATTTGTGTGCATGCATTTATGTATGTTTTTGTGTGTGTGTGTGTGAGAGAGAGAGAGAGAGAGAGAGAGAGAGAGAGAGAGAGGGGGAGAGAGAGTATGTGTGTGTGTGTGTGTGTGTGTGTGTGTGTGTGTGTGATTTTGTGCAAGTAGGTGTATTTAATACACGTGCACATGCGCCATAATAGTCCAGTGGTGTGTGTGTGCGTGAAATGCGTATGCTGTGGTCAATGAGGTCATGTATAGATGTGCGTGTCCATACGTGGGTGTAAAAGAGAGAGTGAGAGATAGAGGGGGGGGAGGTAAAGAGGAAGCATCGGTATGATTCTACTCTTAACTTCCTTCTTCCTCCTACTCTCGTATATTAGCCCATGACATTCCTTATCTAACATCTGCTCATTTGGCGTTCAAAATTATTCCACCATTTCCTTATGCACACACACACAGACACACACATACACACACACGCCCGCGTTCACACTTTATCTCTATTTCTCATATATACAGTTTATCTATATGTCTCTACATCTCTTTATCTCTATTTCACTATATATCACTTCTACACGCACACACACACACACACACACACACACACACACACACAGACAGAGGCACTCGCGCGTCCATACATAGATATGCAAGCTCATATGTCATGCACGTGCCTTGAGTAAATGCTCAGGGTAGGCAGTTTGCATGAATAAAGTAAATTGTCGACTAAGGACTACGATAAATACGGAGCAATATTTTGAAGAAATCGAGTTACTTTTGTATATAATTGCAATAAGTGTGGCTTAATTTGCAGGTCCGCTGGTGAGTTTGACTATCTCGAGGGTTTAAGGAAACTTAAAAGAATAGGCCTAATTAGGCAGTTGGGTGGATGCTGTAGGTATATCGGCGATATGTTTCTTCCTAATTATAGGCATTCGAGGGTTTGCTGCACAAGACCTATCCAAAGAGTTTCAAGGTGAATAGGAATAGATGTGACGTTAGCAAGGTTAATTATTTAGATCTGACTATCGAAATAGACAGCGAGACGATAGTTACAAAGGTCTCCAATAAGACTAACGACTTTAACTTGAAGGTGGCTTGGATACCCTTTGCATTTAGCTGTAGGCCAATATCTTTAGGATACAACGTGTTATCTAGTAAAGTTATACGTTATGGTAGGCTAAGTAGCTAGCTGAATGTTTTTAAGGGGGTAGTAAATAAACTTTTAAAACATTTGGTAGGACAGGGATACTAGGAGAAATTTCCCATACGGCGCCTTCGTAGGTGCTGTGGCGGTAAAAGGGAGATTCTGGGAAAAACTTGGGGTTATTTCTAGTTTGCAGACTTTGAAATTAACTTATTTATATTAAGACATTATAAGCTTAGCGTGTTTAAGAGAGATTCCAAAACATTTTGGTGGGTTTGTTTCACATTGCTTTGGAAAGCGTATAGCTCGGAATTTAAGTTGATTTAATTTTAATTTTTATGTATTTGCTTTCAGTAAATTTTGTATCACTATGAATGTTCAAAAAATATTTATATCTAACCTCTAGCGTAAATTTTCTCGGAGAGGACCCGAAACAAAACATTTTGATGAATTTGGATGAATATTTTAGAAAATATGATAATTGGAATGGTCAGTGAATTGGTCGAAATCTTGTCTAATTAGGTCTAAATGAATAATTAGCCATATTTGTGATGTCATATCTTTGAAACTGGGGTGATAATCATCATCAAATTACACAAATTAATAGTGTCCATGGAATAACAGTTGCTTATGTTTTCAGGTTCTTGAAACTTTTTTCCAATTTAAATATTTATGAAAAGCTTATTTTGTTGCAAGTAACAGTCAATTTCGAAACGTGAGCGGAAACTTTTCATGTGTTTTCAGACTTAGTTAAATCCGAAAGTAAAAGCCATAAGGACTTGAATTTTGGCATATTTGTAGTAGGTATAGGACTAAATAAACTGTGAGATTTTGGGATACGATACTAACCATTTCAATAAAAATTTAATGGATTATTCGAATTGGCTATAAACAATTAGAGTGATTAAAAGCTGTCGCAAGCTTTTCATGCATTTTCAGACATGGCTATATTGCAATTCGTTATCTGTAGGGGACTCAGTTTTGACACTGGTACGAGGTATAAAATTGAATCCTCTCAGTTTGGATCTTTACAATACATCTAATAGGTATATCTGTAAAGCTCCGTGGAAAGGGCGACACGCACTTGATCATTTTCATGTCAAAATACATTTTTTTTCGCGAAAAATTACATATCATTTGAAAGTTCTGGATGTGAACTTTCTTCTCGTATACTTTTGATCAAAGTCCAACTTACATATCATGGTCGCGAATTCAATACAGGCATTGCCGAGGCTTAAAGGTTAACCAAACTGTTACAAAGTGTTAGTGATATTTAATAAAATTATTCAATTTTATTTAATTATTAGTGAAACTTTCTCAGAATTACATATAGATCTAAATTATAAAACAAACAATATGTGAAAAATAATTCCTCTTAGCAAACTCGTTAGTTGGAGAGAGAGAGAGAGGTATCGGCAATTCCCGTATTGAAATTGCGAGAAATCTTTCTTATGGTTTAAAAATCTTGAAGAAAATATGTTCTTTTCTAAGCGAAAAAGAACAGTAAAATTTCCACTTTTATATGTCATAACGATTATCTGATCTACTCACATCAATTTTTATATCAAAATAAAGCAAAACAAAATCCTTTTGAGGATTGTATCATTTTCAACACAAACCAAGTTATAGTGCTCCAGTGCATTGAACTAGAACTAGCGTTAATGTTCAGCAGTCAAAAACGAAAACGGGATGAAAGTTGTCAATGGGTGGAAATGCGAGGGTGATTGAGGGGATATGACACTGGCATGATATTCATGTGTCGGATTTTGGTCAAAAGTATATAAGAAGAAAGTTCACATCTAGAACTTTTAAATGATTTATAATTGTCCACGGAAAAAAATGTATTTTGATAATGGTCAAGCAAAAAGTAGATTTTTTGCGAGGTCAAACTGTGCTTGTCACCTCTTTTCGGTGCTTTACTGTGTGATACCTACTTGAAGAGTGTGTAATTTTACATTGAAATTGTAGAAATCTAACCTGTTTGCACCGACTGTATGGTATGACCTAGCTTGGTTTAAAGGTAATAACATTCTAAAAACCTTTGTTAGTATTTAAGTTTGACTGATATTTGACCGGAGGGCATCAGCTAGTGGTGTCTTTATACTTACTTTATCACATTCTTTGCGTTCGCCTTGAAGAATGGTCGCATATTTTGGAACAATCCAGGCAAGTCAGTCTGTGATTATGTGTTTTATACATGTAAGTTTGTGTATATATTATTTAATCTTAATTATGTTTTGCATTTATGTGTATATATTATATTTATTTGTATGTAAATAATGACACTGGGGTTTATACCTTTTGTTTGGCAGGAGTCATGGGTACAGGTTAGCGTTCGGTTAAGGGTGTTTGCTGAGGCAGAGATTGGAGCAATAACGGTCTTATTTACATACACACACACACACACATATATATATATTGCACCATACTGACGTATCTTCGCTAATTTCAGAATTTTCTGTGGTGTTGTGTGAAATATTTGCCTCGCACACAATTGATTTGATATTACATTTCTGTTGGAGGGGGCAGTTCTCTTTAATCCTTCAAGAGCAGCTTGGATTAACGTGAAGTATATTCTTTGCAGTAATTTTTGATCTCATAGACGGTCTACCTGAATAGGATATCTTGACTGAATTGCAATTGAATACTTTACTGTATCTATGTTGTGGTGGGAAATGTCTGTCTATTAAATCTAAAAATTCTTACCAACATTAGTCTTTACTTTATATATATATATATATATATATATATATATATATATGAATTATTTCCGTAGGAAGGGTAAAGGAAAGGAGAGGGCTCTATGTAAGCTACATAGCTATATATATTTATTAAATATTTGCTCTATGGTTTTATATATATATATATATATATATATATATATTATCGAGCCCTCTTCGTATTTTAGTCTTCACATTTATTATTATTACTATTATATATATATATATATATATATATATATATATATATATATATATATAAATATATATTATAGAGAGAGAGAGAGAGAGAGAGAGGGGGAGGAGCAGAGAGAAAAACAGAGAGAGGGGATAGCGAGAAAGAGAAAGATACTAAAGGAAGCTTGAATTCCCTTGCGGTCGCCTGGTGTTTCTTCTAGCTGGTCAGATCTTGAGTTTTAGACAGAGTCTTAAAGGATAATCTGTTAATCAATTTATTTTTTCTGATGCTGTTTAACATTTGTTATCTGAATCGATTTACTCTTCGTATCTCAATTATCTACAGTTGATGCTTTCAGATGTAATTTACCGCGAAATCTAGTGGAGGGGTGGGGTACAATTATGAATGCAATAGATGCACCACATTTACTACACAAGCTTACTGCCACAGATGGGATGAATGGACCTCAGTCTGCTTTGTCGACGAGTGTTCCAGTTGTTCGATCAATGGAACAGCCTGCTTATGAATTAACGTGCACGTGGCTGAACATTGGATAGACACGTGTACCCCTAACGTAATTCTCAGGGATATTCAGCGTGACACGGAATGATAATTTTGGCCTTTTAAATTACTTTCCATACAATTTCACTAACATTGTTGGTTAACATAAATGACACTTGCTCGCCGTATGTATGTATATATATATATATATATATATGTATGTATATATATATATATATATATATATATATATATATATATATATATATATATATATTACTAAGATAAGATTTCTCGTTGTTCCTTCTCTGAATTTCGCGAACAGCCTTTTTTCGTGTTAGTCAACCTAAACATATATATATATAGTGCCACTTTACACTTTAATATCAAAATTGAGAAAGTAAGTAGAAACATAACACCACTCTGCACAGGATGATACACAAATGTTGACCTGTTATCCGTGAAATACTAGGGTCAGTTTTTATCCAAGGTCCACGGAAAATTCCAGATTTTTTGGCCCCTAAAATAGAGGGTTCGACCTTTACAAGAGATCGACTATTGTTCGAGTATATACGGTATATATATATATCAGTGTTTTGATAACTTGCCTGGTATAAGCAGTATTTAAAGTCGAATTTCACAATAATATTGTAGATAGCGATTTTAAGACGCATTCGATTACGTACTAGACAATGAAACATATGTTAAAACTTGGAATAAACTCTACTATATAGCTTATCTGTGTTAATTTTCATTCATTCGTTATACACACACACACTCATATATATATATATGCATATATATATATGCATATATATATGTGTGTGTGTGTGTGTGTGTGTATGCATATATTTGTTAGAAAATGAAGGAAAACTCAGCCGCAGGTAAATAATTGTAAATACAATTGGTTGCTACAAAATAGCTTAGAAATTTAGTTAAAGACACTCCATAGACTCCAAAAAAGTGATTGGCAATCGCTATGAAGAATTGAACTCCATATATATATATATAATATGCATAATCATTGAAATAATATAGTACTTACTATTCAGGAATATAACAACACAACTTCCGGTAATGGCTGCCCGTTTACGTAAATGTCCGCAACTTTGTTGGTTTTGATTTAACATTTTTTTAGTTATTTCTGAAATGGATAAAAATATAAACAAAATTAAGTTAAGTGCTAGAATTAATTATTTGTTTTTTCATAATTTGATATTAATATTGATCTTAACTAATATTAAAAAAATTTTGTTGGGATGGGATGCCTGCCGAGGTTGGCTGCAGAGATTCTTATATTATATTACTCGTTTCATAGTCTGTAGAGATTAAGTCGTTCATATCGACCCGAGTAGATATTTACTTTTCACGTTTGGTACATATTTTATCGATCACTTTTTGTCAAGCCACTAAGTTACAGAACATAAACAAACAGTAAACCGAAACATAGATGAAGGCTCGGCCCCCCCCCCCATATATATATATAAATATATATATATATATATATATATATATATATATATATATATATATATATAATTAAGAATGTCTTTCCGAAAAGGAATAGAGGGAAACCACAAGTATACTCAATACATTAGTAGAGAAGGTACATATTTATTTCATATAGAAATGGCTTCTACGGGACTAGAACTGTTTCCTTCGTTTGAAATCATTAGGAATATCCATATTCCAGATAATTTAAAACAAATGAAATAATTCCACTCTCATAGAAGACATTTCTATGTGAAATACGTGCATACCCCCTCCCTCCACACACACGCACACATTTATTCTACAGATATATTCTACAGGACAAGACCTGTTTCATTCGCATACGCTGTTTGTTGATATATATATATATATATATATATTTATATATATATATATATATATATATATATATATATATATATATATACACACAGATAGGTAGATATATCGTTACATGTGAGTATATATTACTGGTTTCTACCTTAGGCCCAACGTGAGCAATATTGAGGGTAGAATAAAGTCGATTCAATCCACTCAGTACTTGACTGTTACTTTATTTTATGTCTATCCAGGAAGAAAATGAATAATTGCAAAGTAGACCTTGACAAATATTTGAACTGACCACATTAAGCAAAGTGCTATGATTAAATTAAGGAGGGCAGGGCATTTTGTCAAGATTATGATGACGATGATGACGATGATAATTATGATGACGACGACGTTGATGATAATGATGATGATGACGACGGCAGTGATGACGATGATGACGACGAATACGACGGCGACGGTGATGATGAAGATGATGATGATGGTGGTAGAGAAGACTGTTGCTATAACAAATTGTAAAAAAGTCCCCGAATGACACCCGCTACCATGGAAGTGTGTCACATCACTACTACCATTAATAGTAAGTATATACATACACATACACGTGCATGTCCACATGTATATATATATATATATATATATATATATATATATATATATATATATATATATATATATATAAACAATACAATATAATTACCTCATTACCAGAGGTTTCCCGAATAAGACGAATACAAGAAACGTCCTCATTCGTTCGTCAGACAAGGCAATTTAAAACATAGACAATGTTTTAAATTGCCTTGTCTGACGAACGAATGAGAACGTTTCTTGTATTCGTCTTATTCGGGAAACCCCTGGTAATGAGGTAATTATATTGTATTGTTTATTATACATTAAATTTAGCTCTGTAACTTACATAGAGCACTCTTGACTCCTATGACTTTTTCAATTTTCAACGTAAACTTCAATATATATATATATATATATATATATATATATATATATATATAGAAAGATTTGAATGGATACAGTTTAGTTGAAAGGAATTTATTGACACGTGTTTCTATAACAGTTACATATATATATATATATATATGTGTGTGTGTGTGTGTGTGTGTGTGTGTGTGTGTGCGTAAGTATGTGGATACGTATACACGTGTATATAATGTGGCCAATACACATATTAAGACAACGAAAGTAGTAACAGTAACGGTAGAACCCCCTCCCCCTCCCCCTCCCGCCCTCTCTCTCTCTCCTTACATCGGGCATTGCCCAATATAGGTTTGTTATTTTTATTGATTTATTACTTTAAATAGAGTCAGGCAAACTATATTATTTTAAATTAGTATTTTTCAACCTAGCTAACTTTGTCATTTACAATTGGAACACATGTATACTTATATCTGTTTATATTACACGGCTCGGAAAGATTCCCTTCTTTGAGCTATTTAATTGTAAAAGACTATTTTATGTTTATAACTCAATCTATGATATATACACTTATATATATATCTATATCAGTAGCAGCAGAGGCAACAACAACAATAGTATAAACATCGGGGTAAAAAGCCTGGTTATCACAGGCTTTAATCTAAAGCAAATTTGTTCCCCTCTGACAAACAACAATATTTTTCTAAATGACACTTGAAACACGAGACCCCACTCAGCCTTAGTAATTATCAGCAGCGGCAATAACAAAATACAGCAATAATAATTTGTGATTTAGGCACAAGGCTAACAATGTGGGAGGGAGGGGCAAGTCGATTAAATCGACCCCAGTGCATTACTGGTGCTTTATTTATCGACCCCCGTAAGGGTGAAGGTTAAGCTAATCCCGGCGGGTGTTGAACTCAGAATGTAAAGGGCCGTAACTCTTTGTCGCAAAGCATGTTGTCTGACGCTCTACCGATACTTGCACTTCGCCAGCCTAACAACAGTATATATATATATATATATAGAGAGAGAGAGAGAGTGAAGAAAGAGAGAGAGAGTGTGTGTGTGTGTGTGTGTGTGTGTGTGGTATGTGTAAGAGAGAGAGAGAGAGTGTGTGTGTGTGTGGTATGTATATCAGAGTGTGTGAGTGTGTGTGGTATGTATATGAGAGAGAGTAAGTGAGCACGCGTGTATGTTTGTGTGTAGTTGAAGTGGCCATACTCCTTCTTTTGTCGGTACTCCATTTCCGGTATGTCATTCAGAAGCCATGTCAGATCTTCACTTCGCACGCCACACACACACACACACACACACACACACACACACACACACACACACACACACACACACACACTCACTCACTCACTCACTCACTCACTCACTCACTCACTCACTCACTCACACAGGCATACACACATACACGTTCAACTATCTATATGTGTGCGTACAATTAACTATATGTGTGTATGTACAATAACACATAGTGTGTGTCTGTGTGTGTTTGCATGAGGGTGAGATTGGTGGGAATGGTATATAGGAAGATTGAATGAGAACCAACAAACTATTGGGTTCAATACAATCGACTAAACCGGTGACCATTCTCTTAAACCTTTAGCATTTAAACCAGCCATATCCGGCCAAAATTCTGTCACCTCTTTCTATTCAAACTGGCTGTACCTGGCTGCTCATACTGATGTTAAGGTAATGTACTCAAAATAAATAACTGTTTCTACTTTAGGCGCAAGGCCAGCAATAACCCAGTGCATTACTGGTACTTTATTTTTATCGACCCCGTAAGGATGAAAGGTAAAGTCAACCTCGGCGGGGTTTGAACTCAGATCGTAAAGGGACGTAACTATGCTGGAAAGCATGGCGTCTGACCCTCTACCGATACTGCCAATCCACCGCCCTTGTACTCAAAATAAAGAACGTCAAAATCTCACAGATTTGATATTATGAGAGATAAGTGTATAAGTTAAAGCTTTTACTGTGAAAATACAATAGTAAATATAGAGTAATGTAAATGCTAAAGGGTTAAATGGCCGCGGGGTGCAGTGACTAGAATACAAAAATTAAGTGGAAGCTGCTGATTGTAATCTTTGCCAGATTATTTATCAGCTATAAAATTAATCGAAATCTCTTGCGCTCACATGTAGGCGTGAGTGGATTATGTAATTTCACCAACCACGTGTTACAGAAGTTTTCAGATAGTTTTAGACCAGAGGTTCCCAAAGTTGTCAATATCAGCCTCCATGATATCGATAAAACTACCTAGAGGCCGATTAAATGTTGGGGTCAAAATATGATATCTGTATAAGTCTTATACTATAAGAAATGAAAATACTTAAAATATTACAATAAAATACAACTTAAAATACAACTTAAAATACAACAAGTTCCTGATTTATATGATATATAATTAGTCTCTTTATATTTTCTATATATTTTATAGCCTGTCTACTGATTTCTTTATTTATTTCTTTATATGATCGGGTTCAACGAGGAGTCAAGTATTCCATGAAGGAGTTGAGGATCTAAAACGGTTATAGAGGGGTAAAAAAAAATAGACAAAGGCTCCTTAGTTTCTCTTAGAGTCGTATGGGTGCCGTCCTGACACACGGCGTGTCATGAACGTTTTAAACCAGGCGGAGCCCATTCTTTATTATTGATTAATTTCACTGAGATATAAATACATTATAAATCCCATTCATTGTTATTTGGGCACAGAAATAATTTCCACCAAGTGGAATGTTGTAAAATATTAAATGTATTCCATACCAACAGTGATATTTAGCTGTTTCTCTTGAAAACGGTGTCTCATACATACAAACATACATACATACATACATATACATACATAAATATATACATACACACACACGTACATACACACACATACATACATACATACATACACACACACACATACACACATACAAACACACACACATACATACATACGTACATACATACACACACGCATACATACATACGTACATATACATACGCACACATATATATATATACATACATACATACGTACACACACACATACATACATATATATATATATATACATACGTACATACATACAAATACAAAGATATATATATACATACATACACTCACACACACGCACACACATACATATACATAGATACATATGTAATTATATACATGTGTGTTATGTTTGTACGTAATATTTATAAGCCATATATGGTATGTCTTGATATGCTTAACTATGGATGTGCTTAATATGGGTCTTAAACCGCCATTCTTACATTTCCATTGAAACTTATTCATAAGTCCGCAAACACACTCACGCACATATAACACCCCCCTCCCCCCACATATATATATATATCAATATATATATATATATATATATATATATATATATATCAATATATATATATATATATATATAGATGTATATATATATATATATATATATATATATATCAATATATATATATATATATATACATCAATATATATATATATATATATATCAATATATATATATATATATATATATATATATATATATATATATATATATACATCAATATATATATATATATATATATATATATACATCAATATATATATATATATATATATATATATACATCTATATATATATATATATATATACATCTATATATATATATACATCTATATATATATATACATCTATATATATATATATATATATACATATATATATATATATATACATATATATATATATATATATATATATACATATATATATATATATACATATATATATATATATATATATATATATATATATATATATATATACATCAATATATATATATATATATATACATCAATATATATATATATATATATATATATACATCAATATATATATATATATATACATATATACATATATATACATCAATATATATATATATATATACATATATACATATATATACATCAATATATATATATATATATATACATATATATATATATATATACACATACATATATATATATATACGTATATATATATATATATACACATACATATATATATATATATATTTATATATATACATATATATACATATATATATATATACATAAACATATATATATGTACATACATATATGCATACATGGTGGCTGCCAACTCGTTTTCGAGTACGGCCACTACTTTATATCCATATAGGAGAACCCCTACCGATGCAGTGAACGAGTGTGACCTTTTAGTCCAGCCAGCGACTTGAAAACTCTGGTACAAACACTACACTTGTGACAAATATTGACACATAGTGCTGGGGCCATGGTACCCTGTGACGACAAGTGCAGAGAGATCTCCAGATATAAAGCAATGCCTGTGCCGTGAAGCTTTTATAGTGAGCAAAGGCACTGCACAAAGCCAGTCCCACTCTCTTAACCAAGATGATATTTACCAAAAAGAAGAACAAGTCAACATCATTGGATACCATCAGAGTTGCAGGTGTTATATCAGAGTTTTCCTTCTCCTAGAATTCTGCCTTGACAAAGGCTAAGGGGTCATCTCTCCCGGTGATTTTGGATGGCCATTGACTCTTAAGAGCTCCTTTGCCCTTTGACAGGTCTTGTTTTTAGTCCTGCAGGATGTCCAAAGTCACCCTCCTCACCAAGAAACCTTGGTGGGGTTGCCAGTTTAGTCGCCAACGACCCGACCATGGGACAGGTTGTACTGGGATACATGTTACCAGTAGCACCAACTGCATACATACATACATATATACATACATATATATATACATACATACATACATACATACAAATACATACACACACACACACACACACACACACACACACACACACACACACACACACACACATATATATATATATATATAAAATCAATGTTAAACATCTGTAAGTTTGTCGTATATATTACAAAAATATATTTGTGTGCCATTTTTAAATGACACTTCTGGAATTCCTTTTAATATCATGTTTATTTTGGAAATAGTATTTGTTTGAAGTTGTCCAAAATGAATCTATGTAAACTGCTACTTAAGATATATATGGTTAGATATATATTTAAAAATTGTTTTAAGAAAGCCAGTAGATTCTATGGAGGAAATAAATGAGTGAAAACGCGAGTAAATTAAGACAAGACAATAGTTACACGTTTACCATATATTTTATATTTCATTTAAATATTTATATTGTTGGTTTGATTTGTTTTATTTTACCGTATTTCATTCCTTTCTTATTAACTTGAGTTGGCTTTTTTGAAATAGTTTTTTTGTGTACATAGTTCAAAATACTTCATTATATATACGTAGATACACACACACACACACACACACATATATATATGTATATATATGTATATATATATCCGTGACATATTCACGTTCGTGAGAATGCGTACTCAATACCAAAGTAGAGTTTAAAATATTCTTATTATGGCTAAGTGTTGTTATTCTGAAGATTCGCCTGCATACTCACAAGACCATCTAACAAGACTTATATATGTGTGTGTGTGTATATATATATATATATATATATATATATATATATATATATATATATATATATATATATATATATATATATATACACACACACACACACACACACACACACACACGTAGCAGCCGGAGTTGCACGGATTCTCTTCGGCAAGTTTCGGAAACTTATATATATATGCAGGAGGTAAACAGAAATAATGAAGCAAACGACACGCTAGTATGAAGAAATATATTAGTTTAACGCTTGATTTAGTAGGAAAAGTGTCTTAACCTTTCAGAGACTAGTCCGTCATCAGAATATAGAATGAGAAATAAAAGATGAAATAAAAAGAAAGAAAGCGAGAAGAGGAAGGAAAGGAAAACAATTTTTTTTACAACAAAAACACAAACACGTGTGTATTCAGTATGCATATACACACATACACACATATAAACAATATATATGTGTGTATACATATGTATAGATTACGTTACGACGAACATTGATATTAACTGTTAGTTTTTCAATATAGGCTTTTCTAAATCAGAAATATTCTCAAGACTCATCAATCAAACTATTATTGATTAACATTTTGTTTTAAAAATGTAACCTAAATTCTTTAACTGTTGACCTCCACCCCAACTATTATCCTGACTAACAGCAAACGTGAATCGATTCTCTACAACAACAATAAAAATAATTGTTTCTACTATTGGCACAAGGCCAGCAATTACCCAATGCATTACTGGTACTTTATTCTATCGACCCCATAAGGATGAAAGGCAAAGTTAACCTCGGCGGGATTTGAACTCAATAAAAATAATGGCCTCTGATACAGGCACAAGGCCAGCAATTTTGGGGGAGGGGAAAGTCTAATAAATCGACCCTGTGTGATACTGGTACTTTATTTTATCGACCCCGGAAGGATGAAAGACAAAGTTAACCCCGGCGGATTTGAACTCAGAACGTAAAGAGCCATAACTCTATGCTGTAAAGCATGGTGTCTGACGCTCTACCGATACTGCCAAACCACCACCCTCATAATAATGATTTCTACTATAGGCACAAAGCCAGAAATTTGTGGGGAGGGGAAGGTCGATTAAATCGACCCCAGTGCATTACTGTTGCTTTATTTATCGACGCCATAAGGATGAAAGGCAGAGATAACCTCAGCGGGATTTGAACTCGGAATATAAAGGGCCGTAACTCTGTGTCGTAAAGCATGATGTCCGACGCTCTACGAAAATAAATGAAAACAATCATTTTTTCTGTTTGTCAAATTGTATGTCTTTATTTCTATGTAGCTTTCTTTCTTTCGCCCTCCCTTCTTTCTTTTCATCCTTTCGTTTCTGTTTGTCTTTCTTCTCTAAAACAACATTAAAAAAGTTATTCGCGAACTCCGGGTGTAAAGGAAGCATCATTGCGATTGTAAAAGCTAACAAAGACAAACTGCCTTGTAATCTTGAAAGCAAGAAATTTTTCACACATAAAGACAAACGAGAGAATAAAATGAAACAACAACAAAAAAAATGAAGAAAATTTCGGTATGTGTTGTATAAAATCTGAAATATAGCAGACGATAGCCAATAAACACAGCAGTTTTCTTTCATGGTTTAATAAAACAAAACATACACAATAATAAATAAATGAATAAATATGCCTACTCTTTACAGGGTTAATCCCAAAGCTAACCACAAACGAACAATTTCGCACAAGATGCAAAATAATATAACAGTATTTTATAGCATCAAACCCTTTCGTAATTATGTTTTTGCACACTGATGTATTGCCAATGCGATCACTATTGAGACTGGCAATTGCTAACTTCCATATATATAATAAACACAGCGTCCGTGTATAGGAGACCAAACATTAAGCTTAGCTACATAAAGATGAAGGATATAACATATTCAGTGAACCATTATAACTCAAAAGATACTATCTCGTACTTGGAAATGTGTGTGTACTGTTTAATAGCGAGATATTAAAGAAAGTATTAGACAAAGCCTCATTAACATAGTACAATGAAGTACATTAGTATTTGGGCTAATGTTCATGTTCAAAATTGGGGAAAATTAA
>OZ024743.1:36071960-36081960 GCA_964016885.1 Eledone cirrhosa
AAATCAATACATCGGGTTATTCTTAAGAAGTTGCATTCGTCGTAATGCAATTATGACCATAATATTTCTTATTAGCCGCCATTTTGACTGGAAAATGTCCGTTATTTTCCATTTAATCAAATCAATATGATAAAATAAAATGAAATAAAATGAAAAGGCAATTTGAATAAATTTCTCCGCCCTCGTTTCGTTTCTTCCTCCCCCACCCAACCTTTATCCTTGTTATCAACGAAGCCTATCACGTGTATCTAAAATAAAAGCATTCCTAATCAGGGTAAAATGACAGTGTGTCATAAATATATTGATAGAAAAATGGATTGAAAACTCTCACCCGTAGCCGAAGCATGAAAAAATATACAACACTCTAATTAACTTTGGAACAACAACAACAGCAACGACAACGACGACGTCGAAGACAACAACAACAACAACAACAACAACAACAGCAGCAGCAGTAGCAACAAAACCATCATCATCATCATCATCATCATCAAAGATAATGGTAACTACAAAAGCGAAATTATCTTCATCATCTTTATCTGTTCCAATACAACAGAATGAAGAATATCACCATCATCCCTATTCCGCAACACCATCGGCACCATCATGCTACACGATACATATCTTCCTTAACCCTTTCCTTGCCATATTTCTATTGAAACAATATAGCCTATGGTTTTCAAACAATTTTAAAGATAAAGAATTTGGAAATATTTAGTACTATAACTTTCTCATTAAGTTGTTGTTTGGATTGGAGCATGACTGAGAGAGAGAGAGAGAGAGAGAGAGAGAGAGAGAGAGAGAGAGAGGGGGGGGGAGAGAGAGAGGCGAGAGAGAGAGAGAGAGAGAGAGAGAGAGAGAGAGAGAGAGAGAGAGAGAGAGAGAGAGAAGAACCAGCCTCGGTAGCAGTTTGGTACTTTATTGATTTCGAAAGGATGAAAGACAAAGATGACCTCGGCAAGATTTGAATTCAGAGCGCCGTGAGCCGGAACAAATACCGAGCTATTTTTAATCCAACGTTTTAACACCTCTGTTAATTCGTCGCCTTAGTTTATTGACAAGGAGGAGGATAGTCCGCTCTGTAGGATCTGTGGTGAGAGAAGGGTAACTGGGGCTCACATCGTGTCCCAGTGTAAACACCTAGCCCAGACTCACTATAAAGGATGGAGACATGATATCATAGGAAACGTGATCCACTGGCATTCATGCAAACTGAACAAATTACCTCATTCTAAGAAATGGTACGAATATAAGCCAGAGAGTCGGTAATAAAAAAACGATCGGGTGAAAATTATCTGGGATTTCAGGATACAAACAGACAAAGAAGTAGAACACAATAGGCCTGACCTGGTGGTTTTGACAAGGAAAATAGATCTTGCTTGATTATAGATATAGCTTGCCCATTTGACACAAGAGTACAAGAAAAAGAGGAGAAGGAGAAAATTAACCAGTACCAAGATCTACGGTGGGAACTGAAAAGGTTTTGGGATTGTCATGGTATCAAGGATGTCCAAATATTTCATAGTGTTGATTTCCTGTATAGGTACAACCACCTATTTTCTTAAGGAGGAACAAGTCATTAAATCGCACCCTAGTCGTTGACTGTATGTTATCAATGACTGTGGGTGGTAGGATTAGTTAGAACTTTAATACTGAACAAATACCACAAGTTATTTTACTCGACGGTCTTTTGGTCGGATTCTACCAATTCAATGCCTTAAAATTTTTATATCATTTCTAAGATATGCACACGGTTATGAAATTTTGGCGGGAGCGGTCTAGATGGGGAGCAGCCGATCATATCGTTCCCATTATTTGGCACGTATTTGATTTCATCAATCCTGAAAAGATGAAAGAAATAGTTGACTTCTGCGTAATTTGAACAGTAAAGAACAAGAAAAATATCGCAAGGTATTTTATCCGACATTCCAATGACTCCAAGAATTCACCAGCTAGTAGAAAAACCAAATTTATTTTAAGAGCAGCATTTATAGCTAAGTACACCATAGGAGATTTATGGTAGGTCTTGTATTATTTCAAATCTTGAACGTAATTTACATGGGATATTTGAAGTACATTCGCAAAGTTGTGAAAACACCAAAGTATTGAAATCTTTTCATAAAGAAATTACAGAGTTTATGTGTGTTGCATCCCTCTCTCTCACTCTCCATGGCTAATCCACCTCTGTACACACACACACACACACACACACACACACACACACACACACACACACACACAACACACACACACACACACACACACACACACTCACGCTCACACACACACACGTGTACGTACGTATGTATGTATGTATGTATGTATGTATGTATGTATGTATGTATGTATGTATGTATGTATGTATGTATGTATGTTTGTATGTATGTATGTATGTATGTTTGTATGTATGTATGTATGTATGTATGCATGTATGTATGTATGTATGCATAAGCGATCGGGCACACACACACACATACATATATGGATGTGTGTATTTGTGTGCAAATTTATCGGTTATATTCTCTGTATTCGTACTATTACATGAAAGCTTATAGGCTGAATATGCGGACATGTGTGTTTATATGTGTGTTTAAATGTACATATTATAATCTGTTAGCGTCTCTGCGTTTGCATGTGCGTGTGTTCGTGCACAAAAGATGTAGATGGTGTGATATGTATATGAGAGAGAACGGGGGGAGAGAGGGGGCGTGTATAACCAGTCTACATACAACATACACGTGGTATAGTGATAGTAAAAGATGTGAACAAGTGCAGTTATCGCATCTATCTATAGACATTCTAATCTCTGTATTTATCTCTATTTGCTTTTGTTGTTATTGCTGCTGGAGATGAGGTCCTACCATACGATTATCGCACCCCCAGGAGTTGAGGGACCACGATACAACATGTCTATGTTGTTGTTGTTGTTGCTGTTAGCTGCAGGTCAGCCTTGAAAGAACAATTTTAAGATGAAAGGCGTTCTAGCTGTGACCTTCCCATCAATTTTTGTTTGCTTGTATATTGGCCAATTTTCTTCATTTTTTAAGATAAGACGGTGGCGATCTACAATTTGAAGCAATTTAGCTGCTATTTCTTGCAGATCAAGTGAGTATATTGAGGCTTCCAGTTTGCGGCAGTGTTTGCATATAGGTGTGTGTGTGTGTGTGTGTGTGTGTGTGTGTGTGTGTGTGTGTGTGTGTGTGTGTGTGTGTGTGTGTGTGTGTGTGTGTGTGTGTGTGTGCAGAGCTGGATTAGCCTTCCCCCAAATTGCTGGCCTTGTGCCTAAATAAGAAACCGTTATTTGGCTCAAGCTTTTTTTTTTTATCACCAATACGATACTAAGAAAGAAATTAAAAACATGATCCTACTAACATATTTAAAGTCACTAGAATATCAATGTAGTAAATATCAAAAACAGAAGTATATTGCGGATTGGCAGTATCGGTAGAGGGTCGAACGCCATGCTTTCTAGCATAGTTACGTCCCTTTGCAGACTGAGTTCAAATCCCACCGAGGTTAACTTTGCCTTTCATCCTTACGGGGTCGATAAAATAAAGTACCAGTAATGTACTGGGTAATTGCTGGCCTTGTGCCAAATGTAGAAACAATTATTGGCAGTATCGGTAGAGGGTCGGATGCCATGCTTTGACGCATAGAGTTACGGTCCTTGCCATTCTGAGTTCAAATCCCGCCGAGGTTAACTTTGCCTTTCATCCTTACGGGGTCGATAAAATAAAGTACCAGTAATACACTGGGTATTTGCTGGCCTTGTGCCAAACGTAGAAACAATTATTTTAAATCATCACTGACATCACTTTTAACTAACAAAAACTTTAAGATCATTCAAGAAGTTTCCACATTATTGGAGGGGCTGAAGCTCCTTAGCGCCGGAAGGTTTGTGATCATTTCCATATCTTGCTGAGTCGGATATGATTCACTGAAAAGTTCGAAATGCATTCGTTCCTTTCATTAGTTGGTTTAAAAGACAAGATTAATTCTTGCCTGTATCGTCTTTATTTACCAAATATTTCGAATGGCTGATATCGCAAGTGGTGAACTGGCAGAGTTTTTCGGACGACGGCTGGAATAATTTGTGCTATTCATTTCGGCTAAGTGGGGTGGATTTCCAGTATCGGGTGAGGGTCGGACGACCTTCTTCTTCTTCTCTCTTTCGAAAACTTCGGCTGTGTTCCAACTTAAAGAGGGATGTGTTCTGGCATGGTTAAATTGCCCTTATGTCGCCATTAGCAGTTAGAGAATCAGAATTTAATGAGTGATGTTATTGGGTTTAAGATTTTAAATTACTCCAGAGGGAGATTGTATCTACTAATTGCATGGATAATCTCAGTTGATAAAAGTTTTTCAACTCATTATGTTACATTTGATTGGCAGTATCGGTAGAGGTTCGGACGCCATGCTTTGACGCATAGAGTTACGGCCCTTGCCATTCTGAGTTCAAATCCCGCCGAGGTTAACTTTGCCTTTCATCCTTACGGGGTCGATAAAATAAAGTACCAGTAATGTACTGGGTAATTTTCTGGCCTTGTGCCAATAGTAGAAACAATTATATTTTACATATTACATATGAACAATCATATTGTGCGTGTATAGCGCTGTGTGTTTTGGTATCAACACAGAGTGTGTATAAGTCCATATGTATATATGTGTGTGTGTGTGTGGGGGGGGATACTGCAAGTGTACGTGTATGTAAGTGTACGTGTGTGTAAGTGTACGTGTGCGTAAGTGTACGTGTATGTAAGTGTATGCGTATGTAAGTGTATGTGTATGTAAGAGTACGTGTGTGTAAGTGTATGTGCGTGTGCTGACCGAGTGTCTATCATTGTGATTCAGTCACATTTTTTTCTAAACACACACACAAATACCTACACAAAGACACAAGCACATACAACATAGGCACACGCATACATACATACTTACATACATACCTACATAGATACGCGCACAAATACATACATACATACATACATACATACATACATACATATACACATAATGCATACATACATACATGCATACATACATACTTACTTACATACATACACATATACATACACACATACATACATACATACATACTTACTTACATACTTACACACATACATACATACACACATACTTACATACATACATACGCACATACTTACATACTTACTTACATACATACGTGGTGGCTGCCAACTCGTTTTCGAGTACGGCCACTACTTTATATCCATGTAGGAGAACCCCTACCGATGCGCTGAACAAGTGTGACTTTTTAGTCCAGCCAGCAACTTGGAAACTCTGGTAAAAAAAACTACACTTGCGACAATTATTGACACATAGTGCTTGGCCCATGGTACCATGTAACAACAAGAGCAAAGAGATCTCCAGATGTAAAGCAATGCCTGTGCCGTGAAGCTTTTATAGTGAGCAAAGGCACTGCACAAAGCCAGTCCCACTCTCTTAACCAAGATGATATTTACCAAAAAGAAGAACAAGTCAACATCATTGGATACCATCAGGGTTGCAGGTGTTATATCAGAGTTTTCCTTCTCCTAGAATTCTGCCCTGACAAAGGCTAAGGGGTCATCTCTCCTCATACATACATACATACATACATACATACATACATACATACATACATACACACATACACACATACATACGTACATACATACTTACTTACATACTTACACACATACATACATACATACATACATACATACATACACACATACTTACTTACATACATACTTACATACCTACATAGATACACACACAACTACTTACATACATACACACATAATGCATACATACATACATACATACATACATACATACATACATACATACATACATACATGCATACATACATACATACGCACATGACGGCTGCCCCCTCGTTATCGAGTATGGCCATTGCACGAGAAAAAAAATATATATATACATATATATTGATAACAATAATAATAATAATAACAACAATAATAATAACGACAACAACAACAATAATAATATACATATATATATATACACACACACGCACACACATAAACAAATCTATACACACACGCGATAGCAACTAACAGCGCTGCGATCGAATTGGGCTTTTTAGCCCAGCCAATGATCTAAAATGTCTTGCACAGAGTCGGCAACCAAAACATTCACTGGGAATAGCCGGCTGTAGTTGGAGTTCATGTACTTTTGCATGTCGTTTGAGCCCTCCTGCTGATTTACATTCTCTACCACATCCTTGGCAAGCATGATGAGTAGCATCTCCAACAGCAGCCTGGAAGTCAACCACTGGTCTTACTTTATGACTGCGAAGATGACTTTCGAGTCCAGCTTTGCTTAGGCAGAGTCTCGCACAGACGCTGCATGTCAGCACCATAGGAAGACCCTCGCCGTCTGGAAGTGCAACAGCAATGCCCTTCCTCACATCCCGCTTTACTTTCTCGTATGCGATTCGAGATGTCTCAAAGGCAACTTTCCCCTCATATACAGTCTTTCTCCATTTATTACGATCAGCAGCAATATTTTCCCATGTATCAGCAGAGATGTTAGCGTCTTTCAAAGAGGCTTTCAAGGAATCCTTATACCTCTTTTTTGGTTTATGTGGCGATCGTTTTCCTTTAACCAACTCTCCATAAAAGAGTTGTTTTGGTATTCTAGAATCCTTCATCCTGGCAAGGTGACCACTCCAACGGAGTCGTTGCTTAAGCACAAGAGCTTCTATACTGTCACACATAGAGCTTTCTAAAATCTCGACATCACTGATGTAGTCCCTCCAGTGAACGCCATGGATCCGTCTGAGACACATCTGGTGGAAACGCTCCAATTGCTTAAGGTGGTGTCGATATGTGATCCAGGTTTCGCAGGCATAAAGAAGACAAGAGAGCACACATGCCTTGTACACCTTTACCTTTGTCTTCTTGCATATGTCTTGCCGACCCCAGAGTCGCCTTTCTAGCTTTCCGAAAGCATCACTTGCTTTCCTAATCCTAAGTGAGAGTTCACTATCAAGGTTGCTCTATCGATTGACAGTGCTTCCCAAGTAGACAAACTGATCAACCACTCCAAGTCGTTTACTATACACATAGATACTTGGTTCACTGTACTGCTTACCAGGGGCAGGTTGGTACATGACGACGGTTTTCTTGAGACTGATAGTCAATCCTAGGGCAGTGCAAGCGTCAGAAAATGCATTCAAAATGTGCTGCATATCACTCTCTGTGTGCGTTACAAGATTGCAATCATCTGCATACGAGAGGTCTCTTATGATTGATGTAAATACTGTTGTCTTTGCAGCAAAGCTCCTGATGTTAAAAGGCTGTCTGAGGTTCGATATCGTATGTAAACACCATGCTCGCAATTCCTGAATGCAATACAGAAAACTATTGCAAAGTATATGGTAAACAGGGTCGGTGCTGGAATATCCCCCTGTTTCACTCCATTTTTTACTGAGATAGGCTCCGACATGTTA
Organism: Eledone cirrhosa; assembly: GCA_964016885.1. Classification (NCBI taxonomy): domain Eukaryota; kingdom Metazoa; phylum Mollusca; class Cephalopoda; order Octopoda; family Eledonidae; genus Eledone; species Eledone cirrhosa. Next base: position 36,079,444 of record OZ024743.1, read on the forward strand.
ACTCCGACATTAACCCAAGCCTTCATGTCGTCATGGGAAGACCTAACTAAAGCAAGGAACTTATCAGGGCAACCACGTTTCTGGAGAACCTTATACATACATACATACATACATACATACATACATACATACATGGTGGCTGCCAACTCGTTTTCGAGTACGGCCACTACTTTATATCCATGTAGGAGAACCCCTATCGATGCGCTGAACAAGTGTGACTTCGTAGTCCAGCCAGCGACTTGAAAACTCTGGTATAAACACTACGCTTGTGACAATTATTGACACATAGTGCTGGGCCCATGGTACCATGTGAGGACAAGTGCAGAGAGATCTCCAGATATAAAGCAATGCCTGTGCTGTGAAGCTTTTATAGTGAGCAAAGGCACTGCACAAAGCCAGTCCCACTCTCTTAACCATACTTACATACATACACACATACTTACATACATACACATACATGCATTCATAAACAGTTTCTCTTCACAGTTCAGTGCTCTGGAATCTATTCCTCTTTACCTCTTCCATTTCCTCCCCCTCCATCTCTCTCGCTCTACTACACACACATACATACACATACACACACACGTACGTACATACATACATACATACATACATACACACACATCTTTAAGATACACACACTCATACACAGACAAACATTCCAGTAATCTCACACATACTCAAGTAGACACACATACACATACACATTTTTACCTATATATATATACTGGTATTATACGGGATCGTAATACCATGCGGTATTTGCAATCAAAACAACCACCATCACCATGACTACATAACCACAACTATCAACATTACCACTGTGAATATCATTACAATAACAACCACTAGCACCACTATCGCAACCTCCCCCTCTCTCTCTCTTTCTATATATATATATATATATATATATATATACTATATATATAACTGTTTCTACTTTTGGCACAAGGCCAGCAAATTACCCAGTGTATTACTGGTACTTTATTTTATCGACCCCGTAAGGATGAAAAGCAAAGTTAACCTCGGCGGGATTTGAACTCAGAATGGCAAGGGCCGTAACTCTCTGCGTCAAAGCATGGCGTCCGACCCTCTACCGATACTGCCAATCCACTACCATATATATATATAGAGAGAATAATACCAGCAATATTGTTTCATTAACATCCCCGCCGCCATCAGCTTCTAATTCAATTTTCCCATCGTCACACTATCACATCTCTACCATATTAATTATGCTACTGGTGGATTGGCAATATCAGTAGTGTTGAACACCATACTTTGCAGCATAGAATCACGGCCCTTTACGTTCTGAGTTCAAATCCCGCCGAGGTTATCTTTGCCTTTCATCCTTACGGGGTCGATAAGATAAAGTACCAGTAATGCACTGGTGTTAATTGCTAGCCTTGTGCCAAAAGTAGACACAATTAATTATGCTACTTTTTTCGCTGCACCCATACACCACCAGTGAAGGTGCCTGGCTAAATGTTTAGGGTGTTCGGCTGATGAGTTCGATTCCCAGATGAGTACTGTGTTCTTGAGCAAGACACTTTCCGTTGCTCCAGTCCACTAAATAGGCAACGTTGTACTTCAAAGGACCAGCTTTGTCATTCAGAGTTTAATGTTGAATGAATCTCCATGAGAACTACCTTAAGAGTACACGTGTCTGTGGCATACACAGCAACTTGCATGTTACTTCCACGAGCAGGCTGTTCCGTTAATCAAACAGCTTAAATACACATCGTCGAAACTGATGGAGTCTCATTGCCAAACTATTACTACTACGATGGTTACCACCACCCCTACTACTGTCACCACCAAAGCCACCACACCTATCACCACTACTAACACTACTAACATCGCCATCATTACCTCAACCACTACTAACATCACCACCACCAGTACTACCACCATCACAACCACCACTAACACTACCATCACTATCACTGTTATCCCAAACCACCGACACCACGGCTACTACTACCACATCAACCATCATCGTTACCACTAACCCACCACCACCAGCACCACCAACACCAACACCACCACTACAAACACCACCATCACCATCGCCACTGCATCCATCACAACCAACAACAGTACTACCACTACAGTCGCCACTACCAACACTACCATCACTACTACCAACATTATCCCAAACCACTAATTTCTCAGTTTCCCTAAGCTGGTTTCCTGCGGACGCTGCCCCATCACATCAAAAGCCGAAAGCCCTTAGGGATGTGTAAGTGAAGGGTTTCGCTATTAAATGTAACAGGAAATCCACAGGCTTCTGTTAAGCAGATTTAATTTAATGTGTGCAAATACAGTCAAAGTGACTGTGTGAAGACGCACACACACACACACATATATATGCATGTACATTATACACACACACACACACAAACACACACACACAAACACACACACACATATATGTATATATATATATATGTATATATATCTATATATATATATATATATGATTGTATGTATGTATATATATATATATGAATGTAT
>OZ024743.1:36084460-36096960 GCA_964016885.1 Eledone cirrhosa
AAGGCAGAATTCTAGGAGAAGGAAAACTCTGATATAACACCTGCAACCCTGATGGTATCCAATGATGTTGACTTGTTCTTCTTTTTGTTAAATATCATCTTGGTTAAGAGAGTGGGGCTGGATTTGTGCAGTGCCTTTGCTCACTATAAAAGCTTCACGGCACAGGCATTGCTTTATATCTGGAGATCTCTCTGCACTTGTCGTCACATGGTACCATGGGCCCAGCACTAAGTGTCAATAATTGTCACAAGTGTAGTGTTTGTACCAGAGTTTCCAAGTCGCTGGCTGGACTAAAAAGTCACACTCGTTCAGCGCATCGGTAAGGGTTCTCCTACATGGATATAAAGTAGTGGCCGTACTCGAAAACGAGTTGGCAGCCACCGCATGTATGTATGTATGTATGTATGTATGTATGTATGTATGTATGTATGTATGTATGTATGTATGTATGTATGTATGTGTATGTGTGTAAGTATGTATGTATATGTGTATGTATGTTTATATGTATGTATGTGTGTATGTATGTTTCTATCAGTTCTTTAGAGGACGTCTCAGACTACACAACTGACCTGTGTACTTTGAAGAAAGGAAACTCAGCTAGAGTTATGAGACGTTATTAATGTGTGTGTGTATATATATATATACACATAATATATATATACACATACATATATATATATATATATACACATACATATATAAATATATATATATACACACACACACATATATATATATATATATATACATATATATATATATATTGATGTGGTGATGTAATAATTCTGTTGGTTGTCTTATGACGTCACCCACATAAACAACCACAGAATTTGTTGAAACCCGGAGTTTCGGCTAGTTTAGTTTCAACGGACAAACACACACATGCACACATAAAACACACACACACACACACACACACACACACACACAGAGACACACACACACACACACACACTCACACACACACTTACACTGGTATTTGTAACCTGTCATTGCCCCTCGTCTCTCGTGTGATATATCAAAAATATAAAAAATATAGTTATGTTACCAAGGTTGTAAATTGGTGAGTAGTTAGGCAGTGGAATAGAATGCTTCGAGGTATTTATTCCGGCTCTGAATCCAAATTCCAGCGAGGTCAACTTTGTCTTCCATTCTTTAGAGATCCATAGAGTACCAGTTCAATAGTTCGACAGTTCGATTCTTCCTCTGTACTTTTTTTTCAACTCTCTCTCCCTTTTGTCTCCCTTTCTCTGGAAGAAACCTGCCGTATTCCAATCTGACGAGGGATGTGTTCTACTAGGTTTAAAATGTCATGTAGGTGACGACGGCAGCCCTACGGTTCCATCAGTAATTAAGGGTGCATTACATAGATATATCCAATAAAGGGTTATTAGTTATTATACTGTACAATTTACATGGTAAGAAAGTTTCAAGACGGACAGCGTTCTTTCACATTATTTCCTCATATTATTCTACACTTGAGGGGTGTCGTGTGAAGCCCTGCTGTAGACTAAAACTTCTAGTATTACACATAACTATATATTTCCAGATTCTATACACTTCCGGCAAAAGTTTGTAATGATAACTCAACTCCTCTCTTACTCTATGTATGTACGTACACACATGCGCATACACACATGCGCATACACACATGCGCATACACTTACACACATAGACGCATGATATATATATATATATATATATATATATATATATATATATAGAGAGAGAGAGAGAGAGATAGGTAGATAAACTAAACAGTGAGGGTGTGATTGTGAGTAAGATAAGGTAAGAGAGAGGAAGAGGAGGCTAATTTATGCATATATATATATATATATATATATATATATATATATATATATAAAGATATACATATGTTTGAATGAATGTATGTATGTATATATATAACGAAGGAGTTGTGGTAAGGAACCAGATGGACCATAACGCACCAGAGTACTCAATACTTAGGGTAGTAGAGTGGGTAATAGGAAAATGTATGACCCCGACGGCAGAGCTCAAGCCGTTTCGACGGGTATTTCTGGACTAAATTAGAATTTTTAGCGTGGTAAAAATTTTTTTGCCAGGCTAAAAATTCTAATTTAGTCCAGAAATAGCCGTCGAAACGGCTTGACCTCTACCGTCGGGGACATACTTTCCTATATATATATATATATATATATATATATATATATACAACATATGTATGAATCTATGTATGTATGTATATATATATACAGTATATATATATATATATATATATATATATATATATATATATATATGTGTGTGTGTGTACATATATGTGTGTGTAGTCTCTGTACATCATCACTTAATTTTCCTTCCACCAAGTTACATGTATTTAAATATATATACGCACGTGTGTCTATGTACGTGTATACGAGTATTTGTTTATTTATATACAGTATACGTATGCCGAAACACAGAAATACACACACAGGCACACACTCGCATACACACGTATATAAGTCAGTTTATGTCTGCTGCTATCTAGAAAGATAAGTGGGAGCTCTTGAATATGTTTACCTTTGACATAATGTATGTCAGTGTGCTGTCTATTTAATCCCCCCCCCCCCCTTCTCAACAGATATTACCGACGTTTTAACACCTCCTTCTATCTTGATACTGATCTGAGTTCAAATCCTGCCGAGGTTAACTTTGCCTTTCATCCTTACGGGGTCGATAAAATAAAGTACCAGTAATACACTGGAATAATTGCCGGCCTTGTGCCTAACGTAGAAACAATTAATTTCCATTTGTTTTCATTCACTTATACATATTAACAAAACATATACGGATAAACACACACACACACACATATATATATATATATATATTTTAATATAGATGAGATTCTACAGGACTAGAACTGTTTCATTCTTCAGAAATCATCAGGAAATGAAACAGTTCTAGTCCCGTAGAATCTCATCGATATTAAAACCTTTATACTCTGCTATGTATTGAGTACCTTACTTACTGTGGTTACCTCCGATTCAACCTGGAATAACGTATATATATATATATATATATATATATATATATATATATTGCAGACCTGCCAACCTCTAAAAACCCAAACAGGGAGTACCATGAAGAAAAAAATGGCCAAAATTGGGGAGAAATGAAGCGAAATGGGGAGATGTACATAACTGTTTCTACTGACACAAGGCTAGCAAATATTCCAGTGTATTACTGGTACTTTATTTTATCGACCCCGTAAGTTAGGGTTAGACTTGGCGGGATTTGAACTTAGATCATAAAGAGACGTAACTCTATGCTGCAAAGCATGGCGTCCGACCCTCTACCGATACTGCCAATCCACCATAATAAAAGCTATACCCATTTTCACCAAAACGGGTTAACGGGAAAAATGAGCGAAAACGTGGAGGTATCCCCGTCGGACGGGGAGAGTTGATAGGTCTGATATTGATATATTTATATTTATATACATATGTCTTATACACATACATACACACACACACGCGCGAGCACTGTATGTGTTTATTTGTGTGTGTGTGTATGTATGTGCTGAACCTACATCGGTTCGGATGACGACTGTTCTAGTTGTTTGACCAACGGAAAAGCCCTGCTGGTGATATTAACGTGCAAGTAGCTCAGCATTTCACAGACACGTGCACCATTAACACAATTCTCAAAATGATTCAATGTGACGCAGTGTGTGATATAACTGGCTCAATCACAGGTACAACTCATGTTTTCCAGCTGAGAGGACTGGACCAACCTGAATTAAAGCGTCTTGTTCAAAAACACAATATGTCTCCGAGAATAGACCTTACGACCTTGCAATCATGAGCCGAACACTAATAAGAGAGAGAGAGAGAGAGAGAGAGAGAGAGAGAGAGAGAGAGAGAGAGAGCGTGAGAGAGAGAGACAGACAGAGAGAGGCCTATATAAATGTGTACATACACATTCACACTTACACACATATTGATTGTGGGCCCTCATGTCGAGAATCATGTAGAAGCATTCAGTTAGTCCATCAACTGATCAACCTACTCACGTACAAAATACCTGAGTTTTCCACAGACACGTGTATCTTTAACGTAATTCCCAAGTAGAACCAGCATGGCATTGTGTACATTTGAATTACGGGTAAAGTACGAGTGCTTCTCATGGGCTTTCAAAGTTTCCATGTAACCTATTTCACTCACATGGGTGGAGAGGATCCACTACGTAGCCGTTTGATCTGCTATAAACTACAGCCAATCTTTCTCGTATCACACCCTATGATTCTCAGATTTGGCTCCTAACGGTGAAATGTCAAATCCCAGGCAAAAGATATTTAGCCACGGAAAGAATTGGTTAGGTATCAACACAGGGAAAGAATAATGCATAAGTAGATATTGTGTATCTATCAAATTAAATACCAATGAAGTCGATCACGAATTTACAGTTCACAAAAAAAGTAATATATATTTTAAAAAACTGCTTTAACACTTAACACTCGGTATCAAATGAAACCGCATTAGCAAGGCATTCTTGAAGGGTATAAAACAGTTCTGTGAGTGAATCTCATTAAAAATTAATGCCTTACCTTAAACGTAAAGATACTATAAATATTTGTAGTATCGTAAAGATACTATAAACATTTGAAGTATCACAAATTAACGAACATGTTTTAAAATATGTTCTACTAAATCATTACAGGGTGTTAAGATTTACTTACTAATTAACATTGCAAAACTATTATGGTGAAAAATATGACTAGATGATTAATCAGCAGAAGAAAGGAATTATGGAAAGCTTGGTCGCTGACCACTGCCGTAGAGTCTTATAAATATATATATATGTACTAAATATTAAATCTTCTCTAATATTTAACTCTGCTAACCCAAGCATTGAGCACACTCCGCTTCGGCTATTGGTATTTAGTAATCTGTATCTGCTCCCTCCTCTCCTATGATACTTATACCCTATTATATATATATATATCACGATAAATTAGGCCCTCGCTATTCCCTGTAAATAATGTGCTCAAAGGAGAAGAAATCCTGAGCTCTTTAAAATACAATATGTTGAACCCGCTGATGAACCGAGGCTAACCCATTTCTTTCAACAAATTACTGGTGACACATATCTTTAGATTAGTATCGTGTGTTATATAGTTAGAGAGGTATTTATTTACGCTTTAATTTATATTTTTAATTATCGTGTCTATAATCTGCCTTTCATAGGTTATAGATTCCATACACTGGTGTTTTTTTCCCCTGTTTTATTGATAGAGCACTGTATATCTCTCTCTGGTGTGTTACCTTTTCAACATATTGTATATATATATATATATATATATATATATATATATATATATATATATATGTATGTATGTATGTATGTATGTATGTATGTATGTATGTATGTATATATATGTCAGGTCACCAGTTGGTGCTACTGGTAACATGTATCCCAGTACAACCTGTCCCAGGGTCGGGTCGGGTCGTTGGCGACTAAACTGGCAACCCCACCAAGGTTTCTTGGTGGAGAGGGTGACTTTGGACATCCTGCACGAATAAAAACAAAACCTGTCAAAGGGAAAAGGAGCTCTTAAGAGTCAATGCCCATCCAAAATCACCGGGAGTGATGACCCCTTAGCCTTTGTAATTCTAGGAGAAGGAAAACTCTGATATAACACCTGCAACCCTGATGGTATCCAATGATGTTGACTTGTTCTTCTTTTTGTTAAATATCATCTTGGTTAAGAGAGTGGGACTGGGTTTGTGCAGTGCCTTTGCTCACTATATGGAGATGTCTCTGCACTTGTCGTCACATGGTACCATGGGCCCGGCACTATGTGTCAATAATTGTCACAAGTGAAGTGTTTGTACCAGAGTTTTCAAGTCGCTGGCTGGACTAAAAAGTCACACTCGTTCAGCGCATCGGTAGGGGTTCTCCTACATGGATATAAAGTAGTGGCCGTACTCGAAAACGAGTTGGCAGCCACCATATATATATATATATTTATTATATATATTTATACACACACACACACACATATATATATATATATATATATATATATATATATATATATATAAATAAAATATTATAATGCTCAGTATTTATACTTTGAGCTTTGTTGATTGCAGGGTATCTATATGAGTTAATAACTCTATATTTTATTTGTATTTCGGCTCCTTATCTGTTGAGCTTATAAAAATGGGTGTAAATAGGCTATTATTTCTAGCATAACCACTCGCACCGCATATGACTTTCAACCCACGAGGTGTAAACATTAGTGAGTTTATTGTTATAGGTGTTTATGTAACATTTAGTCTTATCTCTCGCTGACGAAATGCCTACGGATTACTTGTTACAAACACGATTCATTCAGGGCGAAACAGATTAAATCTTTAGTCTGTCCGGGTGATGACATGGTTATTGATATGGTATGTATGAGAATTCTTGTAAGACATCTTGTAACTTCCCATATGATTCAGGTTGAATGATATATAACATTTGTGGTGTTATATCTACCCTAGTAATTTTAGACAAGGGTTTACTGTGTTTACTTCTACACATATTAATATATATATATATATATATATATATATATATATATATATATATATACAATTATATATATATATATATATATATATATATATATATATATATATATATATATATAGAAGTGGTTACACAACAGTTAGTTCACCATACCGAGAACAATTGTTTCACCTTCCGCTAAGGTGAAACAATTGTTCTCGGGATGGTGCACTAACTGTTGTGTAACCACTTCTACCAAACTCGTCCCATGGACTGAGTGCTCTACCACTACGGATATCACCTTCCAGTGTTCCACCACTATATATATATATATATATATATATATATATATATATATATATATATATATATATATATATATATATATATATATATGTATATATAAATATATATATATATGCATGCATATATATATATATATATATATATATATATATATATATATATATATATATATATATATATATGCATATATAAATATATATATATATATATATATATATATATATATATATATATATATATATATATATACAGGGGTACACAAACATTTGGGAAGTTCACGGGTGGAAAATATCTGATCATAGATCTGCTGAAAATGTAAAAAGCCTGCCTAGGGCTAAGCAACAATAACAACAACAACAACATTTGAGTGTGTACATACATGAATGTCTACATTTGCATGTACGTTCGTTAAAAATATGAGATTCTATTAGTTCCAACGAATTGCTGTTGAAAGCCAGATTAACCAATTAAGTCCTGTAGAGATTTTGACGCTATGTCATACATTATATATATATATATATATATATATATATATATATATATATATATATATATATTTATATATATATATATATGTATATATATATATATATATATATATATATATATATATATATATATATATATATATATATATATATATATGGGAACCAGTAAGACCCCGACGGCTGAGCTCAAGCCGTTTCGACGGCTAATTCTGGAATTAGCGGTCGAATTTCCAGAATTAGCTGTCGAAACGGCTTGAGCTCAGCCGTCGGGGTCTTACTGGTTCCTATTACCCACTCTACTACCCCAAGTATTGAGTACTTTGGTGCGTTATGGTCCACCTGGTTCCTTACCACATTTCCTTCGTTATATATATATATATATATATTTATATACTCACATATATATATATATATATTTATATACTCACATATATATATATATATATATATATATATATATATATATATATATATATATATATATATATATATATATATATTTATATACAAATATATATATATTTATATATATATATATATTTATATATATATATTTATATACATATATATATAGGGAAATATAAATGTATTATATACATATATGATTTTCAGAGTTTTACATTTCCACCATAACATTTTAAATTAGTAAATCTTAGTCTTAACATTCTATGTTTTCATTAATATCGCCTGTCAACTGATCTACACTTGAACTTCATAGTCTAGACTGTTTGAAACAGGAAGTCACCTTAAACAGTCTCTTTTATTTGTTGAGAACCTAACTTTTAGCAAGCCTCCAAGAAGTATTAGGAACGTCAAAATCCAACATGCACACAGTAAATAAAGAATCGTTAGAATTACTAACTACTCTTTACGTTTTAACTCTTTAATGGTTTCTGTCATTCTGACAGCGGCGGATGAGGCCCGTCACCAGGCTATTTGTGCTCGAGAGAAGGTGGTGTGAGGCTGGGCCCTTCAGAACATTTTGGATGGGGAGTCTTATTCGCAGTAATTTTAAGGTGGAATTTCGGAATAAAAAATATTAGCGTAAATTTTCTAAATCTGAAGGTGTATGATGAAAAGGAGACGACGCCATAATGTGCCCCATGCTCCATTGACAACGGATCCGCTGCAGACATGCCGAACCATCACCTTCAAAGGTATTTAATCGATTGCAACGACCCTGATTTTAAAAAAATAGACCTTGTATATATTTTATGGATTTATATTTGTTGTACCGCTAACCTAAAGGAAATAAATGAACAGTAAACCTGGGCAGCCAGACTTCATCCTTCCGGGGTCGATAAAATAAAGCACCAGCCAAGTACTGAGGTTGATCTAATCGACTTTGCCCTCCCTTAAATATTATTAGTCTTTAGAAACCATAACTAGTAGTAGTAGTGGTGGTGGTGTTTTGTAATTTAACCCCAAGCCAACCTTGATCCAGTAGATCTATGAAGAAAGATATCCCAGCTATGACAATCCCGTTTTTTTCAAAAGGGAGTTTAGGTCTATATAGACCTAAACCATCTGTCTGTCTTTTCTTAAGGCAATGGGGATAATTTTGGAACTGCTATTTTTAGTAGATCGAGAGAGTAACTAGTGTCTCGCTTATTGTCTCTCTAGGGTCCCACTAGGACCAATGGAGAGAGAGAGAGAGAGAGATAGAGGGGGGGGGGGTACATTGGCTGAAATAGAATCCCTAGTTCATAATTGGTACTTAGTATGCACACCCCTGGAGAGATGAAAGGCTGAATCTACCTCGGTGGGATTTGAACTCAGAACGTAAAACGTACGTAATTAAATGCCACGTGGGATTTAAATCGTCGCTCTACCGATTCTTGTTGCCCTTGGAAATGAACGAAGGATACTAAAAGAACACCAATGGGTGATTTAATGTTAGGAGTGAACAATGGTTTCATTTAGGATAATTGCGTTGACATTTTTGAAATGGTATTTCATTGAGGGTTCGGCGTGAGGGAGAGTGAGAAAAAGAGGGAGAGGAGAGAAGAGTGAGGGGGAATGTGAGGTGGGAGTTGAACAGGGAAGCCAACATGTGAAAGAGGGAGGTGGAGGGGAACACGAAATATGGGGAATGTAGGTGAACGTAAAATAGGGTGGGGGGATTGTGTCACGCCAGGTTGACTACTTAATGGCACGGGATATAAATATATATATATATTATATACCCCCCCTCTATACATACACTCTCATTATGTGTACATATATTATCCTCATCGTCTTCGACTCTCTCCTTCCCCTCTCTCTCTTTCTCTCTCTACGCATATATATATATACATGTATGTATATATATATAACTGTGTGTATGCATATATATGTGTATGTATGTATGTGTGTATGTATGTGTGTTGGTTGTTGACTAGCTAGCGAGTATGACCTATATACAAACAAACTTACATACCTATACACACATATATATATATATATATATATATATATATATATATATGTGTGTGTGTGTGTGTGTGTGTGTGTGTATATATATATATATATATATATATATATATATATATATATATATATATTTCCCACTGCATTTTAAGTTACCTTAAATAGCAACTACACAACCATTTCTATTCTCCTTATATATATATATATATATATATATATATATATATATATATATATATATGTATGTATATTATATGTATATATATATAGAGAGAGAGACCGAGAGAGCGGGGAGATATAAACAGACAGCTAGACAGACAGATAGATAGATAGATAGATAGATAGATAGATAGATAGTTAGATAGATAGATAGATAGAAAGGTCGGTTGGTAGGTAGGCCAGGGTGAGGCAGACCACCTACCATTATGTCAATGGCTTAGAAGAGCCATACAGAGTGGATGGACCAGAGCTATACGGACCCCCCAAAACCACGACCAAGTAAAGAAAAAATGATCGTACATGCGGTGGGGGCCAGTATAAGACTAACCCTTAAGGAACATATGTTTAAGTTCAATGGCAAAACATATGCCCAAGAGGAGGGGCGGCCATTGGCGTCAGCATTGCTGGTGACGTAGCTAACCTCTTTATGGTATGGTGTGACAGGAGACTTAAGGAACGCTTAGACGAGAACTCTATAACCCTGACTATGTACTTCTGCTAAGTAGATGACATCAATATCGTAGTTAAAACACTGGAGTACTGTCAGGAATTTGAAAGGAACACCATGGAAATCATCCAGCAAATAGCTAACTTCATCCACCAGAGTATTAAAGTTACCGAGGACTACCCAAACCAAAAGCCCCAATCATTTACTACCTGTACTCGATACAGAACTCTGGTTAGAAACCATTAGTAATAAAACAAATCCTCCTTTGGCATAATGCCCAACCCATGGCCACCTCCATTCACATTATGCCCAACCTATGGCCACCTCCTTTCGCATTATGCTAAACCCATGGCCTCCAAGTAACTGATCCGAAACTCAGACATTTCGGATAACGTGAAAGTCAACATACTAATTGCGGACTTAGCAAAAGTGATGAAGAATGTATCCCACAATCCTAAATAATTAGAGACACATACAACACTTCATCCATCGCAAGCAGTTCTCTGGCTACAATCAGAGAGACGGGATCAGGGTGTATAAAGAAGCCAGGGCCAAATGGATGAAGATTGTAGAAAATGATGCTAATAGGACTTGCCTCATGTATAGGAGAAAATTTCGGGATAGGATGGAGAGAACTAAGAAAAAGACGAATAAGATCAATTCATGGTATGACAGCAACAAAAACCAAAGATTAATGTTCGTCAAGGAAACACCCTGAGGTGTGTGACGAAAGAAATTTGACAATCAACAACTAAACAACCATAACCGACTGGGAGTTTATAATAAATTGAATTAAAAAAACAGCAGGTGCGTGTGTTTTTATTGTCAGCATGACCCTCCCAAAGTATAACAATATCTGCTTCAACACACGTTTTCAGATTAGAAATCTTGTAAAACAGATACGAAACGTCTACACACACACACACACACACACACACGCACATACACATACACGCACACACACACACAAACACACACACACACATATATATATATATATATATATATATATATATATATATATAAGTTTATCCCGGGTTCAATCGGAGATAACCACAGTAAGTAAGGTACCCAATACAAAGCAGAGTATAAATATTTAATATAGAAAAGCTTCTATCAGGAAGCCCTGATGATTTCTCACGAATGAAACAGTTCTAGTCCTATAGAAGCTTTTCTATATTAAATATATATATATATATATATACAATAAATTCCTTTTTTTTGTACTATTGACCATGTTATTCTTCACTTTTTCAATTATATATATATATATATATATATATATATATAAATCAACATATAGAGGGAAGTACACATAGATATATGTGTTCAATCATAGGCGATCAAAAACATCAGTGTGCATGTGTGTGTCTGAATATAATATAGAACCAATACATATACACAGACATGTGCACCCAACCTGCATTGATTTATCTTTATCTTAGAAGCAGTACTACTGAATATATATATATATATATATATATATATATATATATATATATATATATATATATATATATATATATGTATATGTGTGTGTATGTATGTGTGTATGCATATATATATATATATATATATGACTGCTAGCGTAAACCTCTTCAAATGAAGTTGATGTTTATTACGGTATGTCGAATATATTTATCTATAAAACTGTTTATATTGTATTTTGTCTGATGAAGGCATAGCATATTGTTAATATGATATCCCCGAAATATATATAATGAAATAGATATGGTTTTATAAATATAGTTTTCCATTTATTTAATATTGTAAATATACTCCAAATATTTGTCGAGTGCTTTTATATCAGTTATAAATATTTACTAGTTGTAACCCAACAATTTTAAATATAACTTTACATGTATATATATATATATATATATATATATATATATTTATTAAAACAACAGATTAAAGTTTAAGCAAAGAATCGCTGCTTACACCCTTAACGGGATCTTCTGAAACTGTTTCAGAAGATCCCGTTAAGGGTGTAAGCAGCGATTCTTTGCTTAAACTTTAATCTGTTATTTTAATAAATATTTGCTCTACGGTTCTTATATATTTGATATATATTTATCCTTATCGAGCCCTCTTTGGATTTTAGTCTT
>OZ024743.1:36101960-36104460 GCA_964016885.1 Eledone cirrhosa
ACCGCGGAGTTGTGAAAGACAAAGTGTGAACCTATTGGGGGGATTTGAACTCAGAATGTTGCTGGACAAAACTGAATATTTTAATTAGTAACACATCGATTAATAATTAAACAGCACCGGAATAACCTTGTAGCAAGTGTAGCATTTGTTATGGGTCCCGCGTTTTCTGGGGCTCTCCGTTAAGTACTTTATACCAGCGGGGTTATAACATATATTTGGACCGAATATTATTTTTGTTTTATTCTTAACAAAACATAGAAATTGCAAATAATTGTTTCTACTTTTGGCACAATGCCAGCAATTATCCCAGTGTATTACTGGTACTTTATTTTATCGACACCGTAAGGATGAAAGGCAAAGTCAACCCCGGAGGGATTTGAACTCAGATTATAAAGGGACGTAACTCTATGCTGCAAAGCATGGCGTCCGACCCTCTACCGATACTGACAATCCACCTGCCATAGAAATTGCAAATAATGTCCACATTTTTCTGCAGACCACCAAAGGTTTCTCTTAGACCACCGGTGGTCCACGGACCACCGTTTGGCGACTGATGCTTTATACTATAGTATAACGCTGTCTTTAACTTCTCTAAGGTTTTAGAAGAAAATTCTTAAAACTAGTTTGTTAATTCGGGAGTCTATAGTATCTGTACTAGTGAACTGATCGTTTTGAAGATGTGTTGTTAGTGTAAAGACTTTGATTTTTATAATAGAACTGCTTTGTACTTTTCAAGAATGTCTTGTTAATGTGGTTTTATCTGGTACAGGACTTTAAGATCTAACCTTTAAGTCACATTATTTCATAAATGTATGGTCCCTTTATGTTATATGCGACAGGCCCAGCAATAAACTATTCCGATAATTAGTCTAATTAAAGATAAACACATCTATCGGCCACGAATGACCATGGGTTTTGAACCTACAAAGTTCCCATTTGAAGCACAAACTCGGGCCAAGTGTTTTTGTGGAAGACCAGTAGTCGCCTATATGTATGAGTCTTCTCCACCCCAACGGCAAAACTCAACACAACATAGCACCACTGACGTCACAACTCCGAGTGAACTGCAAACACTGGAAAGAAAGTGTCTTGCTCAAGGACACAATATACTGCCCTTCCAGGGAATCGAACTCACAACCTCGAGATTGAGAGCCCAACGGCCTAACCACAAAGCCGTGCGTCTAATTAATCTATTAGTACCCGATCAATCAATCAATATGTACTTTCACATCCAAATCGATAATCGAAAATGCCTCATCACGTGAATCACATACAGTGCTTGCACGTGCATCGTCTTTGTAATAATATGAGAAATAGCCTCGTTGTAATAATGTATGCTACGCATAATGTCGCCTTTGAAATTCTGCACATGTGTGTGTGTGTGTATGTCTGTGTGTGTTTGTATGTATGTCTGAGTGTATATATATGTATGTGTGTGTGTGTTTGTCTGTGTTAGTGAGTGTATGTATGTCCAACTATGTTTATGGGTGTGTGTATGTGTGTATGTGTTTGTGTGCCTGTGTGTGTGTGTGTGTGTGTGTGTGTGTGAGTGTTTCTGTGTGCCTGAGTGTGTGTATGTAGGTTTAAAAGTTTTAATGATTCTCTCTCTCTCTCTATCTTACTCTCTTTCTCTCTGTCTCTCTATCACTCTCTCTTTCTCTTCCTATTCCTCTCTCTCTCTCTCTCTCTCTCTCTCTATCTCTCTCTTTCTATCTATCTCTATCTCTCTATCACTCTCTCTCCCTCTTCCTTTCTCTCTTTCTCTCTCTATCTATCTTTCTCTCCTCTCTCTATCACTCTCTCTCCCCCCATCCTCTCTTCTTTCTCTATCTTTCTCCCCCCCCCCTCTCTCTCACACCCCACTCTCTCCGTCAGTAATGTCTAATATTATTGAAAGTTCCTAAATGTTTATGTGAATATTTGTTTTGATATGAGTGTCTGTTGATTTATATTGATTTTTGTGTTTTTGAAAGCATGTGATTTTCTGTAAATGTATTTTTCTAAATGTGCATGTGTGCATGCATGTATGTATGTGAGCATGTATACATACATACATACATACATGGTGGCTGCCAACTCGTTTTCGAGTACGGCCACTACTTATATCCATGTAGGAGTGTGACTTTTTAGTCCACCTAGCGACTTGAAAACTCTGGTACAAACACTACACTTGTGACAATTATTGACACATAGTGCTGGGCCCATGGTACCATGTAACGACAAGTGCAGAGAGATCTCCACATATAAAGCAATGCCTGTGCCGTGAAGCTTTTATAGTGAGCAAAGGCACTGCACAAACCCAGTCCCACTCTCTTAACCAAGATGATATTTAACAAAAAGAAGAACAAGTCAACATCATTGGATACCATCAGGGTTGCAGGTGTTATTTTCCTTCTCCTAGAATTCTGCTCTGACAAAGGCTAAGGGGTCATCTCTCCCGGTGATTTTGGATGGCCATTGACTCTTAAGAGCTCCTTTGCCCTTTGACGGGTTTTGCTTT
>OZ024743.1:36124460-36129460 GCA_964016885.1 Eledone cirrhosa
AAGACGAGTTGGCAGCCACCATGTATGTATGTATGTATATATATATGGGCGGGGACATAGTCGGGCTGGACACCCGATCGCGCGGTTAAACCACTGGGAGTGAAGGACCCCTAGCCTTTGTAAGGGCATTCTTCTAGGAGAAGGCAACTCGGGAAACTGGGATAATTCCGATATAAAACCTGCGGCTCAGTAGTTACCGATGATGTTGATATTTTCTTCTTTTCGGGTTATAGCTACTGTCGCTCAGAGAGTGGGATTGGCTCAGTGCACAGTCTTTCCTCATTTTAAAAAATATCTTCATGCACAGGCATTGCACGATAGAATTAATTAATAATTATTAATAATGGTAATCCCGCCGAGGTTAGCTTTGCCTTTTATCCTTACGGGGGTCGATGAAATAAAGTACCAGTAATACACTGGGATAATTCCTGACCTTGTGCCAAAAAGTAGAAACAATCATTAATAATGGTATAACGTGCAATGGCCATACTTGATAACGAGGGGGCAGCCATCATGCATGTATGTAAATAGGTAGGTAGGTAGTAGGTAGGTAGGTAGGTAGGTAGGTAGGTAGGTAGGTAGGTAGGTAGGTATGTTGGTCGCAAAGTAGCAGACTCGTATAAATGGATGTGTGGGTGTATGGGTATGTATGTGTAGGTGTCATTGTGTGACTTTGAATCTCCCTGAGAAATACGTTAAGCCATTCGCATACTAATTTCATGAATAGGCTGTTTTGTTGATCGCTTCATCTGGAGCACTAGTCGCCGTAACCAACGGATGTCCACATGTGTGTGTGTGTGTGTATGTGTGTGTGTGTGTGTGTGTGTGTGTGTGTGTGTGTGTGTGTGTGTGTGATGTGTGTGTGTGTGTGTGTGTGTGTGTGTGACTACGTGTATGTGTGTGTGAGTAAGTGTATGTGTGTGTAAGTGTGTGCAAAAGAGAGATAATTCATGCTATACAGTTTGACTGGCATAGATTTCACTCTAATTCCATTTCTGGTTAATGATATCTGCGACCCAACCAAACGTTGTTACACCACTTACAGCCCCTATTTTAATTTTCCCATTCACTATTTTTCTGTCTGCTATTCCAGTCAAGCGTGACAGATACAAGCCCCATCCTTCTACTCACTTAACATTTTAATTCCTCCATTGCCACTCACTCAGTATTTCTCCTTTGAAACAGCACTACTTCCATACTATCTCCTTACCGTGACAGCAAATAAATACGCATAGCTAATTATCAATTATCAATATTTTATGACTATATATACAGACTCACACAGTGTATATGGATATATATATATATATATATATATATATATATATATAGCACTGTTTCATTTGGTTGAATTTCAACAGGTCATTTCCACACACACACACACACACACACATATATATTATATATATATATATAGAGAGATTTCGTTGAGTTAGGGCCTAGATCATGTCCTATTTAATAGCAACAGTATTTTGTGTTATTTCTCCAGGTATTGAGTATTCTTGCTTTTGTCTGTATATCTAATCTCACACACACGTACGCACGTAGGCACACACATACACACCACACACCCACCCCAACACAGATATATATGTATATACATATATGTATGTATGTGTATATATATATGTATGTATGTGTGTATATATATATATATGTATGTGTGTATATATATATATATATATATATATATATGTGTATATTTTGATTTGGTGTTTGGCTTGGGTGGTTAATGCTTTCTTGACCACCTTTTCAGTTTTGTATGGCTTCTTAACACCTTGTTTAGCTATGGTTTTTAACTATTGAGCACTTTGCCAGTATCATTTCTGATTTTTGCGTTTCGCTTCGCTTTGCCTGCCCGCCGAAAATGCGATTCTCGCTGACTCGTTATTTGTATATATATATATATATATATATATATATATATATATATATATGGCAGGTCGCTCATCAGGGCTACTGTAAAACCGGTCCATGGTTGGGTCGTCAGCGACTAAACCGGCAATCTCACCAAGGTTGCTTGGTGAGGAGGGTGATTTTAGACACCCGGCAGGATAAAATAAACAAACTCCGTCAAAGGGTGGAGGAACTTAGCAGAGTCAACGGCCATCCAATATTTTATTTTTTGTGGAGACTCCTAAACTTCATTAAGACATCTCTCTAGAAGGCTACTCTGATATAAAACCTGTGACTTCGTTTGTATCCAATGGTGTAGACCAGTTATACTTTGGGGTAAATGTATTCGATGTTCAGAGAATGGGACTGGCCCCATGCAAAGTCTTTCTTCATTAAAAAAAAGCTTCAAGCACAGACATCCTCGATATGTGACATTTTCTGCGATGCATCGTATTGCTGGCTATAGGCAAGTCCTTAGCAGGACTAAAACTCCATGCCCGTGATGCTCATGCTTAAATATCAAGCCATGGCATTACTCGAAAATCGAGTTACAGCCATCATATTATATATATGAAAATCTAATTTCTCATTTTCTCCCATTCCTTCCTCTTTTTACTCTTTATCTTTCTATTTAATCTTTTATTTCTAATTCTACTTTCTGATGAAGGACTAATGTCCAAAACGTAATGATTCTTTTACTGTTATTTCAAACATTAAACTCATGTCTTGAAGTAGATACGTATATACTTATATAAATGACAAGGCATTAGCATGAAAGTTCACACAACATATTTTGTGTATAACGAAAATTATAAATGCCCACCAAAATTATGAAGGATAGCTGAAATGGTGAAATTCTGAAGGTTTCGAGTCTATATATATATATATATATTTGTACACATATACACACACCGACAAAATAACACACGCATGTATATATATATAGAATATTGACCTAGGAGTCGCTGTGAATGAATTCAATAGCATGAATACGTATGAGCACCATAGTTACGCTGACTGAACAGAGAGAACATGGCTCAATGACTCTACTGAATTAAGTGAAGGAATGAGTGAGTGAAAGACGGAGAATGAAATAAAAGAGAATATCATATAGATAGTTTTGATAGGTTATATAGATAGATAAATAGATAGATAGAGAGAGAAGGGAGAGAGAGGGGGGTGTAGAGAGTGCAAAGAATAAAATGAAAAATGTCTCATATGAATGCTTGCATTTATGTTTTACATAGAATTCAAGCCGGTCATTAACAAAGTGATAAGGTTTTGTTTGAATCAAGATGGCTCCAGGGATTTATGAATATGTGTAAAAAAATGGAATGGACCTCCGTCGGGTTCGAGGTTGAGTATTGCAGTTGTTCGACCAACGGAATAGGCTGCTGGTGAAATTAATATGTAAGTGGCTGAGCATTCAACGAAAACGTGTAATTTCAACATCATTCTGAAGAACATCTAGGTGACTCAGTATATGACAAGATTGTCCTTTTGATTTACTGGTTCAATTCACCCAACGGGCTTCTAAACAGTTTTTGTCTACACATTTTCATTCACGAGGCCAAGGTCGGCCGGAGGTTATAGTAAATGACAGTTGCCTAAATTGCCACGCAGTGGGATCGAACCCTGGATCTAAGACCAGTTTCTTAACTATTTAGTTGCACAGTATCTACATGGATATGTGAGCTTGTATGCACATAATGTTGGTGTATGTGCGGATATACTTCTAAAACTGTTGTGTGTGCTTGTATGTATGCAATAATCATACACATAGTACATACACTTTAGCACTGGTTACCAGCCCATATAATCCACTTTCCCTATTTTTAAACCCTTATATTTTACCCGATCTTATTTGATCCTATTTACTAATTTATTTAACCGTTTGCTCATTTACTTCTATATAATCTACATTATATTGTTAGTTCTTCACTACTAGAAATATGTTAATGAAAGGGTTAAGTAATAATAATGGTGGCTTCCCCACAGCCCCGGCGGACAGAATGGAGAAGGCGTTTCCCCGGAGGATGGTAAGGAAGATGCGCTACTCTTCCACCCCATATTCCTATGACCATTATGCCACTTCTACTACTCCACTCCTACCCACTAACTACCTATACCCTCACCCACACTACTTCTTTCTCCTGACCCCTTGTCTTCCCAGATACATTTACCATTCTCTAGCCCCCCCCCCCCTCCTCATTCTCCATCAGACCAGTTTACTACTATGATAAATTCAACCAAAGCAATACCAATGCCATTTTTTTCATACCCTACAAATATTACGACATCCCTGTAAAGGCTTGCTGAACATAAAAACCGAAATCACTTGACTCCGCGGTCAGGATTTTACATATCTCTATATATATACATTATATATATATATAAATATATATATATATATATATATATATATATATATATATATATATATATAAATATATATATATCTCAAGAGCGTGAAACTAATAAACCTTTGTTTGTACTGCCTCTCTGTTTTGTTCCTGTTCAATTTTTTACTATATATATATATATATATATATCAAATAAGAGTAGTTAAGACGGGATTATTTCACCATAATTCTTTATTGCATGATATATGATATATATTTCTGCTACATATTTATGCATCTGGCTTCATTAAATGCTTACGCAATCATAGGTGCAGTTATGTAATCATTGGGATATTGCACAACTGCATTTATGATTGCGTAAACATATAATGAAGTCACAGGCATAACCATGTAAGAGAAATATATATCATGCAATAAACAATAATGGTGAAATAACCCCGTCTAAATGAATACTTCGCCACTCCTAATCACTCATAGCTGGGATAAACTACTGACGTGAAGTGCTTTTGGCCCGCTCGGACCGGCTTATCGTCAAGAAGTTACGACATAACAACTTATAAGCAACTTATCTTTATATACTAGTATATACTTAGTAGATAACTGCTCCAAATTTTATTAATTTGTTTGAATTGACTGATTGAGACAGGTTTTTTTGAGCTATTTCCCGCACCTATATCGTCTTGTCCTCTATATATCTGCCTTCACTGTGGACACAATTTGAAATTCTACTTCTGGTCAGAT
>OZ024743.1:36156960-36161960 GCA_964016885.1 Eledone cirrhosa
TTGGTATAGATAAACTAACTATATGTATATATGTGTTAAGCGTTGGTGTATATTAACTGTATGTATGTATATATATATGTGTAAGGGTTGGTATATATAAACTAACTATATGTATATATGTGTTAAGCGTTGGTGTATATTAACTGTATGTATGTATATATATATGTGTAAGCGTTGGTATATATAAACTAACTATATGTATATATGTGTTAAGCGTTGGTGTATATTAACTGTATGTATGTATATATATATGTGTAAGCGTTGGTGTATATAAACTAACTATATGTATATATGTGTTAAGCGTTGGTGTATATTAACTGTATGTATGTATATATATATGCGTAAGGGTTGGTATATATAAACTAACTATATGTATATATGTGTTAAGCGTTGGTGTATATTAACTGTATGTATGTATATATATATGTGTAAGGGTTGGTATATATAAACTAACTATATGTATATATGTGTTAAGCGTTGGTGTATATTAACTGTATGTATGTATATATATATGTGTAAGCGTTGGTATATATAAACTAACTATATGTATATATGTGTTAAGCGTTGGTGTATATTAACTGTATGTATGTATATATAAACTATATGTATGTATATATGTGTTAAGCGTTGGTATATATAAACTATATGTATGTATATATGTGTGTAAGCGTTGGTATATATAAACTATATAAACTATATGTATGTATATATGTGTGTAAGCGTTGGTATAAATATATATAAACTATATGTATGTATATATGTGTGTAAGCGTTGTTGTTGTTAACTATGATCAAAGGGATTCCAGCCGTGGCTATCTCGTCTTGTATATCAGGCACTACCACATTGTATCCTTTCCTTTTCCTTAGACGGTAGGGTATAATATGAGGCAGAGTTTTGACTGTTATTGCAAGTAGCTAGAGCGGCTGCGTAAACGACTCCCTGCTTCGCTCATGTCTGCCGCCTCTCTACTGTATGTATGTCGAAACGGTCTTTTCACTGAAGCTTACTATGTTTGTTTAGTTTTTATTTTATTATTTTTATTTTTAACATTCAGTCGTCGTCGTCGTCGTCGTCGTCGTCGTCGTCGTCGTCGTCGTCGTCGTCGTCGTCGTCGTCGTTGTTGTTGTTGTTGTTGTTTTTGTTGTTGTTGTTGTTGCAATTAATATCTTCGTTCAAAGCTATATTCGAGTTAATAAGATATTTCCTGCTTACACACTCCCACTCCCACTCCCACTCATCACAATCAACATCATCGTCATCATCATCACCATCATCATCATCATCATCATCCTCATTACCACCACCACCAACATCAAACAACCCCACCACCAGCACCACCATCACCATCATCATCATCATCATCATCATCACCACTATCATTACCGCCACCACCGCCATCAAACGACCCCACCACCACTACCACTACCACCACTACCACCACCACCATCACCACCGTCATCATCATCATCACCACCATTTATTATAATAATTAAACCTCATTGACTTATGATGTAAAATGGTAAATTGTTCTTCTGCATGTCAGAAGTCATCGTCATTAACACCCACAACAGCAACAACAACAACAACAACAACAACAACAACAACAACAACAACAACAACAACAACGACGACAACCACAACAGCAACAACAACAACAACAACAGCAACATCATCATCATCATCATCATCATCATCACCATTTATCATAATTAAACCTCATTGACTTATGATGTAAAATGTTATAATTGTTGTTGTCAGTGGTCATTGTTATTATCATTAGAACGTGAAGGGTTAACTGAATCGTTAGGGGTTCGGACAAAATGCTTTGTTGCATTTAGTTAATGCCCTTCACGCTTTGAGTTCAAATCCTACCCAGGTCAACTTTGCTGTTCATCCTTCTGGGGTCGATAAAATAAAGTAATAATCATATACTGTGGGTGATATAAACAACCTCCCCCTTCCTCTAAATGTGCTGGCTTTGTGCTTATAAAGCAATGTTAACCAATAAAGTAAGCCCATAGCATTGCCGCTGCTGTTGTTGTTATTGTTGTTGTTAATGTTTCTGTTATTCTGCATTAAAACCCTTCTGGGGACCTCACATCCATCTAAGGAAGATGTGGTCAGGTTGGTATGAAAAGGGTGAAATAGTATTTCTGCTTGTCCCGACATTCATGTGTTCAGCTGTTACGCTTCTAACAACTTAACCATGGATGGCAATCAAAGACATAATCGGAATCCTTTAGCAGAATGAAGAAAGTCGACGTGTTCCGCTTTCAACAGATTTGACTATGGAACAACATCGAAGACATAATCGATGTTGAACAGGTTTGAGTGTTACGGTTTAAATCTTTTGAAACCATATCGCCTAAAACCGCCCCTGGTTCTAAGATAACTATGTCGTGTTGTGGCCCTAGAGTCCTTGCTTTTCCCTCCCTTTCTTCTCATTTATGGCTTATATCGCCCTTTCCTCTACTTTTCCATACAGCCAGATCTGCTTTTCTTTAACCCTTTCTCATTTTCTCATTACTTAATTTTACTTTTATCTTATTTTTCCATATTTATGTAATCTTCAATGGTTTTTAAGCCAACTTTGTAAATATTTGTAACGTTATTTATATAACTGTGAATAATAAAATCTTTGCACTTTGTAATTACTCAAAATATGATGGGACGGTAACATGAGATTAATAAGAGGGAGTTAGTTATTATTTTAAGTCCCTCAAAATTCTTGATTATTTAAAAGAATATTTGAAAATCACACACACACTGCATTTCATTGGAAATATGGTAAAGAAATGGCTAAAGAAACTTAACTCTTCAATAAAACGAATGGTATAATCGATTTTTAGCATAACGAAGCAAATATATCGCTTTAAACTTCCATAACTAGAAAACGAAATCGTAAGCAACATTGAAACATTTAACATAGTGAAGCAAATCCGAGTGTTGCCCTTTAAACAGCATAGAACAAGTTGAAATGTTGCACTTCAAACAACATTAACTATGGAACGAAATTGAAGACAAAATCTTAATAAAGTAAGTTTGAATATTTCATTTTAAACAACCTTAACTATAGAACAAAATCGAAGATATACTCGAAATCTTTATCATAATGAAACAATGTTATGAAGATCAATAAATGTATGTATGTATGAACCCATAACTCCTGATGGAGTTGTAAAGCCACCATGGTGACAGACGGTGTGTCTTGGACAATTTAAACTGAGCAGAGCTCATCCCCTCTCCAGGTCTGAATAAAGCCGATTTCTTCCTGAGAAGGAACGAGTGATAAAGAAGAAGAAATATAGAGAAAATATCGCCCCCAGAACTGGTAATTTTTATCGATCTCAAAAGGATAAAAAGCAAAGCTGATCTGGATGGGTTATGAATTCAGAGCTCAGAGAGCCGGGTCGAAAACCGCAAAGCAGTCTATCCAACGTTCTAACGACTCTGTCAATACGCTGCACATATAAATTTATGTATCAAAATAGAAATAAATAAATTTAGAAAATGTGGAATTTCCACATTTTCTAAATTTATATATTAGTACCAGAATAATTATTTTTCTTGGTGGATCAATTACGTTTTTCATCCTCGATTTGTTGGGGCAGATTATAGGTTTAATAAACCGACACAAATATGCATACTTGTGTGGATTTATTAAAACTATAATCTACCCCAACAAATTTGTGGCTCTGACACCATTTAAGAAATAATTATTGGCAGTAACGGTAGAGGGTCATACACCATGCATTGCGGCAAGGAGTTACGTCCCTTTACGGTCTGAGTTCAAATCCCGCCGGGGTTAACTTTGCCTTTCATCCTTACGGGGTCGATAAAATAAAGTACTTGTTTTATAGCTCCGGCTAAAGACACACACACACACACACACACACATCACATTCGCAATTATTTATAAGTATATGTATATACATCTCTCTCTCTCTCTCTCTCTCTCTCTCTGTATATATATATATATATATATATATATGCGCGCGCATATAAATGATTACGGATGTGTGTAAACCGCCCTCCAATAACAAAAAAAAAATATATATATAGTTTCATGGAAATAAGCTTAAATTAGCAATATATCAATGAATGAGCTGTTGTGATGATAGTGATTATTGCTGCAGACGCTGATGTTGCTGTTTAACACTAGGTGATCCCTGGTGAGGAAGACCTATGATTAAACACATCCCGGCTGTAGTCATCTAGTCTTTTATACAAACATGACGCATTTTCGACTACTTTATCCGGTGTGTCGTTTTTTTAAAAACACTAAGGTGTGATTCGGGGAAGGGTGATTTAGCTACTATTTCTAGTAAGATGGGCGATCGCATAGAGGCGCTCCTGGCTTCGGGTTACTTTTCATGATGTAGACGATGATGATAATGCTTTTTTAAACGTCAAGTTGTAATCGTTTTTGTTGTTGTTGGTATTAGTATGCAAGTTTACTGGGCGGAGGGTGTATTTGAATCAGCAAATTTATTAAAGTACCAGTAATGCACTAAGATATTTGGTGGCCTTGAGTCAAAAGTAGAAACAATTATTATTATTATTATTATTATTATTATTATTATTATTAAGTACCAGTAATGTGCTGTGTAATTGCTCGTCTTGTGCCAAAAGTAGAGACAATTATTATGATTATTATTATTTTAATGATTCAAAACCCGCCGAGGTTAACTTTGCCTTTCATCCTTAAGGGGTCGATAAAATAAAGTACCAGTAATACACTGGCATATTTGGTGGCCTTGTGCCAAAAGTAGAAACTATTATTATTTTAATGATTTTTATTTGTAGTAGTGGTAGTTTTAACAGTAGAAATAGTAGCAACAGCAGCTGTAGTATATATATATATATATATATATATATATATATATATATATATATATATATATATATATATATGTGTGTGTGTGTGTATATATATATATTTAACGAAGGAGTTGTGGTAAGGAACCAGATGGACCATAACGCACCAGAGTACTCAATAC
>OZ024743.1:36166960-36176960 GCA_964016885.1 Eledone cirrhosa
ACATACATGCATACATACACACACACACACACACACACACACACACACACATATATATATATATATATATAATTATTATAGAAATGGCTTCTACAGGTTTAGAACTGTTTCATTCGTAAGAAATCATCAGGAATGTATTATATGCCTATTCTCTACTATATGTGCATATATATATACATACTTACACGTTACTAACGTATTAACTGCTTTTTTAATTGTGGTCATTTCCTGATATGCTTCGGGAATCCACCCACACACACACACACACACACATATATATATATATATATATATAAATGTGTGTGTAAATGCATATACATACATATATGTATATATATACACACACATATATATATATATATAATATGCATATATATATGTGTGTGTGTGTGTGTGTGTGTGCGTGTGTGTGTTTGTGTGTTTGCGAATATGCTGTGATTCAACATGGACACCTCCATACATTGTTCTATCTATTTATCCATCTTTTTACACATACATATGCATCATTAATATATATATATATATATATATATGTGTGTGTGTGTGTGTATGTATGTATTTACATATGTATGTATGTATGTATGTATGTGTATATATATATATATATTTACATATGTATGTGTGTATGTATGTGTGTTATATTCAAAACTGGAATGGGCTGTTGATGGATCATTTTTATTCAGGATTTTTTATTTCCTTATTAATTCTTTATTCCTATCTTGAAACAGTAACCTTCTTTAATCCATGTGTGTATTAATTTTTCTAACCTTCACGGTTCCTCTTCAGAATCAGAATGATCATATTCGCGGCATATTGGTCAAGTATTTAGCAGTGTTCATACAATATCATGCCCAAGAAACGCTGTGTGTCAATACAGAGCCCCTATGACTCTATCAGGAGTTACGTGACCATACCATACCATACAATACCATATCACACCATACCATACCATACCATACCATACAATACCATATCACACCATACCATACCATACCATACCATATCAAATGTGTAGTAATACATTTTGGGCGCCTGATTAAATTTTTTCTATGATTGAAGCATGGCATGTATTATAATTGATTCCATTTATTTTGTGTCTGTATGTTAATTTTTAGTTTATATTCTGCTATTAGTAAGGTCTCTAGTTGTTCTCCATGGAGTGCGCGAAATTTCATTCAGAATTGTAAT
Organism: Eledone cirrhosa; assembly: GCA_964016885.1. Lineage (NCBI taxonomy): Eukaryota > Metazoa > Mollusca > Cephalopoda > Octopoda > Eledonidae > Eledone > Eledone cirrhosa. The sequence continues at coordinate 36,168,149 of OZ024743.1, forward strand.
ATTTTAAAAATAAACAATTTCTATCTAATATTTTTGTTGTTTATATAAATATGCGACGATGTATCTCTCTTGAAAGTTCAGTTTTCGTCTACCTAATTTCACTCACATGTTTTGGTTCTTCTCGAAAATAGGTAAATGACACTTGCTCAAGATACAATGTTGTTGGAATGAACCAGGAACCTTATGATTACGTAGCAAACTTTTTTAATATTTGGCCATACTGCAATCCACCCAAAGGTCAGACCATTGCATTTCATTACTCTGGGAAATGCTATGGCCGGTAAACATTTCTTTAATAACGTCCATGGATGCTTTTTCCAGTCTGGACTATTGAAATCATACCTTCTTTATATCAATGCCAACTTTGCTAAAATTTCCGGAAACGAAATTACGCAACGTGAATAAATACCGCCCAGTTTTCACTGTAACTGCGCGCCCGTCCCTTGAAAGAAATATGGACTTATCGTATCAAGTTTTGCTACACATCACAACGCCGTTATATGTTAAAAGTGAAGAAAACACCCATGAGTTTCATATATGAATTGAGAATCCGATCATCAAAACACCCAAGAAACCTCCTCCTATGTGATGCAGCGTCGTAGTAGGAGGTCAGTCAAACCTGCATAAATGGGAGGTATAAAAGTCATTTTCCTATCAGTGATGAAAACTTATTTTAATCAAGGTGCAATGATATTAGCAGATTTGTAGACTTAAATATCTAGTGGAGTGTCATGTTTTGGCGCAAACAGACAATGAAGTTTCATAGAAGGCTCATGATTATCCAATGTACAGCAAGTTCATATGCTTCCGATTAAGCTGGAGTTTTCTACACGTAAAATGTCCTATTTCCCCGAGGCACTCTTCTGTGAAGGTGGCCCACATTAATTTCCAAACGTAAATTTAGATACGTTTGAGTAAAAAACGTTCTACTGTTTCATAGTTATTGAAATAGCATTATGGCTGCTTTTCAACGCAACCGAACACGTGGCCATCGCAACACACCAAATTACATTTACCGCCATTTTAAAAGTGAAACTACGATATGTATGCACACACACACACACACATATATATATAGTTGAATAATAATAACAAAAAATATAGATGCAATAATACAAATTCTTATTAATTTCACGCTTGTTAGAAAAGTAAACAACTAAATGTTTCAACTTATCGCACGCTAGTCTTTCAACAGGAAAGAGCAAAATTCGGAGAAAAAGGACGATGGAAGGTTGTAAAACAAAGCGAAAAGGGTATAATTCAAGAATTTGGTAAATACATATATGGCTTGGCATGGTCCCGTAACTCATAATGGAATTGTAGGGCACGGTAATGGCATACATCACTTCTAGAGAATTTAAAACCTGGCGGAGCCAAACACTCTCCAGGTTTGAACATAGCAGATTTCTTCCACAGTAGGATAGAAAGAGTGAGAGAAGAATTGAGAAAAAAGATATAAAGGAAGAATTGAACCCGGTAAAGACTGGTACTTTTTTATCGACTCCGAAAGGATGAAAGGCAAAGTTGATCTCAGCGGCAATACCGAATGAATACCGACATTCTATGCCTTACACACACACACATATGTATATATATATATATACGTACATAAAGTATATTAATATATATATATATATATATATATATATATATATATATATATATCAGAAAGTGAGATTTTTTTACAAAATGAAAAGAACCGAGGTGTCCTACACGAGTGAAAGTATAAGGAAAAATGATGAAATCGAAAATGCAACTGGAGTCGTTTTTTTTTTTAAATATATTTTTATTTGGTTCCTTTAGCGGTTTCGTTCGCAGTTCTTCTGCTTTTCAAAAGTAGAGTTGAGATGGAGGGTCTGTGGTTTTTCTCACATCTGGTTTTCTCACACACACACACACACACACACATATATATATATACATACGCATATAAAGTATATTCATATAAATATTATATTATTATATTGTATTATAATATATATATATATATATATATATATATATGAAAAGATTCAGGACCCCGACGGCTGAGCTGTGGCCGTTTCGACAGACATTGTGGTCCTGAATCTTTTCATATTACCCACTGTACTACCCCAAGTATCTAGTACTCTGGTGAGGAATAGTCTAGCTGGTTTTTACCACATCCTATCTCATATATATATATATATATATATATATATATATATATATATATATGTACACACACATATACAGATAGATAGATAGATAGAGAGAGAGAGAGAGAGAGAGAGAGAGAGAGAGAGAGAGAGAGAGAGAAAGAGGAAGAGAGAGAGGGAGAGAGACTCTGCGGTTAGACTACTAATCATCGGAGTATTCAATGCAAGGGGAGATGCAGAGTAGGTATAGAGTTATAAAAGATTTGCTGAACACACAAGCCGAAACTGCTTGGCGCCGCGGTCGGGATTTTGCATATATCTCTCTCATTCTCTCTTTCTATGTATATATATATATATATATATATATATATATATATATATATATGTGTGTGTGTGTGTGTGTGGATGTGTGTGTCTGTACATATATTTATTTCCACAGATAAATATAATATAATGTAAGAATACACACACACACACACACACACACACACACACACACATATATATATATATATATATATATATATATATATACACTTATACATATATCTATATTATATGCTATCTACACACCCATAAACATATATATATATAGATGCACATAGAGATATAATATATCTTTTTATATTTATAATCAGATTCGGATTTCAGAAGGGAGACTCATTACCTCCTGCCTTCATCTAAACACACACATATACCCGTCCAAACTGGATTATGCACACATACATGAATCTGTACATGTGTATATGCGTTGTGTATACACATGTACAGATTCATACACACATACGCACACACACACTCAATTTCTTCCCGCTACCGTTTCACTATGTGTGTATATATCTATCTATCTCTTTGTCTGTCGGTCTGTCTGTCTGTCTGTCTGTCTGTCTGTCTGTCTGTCTTTATGTATGTATGTATGTATGTAGTATGTATGTCTATCTATCTATCTATCTATCTATCTATCTATCTATCTATCTATCTATCTATCTATCTTTCTGTCTATCTATCTATCTATCTATCTTTCTGTCTATCTATCTATCTATGGAAGAAGAATCAGGATGGAGAGAGAGGTGCTGTACCCCAGCAAGTTTTATGAAAGGTGGGTGAAAGTGGCGAGAATGGCCCGAGTGAATGGGCCTTCTCTCTATATCAGCCTGTAGGTTGAGGAAAAGGAGGAGGAGAGGAAAGGAGTACAAGCTCTTCGTACTCCTGGAGATGAGGGTTGCACATTTTTTTCGGGGGTCTGTGTTACCCATATAAACTGTCTCCCTCTATTGGGGAAAATCGACTAACTTTTAAATTCCATCTGTGATAACATTTTACACGTTTTTATTGTATGTAAACTTCCCCCTTTGTATTTGTCCCCTTCTTTTGTGCCCCTGTGGCTAATAAAGAAATATATCTATCTTTCTGTCTATCTATCTTTCTGTCTATCTGAAAGTTGGGTGAATGTGGCAAAAGTGGCCCGAGTGAATGGGCCTTCTCTGTATATAAACCTGTCGAGGGAGATAAACAGACGGAAGACAGGAACATCTACAAACGTGTTCCTGCAGTAACGTTCCCCCAACTGGGGATTTCAATTGTTATTTTATTATATATAAATATAGTTTATTGTTATTTATTAATGTTAAAGTTATTTGTATGTAAAACCCTCGCCGTCACGTCTTGTAATGTCCCATGTTTGTACGCCCTGTGGCAAATAAAGAAAGATCTCTCTCTCTCTCTCTCTCTCTTTCTCTATCTATCTATCTATCTATCTAACTATCTTGATAGAGTAAGACACGCTTCGCATCGGCTCCGCTATTCCATCGGGATTTACCCTTACTATTGTAAGTACCGGATAAAATTTTTAGTGCAACACATTTGGAACACTAACCCCTGTTATTTAGGGAAACATTTTTGCATTTACCCCCTTTTTAGGGGGTAAAATAAATATCTATTTTTGCCGAAAAATTTCTTTCTTGGCAGCATGGCGGAAAAGATGGCAGACATGTCTGCCATTAGCTCTGCCACGCCCCCCAAGTCTGAAGAACAAAAAATAATTACAACAAAATTAGACATTGAAACAAACAAACAAAATGAAAAAACAAATGTTAAGGAAAATGAGCAAACAGAAAACAAACAAACAGAAAATAATACAAATAACGACAGGGCAACTTTCGCCCAGAAAACAAAGCAATCCATTACATACACACCAATTGACCTAACTGCCGCCAGAGAAAAACTGGCCGAAGCAAAGAAACATATTGTTTTGGGAGAGAACGGAATGTTTTCCATTAACTCCCCCCCAGAATTCAAGAAAGCCAGAGAAGAAAACACAGTTATATACAGAACTATACTAAACCAGTCAAGAAAGCCAGCACAGCCCAGCCAAATGGAAATAGAGTTAGTCCTAAAAGACTATATGAAGAATATTCTCTTCATACGAAAGGACCGACTCTATGGCAGCATTTCGGTCCTAACAAGAGACAAAGAAACGGCGGTTCAGCTTTCCCTAAGCCCACTCTCGTCGACAACATATAGCTTCTATCCCTCCTACATGGGTAGAAGAACACAGAGGGTAAAAGTAAAAACAATGCTGCCCACAATGGACTTCTGGTGGGCTATTGCTGGCTTCATTGATATGGGCGAAGACACTATGCTGTCAATGGGGAAGGCAACTGGAGATGCGTTCCTGGGAATGGGCCTCGACATACTAGTCCAAATGAGGCCCGAAAGAATAGCACAAATCCCGGATCGCATCTGGCTGGATGACCTTACCCCAATAGACATAATTGTAGAGGGGAGAAGACCAGCATGCTATTTATGCATGGAAAGGGGACACGTTAAGGCTAACTGCCCGAAACGTATCCCCCAAAAAGGACTATTGCCCACACCCACCACAAACAGTACACCAGCACCACCCACCTCCAAAAATACACTAATACCACACACAGCAAACAAAATACAGACACCACCAACCACAAACACAACACAAACATCACCACCACCAGCACCAAACACAAGCACGACACAAAAATCACCACCACCAACCACAACACAAACATCACCACCACCATTACCAACCACAAGCACGACACAAACATTACCACCACCACCACCACAAAACCCATTCCAAACAAATAATAAAAAAAAACAGTAACAAATCTACCCCTCCCGCAAAAAAAAAACAACCACACAACACGTCCCTCCCACCTAGCGCTGAAGAGTTTCCCCCAACTTCTGAAGAAGAAGGAGGAGAAGCCTTCAGACAAGTTAAAAGAAAAAAAAGAAAACACACACCCAGCACACCACAAATAACCCACACACAAACACCAACTCCAATCAAAAACACCCCACCCTCAATAAACAAAAATAAATCTGCGCCTCCCCTCTCCGAAACATTGACAGCATCACAAAAAAAGACGTTGCAATACACATATATAAATAAAGAAAACAAAAAACTGGTTAAATTAATAAACAATAACCCTATGGTGCAGACCGAAGGGCCAAACTTTATCTCAACAGAGAACTTCACCCATTTAAAAATGATAAAGGTCCCTCTGGACCTTTATCGTTCCTTAAAAGAACAATTTAGACGGGACGTGAGCCCCCCCTGTTTAAAACCGTTGAATCGCGTCCTCTTGAAAGATTTCCCCATAACCGCCCCTCTCCCTGACACAACTCCAAATACCCCAACCCCACCACACACGTGTACCCCCACACCACCACAAAACATCCCTCCACCCAACACACCTGATGCCATGGAAATTACGCAACCCGGAGAGGTAAGTGCTTTTCTTTCTTCACTTTCAACACCAAAATAGATCAATTGAGAGTTGGCTGTTTGAACGCGCGTGGCCTGAGCTCAGCTTGGAAGCAAGCAAAGCTTCTAAGTGACCTCAGGTCACAAAGTATAGATGTGATGGTTGTTTGCGAGAGTCGGATCAGCAGCGTGAGACAGCTGGCGCCCGCCTTCGATGACTTTGAGATGCACGCATCTCTCTGTCAACCCGGAGGCGGGGGGGGAGTTGCCGTACTGCTGGATAAACGTCTAACTCTCGACGTACAGATTGTTCACTCGGACCCGGGGGGTCGATTACTGGTGCTGGACGTCGGAGGTGGTGAAGGCGGGGCTTTCAGACTGGTCGGTCTTTATGCTCCCTTCGGGGCGGAGAGAGCCGACTTCTTCCAACGTCTGGAGACTTTTCTAGGAACGTCGCGTTCCCTGCTTTTAGTGGGGGACTGGAATGGAATCCTAGATGCGCGTTGGGACTATGCAGGGGCATGTCCCGATAGAGGGGGTTGTAGCAGCCTCAAGGGGTTACTCGATCGATTCGACCTGGTCGATAGATTTCGACTAGATTGTCCAACTGCGCCAACCTGGACCTGGGCAAACCGCAGTGGACAATCTAGATCGTACCTAGATAGGTTTTTGGTTAGGAGTAAGGATAGGGACGTATTTAGTTGTCCAGAACTGATCATGGTTGGCTATTCAGATCACAAATTAGTGACCTGCGTGGTCAACCTTGATAGAACGCATAGACAGGGTCCCGGTTACTGGAAGATGAACTTGTCCTTACCGACAAAGAAAGATTACAGAAACCGGATTAGTAGCTTAGTTAAGATGCGGTTGACGGGAGCGATCGTCAACAGTAGGTGGTGGATATCTCTAAAGAGAGAGATTAGAGTAAGTTCGATAGGTTACAGTAAGGAACTAGCGGCGAATAGAAATAGGAGGGAAAGGGAGTTAACAGATAAACTAGAAGAGGCGATTAGGAGCGGAGACGTAGCCAGAGTGTTAGCGACGAGAACGGCATTGAGCCAGTTCTTTGACACGAAGCACGAAGGCTGCGTTGTCCGAAGTAAAATACGTGCTTTAGGAAACGAGGGGACCAAAGCTGTTAGCTGGGCCCGCGTGACAGAAGCCAAGAGTGGGATTAAATCCACCATTCGGTCTTTGCGAGACCAGGATGGACGGGTGATCCTTGAACCTGAGCGAATGTGCGAGACCTTTCAAAGGCACTTTGCTCGACTGTTCGGAGGTGGCGGGGGGCCGGACGGGGATGTGGACTTCGGTCCATACCTCGACGGTCTACCGCGTCTTTCGAGCGGCGAAGCGGAGTGCTGCGAAGGGCCAATCACAGCCACTGAAATCGGGGAAGCGCTCAGCCAATGCAGCAGACGCAAATCCCCGGGTCTCGATGGTCTACCATACGAACTTTATTTAGCTATGCCGGTCTTGTTCTCCGAACTCCTCGAGGCTGTCTATTGCAACTGGCAACAGAACGGGAGAATTCCCTGTTCTGTGACCAAGGGCGTGGTCACGCTAGTGAGGAAGGACGAGAGCAAGGGGGACGACTTAAGTAACTTTAGGCCCATAACTCTGCTGAATGCAGAGTTACAGATTTTGGCCAAGGTGTTGGCGAAGAGGTTGGCGCTTGTGGTGGGTGGTTTGGTGGGAGACGCGCAGACATGCGCTATCCCGTCCAGGTCCATTCACGACAACCTCCACCTCATGCGATACATCATAGAGAGGGTTGGCTACGAACCCGGCTTTGGTGGGGCCCTGATCAACTTGGATCAATCTAAGGCGTTCGATAGGGTCGACCATGGTTACCTGGATGCGGTGCTAGCGGCGGCGGGCTTCGGACCCGTTTTCAGGGGCTGGATTTCTGCCATGCACAGTGGCAACATCTACTCTAGGATTAAAGTAAACGGCTACCTCTCGGAGCCGTTTCAAATCACCCGATCCATCAGACAGGGGTGCCCCCTCTCCTCCCTTCTGTACGTATTGACTCTCGAGCCACTGCTGCGGAAGTTGGAGTTGCTGCGGGGCATACCCCTGAAACCGGGATTGCACAAAGCGGTCTCGGCCTATGCCGACGACGTAACAGTAATGGTGGCGGACGCCTCGGAAATCGGGGCGATCGCCACCCTACTGGAGGAATACGAAAGGCTGACGGGGGCTAAGCTGAACCAGGACAAGTCAGTCGGTTTGCAACTCGGAACGTGGAGGGGCAAACCGATGCCGTTAGACGGTGTCGTCGGGCGGTGGACGGAGGGCCCGGTGAAGCTGCTCGGGGTCTGGTTCGGACCGGACCTCCAGGTGGAGAAGAATTGGGGCGAGGTGACGAGCAGGGTGTTTGCGCTGACCCAGAAGTGGGCCAAGTGCAAACTATCACTGAAAGGTCGGGCGGAGGTGACGAACGCTTACATAGCGTCCGTCATCTACTACCGCCTGACCGTCGTGCCTTGCCCCAAGGAAAAGCTCACCATCATGGAACGCATGCTCTTCCAGTTCCTCTGGAAGAAGCGGCCTCCCATGGTGAGGAGATCCATCTGCTGCCAGCACCCTTCGAAAGGAGGGCTGGGTATGCCGTGGCTGTTAATGCGTAGGCACGCATTGAGGCTACGGCATCTACAGGTATTCCTCAACGGTCAGCCGGTGTGGGCCCCGTTTGTGAGGCGAGCCTTCCCACAGCTCGTCTCGCTCACCGAACTGCAATCCTGGGTGAAGCAAAGACCGAGAAAACTGGGCAACTGGCACACTGAGTGTGCCCAGGCGCTCACGGCTATCTGGCAAGCGGACCCGACTGTCAGTGGAGAATCCACCTCAACATTCTATAGAGGGTTGGTGGCTAGCAGGGGCGACGACACCCTTGGAGAGTCGCTAGGCATGGAGGAGGACGAACTGGCCAGCCTGTTCGGTAGAA
>OZ024743.1:36194460-36201960 GCA_964016885.1 Eledone cirrhosa
GTGGTTTTGATAGTGGTGGTGAACATTTGAACTCAGATCGTAAAGGGACGTAACTATGCTGGAAAACATGGCGTCCAACCCTCTACCGATACTGCCCTGATCACACCAAGGAAACAATGCTTCCATTGATCTTTCCGATGCTCATCTTATCTGCCGCCAGCAGTGCCTAGCACAACGAGCAACATGGAATAAAGTATATTGGCGAAGAATAAGCACCCCCCCGGTCCAGAAATGTTGTCTATGGCCACATAATTGTGACTTTGACACCGTAAAATGTTGAAGGTCATGTGACTTCATCATAGTTTAATGTAAGAACCTTTGATAAGTTCTGTTTTAAATGCCAAATAAATAACGAGAAAGTTAGATATATTACTAAATTCCTTCAAATACTTCATTATTTTCGAAATTATTTGAAAATCAAAGCAGTGTCTTTCATTAGGAATATGGTAACAAAAGGGTCCTTACAATATTCAAATCATTCCTCACTATACATGCCGAATACGAAGGTCCATCTCACTTTTTTCCTTAATATTCTGAGGTAATATATTAATGAAATTCGGAGAATTTCATGTTTTACAGTTCGACAGTTCGACAGTTTATTGAACTCCATTGTGTCGAAATAAAAATTTGAAAATTACTGTTCCTTGTTTGATTACCTACACACATATGGAAATAAACAAGACACGACAGAAATAATTGTTTCTACTTTTGGCACAAGGCCAGCAATTACCCAGTGCATTACTGGTACTTTATTTTATCGACTCCGTAAGGATGAAAGGCAAAGTTAACCTCGGCGGGATTTGAACTCAGAATGGCAAGGGCCGTAACTCTATACGTCAAAGCATGGTGTCCGACCCTCTACCGATACTGCCAATCCACCGCAGAAATAATGGCAGTTAGTTCCGTAGAAGAGCTCGACCGACTTTTATGCTGCATATTATTTAAATTCGCCCCTCTATGAACCCCCTTTCTTTTTACCAAACCATCTGAAGCTACCCATCGATCTATAAAGGAGGAAAAATCCATAAAAATGTAAAATATATCTTATACAACTTTGAGACACATAGTCAGACAGCATGTCTTATAGTAGCATAGATCTATCTAATTCTACTTCCAGTATGCAGGAAATGTTGCAATCTGGATGCCTGCAACTAGAGAAGGTAACATTTGGGGCAGGATATACACCGGGCTTTCACAGATGCACACTGATAAGGCCACAAACCACAGTCCTGCACACACACACACACACACACACACACACACACACACACACACACACACACACACACACGAATGAATGTCTCTCTCTCTCTCTCTCTCTCTCTCTCTCTATATATATATATATATATATATATATATATATATATATATATATATACATACAGAAAGAGAGCGAGAGCGAGAAAGATACATAGATATATAGACAGATAGATAGATAGATAGATAGATAGATAGATAGATAGATAGATAGATAGACACACATATACGGTATATGTGTATACATAAATATGTATTTTCAGATATGTTGTAAAACTAATGTGGTTCTGTGGAAAAGCAACCAGAGTTAGATTTATAGCTGCTAAATAGTTGAGGATAACAAATCGATCGCAGACAGATATCATGACGTACGTGTGTGTGTGTGTGTGTGTGTGTGTGTGTGTGTGTGTGTGTGTGTGTGTGTGTGTGTGTGTGTGTGTGTGTGTGTGTGTGTGTGTGTGTGTGTGTGTGTGTGTGTGTGTGTGTGTGTGTGTGTGTGTCTGTGTGTGTGGTGAGAAGTTATTACCATATTTCTAATGAATGACATTTGTTGCGATTTTCAAATCAAAAAATTTAAATACTATCGCGAATTTGACGGATGTTGTCATATAACTAATGTTTTAATTATAAACCTGAGACTTGGAACAAACTAAACACAGATTCTTACATAAAGTTAAGATGAAAGAGTTTTAGATAAATATATACACTTTAAAATAAAGAACATTCTATCGGTTTCAGACGCCTATAATTTTCAAATAATTTTGACAATAATTAAATATTTGGCAGGATTTTATTATATAACTAACGTTAGGGCGGTGGATTGGCAGTATCACGGCATAGAGTTTCAGCCCTTTACGTTCTGAGTTCAAATCCCGCCGAGGTTAACTTTGTCTTTCATCCTGACGGGGTCGATAAATAAAGCACCAGTAACGTACTGGGGATGATTTAATCGACTTTCCCCTCCCCTTCAAATTGCTGGCCTTGTGCCTATATAAGAAACCATCATTATAAGGGTGGTGGATTGCTAGAATGGTTTGAGTTTGTCAAAATGCTTTGAGGCATTTATTCCGGCTCTTTACGTTTGGAGTTCAACCCTCGCTGAGGTCAACATTGCATTTTATTCCTCTAAATAGACTTCAGAGGAGAAACGATTGGTTCGGACTCTGCTAAGTAAAAGATACGCATGGAAAATCATTTACGCCTGGGGTCGATTTAATCGACTCTCCCCTCTCCTTCGAATTGCTGGCCTTGTGCCTAAAATAGAAACAATTATATAACTAACGTTTTCTTCTTTAACTAACGTTTTCTTCTGTTTGGAACATAACATAACAAAGGTTCTTACATAAAATTATGATGGAAGGTTTTTACATACCTTAAAATATAGAGCGTTCGATTATAAAACTAGAGGTTGTTTCAGGCGGTTTGCTATCAAATGAGTTGAAGTATGACAGATGCAGATGTTATTATTGATTTTGTTTAGTCTAAGGTCAACCCTGTTCCAAGTTGTCTGGCTGCTATAATCGTAAATAGTAAATATAATATCGGTACTAATAGCAACAGATATCTATGTTAGTATGTTGTTGTGTTTGTGTATGTTATTGAAAACTATTTCTATACTAGGTCATTATCAACGTTATTTTCTCATCACTCTCTTCTCAAACGACACTCTCTTCTCAAATGACATTCTCCTTCTCAGATAGTTTGATCTGCTGCTCTCATTTCTTCTGTCTCAGCGTATCCTAACTTCTCTCTCACTCACGTTTCTTCCCTGATAAAGGACTATCATCCGATACGGTGAAGACACTTCTTTTTTCCATTTACCACAAGCATTAACCTACTAACACTTTTTGTACATTGCTCCACTTTTGTTTTTATTATTTTTCCTTGTTAACCTTGCACTACACACACATACACTATCCCCCCCCCTCTCTCTTCCCATCCCCCTCTATCTATCTATCTATCTATCTATCTATCTATCTATCTATCTATCTATCTATCTATCTATCTGTCTGCCCCCCTCTCTCTCTCTCTCTCTCTCTCTCTCTCTCTCTCTCTCTCTCTCTCTCTATATATATATATATATATATATATATATATATATATAACGGAGGAGTTGTGGTAAGGGATCAGATGGACCATAACGCACCAGAGTACTCAATACTTAGTATAGTAGAGTGGGTAATAGGAGAAAGTATGACCCGACGGCGCAGAGCTCAAGCCGTTTCGACGGCTATTTCTGGACTAAAGTTCAGAAATAGCCGTCGAGATCATACTTTCTCCTATATATATATATATATATATATATATATATATATATATATATATATATATATATATATATATATATATACAGACAGTAATGTGCACAGTGTAAATACAAGTAAGCAGGAACGAAGTCAAGGCTGAACTTTAATGCATATAACAATTTTTTCGATATCGATCAACTCAGGGTTTGACTCGGCAGCGACATCTCATCAGATATGCGTTCGTAGGCACAGAACACACTGAAGCTGTTGAAAGAGGTCAAATAATTCTTTTATGTACTTATTGTGAGGTATGTGAAGGAGGGAGATGTGTGTGTGTGTGTGTGTATGTGTGTGTGTGTGTGTGTGTGTGTGTGTGTGTGTGTGTGTGTGTGTGTGTGTGTTATATCGAAGATATGTCTGTGTTTGTGTTCAATCTTTTTATTAAAATTCTACATATTTCTTAATAAATCGTTTTTTTTTTAAATATTTAGTTTGGAGCAATAACATTTCAAAGTCCATTAACATTTCTAGACTCTCAATAGTATCTTCTAAATCGCAATGTTGATGATAATAACCCATCTTTATATATTTCTGTCTTGGTAATAATATGTCATGGTATCTTGGTAGGGATGGTGTAACTGGTATAGTCACCGGTTTTATTATTTGTGTAATTATTAGGGCGGTGGATTGGCAGTATCGGTAGAGGGTCTGACGCCATGCTTTGCAGCATAGTTACGGCCCTTTATGATCTGAGTTCAAATCCCGCCGAGGTTAACTTTGCCTTTCGTCCTTACGGGGTCGATAAAACAAAGTACCAGTCACGCACTGGGGTCGATTTAATCGACTTTCCCCTTCTCCAAAATTGCTGGCCTTGTGCCTATATAAGAAACCATTATTTGTGTAATTGTTAACTCCTGGCTACGTTCATAGGTTACTTATGACACGGATGCTGAATCTGAGTATTGAACCTTTGCTTGTATTTTTCTAGTAATAAAGCTGCATTAGCTAATCATGTGAGGGCGAACAGCCTTGTAGTTATGGCGTTGGGTTTACAATGGTAATATCGTGGTTTCGATTTGTGAACTACGAGACACATTGTTTTATTGAGCAAAATACTTCATTTCATGTTGCCTCAGTCCACTCAGCTAACCGGCTTGATGAACTTCCCAGACTGAAACAGATTTTAACCAGATCTAATTAGCTAGCGTTTTGATGGAATTCAGTATAGGATGCTACTGTACTTAGCTAATGCTTTATTATTTACTATCAATTTTTTCTTCTACCTTGTAATGTACTGTAACTACTTGTAAATATTTATGTATATTTACATATTTGAATATAAAGACATACCTACCTACTTAGCTAGCTAATACCTATCTACATATCTACCTACCTATCTACATACATACATAGTTAACATACAGGCACTACATACATACATACATACATACATACATATAGACATGATGACTGAAAACCGATTTCCAGTAATGCCAACGCTTAATAGTTAAACATGAGTATCATTGACGTGGCTTTTTAGTCTTGCTAGGGACTTGCCTATGGCCAGCAATACCATGCATCGCAAAAAAAAAAGAAAAAAAAAGTCACATATCAAGCGATGCCTGTGGGTGAAGTTTTTTTAAGCGAGGAAAGGCTTTGCACGGAGTCAATCCAGCTCTCTGAATGTCGAATGCATTTACCCAAAAAGAAGAACTGGTCTACATTATGTGGATTGGCAGTATCGGTGGAGGGTCGGACGCCATGCTTTCCAGCATAGTTACGTCCCTTTACGATCTGAGTTCAAATCCCGTCGAGGTTAACTTTGCCTTTCATCCTTACGGGGTCGATAAAATAAAGTACCAGTAATGCACTGGTAAATTGCTGGCCTTGTGCCTAAAGTAGAAACAATTATTGGATACAAACGATATCGCAGGTTTTATATCAGAATGACCTTCTCCTAGAGAGATGTCTTAATGAAGACTAGGAGTCTCTCGCCACCCCCCTCCACAAATATATATATATATATATATATATATATATATATATACTTACGTTTCCTCGTAAAATGCCACCAATCTAACATTCTTTTGATAAATACAATACATACATACATACATACATACATACATACATACATACATACATACATACATACATACATACATGCTCAGCTATATTGAGATACTCAGTTATACACAACTGTGTAAGGGTGAGTCACATATGGCTATGTTTGTGTATGTACGAGTGCACGCGTGTGTGTGTGTGTTTATGTATTTGTGTGTTTTGCCACAACTTCAAGATGACACCCACCTCATATCTTCTTTGTGTCTCATTTTCATTTGTTCATATGTCGTTCCACGTATACCTATACAAACACAGACAGAAAAGTTGACACCCATCGAGCTGCACACAAGGCACACAATTGAGACACTCGCATCAACTCAGGTACACATGTGCAATCACATACAATGTCTTTCATACATACACTTACAGACACATAGACACATAGACATATACAAATATAAGCAGAGCCACGCCTTCACAATTTAACACCAACACAAAATGCATCTCTACACACTGACTTATATGCATGCTTGAATATATATATATATATATATATATATATATATATATATATATATATATATATTTATATATGTATATACATACATACACACATATATATATATATGCATGCATACATACGTATACATATATACATATATACATATATACATATATATATGCATATATACCTACATATACATATATACATACACATATATATACACACAAACACACACATACACACATATACCCCCCCCCCCAACACACACACGCGCACGCGCACACACACACACACACACACACACACACACACACACACACACACACACACACACACACACACACATATATATATATATATATATCTGTTTGCCTGTCTCCCACTCATAGTCTATATGCCGTTGCTATTTTCCCGGCAATGTCACCGTATCTACAAATTGCACCCTTCTTTCTACCGCTACTCACAGCTAATTTTAGATGCCCCTCCTACTTCCACCCTTCTTCATCATCGTAGATTGTGATAACACTGACACACTGTTATATAACATATAGCCTTTGCTCCGACACGCATCACATACCTTTATGAATGCGCGTTTTTCCTATCAACACACATACATGCACTCACGCATAATATACATACATACATGATGGCTGCCCCTTCGTTATCGAGTATGGCCATTGCACGATATACCATTATTAATAATTATCAATTAATTCTATCGTGCAATGCCTGTGCTTGAAGATATTTTTTTAAATGAGGAAAGACTGTGCACTGAGCCAATCCCACTCTCTGAGCGACAGTAGCTATAACCCGAAAAGAAGAAAATATCAACATCATCGGTAACTACTGAGCCGCAGGTTTTATATCGGAGTTATCCCAGTTTCCTGAGTTGCCTTCTCCTAGAAGAATGCCCTGACAAAGGCTACAGGTCCTTCATTCCCAGTGGTTTAACCGCGCGATCGGGTGTCCAGCCCGATTATTTCTATGTCCCCGCGCATGTACTTACACATGCACCCATGCATATACACATATACATATACATACATATGCACATGTGCATATACATATTTACACACTTTTGTATGGCCGTTGACTCTTATGAGATCTTCCGCCCTTTACATACATACATACATACATACATACATACATACATACATGGTGGCTGCTAACTCGTTTTCGAGTACGGCCACTACTTTATATCCATGTAGGAGAACCCCTACCGATGCGCTAAACAAGTGTGACTTTTTAGTCCAGCCAGCGACTTGAAAACTCCGGTACAAACACTACACTTGTGACAATTATTGACACAGTGCTGGGCCCATGGTACCATGTGACGACAAGTGCAGAGAGATCTCCAGATATAAAGCAATGCCTGTGCCGTGAAGCTTTTATAGTGAGTAAAGGCACTGCACAAAGCCAGTCCCACTC
>OZ024743.1:36206960-36219460 GCA_964016885.1 Eledone cirrhosa
ACATCCAGCGTTCTTGGTACCCGGGCCACCTCCCTACCCACTACTATCGTGGCGGAATTTGGTCACCCTCGGGTGTGAACACAGTGAGTTGGAATGGCAAACACACTGCTTCTCACGCGCCATCCTCCGGAGCAACGTTTTTTCCATTCTATCCTCTCTGATCACGTGGCCACCAGCGCCAGGAGTCATGCGCGCAGACAGTGTTTCTCTGCACCATCGGGGCCCGTATGTATGTATGTATGTATGTATGTATGTCTATGTATGTATGTATGTATGTATGTTTGTATGTATGTATGTATGTATGTATGTATGTATGTATGTCTATGTATGTATGTATGTATGTATGTATGTATGTAGGTATGCATGTACGTATGTATGTATGTATGTATGTCTATGTATGTATGTATGTATGTATGTATGTATGTATGTATGTATGTATGTATGTATGTATGTCTATGTATGTATGTATGTATGTATGTATGTATGTATGTATGTATGTATGTAGGTATGCATGTATGTATGTATGTATGTATGTATGTCTATGTATGTATGTATGTATGTATGTATGTATGTATGTATGTATGTATGTATGTATGTATGTATGTATGTATGTAGGTATGCATGTATGTATGCAGACGTTGGGCTTGCAATTAAAAGGTTGTGAGTTCAATTCTCGTATTGGGTGATGCGCTGTATCCTTGAGCAAGACACTTTATTTTACGTTACTCCAGTTTACTCAGCTGTTGAAATTAGTTGCGACGACACTCGTGCCAAGCTGTATCGGCCATTGCCTTTCCCTTGGACAACATCAGTGGCGTGGAGAGGGGAGCCTGGTATACATGGGTGACTGCTGGTCTTCCTCAAACACCTTGCCTGGATTTGTGACTCGGAGGTGCAAAACCATGACCATTAGTGACAGAAGGGGGCCTTAAATATGTATGTATGTATGTATGTATGTATGTATGTATGCATGTATGTATGTATGTATGTATGTATGTATGTATGTATTATGTGAAAGAGTGTGGCTTAGTGGTTCCGCTCACAATTGCAAGGTTGTGAGTCTGATTCCTAATGATGCACTGTCCTTTATTTCATTGCTCCAGTCCATTCAGCAAGAAAAAAATTAGCTGTGGTGTTTTAGTCTGACAAGGGGAGATAATCTTTCCAAGTCAATCAGCTGACAAAAATGAGTTGTACCTTTGATTCAAAAGGCCAGCAATTCATATTGCATTTCACTGAAAACTACGTTAAGGGTTGACATGTCTGTGGAATTATTAGTCATTTGCATGTTAATTTCACACGCATGCTGTTCCGTTGATAGATATCAATTGGGAAACTCATCGTAGAGACCGGCGGAAGTGCAAAACACATATACATTCCCCTACAACATGATCATATCTCAACTACTTGGACAAGGCCACCCGATGGTGCCATCATATTCCTATTCAATCACTCCAGCTTTTCATTTTCCATACACAGCTCTCTCAGCTCGCAAAACAAACAAAAATCTCACCCCTTTTAGATATATATTCCCTACTGACAACAAGAAGTGCAAGCTGAACATCAGTCGCATTCACTTCAACACTCTGCTAGGATTGAAATATTTATGGGCACCATCATTCTTAGGAAGTAAAGATATACTGAGAGTGGTCGCCCATGTTCTCCTCAGTGCAAGCCATCGACTTAGAGAGGAATGAAGGAGGGGAGAAAGAGAGAATTGACCGCGGTATTGAACTGTTACTTTATTTATCGACCTTTAAAGGATGAAATGAAAGTGAAGTTGACCGCGAGTTGAACTCAAAGTGCAGAGAGCCAGAACAAAAACTTCAAAGCATTCTATCCGAGCTCTTTAACGTCAACCTACCGCTCTAAACAGGATGTACAGTTTAAATTGCCTGTTAATTGTTAGTATGATAATGTTTTCTAATGAGGATATATAATTATACTATGTTCACATACAATCAGCGTCAACAATTAGTTGTAGATTAATTCATTAATGTTGTATGCAATAATTAGCATCGGGTAAAATGCTTTGTGGTATTTGTTCCGGTTCTCAACACCGAATTACACTTTCTGACCCTTTCAATTAACAAATAAAGTCCACCCGTCGGGCTTTCATATAATTTCAGTCTATCCAATTTCTCTCAGAAAAATTAGGTCTACCTGAAGCTTTGGTAAATGACACTTGCTCGAAAGGCCATGCCAAGCTTTCCTTCTATTGACCAGAATAGGATTCCAGTGGATTTTATGTAACATTTTGACGGTATCTAGTGTATAAAGCGTGCGTGTGTTTGGAGAGAGAGAGAGAGAGAGAGAGAGAGAGAGAGAGAGAGAGAGAGAGAGAGAGAGAGAGAGAGAGAGAGAGAGAGAGAGAGAGAGAGATGACATAAATTTAGTGACATAAACATTGAAAAGTTTGTGTCAACGCATTTGACTTTTAAACTCGTGAAATTAAGAAATTAATTCTTAGTATCTTGAAATTATCTCTTGTTCTCTTTGGGTGTCGCTTAAAGTTATTACTTGTCGCCCTTCTCGAATTCAGAGGCAAATTTCAGTTAGATCACTTAAGTTATTTTTATAATATTTCCTTTTTTCTAATTAATTTCGTTAACTTAACTTATTTTTTATTACCAAACCTTAACAATTACCAGTAAGTTTTTACTCTTTATCGCCTACTAAGAACATATTTTCAATTAATTGACAAGGTTTTTGCGTTCGTTATTCAGTATATCAATATTTAAATTCTTAATTTAAACTCATTAATGTTCCATTCAATTAAGGCAGGACCTATAAAACGATGTAGTGTTGGTGTGAATATCCCATCGAAGCCAAGCGAAATGTGTTCTTATTGAAAAGTATCTTATTACTTGTCGCTGAATATTACAGTCAGAAAAAAAAGACAATGTGAAGCAGTTCATTAATACATTGTTTTACGATAATTTCAGAGGGAAAAAAGAGTTTATCGATGCATAAACTAATCAATAACAGTGATACTATTAGCCTCGAAAAAGACATCCATTCTACCGTCTATTCTCAGAAATAATGGTTTTGGAATTTTATTAAATAGACTAAAAAATCATTGTTTCTGAGTATAGACGGCAGAATGAAAGAGTTAGCTCATGGATAATAGTATAGATTAGTTTACATATCGATAAATGTTATTTTTCTCTCTGAAACGATCGTAAAACGATGGATTAATTAACTACTACAACCTGTCATATTTATTTCATTTTTCACCCTTACACACACACATACACACACATACAAGCACACACACACACACACACATACACGCACACACAAGCACACATACGTTTATATATATATATATATATATATATAAAATAGGTAAAAAGAGGATTAACACAGATAAGCGGTACAGCAGATTTCTTCCAGAGAAAGATAGAAAGTGAGAGAGAGGAAATGAGAAAGAGATATAGAGGAAGAATGGTCGCCAGTACTAGTCTAGTACATTTTTTATCGAAATCGAAAGGATGAAAGGCAAAGTTGATCTTGGCGGGATTTGAACTCAGAGAGCAGAAAGCCGGAACAAATACCATAAATCATTCTATCCGACGTTCTAACGACTCTGCCAATTAGCCTCACACATCTTGAAACCGTTACTCCGAGTTTCACGTTGCTAATAATCCCGAATGCACGAAAATCGGCGTAAAGGTTAGTAAAATGATCTACTTTCATGAAATATAACTCTATATGTTTGTTGACTACAGCTTTTCACTTTGTTTGAATAAAACATCCCACACATAGATTCACATTGATTCACACACAGATGTATATTTATTAGGTCTATATGTAAACATATGTAAATATGGACATAATTACTTGAATACATTGAATGCATGTATTGTTTGGAACTATATACCTAATGCGTGTAAATATGCCTGCATATATGTATATTGACACTTATATTGTTCTTCTTTTTGGTAAATATCATCTTGGTTAAGAGAGTGAGACTGGTTTGTGCAGTGCCTTTGCTCACTATAAAAGCTTCACGGCACAGGCATTGCTTTATATCTGGAGATGTCTCTGCACTTGTCATCACATGGTATCATGGGCTCAGCATTATGTGTCAATAATTTTCAAGAGTTTTCAAGTCGCTGGCTGGACTAAAAAGTCACACTCGTTCAGCGCATCGGTAGGGGTTCTCCTACATGGACATAAAGTAGTGGCCGTACTCGAAAACGAGTTGGCAGCCACCATATATGTATATATGTATATATGTTTATACGTTTATGTATGTATGCATGTAAGTATGTATGTATATATATATATGAGTGTGTGTGTCGTGTGTGTGTGTATTAATGGTTAACGCAGACATATCTGTGGTTAATGAACCATCTGTTCATTTCATCCCATCGTAAATTAATACATAACAATTAAAAGCATTCCACTGTGTCTGGATGTCAATGGTGACACACGCACCCACATACGCATAGAAGTATAGTTACACGCCCACAAACACACACACCTAGATACAGTTACAGAGAAAGACAAACCTAATCTATCAAGGATAGTGTATGAACCTATACTAAACATGCACTAAATAAAGAACTCAATACTATTTGTAGGTTTATTCTGTTATTCCTTTACTAGTTACAGCTATTAGATTGCGGACTTCATGGGACGCCACGATTTAAAAGTTTTAACCGTTTAGCATTTAAACCGGCTGTATCCGGCCAGAATTCTCTCACCTTTTCTGTTCAAACCGCCTGTAACTGGCCACTCATACTGATGTTAAGGTATTTTTCTCAAAATAAATTATATCAAAATCTCATAGATTCAGGAGAGTCAGTGTTACACAGCAGAGTCAGTGTTACACAGGAGAGTCAGTGTTACACAGGAGAGTCAATGTTACACAGGAGAGTCAATGTTACACAGGAGAGTCAGTGTTACACGAGAGAGTCAGTGTTACACAGGAGAGTCAATGTTACTCAGGAGAGTCAGTGTTACACAGGAGAGTCAGTGTTACACAGGAGAGTCATTGTTACACAGGAGAGTCAGTGTTACACAGGAGAGTCAATGTTACACAGGAAAGTCAGTGTTACACAGGAGAGTCAACGTTACACAGGAAAGTTAGTGTTACACTGGAGAGTCAATGTTACACATGAGAGTCAGTGTTACACTGGAGAGTCAGTGTTACACAGGAGAGTCAATGTTGCTCAGGAGAGTCAATGTTACACAGGAGAGACAGTGTTACACTGGAGAATCAATGTTACACAGGAGAGTCAATGTTACACAGGAGAGTCAATGTTACCCAGGAGAGACAGTGTTACACTGGAGAATCAATGTTACACAGGAGAGTCAATATTACACAGGAGAGTCAATGTTACTCAGGAGAGTCAATGTTACACAGGAGAGTCAATGTTACACAGGAGAGTCAATGTTACACAGGAGAGTTAATGTTACACAGGAGAGTCAATGTTACACTGGAGAGTCAGTGTCACACATGAGAATCAGTGTTACTCAGGAGAGTCAATGTTACACAGCAGAGTCAATATTACACTGGAGAGTCAATGTTAAACAGGAGAGTCAGTGTTACACAGGAGAGTCAGTGTTACACAGGAGAGTCATTGTTACACAGGAGAGTCAGTGTTACACAGGAGAGTCAATGTTACACAGGAAAGTCAGTGTTACACAGGAGAGTCAACGTTACACAGGAAAGTTAGTGTTACACTGGAGAGTCAATGTTACACATGAGAGTCAGTGTTACACTGGAGAGTCAGTGTTACACAGGAGAGTCAATGTTGCTCAGGAGAGTCAATGTTACACAGGAGAGACAGTGTTACACTGGAGAATCAATGTTACACAGGAGAGTCAATGTTACACAGGAGAGTCAATGTTACCCAGGAGAGACAGTGTTACACTGGAGAATCAATGTTACACAGGAGAGTCAATATTACACAGGAGAGTCAATGTTACTCAGGAGAGTCAATGTTACACAGGAGAGTCAATGTTACACAGGAGAGTCAATGTTACACAGGAGAGTTAATGTTACACAGGAGAGTCAATGTTACACTGGAGAGTCAGTGTCACACATGAGAATCAGTGTTACTCAGGAGAGTCAATGTTACACAGCAGAGTCAATATTACACTGGAGAGTCAATGTTAAACAGGAGAGTCAGTGTTACACAGGAGAGTCAGTGTTACACTGGAGAGTCAATGTTACACAGGAGAGTCAGTGTTACACGGGAGAGTCAATTTTACACAGGAGAGTCAGTGTTACACAGGAGAGTCAGTGTTACACAGGAGAGTCAATGTTACACAAGAGAGTCAATGTTACACAGGAGAGTCAGTGTTACACGGGAGAGTCAGTGTTACACAGGAGAGTCAATGTTACTCAGGAGAGTCAGTGTTACACAGGAGAGTCAGTGTTACACGGGAGAGTCAGTGTTACACAGGAGAGTCAATGTTACTCAGGAGAGTCAGTGTTACACAGGAGAGTTAGTGTTACACTGGAGAGTCAATGTTACACAGGAGAGTCAGTGTTACACAGGAGAGTCAGTGTTACACGGCAGAGTCAATTTTACACAGTAGAATCAGTGTTACACTGGAGAGTCAATGTTACACAGGAGAGTCAGTGTTACACGGCAGAGTCAATTTTACACAGTAGAATCAGTGTTACACTGGAGAGTCAATGTTACACAGGAGAGTCAGTGTTACACGGGAGAGTCAATTTTACACAGGAGAGTCAGTGTTACAGAGGAGAGTCAGTGTTACACAGGAGAGTCAATGTTACACAGGAGAGTCAATGTTACACAGGAGAGTCAGTGTTACACGGGAGAGTCAGTGTTACACAGGAGAGTCAATGTTACTCAGGAGAGTCAGTGTTACACAGGAGAGTCAGTGTTACACAGGAGACTCAATGTTACACAGGAGAGTCAGTGTTACACAGGAGAGTCAATGTTACACAGGAGAGTCAATGTTTCACAGAAGAGTCAGTGTTACACAGGAGAGTCAATGTTACACAGGAGAGTCAATGTTACACAGGAGAGTCAATGTTACACTGGAGAGTCAGTGTTACACAGGAGAGTCAGTGTTACACAGGAGAGTCAATGTTACACAGGAGAATCAGTGTTACACAGGATAGTCAGTGTTACACTGGAGAGTCAATGTTAAACAGGAGAGTCAGTGTTACACAGGAGAGTCAGTTTTACACGGGAGAGTCAATTTTACACAGGAGAATCAGTGTTACACAGGAGAGTCAATGTTTCACATGAGAGTCAGTGTTACACAGGAGAGTCAATGTTGCACAGGAGAGTCAGTATTACACTGGAGAGTCAATGTTACACAGGAGAGTCAGTGTTACACAGGAGAGTCAGTGTTACACAGGAGAGTCAATGTTACACAGGAGAGTCAATGTTACACAGGAGAGTCAGTGTTACACAGGAGAGTCAGTGTTACTCAGGGGAGTCAGTGTTACACGGGAGAGTCAGTGTTACACTGGAGAGTTAGAGTTACACAAGAGGGTCAATGTTACTCAGGAGAGTCAGTGTTACACAGGAGATTAAATGTTACACAGGGGAGTGAATGTTACACGGGAGAGCAGTGTTACACAGGAGAGTCAATGTTACTCAGGAGAGTCAGTGTTACACAGGAGAGTCAATGTTACTCAGGAGAGTCAGTGTTACACAGGAGAGTCAATGTTACACGGGAGAGTCAGTGTTACACTGGAGAGTTAGTGTTACACTGGAGAGTCAGTGTTACTCAGGAGAGTCAGTGTTACACAGCAGAGTCAGTGTTACACTGGAGAGTCAGTGTTACTCAGGAGAGTCAGTGTTACACCGGAAAGTCAGTGTTACTCAGGAGAGTCAATGTTACTCAGGAGAGTCAGTGTTACACAGGAGAGTCAGTGTTACTCAGGAGAGTCAGTGTTACACACCGCCTCACATTGAGTCTCCCTGATTATTAACTTTATTCAGTGTAGAACTGTAAACTCGTTTTTTTGTTTTGGTTGGTGTGTCATCATTTTACCATCACATAATTCGTCAATATGGAATCTAATAGCCAGATTTCTGTGGTTCTGCCACCATAAGAGATGACACGTCTTCTGACATCTTGATCCGAGCAAATCGCGCAAATGACAAGATGCACAGGAACGATAAAAACCAACCAGTCACTCAAAACAGGATCAAAGACTTATTTGAGGATCATTAACAAGTATTATGTATTATGTACAAAGGGCTTGGGCGCGCAGCTGATCGCTTTTAGATGTCCTGTATTAAGCGCCGAAACATCTCGGTTTTATAGCTGATGAAGGATTTATTTTCTTCTCTTGTTTCGTCCATACTACCATCTTAAACTTTGTTTACAGTAACCACACAGGTCCTTCGTTTCTTATAAGTTTGTATTATATATATATATATATATATATATATATATATACATATATATATAGAAGCACGTACACAAAAATACGTGCACACATACATAAACCTGCGCAACACCTGTACGCGCGCACATACGAACGTATACACTAAATACACGGGTTTTTGTATGTGTGCGCGTATATATATATATATATATATATATGCATACACACACAGACACACACACACACACACATATATATATATATATATATATATATATATATATATAACGAAGGAAATGTGGTAAGGAACGAGGTGGACCATAACGCACCAAAGTACTCAATACTTAGGGTAGTAGAGTGGGTAATAGGAACAAGTAAGACCCCGACGGCTGAGCTCAAGCCGTTTCGACGGCTAATTCTGTACAGAATTAGCCGTCGAAACGGCTTGAGCTCAGCCGTCGGGGTCTTACTTGTTCCTATATATATATATATATATATATATATATATATATATATATATTATTAAGGCCCCCATTGGTCACTAATGACCATGGTTTTGCACCTGGAAAGTTTTCCCTCCGAGGCAAGGTTTTGTCTGTGGAAGACCAGCAGTCGCCCGTGTATGCCAGTCTCGCCTCTCCATGTCATTGGTGTTGTCTAATGGAAAGGCAATGACCGATATGTATACAGCGTAAGTCATAAGTAACCGGGCAGTCCACCATTTAAATCCCAAATAATATTTACTAAAATTCTGGTAATACATTACGAACTTATAAATACATTATAAATACATTACGAAATACATTATAAATACATTACGAATTTATAAATACAACAAACAATAGCAGTTATGTATATATATATTTATATATATATATATATATATTAGAAAGTGAGGTTTTTTGGGGGGTTTTTTTTTTCACAAAATAAAAAATAACCGAGGTGTCCTACACGAGTGAAAGTATAAAGAAAAAAAGATGAAATCGAAAATGCAACTGGAGTCTTATTTAAAAAAAAATAAGACTCCAGTTGCATTTTCGATTTCATCTTTTTCTCTCTCTCTCTCTCTCTCTCTCTCTCTCTCTCTCTCTCTCTATATATATATATATATATATATATATATATATATATATATACATATATGTGTGTGTGTGTGTGTGTGTGTGTGTGTGTGTGTGTGTGTGTGTGTGTGTGTGTGTGTGTGTGTGTGTGTACAATTGGTGATTCCGGTTACTAAATAAATAAAGCATTCGACGTTATGCAAATCATCCATAGTAGATGTATCCCGTCGCTGGTGTAGGAATATAGTTGAATATTCATTAATAACAACAGAAGGCCAGACTGGAAACTTTCTTCATTTTAATCCCGCCAAAACACTATACATGGCTCAGTTTCATCATCCGATCCTGATGCAAGACTTAGGCGATTTCATCAGGTGTTGATAGCAGAATCAGTTGTATAAGATAACAAGATTACGGCAAACATAAACAAAGAATACATTTTGTTCGGGGATGGTTTGCCAATTCGGTGTTACTATAACGGAAAACTCTATGTAGTATGTATGTATGTATGTATGTATGTATGTATGTATGTATGTATGTATGTATGTATGTATGTATGCATGTATGTATGTATGTATATTTAAGGTTGTATCTTCGCAATTTTGTGGTCCGACAAAAAGAATTAGATCTATAAAATAAGCACATGAGTCAAAACGATCGACAAAATTCAAAGCCGTGATACAGCAAGATCACAATCTAATAACTAAGACCCGTTATATATATATATATATATATATATATATATATATATATATATATATATATATATATATATATATATATATATATATATATATATATAAACGGGTTTACAAACACACCGAGCATTGTAATAAATGTTCGGTGAATCCATACGTACATACATATATGTGTGCATGTATGTATATATATATATATACATACTACTGTACGTCTGTATACATATATGTATGTACGGGTACATACTTATATATATATATATATAAGAAAAATGGAGTGCCGCGTGGTTGCACATGGGTTACATATGAATAAAATTAGTCCTTCATGAGTGATCTTCCAACCTTCATTGGCGACCTGTCTGTTTCTTTCTTACTGCTTCCCCTCTCTCTGTATCTCTCACCTTCTTTTTACCCCATCTGCCAGTCACGCTCTCTCTCAGCTGGCCTCTTCCTCACACTTCCAATCACTCACTCTCTGCTTCTCCCCCTCTCTCACTTCCTCTCGTTTGACCTATGTGAAATCCTTTTCTCGCTCACATCTCACCCAGGTCGGATGGTCTGTATCTCTCGTCCATGATTTCACCAAGCTTAAGCTTATAGATATCATGTACTTGTCTCTTCCTATCTTTCTGTTGCAATACCATCTTTGTTTGTTTACATGTCTCGGCTCGCTTCAACCTATTTTACTTGTCTCAATAACTTTATTTAGTTATTGCTTGCACCTACCAGAGGTATATATATATATATATATATATATATATATATATATATATATATATATATATATATATATATATATAAATGTAATATTAATAACAATATTCGATTCGTTTGCAATTATGCAAACAAGCCTCATTTTTAAAGCCATGTCAGTAGAATGAGCCCCTCATTATTGCTTTTGTGTTAATATTCGAAAAACTCAGATTACATTCATTGTATTCAGTCAAGTAGAGCGAACATCTATATATATATATATATATATATATATATATATATATATATATATATATAGAGAGAGAGAGAGAGAGAGAGAGAGAGAGAGACTGCGGTGCTGAGATTGAGGAGACCATAAATCAGGGGAGTACTCTAGGCTGGGAGAAAATACCAGAGTGGGTATAGAGAGTGGAAACAACCCGACCGCGACACCAAGCGGTTTCGGCTTGCATTTGTCAATCATTTTCCGCACACCTTTGAAAACGCTTGCCGAATACAAGTTGAAACAGCTTAGCGTCACGGGCTTTAAACCTCTCTCTCTGTATACACACACACACACACACACACACACACACACACACACGCACACAAACACACAAACACACACACACATATATATATATATATACACACATATAAGCATATATATATACATACACACACAGGCATATATATATATATATATATATATATACACACACATATAGGCATATATCTGTGTGTGTGTGTATATATATATATATATATATATACACACACACACACACATATACAATTAGTGCCTATAATACATATCTGAGATGTGTATACATACATATACAGTAGTTATTTTATTATAAAGGTTATAAAGACGGAGAGTAGAAGGCGTGACCCCCCCCCCCTCTCTACTTTCTTTCGGCGGCTTTTCGTAAGCTTAGCTTATTATTGACCAATGAAAAAGAACGTCACAGGAGACATTCGAGAAGACGTGTTGCTAACAGGACGCCGATTGGTCGTGTTTAAATAACGACTGTAATATTCTCACAAGTAGGCGGTAAGAATGTCAGACAGTAAGTAATACAAGAGATAAAGAATGAGGAAGTTGTAAAGTGGGTGGTGGTTTCATTTCAATGGTAACTGTAGCAGTAGTAGTAACAGTACATTTTATCACTGTAATTGGTGATAATAGTGGTGGTGGGGCTTACATGTATGAGAACAGAGGAAGTGGTGAGTGGTAGAAGGAGGAGGTGAGTTGTTGTAAAGGAGGCGGTGTTTCATTTGCTGTTACAACAGCAGCAGCAGCAGCAGCAGCAGTAGCAGCAGCAGTGACAGCGGCAGTTGTGCAGTTGCTCAGCAGTTTGACACTACATGTATGTGCCTGTGTTTATATGTGTATGTGTATATATATATATATATATATATATATATATATATATATACACACACACATATATATATATATATACATACATGCATATGCATGTATATATTAAAACACGCACACACATATATATATATATATATATATATATATATATATATATATATACACACACATATATATATATATATGTACATATCGATACACACATTCATACACTCATACACATACATGTTTCTGTGTACTGTGTGTATGCTGTATGTACGTATGCATGTAGAAACAGAGAGAACGAGAGTTGTATGCGTACATAATACATCATTATGTATGTATATATA
>OZ024743.1:36231960-36266960 GCA_964016885.1 Eledone cirrhosa
CAACACGCAATCCAGGAATTGAGCACACCCTTACCACTAGGCCAGGTGCCTCCACACACACACACACACACACACATATATATATATATATATATAGTTTTAATATAGATGAGATTCTACAGGACTTTAATATAGATGAGATTCTAGTCCTGTAGAATCTCATCTATATTAAAACTGTTATACTCTGCTATGTATTGAGTACCTTACTTACTGTGGTTACCTCCGATTCAACCCGGAATAACGTATATATATATATATATATATATTCACCAATAAAAAGAAACAAAGAAAAACAACAAATCACTGTTATATCTATTGGCATGTGCTCTCTTATAGCCGTATCCTCCAGATTACAACCCCAGGCTGTGAGTAGGCCAATTTACCCAGGTCATTGTTGTAACTTTCTACCATCTTTCAAAAAAAAAAAACTAGAATCCTAGAATCCAATTCCACCCTCGTCTTCATTTTCAAGTAAAACTTGAAGCAATCTATGGTGCCAAAGAGGGAAATATCAGCCCTTAGTCTTTCCAATCTTGTTCAGAATACACTCTCTTTCATTATACACTCCGAAATCATAGAATTAGATAAAAATCATCTGTACTACACTTATTTGAGGAATGAATGGAATTGATAAAGCAAAAGCAAAAATAAAGTAGAAAATTAGGGAAGAGTACTACAGAATAGTAAAACTGATATTCAAATTTGAAATCAATGGTAGTGGGTATAAATAGACTAGCCAACCCAATTATAAATTATGGTTTCAGTAGAATAAACTGAAAGGTAAGTGAATTGAAGAGCTTAAACATAAAAATAAAATCATACAAGGAGACTATTGTGAGACCACCAATCTAAATCTAATACAATTGGATGTGATTTAAAACAATTAGAAAAATTGTACAAAATAGCATTGGTGTTAGAAAAATACTTAAATGCAAGAAAAGGGAAAATGATAACTGTAGTATGGAAATATATGAAGTAAAAACAAATAAACAAACAAAAACAAACAAAAACAACTACAAAAGAAAGAACATCTATAAAACGTTTCCTCATAAATAGGAATTGGAAATTAATTAAACTGAAGAAAAAAATTTAAAGAAAAAAGAACAAAACAGATAAAAACAACAACAACAAAAGACAAAAACTGGAATTATAAGATATATGAAAGAAAGAAGGGAAAATCTGGTCCATTGTAAAAATCCTGCAATATTATAAGAGAAAGCAGCCCTGCCAACCTCTAAAACGGGGAGTACCATGAAAAAAAGTGCCCTAAAACGGGGAGAAATGAGGCAAAATGGGGAGATTTTACATAATGAAAGATATACCCATTTTCACAAGAGAAGACATCTCTTACCCACCCCAAAGTGGGTGGGAGATCTCCCTCTCGGAGAGGGAGAGTTGACAGGTCTGAGAAAGTAAACCAGAGTGAAATCCAAAGATGCTTCAGCTCTAACACTAGTTCTGCATATAACCTCGCCTGATTCTCTGTTTGAAAACCAATAAATATTCTCCTCGATCGTTGGAGCGCATATGTTAAACAGAGATTAGCTAGAATTTACTGCACTTTCATTTTTGAGGCGATATGGAAAAAAACCAGAAGCATATCACCCTCCTCCTCGTTCTTTCCTAGATAAATTCCTTGAGTAAAGAAGCACTTTCTTTTGTGACCCCCCCCCCCCCATCTTTCCTCGCTGTTTCATTTGTTTGGTGTTTACTGATATTTTATTTTTGTTTGCAACGCCAGCTATAGTTGGTGCTTTTGTTATTGTCATTTAAGTTTGGGTTTTCGCTATTTGTTTCTTTTGATTGTCAAATTGTAACTGTTTCTGTTTAACCCTTCAGCATTTAAACCGACCATATCTGGCCAGAATTCTCTCACCTCTTTCAGTTCCAACTGGGCACAACTGGTCACTCATACTGATGTTAAGGTATTGTCCTCAAATAAATAATAATATCAAAATCTCATAAATCCGATACTGTGTGATATATTATATGAGATTAAAACTTTACCGCAAAAATACAATAGTAAATATAGAGTAATGTAAATGCTAAAGGGTTAATTGTGACTATTTTTGGTTTGGGGTTTTTCAGAAATGGCGGAGGAGCACTGTCACCTTGTTTCTTGGTAACACCCTCCCTATTATCCCAGAAGAAATGCCACATTGAACCACATATATATATATATATATATATATATATATATATATATATATATATATATATATATATATATATATATATATATATATATATATATACAAATATAATTTCAGCGAGATCGAATTTCGGCAGTGGTCGAAAACAAAGCGAAACGCAATTTCCGAGTTATGCGGCAAGCGCTCCATGGACTAAAAAAGACCAGAGCAATAAACATAGGTTATGGAAGCCAAACAAACTGAGAATGGCGGTCAAGAAGCCATCAGCCACCTATATATATATATATATATATATATATATATATATATATATATATATATATATATATATATATATATGAATTATTTCCGTAGGAAGGGTAAAGGAAAGGCGAGTGCTCTATGTAAGCTACATAGCTATTTAGTTATGTAATAAACAACATAAGACAGAATAATTGTCTTATGTTGTTTATTGCATAACTATATATATATATATATATATATATATATATATATATATATATATATATATATATATATAATAATAATAATATATAAGATCAAAAGATGGTTAAAAGAGTTCCGTGTATTTTATTATGCGCATTTCAAAAACAAATATCATCATGCAATAACATTTGCGTTTTCGTCAGATAAAATAGGGAGACATGATATGAAGGTTAAAACACACTTGTGAATAGTGCAGTTTTAAATCAACATATCAACTGTAGAGTGCTACTTATCCGATATCTGCATTGCTTTATTGTACTACAATAAAAATCACACCTCCTACACATATATATATATATCAAAATGGATGTTTCATACTCATACAAATTCCTAAGGACGAAAAACTTGCTTTTATTGTGCATTTTGAAAACCATCTTTGCTCAGAATGCACATCACAGTTTCTTTGTCACTTTTGTCACACTGTGAAAGAATTATAATGTTTAAGAAACAAAGGAAATATTATTCACATATAGCAAAAGCAACTTAAACCTTCATGTTTTACTATTTTATGTGAATCGACCTTTATATGTATGTATAGTGCTATCAATTATATATACGAAATCGCATGTGTGTGTATGTGTATGTAGGCATGTATGTATAAATGTATGAATGTAGGCATGTATGTATGTATGTATGTATGTATGTATGTATGTATGTATGTATGTATGTATGTATGTATGTATGTGTGTGTGTGTGCGTGTGTGGAGCTTTTCTATCTTGTATCCGCCATATTTTTATCCCGAATATAACTTTTTCTTTGAGGGCTATTGTTGCATTGAGAAGCGTAGTACTCTCTTAGCAACCGAAATCACAAAGAAATTGTGTCCTTCGTTTGTCTATTGTGTTAATTTTGGAGTTATATATATATATATATATATATGTATATGAATGGATGTGTGTGTGTACGTATATCTATATATATATATATATATACATTCATATATATATATAAAATATTTAGTTTTAAACATTTTCTAACCCAGAAAAAAGAGAAAAAAATAAAAGAAAAAAAATTATTTTCTGCCTAATAATCGTTTTTTTCTCCCTATTTACATATATATATATATATTCCAACTCATGCGCTCCTTCTCCACATTTTATAATTATTATATATATATATATATATATATATATATGAATGGGTGTGTGTGTACGTATCTCTCCTCCCCCCTCTCTCTCTCTCTCTCTCTCTCTATATATATATATATATATATATATATATATATACTTTCAATCGTAACATTCCGTACTGTGATTGGAAAAAAATCACGATGTAGGAAAGCTATCAATTTATGAGAAATATTCTCGGCTTCACACGTCTCCTGTGATGCAGAAAGCTACTAAAATCACGTGATGCATGAACGCTGCAATCTATGACATTGTTCCCTGGTCTCGGTCATACTGGAACTAGAAATCCTTCCTTTTCTTCTGCTAATATGAAATATCTACAATTATGTAAGAGATTGTGGAAGGATGTTTATAATTTGTATCTCAGCTTGCAATTTATATACCTATATTTTTCTATATAATTCTCTCCATCTCATATATATGTATATATATATATATATGTGTGTGTGTGTGTGTGTGTGTGTGTGTGTGTGTGTGTGTGTGTGTGTGTGTGTGTGTGTGTGTGTGTGTGTGTATACAAAGAAAGGGGAGAGATGGAGAGAATTATATAGAAAATTGTAGATGTATAAATTGCAAGCTGAGATACAAATTATAAACACACACACACACACACATATATATATGTGTGTGTATATATGTATGTATATATGTGTATATATATATGAGTTTATGTATATATATATATATATATATATATTTATGCAAAGGCAAACAGAAATAACTAAGCAAACGACACACCTTACATATACTTATTTATATGTATCTTAATAAAAATAACGTGTGTGTATGTGGTGTACCTGTGGGAAGAGAGAACGGGAAAATATGTGTGTAAAAGAAAGAGAGAGAGAGAGAGAGAGAGAGAGAGAGAGAGAAATCACCGTCTCTTAAGTAGTAGCAATTTTACCAAACAAAGACTGCAGCATACTCAGCCATTGTAATTCACATTGAAGCTATTTACCTTCATTTAGGCGCCTAACGACATTGAGAAAGGCATACTTCCTAATTCTTTCTACTTTAAAATATACAACTTTTGTGTTTGTCAGAAAGACACATGCAATCATTAATGATAGAATGAAAAAAAAAATGCTTTTATATACGAGAACTGAACTGCTAATTATTTCTTCAGTAGAGCATTTGTGGCAATAAAATTATTTTGAGTTGCTTTTGCAGATAATTCTCTGCGACTGCTTAACCTGCTGTAAATGGCAGCTAAAATCTGTCATGATCTCCTCTGTATATGCTACCAGATATATGTCGCTTTTTTATTACTGCAAATAAACATAATCTCTTGAATAATATATAATTAGTTTTAAATGATTCTGACAACCTCCAGTTGGTCCAAAAATGTTGATTCACTCAAAATTGTTGTATCCAAACTATTTAGAAATGCTTCAAGATGTGTTCCATAAAGTTGCTTATACACACACACACACACACACAGACACACACACACACATATATATATATATATATATATATATATATACATATATATATATCTGTGCGTGTGTTATAGAACAGAACATAAAAATATTGTAACAATTTACATCATTTTTGTAAATGATTTATGTTTCTAATCAGTAACCTTTTTAAAGAGCTATGCGATACAAAATAACCTTGTATTTTTCTGTCTAGACCCAGAAAGAAGTATTTCTAGAAAAAAGTCACATAGCTTGAAAATGTGTGCCTTAGTAAATTTTCAGTTTCCTACATGCAAAACTGTAGCCTACAACTTGGAACATGCATTCATTTTTATATAAGAAATATGAGAAAAATATCAGATTTTAGTGGTGAGAATGCTGGTAAGACGATAACTATCCTTCAAAGAAGATATCAGTGAAACATGAAGAACACTTCAGCATCGTATCAATCTGAAAGTGACCGCTTTGCCCGAAACAAAAAGCAAAATACTTGGAAAGGTTACGACATACAAAAAACATACTCACACATATGAACAGACAATACATCATAAACATGAACAAATCATAATAAAACCGGAAGTGTCATTATAGTTTCCCTTCTCATACCCAAAGCCCTGCAGTGAATTTAAATAACAACAAAACACAAATAATTTGAACATACTGCAAAATATCGGTCTAAAATTGTAGATGACTTTTGCGTTTTTCCTCGAACTTGACTCTCGAACTTGACTATCTGACAACATTACCGAAGTTACCAATCCCATCCGCAGGTTAAAGAGTGTTGGAAATTATACATAATCACCGTTCTTAATATCTACCGGAAATGCTGCTTAGTAAACATCATCGTCACAAAATAGTTTCCAGTCGCTTATTCCCTTCATTACCTCTCCATGCAGTATAGTAGCTGACGCCCTACTAGCCATATTTTTTAGCTCTTTCAGGGATGTGGATGTCTGTCAAATGTCCAGAGGCTAAGCACACCCATCCTCAGGCTATGACTGACCATCTCCTGTAACTCATTTTCAGCAGGTGACGACAGAAGCCACAGATTCAGGAATTTCTGAGAATCTCTGGCAAATACTTTGTAAGAGATTCGTATAGAGAGTGTTGTTACTGTTGTGTTTATTCTCAACTCGGCTCGGTTACAGCAGGCCTATGATCATATGGATTCCAGCCATTACCATCTTAAGTATTTATTTCTCAGGCATAAGTTACCTCAGATACATTATCGAATATGTCCTTTTAGAAGGTTTGGTTTTAGGGAGACTTGATAGCTATGTCTAGCATGTCGAACGGCCACGTAGTAACTCCTGAACAAAACAATCTGATACTTTCAAACGAGGCGAATGAGCAAACGTTCCAGTCTGGTCTCATATACCCAGGAGAAAATATTACATGAGTACTCCTGTATCGAAGGCAGCAAATTAGCAGAGTCGTTAGAAAGTCGGACAGAATGATTCACTGCATTAATTCCGGCTCTCTGCTCTCTGCGTTCAAATCCCGGCAAAGTCAACTTTGCTTTTCACTTTTTGAGGAGAATAAATACAATAGTACCAGTCCAGTAAATGTTCTCATTCTCTCTTCTTTCCTCTCGCTCTCTGTTTCTCTGGAAGAAATCAGCTAAGTTGAAACCTGGTGAGGGAAGAGCTCCGTTAGATTTAAATGCCTCATACACACTGTATGGGAGCGACGGACGTCATCAAGCCTCAGCTGTTATATTATTTAGTTTCTATATTACTCTACAGTAACTACTATCCCATTATGTAATTCTCGTTCTACTTACACATTATCAGTATAGCTACCAGAAATAATCTACTTATAACCGCGATGAAGCTGACCTGAAATAACGGTACATCCCGAAGTAAACCGAGGTTCAACTATTAGTACATGAACTGATCAAACTGAAGCCTTGCAATCACTCAATAAAATAATTCAAAGCTGATCCAGGTTAACGCACCGATAAACCAGAATAGGAATGAAGTGAAGCTACAGGTTAAAGAATTAAATAACAAATTAAATACGAGCAATGTGAAGACGCATGGCTTAGTAGTTAGAGCATTGGGCTTGCAATTGAAAGGTTGTGAATTCAATTCACGGACCGAGTGATGTGTTGTTTCCTTGAGCAAGACACTTTATTTTACGTTACTCCAGTTTACTCAGCTGTAGAAATGAGATGATAGGTCTGGGGTCCCTATCATTAAATCACCCAAGACACCTTCAACGAGATATACCTTGGAGGAGGCCAGCTACACCTGCATAGGTGTGAGCTGTCACACACAATCTAAGCAGCACAAATCAAACATATTAAAGTAGCACCAGGAACTAATACTAACCCACATAAACCAACTATCCTAAGCCAAGCATGAACCGAATAAAAAGAAAGTACATAATGGTTTCTACTTTAGGCACAGGGCCAGCAATTTGGGGGGAGGGGAAAGTCGATTAAATAGACCCCAGTGCATTACTGGTACTTTATTTTATCGACCCCGTAAGGATGAAATGCAAAGTTAACCCCGACGCTCTACCGATTTACATAATAACAGATTAAAGTAAATCTATAGAACATGAAACAATAAACATCGATTGATGAAGTGTAACATGTCCAGACTGTCCAGACTATCCAGACTGTCCCACATGTCCAGACGGTCCAGACTGTCCAGACTGTCCCACATGTGTAGACTGTCCAGATGGTCTCAGATGTCCAGACTGCCCAGACTGTCCCACATGTGTAGACTGTCCAGACTGTCCCACATGTGCACACTGTCCAGATGGTCTCACATGTCCAGACTGTCCCACATGTCCAGACTGTCCAGATTGTCTCACATGTCCAGACTGCCCAAACTGTCCCACATGTGCAGGCTGCCCAGACTGTCCCACATGTGCAGACTGCCCAGACTGTCCTACATGCCCAGACTGTCCCACATGTCCAGATTGTCTCACATGTTCAGACTGTCCCACATGTCCAGACTGTCCAACGAGGAGTCCAATGTGTTAATCAAATAAACATCAACGAGATGACTTCCCGTGCCTCCACACTGAAGAAGTCGAAGTCGGGGCCGCTGATCCTTTCAGCTTCCGACTCTGGCAGCGATTCGCAGGTCAAACACCAATTTTAGCCATGCGCAGCACTAGTCATGCACGCCCTTCATAAACCACACTATGCTTCTAATGAATACCCATCTATCTATCTATCTATCTATCTATCTATCTATCTTTTTTTCTTTCTTTCTCCCCCCCCCCCCCCACACGCACATATACAGTATATGAAAAGATTCAGGACCCCGACGGCTGAGCTCCGGCCGTTTCGACATCTAGATCCCTAGATCCGTTTGTTATATATATATATATATATATATATATATATATATATGAGAGAGAGAGAGAGAGAGAGAGAGAGAGAGAGAGATAGATATATAATTTTCTAGATATATAGATAGATAGATAGATAGATAGATATCAGAAGCTCAACAACAGTGACATAAATATTAGATTTAAAGCCATTATATAATGATAATGTATAAATATGTATGCATGCATATATATATATATATATATATATATATATATGTGTGTGTGTGTGTGTGGGGTGTGTGTGTGTGTGTGTGTGTGTGTGTGTGTGTGTTTTTGTGTGTAAGTATGTGTATGTATGTATGTATGTATGTATGTCAGGTCACCAGTTGGTGCTACTGGTAACATGTATCCCAGTACAACCTGTCCCATGGTCGGGTTGTTGGCGACTAAACTGGCAACCCCACCAAGGTTTCTTGGTGAGGAGGGTGACTTTGGACATCCTGCAGGACTAAAAACAAAACCTGTCAAAGGGCAAAGGAGCTCTTAAGAGTCAATGGCCATCCAAAATCACCGGGAGAGATGACCCCTTAGCCTTTGTCAAGGCAGAATTCTAGGAGAAGGAAAACTCTGATATAACACCTGCAACCCTGACGGTATCCAATGATGTTGATTTGTTCTTCTTTTTGGTAAATATCATCTTGGTCAAGAGAGTGGGACTGGCTTTGTGCAGTGCCTTTGCTCACTATAAAAGCTTCACGGCACAGGCATTGCTTTATATCTGGAGATCTCTCTGCACTTGTCATCACATGGTACCATGGGCCCAGCACTGTGTGTCAATAATTGTCACAAGTGTAGTGTTTGTACCAGAGTTTTCAAGTCGCTGGCTGGACTAAAAAGTCACACTCGTTCAGCGCCTCGGTAGGGGTTCTCCTACATGGATATAAAGTAGTGGCCGTACTCGAAAACGAGTTGGCAGCCACCATGTATGTAAGGAAACGCATAATTATGCGTCATGGATAATTTTAGTGTGACGAGGAAATTATCGAATATAAAAAGGAGGAAGAGAAGATAAAAAGAGGGAGGAGGAGGGAGAGGTGATACGTTGAAGTAGATGAAGAGAGTAAGAATTAGGGGAAAAGGGGATAATGTTCAGAAATAAGTGGGAGAGAAATAAGGGCATAAAAGTGAAGACACGAGTGTGAGTGAAAGTAGTTTGGGGAATAAAAGAAGGATTGATGAAGAAAAAGGAGGAGAAAGGAGACAGAAAGATAAGACGAAGATAGATGAGGGTATCAAATAGATACAGGGAGAGAGAGAGAGAGAGAGAGAGAGAGAGAGAGAGAGAGAGAGAGAGAGAGAGAGAGAGTTAGAGAGTGGGGAAAGGGGTGTGAGAGGGATATATATATATATATATATACGTATATATATATATATACGTATATATATATATAGATATATATATATACGTATATATATATATATACGTATATATATATATATATATATATATATATATATATATATATATATATACGTATATATATATATATATATATATACATTATGAAGAGAGAAGAAACATTTAATATATATACGTATATATATATATATATATATATATACGTATGTATATATATATATATATACGTATATATATATATATATATAACTGTTTCTACTTTTGGCACAAGGCCAGAAATTATCCAGCAATTATCCAGTACATTACTGGTACTTTATTTTATCGATCCCGTAAGGATAAAAGGCAAAGTTAATCTCGGCGGGATTTGAACTCAGAATGGCAAGGGCCGTAACTCTATGCATCAAAGCATGGCGTTCGACCCTCTACCGATACTACCAATCCACCGTAAAGAGAGAAATAGACACACACATACACATACACACACACACACATATATATATATATATATATATATATATATATATATATATATATATGTGTGTGTGTGTGTTCAAATCATAAGGGATATTTGTCACCCTGGCGGTTTTATATCCCTTATCATTTGAACACACACTCACACACACACACACACACATACACACCCACACACGTGCACGCGCGCACACACACACACACACACACACACACACACACACATATATATATATATATATATATATATATATATATATATATATAGAGAGAGAGAGAGAGAGAGCGGGGGAGAGAGATAGGAAGAGTATTACGTGTGTATGAAAGTAAACGTATTGGGAGGGGAAAACACACAGAGAAAGGGGGGAATACAGAGATACTAATATTAGTAATGGCTAGTAACAGCTATAGAAGAAAGAGTGAGTGAGAAAGAGAGGGAGATGGAAGGATGAGGCTTGAGATAGATGAGAGGAGAAAAAGATAAAAAAGATAACAGCAAATAGGAACTGAGAACGAAAAAGGCGGAGGAAGACAATTTAAATTCCATTCTTATATTATGGTCAATGATTGGCATAGGTTCCATCAGAAATAGCAACCACTTATTTCCCATCAGGTATTGCTTTTAATGGCATCGACAAGAAATTATGCAAATGGCGCCGCTGTGAGACCGGAAGTCAATGGTGACTGAAAACATATAGCAGTGAAATTCAATATATGTACAGCCCTCTGTGTGTTTGTGTGTGAGTGAGGGAAGGTCTCTAACATGTACAGAAAATGTGCATATACGTATATTCTCACTCACATTTATATATGTATTTGTCCATGTGCATGCTGATATATACACATATAGCTATATATATATAACCACACACATATATATGTGTGTGTGTGTGTGTGTGTGTGCGTGCGTGTGTGTGTGTGAGTGTGAGTGTGTGTGTGTGTGCATGTGTGTGTGTGTGTGCGGTTTCTTCTTCGGCTTTCATTACTTTATTACTTAACACTTAGTGTAGGCGCAGTATGGCTGATAGGTTGAGAAGTTTGTTTCATAGTCATGAAATCCTGAGTTTGATCCTATTGCATGGCATCTTAGGCATCTTGGGCATGTGTCTTTTCCCTTAGTCTCAGATCGAACCAATCCTTTTGAGCGAAACTGGATAAATAAAAACTGTTTGGATGCTGGTCAGATGTCTTGTCACATGTATCAAGCTGAATCTCACCGAGAACTCTGTAAAGTGGATATGTATCTGTGGACACACTCAAACACTTACATGTTAATTTAACATGTAAGGTCATTCCGTTAATTGAACAAGTGGAACACTCAATTAAAATCTACGGAGCTATTAAAAGAATTTAAAAGAACTGAATTATATATTAATAATGGTTTCTTATATAGGCACAAGGCCAGCAATTTTGGGGTAGGGGAAAGTCGATTAAATCGACTCCAGCTGCATGGCTGGTACTTTATTTTATCGACCCCGTAAGGATGAAAGGCAAAGTTAACCTCGGTGAGATTTGAACTCATATCATAAAGGGCCGTAACTCTATGCTGCAAAGCATGTTGTTCGACGCTCTACCGATACTGTCAATCCACCGCCCTGAACCATATATTACTAATGAAACTAATGACTATGAGTACAAATATATATTTATAATCTTGGTAGAGATTTTACAGTTTTTGACGCAGTTCTCCATAAATGCTGTCTTTGTCAATCATATCCAAAGACATTTTCATATTGCTGGCCAGCTGAGTTCCAAAATATTACATACAGTTTGCGTTTCATCCTAATCTTCTATTAACATCGTGTAATGAACTAGCAGTAAATATTTCAAAACGTTTGTTAATTTAAATGTTTATAGTATCTTTACTAGCAGATAGATTGTTGTGAAAATGTGTAGTATTCGTGTAAACACTTTTGCTATGATGCAATCCTAATATCATTTCTTTTTACTTTTCAGGATTTTTCTGGTAATTTGGCTTCATGCGGTACAGGACGTTAAGGGTTATATATATATATATATATATATATAACGAAGGAATTGTGGTAAGGAACCAGATGGACCATAACGCACCAGAGTACTCAATACTTAGGGTGGTAGAGTGGGAAATAGGAAAAAGTATGACCCCGACGGCAGAGCTCAAACCGTTTCGACGGCTATTTCTGGACTAACATTTCCAGAAATAGCCGTCGAAACGGCTTGAGCTCTGCCGTCGGGGTCATACTTTTTCCTATATATATATATAAAGAAAAAAAGATGGAATCGAAAATGTAACTGGAGTCTTATTTTTAAAAAAATATATATATTTATTTGGTTCCTTTACCGGTTTCGCAGTTCTTCTGCTTTCCAAAATGGAGGGTCTGTGGTTTTTCTCACATCTCAGATGTGAGAAAAACCACAGACCCTCCATCTCAACTAAACTTTTGAAAAGCAGAAGAACTGAGAAACCGGTAAAGGAACCGAATAAATATATATATGTTAAAAAATAAGACTCCAGTTGCATTTTCGATTTCATCTTTTTTTCTTTATACTTTCACTCGTGTAGGACACCTCGGTTATTTTTCATTTTGCAAAAAAAACCTCACTTTCTAATAATAATAATAATATATATATATATATAACAAATACATGTTCGGTTTGTCGAATGCCTTTTTACTTAACCCTATCGTCTTGGCTTTCGTGGGTTGAATATTTTACTCTCAGGCACCCAATTAAGTTAAACTCCTGGTAATCTACGACGAATTTATTTTATAAGCACAAAATGTAGACACCATCCCCAACCCGAGGTATTCGATACTTCTCTGTACTGTTTCAGAAAGGAGGGATAAACATGCCAATCGATGTTTAGAATCCCGAACAACGCCGGGCCATTTTGCTAGTATATATATAATACAAGGACGAATGGTTATTCCTTCATTACGTTTATTGGTTGGTGATGCGCGTTTCGCTACTGATCAGCTCAAGGTTCGATGTGTCGATCTGTATCAATCTGGACCGACTCTGAAATCAAAAGCTCGTCGGACCTCTGTAGTAGTAATGACAGAATCGGGTGAACCTACAGTAACACCGCGTTACATTCCCTGGATATATATATATGTATATGTATATATATATATATGTATGTATATATATCTTACGATTTATGGAGGTGCTTGTATGATTTGAAAATGTTGATATCCAACAATGATAATAGTATTGGTAAATCGAGGTAA
The DNA here is from genome assembly GCA_964016885.1 of Eledone cirrhosa. Taxonomy (NCBI): domain Eukaryota; kingdom Metazoa; phylum Mollusca; class Cephalopoda; order Octopoda; family Eledonidae; genus Eledone; species Eledone cirrhosa. Next base: position 36,245,540 of record OZ024743.1, read on the forward strand.
AATAACATTAGGAACAGAAAACAAGTAGTTAGCGGCATTTACAGAGTATCGAACTCTGTACCTCTTTCATTCTGGCCATGTGCGTTATTTCTACACCAAACGGCAGCTGACAGCATGTTCTTCCCAAATGAGGTGCTATATATGATAGCTTCGAATTTTTAAATATTTCCACTGAGCAAGCAGTTGGGTTTTGAGATGGAGGCGTCACCTAAACATTTCGCTCTTTGAGTTCAAGTAAATATTGTAATATCCTAAATTTTTTATTCAGAGATGACATTTCTTGGTACCTTTGGTGTAAAGCCTGCATCTTTTAATAACCTTCTAAGATATCTTATATAGGACACCTTTCTCCTTTAATTGCCAGCCAGTTTTCGCCAGGGCTGTACTGGTTCTCATATCAGGATTCCTGAAGAAGTGGAGATGTGTGTAACAACGTTGTTTAAAAGGATCTTGCACCAACCGAGGTACCTTTCGCTAACTTCAGAATTTCTGTAGTGTTTTGTGTAATCTCTGATTCATACAACGGACTTGATATTACAATTCTGTGGGGGAGCGCAGTTCTCTTTAATCCCACAAGAGCTACTTGGATTATCGTCGGGTGTTTTTTTCCCAGTAATATTTTATATCATAGACAGTCCAATTGAATAGGGTATCTTGAGAGTGTTACGATTGAATATTTTACTGTATCTATGTTGGGGTGGGAAATGTCTATCTAATAAAGCTAAAAAGAATTTTACCTACATTAGTCTTTACTTTAAGGGGAAACGGGGGTGCGAACCAGATAATTTTTCTTTTTCTATTATTATTTTCAGTATAGTTGGGTTGGGAATAATGTACATAATTGTGTCCTTAAAGCTACTATCTAAGGGTGCTTAGTTGTAGTAAGGCGCACCCTTATCAAAAACCTCCGTGGTTAGAGATCCTACGACTAATGTTAGAAAGTAAGTTGTTAAAGAGAGCGGGAGGTGGCATGGAGCTTTATTAATAAAAGTCGATTTTTAGTCAGGCTTATGGTATGGTTTATACGGACGTTGTTAGGTCAAACTTGACATCTAGAAAGTACACACACACACACACACACACATAATATATATATATATATATATATATATATATATATATAGTGTCAGGTCGCTCTCCTGTGCTATTGGTAACATGTAACCCAGTACAACCTGTCTCATGGTTGGGTCGTCGGCGAGTAAACCTCCAGCCCCACCAAGCTAACTTGGTGAGATGGGTGATATTTGGACACCCTGCGGGATGAAATACACGGGTCGGCAAAGGGCGGAGGAACTCAGCAAAGTCAACGGCCATCCAAATAGTACCTTTTTTTAAACCTGGGAGTGAAAGGCCCCCAATTGTTGTGTTGTCACAACACCGTTCTAAGAGAGGGAACCTCTGAAAAACACCTGCGGCTTCGGAAACATTCTCCTTTTCGGGTAGTATTTGTGATGATCAGAGAGTGGGATTGGTCGAGTGCAAGGCCTTTCTCCACTAAAAAAACCTTCAAAGCACAGGCATTGCTTGTTCAGGGTCTGTTACAGGTTCGTGTGACTGGCCGTAGCCTAAAAGTGCACCAAACTCTGTAATCTGACAAGCAATTGCAGTACTCTTAGCAGAGTTTGCAGCCATCATTCACCCCCCCCCACACACACTTATATATATATATATATATATATATATATATATATATATATATATATATATATATATATAGTGGTAGAATACTGGAAGGTAATATCCGTAGTGGTAGAGCACTCAGTCCATGGGACGAGTTAGGTAGAAGTGGTATGGTGAACTAACCGTTGTGTAACCACTTATATATATATATATATACACACACACACACACACATACACACACACACACACACACACACACACACACACACACACACACACACACACACACACACACACACACACACACACACACACACACACACACACACATATATATATATATATCATAAAACGTCACGATTCTTAGCCATTTTTTAATGTATTCTTGGCGCGATCACTTTGGAAAATGAATTGTCTAAATTTGAGCTAACTCCTGAAGAATCCGAAGTTCTAGATATCCCATGTTATCGGATGTCTTAAAATGCGGACGAAACCATGGTAGAGGTAATTAAATATGTACGCATTTCTTCTAGTTTATTTTACACCTAATTCTGTTTAGTTTACTGTATATCTGGTCGATTTATACATGCTGTCGAATATTCGATAAATACTCCGTCGTAACCGCCGCGAAGGGGCTGCTTTCGGTTATTTGTTGGAGATTTCTTCATAGGAGCCTTTATTCTTATAGCTTGGTCTAATTGATTTTTTATATGGTTAATTATGCTAACTGGGAGAGGAAACGGTATATATTTTATCTGGTGATTCTATAGACATGTTTTCTGATATATAGCTCTGATTATTTAATTTATTAATTCTTCATTGAGCCACAACGTGACCCGTTGCAAAACACATATATATCTATGACTTTATATATATATATATATGTAAACCTTTATATATATATATATATATACGATATTAAATAAATGGAAACTATATTTATAAAACCATATTTATTTCATTATACATATTTCAGGGATACCAAATTAAAATATGGTATGCCTTCATCAGACAAAATACAATATATAAACAGTTAGGGTACGTCAAAATTATTTATAAATGCGAGGGGGGAATGCTGCAAGCTTTGTACTCCTACCTTCCCTCCACCACTTTTCTTAGTGAACGTGGCACTCACGACAGTGTGCGAGGTTAAAATGGCATCCATTGCTGACTACCAAGTCTACACAGTTTTGAGATGAAAATGAAAATTTCGCCCCAGAAAGGGGCGAAAATTAGTTGACTCAACGTCTGAAGGCCCAGGCAAGGGGTTAAACTAAACAATGCTATTAAATTGAGCAATGAACTCCAGTTTTTTTGACAATAATCCGTAAAAACCCGGAGCGAAGTAATTCACGTCTATATCAAGTAGTAATTGATATAGAGAGGAGGAGAGTTTGGTAGCGATATAGTGAGAGAGAATGAGAGAGAGTGTTGTATGGTAGATATAAAGAGGGGGTAGTTTGGTGTAAATTGAGATCGAGAGAGTGACTGGAAGAGAGTACCGTCTAATAGATATGTAGAGGGGAGAGTTTGTTGGCTTTAGATATACAGAGAGGGATAATGGGAGAGTACCACGTAGTAGATATAGAGAGGGGGAGAGTGCCGTGAAGTAGATATAGAGAGTTTGATTATTAATAAGTGCGTTAAAGTTTTTTAATTGTATGTGCAATGTATCTAAGTTGTGAAATGTGAGTATTTCCGTGTGGGGCAACAATGTTGTATCCGTGTCGGTGTGTCGTGGAAGAGGGAGATTACTGGATGCGGTTGGACGAGCAGATTAGAGGAAGAAGGCCGGTGAATTTAGGCCATTGCGGGTAGATATATTTAGAATATGATGAGGGTAGTGGTGTGGGTGATGATGTGCATGTGTGGCAGCAGGTTTGGGAGCATGGAAGGGATCCAGGAGAGAAGTTGGAAGGAGAGAGGGAATTGCAGTCGAGAAGGTTCCTAATGTTGCATGCGCGTTTAAAAGAGAGAAGGGGCTAAAGAGGAAAAAGGGAGAGGTTGAGTTATCCCAGTCGAGGGGGCGGAAGAGGCGGAGGATTTTCTTCTTGGGCAAGGTGAAAGGGTGATAGGTTAATGGAAATAGCAGCCGGTTGGTGGTGTGGGTGTGGCGTGGTGTAAGAGCAGAAGTGCGATCACACCATGGACACGGGTGAGGGCGGCTTGTATCAGGGTAAGGGGCTATCCTCGTCGGGTGAATAGTCAAGCCATGTAATGAACCTGAGCCTCAAAGGAGTAGGGGATATAGTGTTTGTTGTGGGTGGGATGGGAGAAGATAATGTCCAGCTAGGCCTGGGAGTCGGTTGGTTTAAAGAAGGGTGACGTATTGAGGGAGCGATTGAAGTGGTTGATAGAAACAGATATCCAAGAAGTGGACGTAATTGGTGAAGATAGAGATTGTGAAGTCAAGGGTGGGGTGGAAGGAACAGAAGAAGTCGAGTTGTACTTGGGTGAGTGATTCCTTTATATATATATATATATATATATATAAATATATATATATATATATATATATATATATATATATATATATATATATATATATATATATATATATATATATATATATATATATATATATATATATATATATGTATGTATGTATGTATGTATGCCGGGTTCTGAAGTTTCGGTCTACCAAAATTAATTAGAAAGGCATTGATCAACCCGAGGCTAGTAAAAGACAGTTTTCCAAGTTCCCAGCCGTAGGACTGATCCCAGAATCAAGCATGCATATATGAACGTATGCATGCATGTATGTATGTATGTATGTATGGATGGCAATTCTCGAAACTAAGAGCAGCCATTTATGTACTCTCAAGTCCCAAATAATAGTGGGGGTGGAATAAACTGGCGGGGGATTAGTAATTTTTCTAGGCTGTCTCTGTTGATTTTAGAACAAAAACATAATTAGTCATTTAGTTTACATATTGAGACCCCAACCCATCCTATATATTTTATAACGTATGGAACTTCTAGTAATGTACTGTTTTTGTTATGTAGATTGTTATTTAATGAATAAAGAAAATTAATTGTCGAAGGAATGTTACCACTTAAAATAAAAATTAGGCCGGAGATAGATTAGTAAAATTTAATGAGGGAGAGTGGGTGGAATAAGAGAGGGGCTCGTTGGAAAAAAATCTGAAACATTAATAATTGTGAGTGGGGGTCGATTATTCGAGACCCAAGAGTATGTATGTATGTATGTATGTATGTATGTATGTATGTATGTATGTATGTATGTATGTATGTATGTATGTATGCATATATGCATACATACATACATACATGGTGGCTGCCAACTCGTTTTCGAGTATGGCCACTACTTTATATCCATGTAGGAGAACTCCTACCGATGCGCTGAACGAATGTGACTTTAGTCCAGTCAGCGACTTGAAAACTCTGGTACAAACACTACACTTGTGACAATTATTGACCCATAGTGCTAGGCCCATGGTACCATGTGACGACAAGTGCAGAGAGATCTCCAGATATAAAGCAATGCCTGTGCCGTGAAGCTTTTATAGTGAGCAAAGGCACTGCACAAAGCCAGTCCCACTCTCTTAACCAAGATGATATTTACCAAAAAGAAGAACAAGTCAACATCATTGGATACCATCAGGGTTGCAGGTGTAATATCAGAGTTTTCCTTCTCCTAGAATTCTGCCTTGACAAAGGCTAAGGGGTCATCTCTCCCGGTGATTTTGGATGGCCATTGACTCTTAAGAGCTCATTTGCCCTTTGACAGGTTTTGTTTTTAGTCCTGCAGGATGTCCAAAGTCACCCTCCTCACCAAGAAACCTTAGTGGGGTTGCCAGTTTAGTCGCCAACGACCCGACCATGGGACAGGTTGTACTGGAATACATGTTACCAGTAGCACTAAGTGGTGACCTGACATATATACATACATACATACATACATACATACATACATACATACATACATACATACATACATACATACATACATACATGTGTGTGTGAGTATGTGTGTGTATATATATATATGTATGTATATGTATATATATATATATATATATATATATATTTCTTTTTTTTTAAATTATTATTATTATTATTTTTTTTTTCTTTCTCCTCGTGCAATGGCCATACTCGATAACGAGGGGGCAGCCATCATGCATATATGCATATATGTATGTATGGATATATGTATGTATGTATACATGTATGTATATATGTATGTATGTATGTATGTATGTATGTATGTATGTATGCATGTATGTATGTATGTATGTATGAATGCATGTATGTATGTATGTATGTATGTATGTATGTATGTATGTATGTATGTATGTATGAATGCATGTATGTATGTATGTATGTATGTATGTATGTATGTATGTATGTATGTTCCCCAATAGAGAGAAAGATGGAGAGACAGTTTCAAACCTAGAAACAAGACTCATTCGAATTTAGCTAGCATCAACTAGGTAAATACGTATGTATATATGTGTTTTGCGCATGTGTGTATGTATGGGTTTTCTGTGTGGATCAGTATGTTTTGAGTTATATGTGTACGCATGTGTATGTTTCTGTATCTATACATGTGTATATGCCGTTCAAGTTTTGTACTGAAGCAGTTAGTAACATATCTCGGAGCCCCAATGATCCTAGGTACAAATCTAAAATCATAGAGTAGAACAGGCAAGTCAAACTTAGGGTCTCCTGAGGGCCATATGGGTCACATACATGTTGTTGGAGGGCCACACACGACCACTATTTGTGCACATTAGAACACATTTTTTAAAATTTTATATTACGAAGATAAAACATGCTCGCGCTGTAAAAACCTTTCTGCGGGCCGCAGGTGTGCTTGTAAAAGGCCGCATGCAGCCCGCGGACCGCATGTTTGACATGCCTGGAGTAGAGTATCTGCAGATTACTCATTAGTTCAGTATAAACTTTCTCCTTTTCGCTAATCTTTAGCATTATATTGACGTTTGCTGTACGCCTTGAATTCATTCTCCTGCAATGTCTTGTCTGTTATATTTGCATTTGACTAGAACATTCCACCAGTATGCATATGTCTTCCACATCACTGTAACTTTTTATATGTTTATTCTCAGGGTTATCCTTTCTATGGATTGCATTGTTTTATGTTTTAGTCACTACATCATGCCTTAGAAGTAGATAATATCGTGATGACATCTTTGGACAGCTACTTATGTTGTGGGTGACATCGTCTGCATCTGTTGTCACATCTTGGTGTTTTGAAAGCGTGTCTGTTTCTTTTACGCATTAGGTACTTTCTGGTTATTTTCTGCTTTTGGGGGCGGATTGCAAAAGCATATTCTTCAAACTGATAGTCATTATACCGGCTTTTGGTCCAATATTGACTACTGTTTGGACTGGTGTTAAGCCTCTGCCCCCATGTTTACGTTTCAGGTAGAAGTTGTCAATATCACTGTTGATGTGGAAATTTCCGGTACCGGTTAGAACTTTTCGGGTTTTAACATCAATGGTACGGGTCACATTTAGCATCCAGTGAAGTAGTCCAAATGTTATTGTTAGCACAGGAACAGGAAACACACTGTGAGCTACTGATCTATTGTGACAGAGAGTTCAGAAGACCATATTTTTCTTATTCAGATGTTATATTCCCTGGTTATTGGATCCTTGTTACAAATACCACCATAGGATATATTTTCATCTATCTCTAAGTATATTTAGCAGTCTTCATCGGATACCAGTGAAACAGTCAGGGCATTGATAGAGTTATTGCTAGGTTGGCTTTTAGTTTTTCCTCGTTTTACAATCTCATAGGAACATTTATCCTGACCAAACTCCATTCCTGTACCTTTCGACAATGTCGTAACAAGGTCAAGGTTTTTCTTCATACCATTTATATTCTTGCCATAAAGTTTCAGGTCATTCGAGAAAAGAAGCTATGTATTAGGTTAGTGTTTCTGGCCTCCTGTGAAACAATTACATATTTCCTAAGCATAAAAGACAAGGGGTTTATTGACATTATAAAAGTCCCCACAGAGAGATCTCTTTGAAATATACTTCTGCGATATTCTATTTTATCAGTGACAATATAATCCTCCTTCTCTGTATTTAACTTCAGAATAGTGGTCCTTGAAGAAGATAGGTTCTCTATGTCTCTGATGATGGTATCTGAGACTTTAACAAATCGAAGGGCCTCTAGCATCCAAGAGTGGGGAACAGAATCGAAAGCTTTCCTGCAGTCCAATCAGACTGAACTAGGTTCCTCCTATGTCACCACGTCACGTGTTTTATAATAATTGCTCATCTGTAATGATATTTTATTGTAACAATGATCCAGGAAGAGTAGGTTTAGACAGGCTGTATACATTTCCAAGTTTACTCAAAGTCTTGTCTAGGTGGGAAGATATGTATGTTTTAGCTCCAATAATAATTGTTTCTACTTTTGGCACAAGGCCAGCAATTACCCAATGCATTATTGGTACTTTATTTTATCGACCCCGTAAGGACGAAAGGCAAAGTTAACCTCGGCGGGATTTGAACTCAGAATGGCAAGGGCCGTAACTCTATGCGTCAAAGCGTCCGACCCTCTACCGATACTGCCAATCCACCGCCCCTAATAATAATAGGTATGAAGCTGAACGTGTATTTCGGCTATATGATCTGCTCACTTTTCTTCATTGGTCCTTAGATAATTTCCTTCTCTTGTATTTTTTCTTACTGCATTGACAGCGAGTGAGCAGTTGACTTCTACAACGGAGCATGTTTTTAAAATGTGGTCCCTAACAAAAATATCTGGTTGGGTGTGTTTTAATTCTCTATATTCCTTTGAACCATCTGTCTCCCTATTCGTTTAATTCTCTATATTCCTTTGAACCATCTGTCTCCCTATTCGTTGTTATTTTCCTTTTCCATAGTGAATTCCAGATTGTTCAGGCTACTACGTAATGCCTCATGTGAAGATAACAAGAAGACATTTTTTCACAGTTAGCAGTAATATGTCTAACATTGTTGGTCTTTTCCCCAGCCTATATTTATTGTCAACCAATGATTTTCCTCTTTTGTAGATACTTAGTGGGGATTTCTTATTCCTAGATTTAAAGGTGGGATGTTATGATTTTCTCGGAACTCCATGTCAGGCATTTAGTGTAGTGTATCTTCTCAGCGGTTTCCGCCTTTCGCCTGATGTATTTATGTACAACCTTCTCAGTGATCTGGTTTATTTTGTTTATTTTCAGGTATTGAGTAGAGTTTTCCAATGTTTCTGTGAGAGAGGTCTTTTTCAGCTTTCATTTCATGCCTCACCTCTTGTTCAATTGTTTCTTAAGAATGTTTTATTTTCATGCTCATAAATTTGGGCGAGATGTTTGATGACTTTTTTCATCTGTAAAGATGTTGCTTCACTGTCACGTAGGATGTTAACATGGATTTTAAGCTCCGGCCGCCATCTTTACCTATCCACATCATCATTGATATTAAAGTTTCCAGTAATACTGAGTATCTTACAAGTCTTTACATCCACCTCGTTCAATTCTTGCAATGATCAGTTCGGCAAGTAAAATGTTGGCGTTAGGATGGTAACAACAAAAGTGTTATGAATAATGTGCTCGGGTAGGCTGAGAGCTCTAATGGCTATATTCTCTTTACTCTCCTGAGATATTCATTCCTGGTCCATCATATCTGACATTCCTATCCTGTCCAAGAACATGTAGTTGTAACCTGACTGTAGAACTTCAGAGAAGAGTAGAGTACAACTCTTCCGCGTTTTATCACCAAAGAATGGACATTTGGACAAACCAATGTCTGTAGTGCATTGGGTAATAAGGTCCACTCGCTTTTTGATATGGTTGTTATTTGGGCTATTCAACTTCATGTCATAGACAAAGACAAGGTGGGTGTTACTTCATGGCCTATTTCTATGACCACTATGTTTTTTGATTAGGTATAATAGTGGATTTAACGAGAAGACAGAGAGCAGCACTGAAAAGCTATCGTCCGGTAAGATATCCTTTTTGCTAGTGTATGGTATCGGTATCAATTTACTTTGTATCATCTCTAAGAAGCGAAGTGATGTACCAAGTCTTGGTCAGGCGTTAGATAGGAGTTACTAGTGGTAATCCTGATTATCCGCCCATGTGGTACACAATAAAAGGCCTTCTGGTAGTCCAGCCACACTACAGCCAACTTCACTGTACATCTGGAATCATTGTTAATCAGTAGTTGCTCTAAACAGTCCCTCACATCCTTCTTTTTCCGAGCTTGCTCGGGTATTATGGTGTTATTAGTGGCATGATAATCCTGAAAGAACAGATTGAGGTACCCAGTGTATAGTTTATACATGATGCTGTGGCAGGCTATTGTGCGGTAATTGTTAACATGGTAATCTGGCCATTTTGGGGGAGGAAAAAAGTAATAGCACTTGATAGCAATTTATGTAGTTTTTGCATGCCTTTGATTCTTTCTCCATACAACCGTATCAGATCTCGACGACAAAAAAAGAGATTCTTAAGCCAGTAACCAGTTATGAAGTACGGGCCTGTGGAATCCTTGTTCGACACTTTCTGTAGGGCTATTTCTAGTATTTCATCGTCTATTTCTTTTAGTCACCATGTTGACAGTAGCTTGCTCTAGTTCTTCTATCTTCTAGCTTGCATGCTGAAGATGTCATTTGTTTCCCCTACAAATCTCCAGTATCTCTCAATCTGATCCTCCGTAGGGGTGTCCTTTATGTAAGATACAAAACTTTTTCGGCTTTTGTTTACAAACAGCGGAGAATTTGAAATTAGATAGTGAAAATAGTGCCAGCCTTGTATTTTGACTAAGTAAATTAGTCTAATAATTTTGGAGTTATAAAAACTCCCACAGAAATGGAAAATTGAATGAGCATTAGTGTACATGGGACACGAACCCAAACCTCTGGGTACCATGGCCAGTGTGTTACCATTACACTAATACGCCACCAACACTTAGTCAAAATACAACGGTGGCACTATTTCCACTATTTAATTTCCAATTATATATATATATATATATATATATATATATATATATATATATATATATATATATATATATATATATATATATATATATATATATATATATATTATATATATATATATATATATATATATATATATATATATATATATATATATATATATATATATATATATATATATACATACATATATATATATGTATATATGTATATATATATATATATATATATATATATATATATATATATATATATATATATATATATATATATTCATGTATGTATATATATATATATATATGTATATATATATATATATATATATATATATATATATATATACATATATATATATATGCATGTATGTATATATATAAATATACACACACATATATATATATATATATATATATATAGATATATATATATATATATATATACATACATGCATATATATATATATATATATATATATATATATATATATATATATATGCAGAGTTCGGGTAGAAAGAATACTTTGAAAATAAATGACTGCGCTCCTCTAGTCTCCTGGGGGGTGGAGACGAGCAATCTACTACTAAAGGGAAGATGACAATGAGATGGATAGGGACAGATATGAACAGTCGAAAGAAATTGCATATAAACTTGTTAAATACACAATGCATACCTTAGTACAAGCTGAAGTTAGCTGAACTTGATTTGGAGTAACGACTAACATATGATGGCTACAAATGTTGGTACAGCAGTTATGTCACCTAGAATTAACATGGATTGGACTTCCTCGGCAATAAGAACAGACTAACCTCAGTTGTTAACTTGTTCCCAGTAGCCTACAGATTCATAGACATATCTACTGCTACAAAACCACAGGGTATTACTAATTACCACCAAACAAGCCTACATGTCAACACTGGAATATGATGATGATGTGGGATTATACAAGACCTAATGAAGATTGGAAACCTTAAATAGACCTGAATTCATATGATTAGTAGGCAAGGCAGTGAGAGTGGTGAAGTTTGGGATTGTTAAAACAAATGATTGCTAAGTGAACCAATTAGAATTTGCTAAAGACTAACCCTAGTCAAGATATTGTTACCATTTAAGTTCTTCCTGGATAACTAATCGCACACACCTAAGGCTGAATCTGATAAACAAATAAACTTTATACTCACACGTCACGAATTCAAGGCAAGTATAAATAAAGCTAAACATAGAATCTTGACTGATGCAGACAGCTATCAAGATATTATATTGGTGACACTCATGTTCAAGCTAAAGAACTATTAGAAAAAACTTTATGTATCAGATTCAATGTATAGAAATTGAAAGATGCAGATATTGCATCGTGGGCGGCAGCATTACAGTATTCAACTTACCAGACGATATCAATCCACTACGACTGTCACCAACAAGGAACATTCACTGAATCAACTTTAGATGTGCCGTGAAAAAAAAAGAAGGAAAAAGAAATCGTGTGTCATTGCTGCCATCCTGGATCTATGTCATATAAAATGGCACCTGAAGAAGATCAAATTAAAAGATTATGAAGCAGCTTTACAGTACAACGTTGTTAATAAGATTAATATGAAAATATGGGAGCAATGGAGAAGTGGCTAGTGTGAAAGCAGACCCGTCATCGAAGCAGCGATAAAGAATGATAACGTTAAGGCCGTATTTGAGGCTCTAAAATTGCTAGCAAAAACAATGCTGCCTATCTCACTGTCAAATAAGGCTCTCTCGTTTCACAGATGAGACTGCTTTCGAGAAAAGGACGATGGAAACAACTTTATAACTTTAATCTTTGTTATTACACCATCTCCTTGAACATTGCCACTAATAACCACCAAGAACTTGGGGATGATCCAATAATCAAGGATAAAGTCGAAGAAATGGTCCGCTTGCTCAAACAAAGAAAACCTCCTGGAATGGACAACATCCTAGCAGTACTAACATAGAGGGCCAGAACACACCAAGGCACAGACATCTATACGGTAGAAGATATCGGAATGAAAGCAGTGACCATAAGAATGGTCCTAAATGTTGATAATAGTCCTCCCGCAATACACAATCTTTGTGCCCTGATGTCTCTATACGAATGCCCGAGTATTTGTGTTAAATGGTGTTAAATCGAAACCATTCAATGTGGGAGTTGGACTCCGCCAAGAATGCGTACTGTTATCTCTCCTGTTCATTATTTTCATGAACAGAATTGACATTCACAGCTGAGTTGGAAGGGGCATCATGGTTGGCGGGTGTAAAATCAGTCGGCTGGAATTTACAGACGACATGGCGTTACTTAACTCGACAGAAGATGATCGGCGAATTGTGCTTGATAGATATGATGCCGAGAGCTGCATCCTTGAAATGAAAATCAGTGCTGCAAAAGCTGAGACACTCGTTCTCTCAACGAAGGCTGCACAGTGCACTCTATATGTAAATGAAGTGAGTGTTTATAGAAGATTACGAATGGTTTCAACTATGACAGTGACCTCATCGAAGAATTTTAGGCACTCTACGAAAACTATGAGGGCATATTCCTGAATATGGTAAATACAATAAGGTAAGTTATTAATAAGTTAAGTTATCAATAATAAGGTAAGTTATCAATAAGTTCAATAATACAGTCTTCTCTCCAAAGTTATTTTAAAATCTTCCCGGAAAACATCATGCATGAGACACTATGTAACTTCAACATCTCCATTTCCATATATATAATTAGTGTAGTGTAAACAAAACAATGTCCGTCTTACAAGCTGTGGATGAATTCGAAATATAAAATGTGTGCGTCCCAACGGAAATTGCCTTAATAATAGCCGATCACTGTTCTATATGTGAGAAAATCGAGTAAATACCCATACAGAAGAAAAATATTGGATAGAGTTATATGAATGGCGTCTAGTTTTCGGAGCGAAGTTAAATACATCTAAAACGCACTCTAGAAAGTTTACCCTATATTTCTATACAAACACACATACGTACGCATGTATATACATATATATATATATACGTGTACATATGTATATATATATATATTATATGAATGTTCTCTCTACATCATTGGTTCCCAACCAGGGGGCCATGGCCCACCAGTGGGCCATAGCAAGTTATTGGGGGAGCCACGGGAATTAACTAAAAATCACAAAATGTTATACATAAAAAAGAAGAGTAGTTTCCTAACATAATTTTTTTTTTTTCTTGATTCAAATTTTTATATTCAACTTTTTATCAACTTTCTACCTTTTCTAATTATGATTTTACTTCACAAATAAAAAGACATGCCAAAATTATTTCTACATAAAAAAATTATATCAAAATATTTTAATTTTTTGGGGGGTCATACTGTTTTGCTATATCATTAAGGTGGAATTTATTATAAAAGGTTGGGAACCGCTGCTCTACATCAAAGGTTCTCAACCCATTTTGCCTCTCGAAATCACGAAACGCCCCTACCCTATTTTTCCATATTTCAATATACTACTGATTTTGATATCAGTAGATTACTGGGCCAAATCAAGTTACGTTAGAATCTTTAAACAAATCTTTAAAAAAATACTCGTACGAATTAAATACAAAAACGTTTCAGTCCAAAACAAAAGCAAGCTATTTCAAATTATATACTTTTGAAAAAACATAGACGTGAATGTTCTCAAAGATTTGATCTCAGTCGAAAAAGCTTTTTTTTTTAATTCTATATTTCACTGTTAGCTGTTGTAATATTTTGAGTGGATAGACAATTCAACAATTCAAACTGTAAAGACAAAACACAAAAGATGCAAAATATGAAGAATTTCTTACCTTTCTCTGGAATCCCAAACTCAAGAGAAAAATAGTACCTTGCAAAATAAAGTGCCTCGATCACAAACTTAGTTGCAATGAATGAATTGGGATGCTTAGTGACAGGGAGCAAACAATATCTATCCCTTAGATATATACATTGATAGACACACACACACATACACGCGCGCGCACCCCCCCCCCCCCCCACACACACACACACACTTGTGTGTGTGTGTCTGTGTGCCTTGTTTTTGGTACAGAAAGAATTTTGTCTCAAGTTTTTATTGCCGGGTCAAAGGCCACTGCTCTTTTCAACAACGCCATATATATATATATATATATAGGAACCAGTAAGACCCCGACAGCTGAGCTCAAGCCGTTTCGACGGCTAATTCTGGAGTCCAGAATTAGCCGTCGAAACGGCTTGAGCTCAGCTGTCGGGGTCTTACTGGTTCCTATTACCCACTCTACTACCTCAAGTATTGAGTACTTTGGTGCGTTATGGTCCACCTGGTTCCTTACCACATTTCCTTCGTTATATATATATATATATATATATATATATATATATATATATATATATATATATAAAGAGATAGAGAGAGATAGAGAGAGAGAGAGAGATAGAGAGAAAGAGAGTAGGAAATGTGTGTGTGTGTGTGTGTGTGTGTTTGGTACGCGTCTATCTATCTATCTATCTATCTATCTATCTATCTATCTATCTATCTATCTATCTATCTATCTATCTATCTATCTATCATACGCATACATCAACACAAAAACAAGAGTTTGATGGAGGTCATCTCCCAAAACCCCAAGTTGGAGACGGAGGGCAAAACTTTCGTCAAGGCAGAATCGTCTCCACACCTTAAACTTATAAGGGTTTCTATGGAAACCTATAAAGACCTAAAAATTAAATTTTCACAGGACGTGGGCAACCCCTGCCACAAACCCATCAACCGCGTCCTGTTGAAATGTTTCCCCACCCCACCCAACACCCCATCCAGCACCCAAATGGAGATTGAACAACCCGATCTCCAGGAAACGAAAAGGTAAGTGCACCTTTCGTCCTTTTTCTCCAACTTTTCTTCACCACCATGGCTGGTTTACGAGTTGGAACCGTGAATGTGCGTGGCCTAGGGATGTCCTGGAAACAGGGCCAACTTTTAAACGACCTTAGGTCACACAGTATCGATGTGATAGCCATCACCGAGTCCAGGATCCACAACAGGCAGCAACTTACCTCCATCTTCGACGACTTTGAGATCTACGCATCTCTCTGTCAGCCAGGAGGTGGAGGTGGAGTGGCTGTTATGTTTCGGAAGAACCTGGACGTCGGAGTACAGCAAGTACACTTGGACCCGGAGGGTAGACTGGTAGTCCTAGACGTGAACAGTATCGGAGGTGGAGCCTTCAGACTGGTGGCCGTTTATACCCCGACCGGGCAATCGCAATCACGGCCAGACTTCTTTAAGCGTCTAGAGTCTTTTCTGGGAACGTCTCGCTCCTTACTTTTAGTGGGGGGCTGGAATGGTATCCTAGATGCACGATGGGACTATGTGGGAGCATGTCCCAGTAGAGCGGGGTGCAACAGCCTCAAAACTTTAATCGGCCAATTCCAACTGGCCGATAGGTATTGACTGGATTTCCCGACTGCACCACAGTGGACGTGGGTAAACCGCAGTGGGACATCTAGATCGTATTTAGATAGGTTCTTCATTAGAGAAAGAGACAAGGAGATGTTAAGCTGTCCACGAATGCACATGGTTGCCTATTCAGATCACAAGTTAGTCGTCTGCTTAGTCAACCGTGATAGAATACATAGACAGGGTCCCGGATACTGGAAGCTGAACGTGTCGTTGCCGGGACGTAAAGCTTACAGTGAACGGATAAGTAGACTAGTCAAGCAACAGTTAACGGGAGCCATCGTCAACAATAGTAGGTGGTACTCTCTCAAGAAAGCAATTAGAATAGAATCGATAACAGAGAGTTAGCCTTAGAGAAAAACAGAATAGAAAGAGAACTAGTAGCCAAGGTAGAGGAGGCACTTAGAAGTGGCAACGCGGCTAGAGTGTTAGCGTCGAGAACGGCACTGGACCAGTTCTTCGATGCGAAACACGAAGGCTGCGTGGTCAGAATCAAAAACACGTGCTCTAGGAAACGAAGGAGCGAAAGCTGTCAGCTGGACCCGAGTGGCGGAGGCAAAAAGTGGCAACAAGTCCACGATTCGGTCTTTGAAAGACCAAAACGGACGCGTGCGACTTGACCCGAAGCAAATGTGCGCGGCCTTTCAGCGGCACTTTGCGCGACTGTTTGAGTAGAACGACGGTGAGCCGAACAGGGCAATGGACTTTAGTTCATACCTCGAGGGCCTGCCGCGTCTCTCGAACACGGACGCCGAGTTCTTCGAAAGACAGATCACGGACACTGAGATACGGGACGCTCTGGGCCGCTGCGGGAAACGCAAGTCACCCGGTCTAGATGGTCTACCCTACGAATTTTACATAGGCATGCCGGACTTGTTCTCTGGCGTCCTCGAAGCTGTCTACTGCAATTGGCAGCAGAACGGGAGAATTCCCAGTTCTGCAGGCAAGGGCGTAGTAACGCTGATCAAGAAAGACGAAAACAAGGGGGACGAAATTAACAACTTCAGGCCCATAGCTCTGCTCAACACAGAGTTAAAGATTTTGGCCAAGGTGCTAGCGACGAGGTTGGCGCTTGTCGTCGAGAACCTGGTAGGGAAAGCGCAAACGTGTGCAATGCCGACCAGGTCCATACACGACAACCTCCACCTCATGCGATACATCATAGAGAGGGTGGGTAGTAAACCCGGCTTTGGTGGGGCTCTGATCAACTTGGATCAGTCTAAGGCATTCGATAGGGTCGACCATCGATACTTGGAAGCGGTTCTCAAGGCGGCCGGTTTTGGTCCCGTGTTCAGAGGATGGATAGAGGCGATGCACACCAGCATCTGCTCGAGGGTCAAGGTGAACGGCTACCTTTCGGAGCCGTTCGCAATCACGCGTTCCATTCGACAGGGGTGCCCTCTCTCCTTCATTCTGTATGTATTGACTCTAGAGCCACTACTGCGGAAATTGGAGCTGTTGCAGGGCATCCCTCTAGAACCGGGACTGCGCAAAGCGGTGTCGGCTTATGCCGACGACGTGACGGTAATGGTGTCGAGCACCTCGGAAATCGGGGTGATCGGCAACTTACTGAAAGAATACGAAACGCTGACGGGAGCAAAACTAAACCCGGACAAGTCTGTCGGTTTGCAACTCGGTACGTGGAGAGGCAAACCGATGACATCCGACAGCGTCGTTGGACGCTGGACGGACGGACCGGTGAAATTGCTCGGGGTATGGTTCGGTCCAGACCTCCAGGTGGAGAAAAACTGGAACGAGGTCACGGCCAAGGTGTTTGCACTCACCCAGAAGTGGGCAGAGTGCAAACTGTCCTTGAAGGGTCGAGCGGAGGTGGCGAACACTTTCATAGCGTCCGTCATCTACTACCGCTCGACTGTCGTGCCTTGTCCCCGTGAACACCTCACCAAGATGGAACGCATGCTCTTCCAGTTTCTGTGGAAGAAGCAGGCTCCACTGGTGAGGAGATCCGTCTGCTGTCAGCCACCCTTCCAACGGAGGGCTGGGAATGCCGTGGCTGATGATGCGCAAACATGCGCTGAGGCTGCGGCATCTCCAGGTATTCCTCACCGAAACCCAACCGGTGTGGGCACCGTTTGTGAGACAGGCTTTCCCACATTCGTCTCGCTAACGGAGCTGCAGTCCTGGGTGAAGAAAAGACCGAAAACGATGGGCGCCTGGTACATTGAATGCGCTCAGGCGATCACAGTCCTCTGGCAAGCGGGCGTAGCAATAAGTGGAGACTCCACTTCGACATTCTATAGAGGGATTGTACGTTACAAGGGCGACGACGTGCTCGGAGAGACTCTGGGCGTCGAAGACGATGAGCTCACCAGTCTGTTTGGTAGGACTTTCCGCCCGGGACCTATGGACAACTTCCAGAGGTCCCTGGCCTGGCAGTGCTACCGAGGAGCTCTACCGGTTCGTGACAAGATCTACAGGCACGGACGCCCCGGCAGGGATCCTTCCAAGAGGACGTGTCCAAGATGCGCGCAGGACATTGAAACAGTTCTGCACGCAATTGTACACTGCCCGGGCGTAACCGACCTGTGGAACTATGCAGAACAACTGCTGTTGTGTATGGGACAAATCCAGTTGACTGCCGAGTCCATAGTAAGGATCAAACCGCCAGCCTCTTTCAAAAACGAAAGAGGGGCGGTTTTCCTCTGTACTGTGGCTATGGTGAAAGAAGTTATATGGTGGACGAGGTTGAGAGGCCTGAGGACAGATGCCTTTCTCTCCGGACAACAATTGATTCCCTTCTTTAAGTTTCACTTTAGAAGGAGAATCAGGGTGGAGAGAGAGGCACTGCACCCCAGTAAATTTACTGAAAGGTGGGTGAATGAAGCGAAAATGGCCCGAGTGATTGGGCCTTCTCTGTTTATAAGCCTGTAGGTTGAGGAAGAGAGCAAAAGGAAGAAAGGAGCACTTGCACAAAACGCTCCTGGAGTTGAGGGTTGTTCTATTGACGGGGTATTAAAGAACCCATTTGTGACGTTTCCCCCTATTGGGGATTTCGATTGTTGTAATTGTTTGTTTTTATATTTTTTACACGACTGTATGTAAAAGCCCGTCATGTCTTTGTATTGTCCCCTTTTCTTGTGCGCCCTTGTGGCTAATAAAGAAATATATCTATCTATCTATCTAATTTTTTTAAATTGCATTTGTGATATTTTACACGTTTTTATTGTATGTAAACTTCCCCCTTTGTATTTGTCCCCTTCTTTTGTGCCCCTGTGGCTAATAAAGAAACATATCTATCTATCTATCTCTCCAACAGGGGGCTCAAACATGCGGCCCGCGAACTACTTTTCTATGGCCCGTGGTAGAACCAATATTTCAGATTCCATTATAACTGGCGAAAATAAGGCGGTGAGCTGGTGGAATCGTTAGCACATCTGGCGAAATGCTTAGCCGTACTTCTTCCGTTTTTACGTTCTGAGTTCAAATTCCGCCGATCTCAACTTTGTCTTTCATCCTTTTGGGGTCGATAAATTAAGTACCAGTTGTCTACTGTGATCGATGTAACCGACTGGACCCTAAACCTCAAATTTCATGCCTTGTGCCTATAGTAGCAATGATTTTAACTGGTGAAAATCATCACCCATCACCACGTTTGGCCCAGTACCTCTCCTCCAGGACGTAATGGCCCTTTTATGTCCTTGAGTTTGAGACCACCTCTTCTACACACACACACACATACATACACACACACACACACGCACACACACACACACACACACACACATACACACATATATATATATGTCCCAAGGCTCTGAAACCATCAACACCAAAAACACAGAGCTGGCATATCTAAGAACTGACTAACTGCCGGATGAGGTCATAGCCATTCAATGGCTATCATCGAAATATATATAGCAGTAAATAAAGGATTATGAGTTCATGCAATTGACTTATGTTTCGTCACTATATATATATATATATACACTTTACTTTTTTCTGTCTCTGGACTACGCCCATGTTGGAGCATCACCTTGGTAAGTTATGGGGACGTCAACAACCAAGTAGCATGGGTGGGAAGGCAAACGCAAAGACACACTCAGACATATATACATATATACGACGTGCTTCTTTTAGTTTTGGTCTATCAAATCCACTCACAGGGCTTTGGTCGGCCCGAGCAGTGGGACTGAACCCGGAAATATGTGGTTGGGAAGCAAGCTTCTTGTCACACTGCGCATATCTCTCTCTATATATATATGTGTGTGTGTGTGTGTGTGTGTGTGTGTGTGTGTGTGTGTGTTATCAAATTACAATTAAAATAACAAGAACAAAGTCAAGTTACTTTATAACTTTGTTTTTATTTTGTTGCTTTTATTTTTATTGTTAATTAAATACCTAATATCCGACTCTGTATCTAAAGAATTAATTCAGCGAAACACAGAAAGAACTTCTCTATGGATTTTACAAGATTACATTGAGTTCTATCTACCGTACCGACCCTACCACCAGAGGTAAACCAGACTGAAAAAAGAAAAAAAAAATATATATATATATATATAAATCTACATACATACATACATACATACATACATTTACCCATATATATAGCTATGCATTTATACATTTGTATATATACATGCATTTATATTTAAGTGTGTAAGGATGTTGACTTGATTTATGTTTTTTGGGGGGGTAAGGAGAGAACTTTGACTCCAGATTTTATTACCCTAGGGAGATTAAATACCACAGCATTTCAACTTCATCAAACACCAACGCCGGCCTGTAAATATGTGTGTATGTATGTATGTATGTATGTATGTATGTATGTATGTATGTATGTATGTCAGTTCACCAGTTGGTGCTACTGGTAACATGTATCCCAGTACAACCTGTCCCATGGTCGGGTCGTTGGCGACTAAATTGGCCACCCTACCAAGGTTTCTTGGTGAGGAGGATGACTTTGGACATCCTGCAGGACTAAAAACAAAACCTGTCAAAGGGCAAAGAAGCTCTTAAGAGTCAATGGCCATCCAAAATCACCGGGAGAGATGACCCCTTAGCCTTTGTCAAGGCAGAATTCTAGGAGAAGAAAAACTCTGATATAACACCTGGAACCCTGATGTTGACTTGTTCTTCTTTTTGGTAAATATCATATTGGTTAAGAGAGTGGGACTGGCTTTTGGCAGTACCTTTGCTAAATATAAAAGCTTAACGGCACAGGCATTGCTTTATATCTGGAGATCTCTCTGCACTTGTCCTCACATGGTACCATGGGCCCAGCACTATGTGTCAATAATTGTCACAAATTTAGTGTTTGTACCAGAGTTTTCAAGTCGCTGGCTGGACTAAAAAGTCACACTTGTTCAGCGCATCGGTAGGGGTTCTCCTACATGGATATAAAGTAGTGGCCGTACTCGAAAACGAGTTGGCAGCCA
>OZ024743.1:36271960-36466960 GCA_964016885.1 Eledone cirrhosa
ATTACCTTGATTAAATCTTAACCATTTAACATCTCAGGGTATGTCATGTATCATTATATTTTGTCATTTTGTCTGATGAGGACGTACTGTTGTACATCCGAAATATGTATAATAAAATGTAATTGATCAAAAGAACATCTATTTTATTAATATTTATATTTTAATATTAATAACTCCGGAAAATAATTTTTACGTAGAGTGCTTCCAATCTACTGTAAAACTCATTCTTTGACATAATCATTGAATATCGTTTTAACATGTTAATATATATATATATATATATATATATATATATATATATATAGTGCTTCCTGAGATGATTTCTTCCGAATGAAACAGTTCTAGTCTGTAGAAGCCATTTATATATATATATATATATATATATATATATATATATAAAACAGAGAATGTTTGTCTGTCTGTCTGTCTCCCTAAAACTCGAGAACCACCCAACCGATTGTTTTCAATACTTATGGTCCTGTGAATGTTTTGAGCAAAAAATGTTTCAAATTTTCGATGCCCTAGGGACCGCATTAGGCGATTTAGCGATCTCTCTCTATAATTCTTAGTCTTTCTTTTTAGATAGATACACAGCTACAACGTCGCACCCTTATAATATCTGTCTGTATGTGTGGCTCTCTGCATTACGACATTATGACGCTATTTGTGTGTGTGTGTGTGTGTGTGTGTGTGTGTGTGTGTGTGTGTGTGTGTGTATATATATATGTACATATAGTGTGTGTGTATATATATATAGTGTGTAACGTTTTTCGAAATATTTACTTCTGCGTTCACAGATTGATTTTTTTAGTTTCAGAAGATCCCGTTACAGGTGAAAGCAGCGAATATTTTTGCATACACAATATCAAAATATAAACAAACGTATTTATTTCACGAGGCTCGATAAGGATAAATATATATCAAATATATAATAACCCTAGAGCAAATCCCGAGCAACGCCGGGCCATTCTGCTAGTATATATTACAGCAAACAAAACCATTTCCCATAATATTAACTTCTCTACCTTCCACAACCACTGTCACTGTCACTACCAACTCTAATAGTCACACATTAATGACATTTATAACATTTGAGGTAATTAAAGTAATGAAAAAAAAAATGAAGATTAAACCTGCACAGCTTGTAAACTACTGGTTGTCGTGGAAACTTCATCGATTTGACCGATCGTTTTCTCTCTGATTGTGTTATACGACGCAGGTAATTAATTCAATGAAACGAAATCTCTTTGATATGATAAACTTCTAGTCAGTTCAAACAACTGGGTAACTCATCGTCGGAACCGACGGAGGTCCAACACACGCCCGCACATTTAATATTTATTATGTATGTTCTTGTTTTAGTTATTATGCCCTCAACTGACAGTCGTTAGAAAGTCGGAAAGCCTGGCGAAGTCTACTTTGCCTATCATTGAGTCTCGGTTGATAAAGAAAGTACTAGCAGCTTTCTTTTCATCCAGCTATCATATCCTGGATGTTCCACTGGGACAAGTGTGAGTGGATCGGGAGAGTGTCTGCTCGCGACTTTATGGGTACATACAGTCACGAGAAAACGTATAATGAATACATCAAGTCTTCCTTGCAAATGACTGCCTTTATATATATATATATATATATATATATATATATATATATATATATATATATATAATATATAAGATCAAAAGATGGTTAAAAGAGTTCCATGTATTTTATTATGCGCATTTCAAAAACAAATATCATCATGCAATATTTGTGTTTTCATCAGATAAAATAGGAAGACATGATATGAAGGTTAAAAAAACACTTGTGGATAGTGCAGTTTTAAATCAACATATGTAAAGTAGTTTTAGATTGATGTGTGCTATTGGGAAAAAAAGTTTTTTTTTTTTGGGGGGGGGGGGGGGTTGTAAAGGGTGAAAAAGAGGAGGAGATGAGAGTAAAAAGTGGAGGGGGAGGAGTATAATGAGGAAGGATGAGATAGGAGGAGAGATGGGTGATAGAGAGAGAGAGATAGCTTTTATAACTGAGAAAAATATATTGTTTTACATAGAGAGGTTGAAAAACCGTTGGAAGATAATGTATAAATTAAAAGAATTTGAAAATTAACGAAGAGAAAAAAATAATGTAAAGTTAAGGTTTGTATATTGAAGGGTTTAATAATATGTGCGATGAAAAAGAAAATGTTAATATGTATTAAGAATAATATTTAATAATATGTGCGATGGAAAGAATAGTTAGTAATATTGGAAAAAGAATATTTAACCTAATCTAATAAAAATATCTTTGATGCTAACGCCAATTACTATAATAACGCGCTTTCTAAAGCCGGCTATCCTGATAAAATCAAATATAGTAAAGAAATAAATTCTAGAAGATCTTACAGTAGAATAATTAATCATGATCATTCCAATAACTTTAATAAAAGACCTAGATACAAAAACATAATCTGGTATAATGCTCCTTTCTCCATCTCTATTAATAATAATATTCCTAAATTATTCTTTAGTGCCTTAAATAAATGCTTCCCTCCCTCACATATCTATAGTAAAATATTTAACAAACACACTATAAAATTTTCCTATTCGACATCCTCCAACATTTCCAACATTATCTCTAAACACAACAATAAAATACTAAATACTAAATCTCTTCCTTCCAACACTGAATATCATAATAATAGTAATAGCACTCCCGACGTCATTGTAAACTCTAGGCTAATTTCTGCAAACCCAAATACAACGTCAAACACAACTTCGCTAAATGTTCTTAATCCCATTCTAAATCAAGAAACTATTATTCCTATCACAAATAACTTCTCCAATCCAATTCCTTCTATAGATAACACTAGGTCACTCGTTAATAATCTCTCTAATCGCAATTGCAATTGCCCTGTTAAAAATAAATGTCCTCTCAACAACCATTGTCTTGATAAAAACTTAATCTACGAATGTAAAGTTATAACTGACACCAATTCCTTCACCTATTTTGGCTCCACTTCCACCTCCTTTAAAGCTCGTCTTTATAATCATCATTCGTCTTTTAAATACCAACTTAAAAGAACCAACACGGCTCTCTCAGAACTCATATGGTCCTTGAAAGACAAAAATATTAAATATAACATCTCTTGGAAAAAGATTTCTTCTGCTTCGACATACTTGAACAGTTCTCTATCCAAGACTTGCAATCTCTGTCTAAATGAAAAATGTACCATTATATCTAATTTAGATTCTATAATAAATAGACGCACTGACTTGTTTTCTCTCTGCTTGCATAAATTCCACAGAACATTCCATAAAGTCTACAGCTAATATCCAATACTTTATCAATTTAGAATCCTTTTCTCAAAGGCACATATATATATATATATACTTCTTTAAAAATATACCCATCTTTCTACCTTATTTCAAAGTTATTTATTATACATTATATAATACGTGTTACTCATTCTATATCACTCCTATTTATCACTTCCCTTTCTTCCTTTTCCTTTTCTTTTCTTTTTCTTTTAATTTCTAACCCCTAATCTGTACCTTTTCTCACTGTGCCTAACATTGAAACAATTATTACACAATACAATATATTCTTACTTTATATCACCTTGAAAAAATCCTTCGTAAACATAAACATTTTTTTTGACGTTAGATTATTCATCCTCAATTCATTATTTTTTTCTCCCTTTCATCTAACTTACTCATGCTCATCTCACAATATATCCTTACTTACATTACTTGTTGTTTTTTTAATAATACATATCAACATTTTCTTTCCATCGCACATATTATTAAACCCTTAAATATTATTCTTAATACATATTAACATTATCTTTTTCATCGCACATATTATTAAACCCTTCAATATACAAACCTTAACTTTACATTATTTTTTTCTCTTCGTTAATTTTCAAATTCTTTTAATTTATACATTATCTTCCAACGGTTTTTCAACCTCTCTATGTCAAACAATATATTTTTCTCAGTTATAAAAGCTATCTCTCTCTCTATCACCCATCTCTCCTCCTATCTCATCCTTCCTCATTATACTCCACCCCTTCCACTTTTTACTCTCATCTCCTCCTCTTTTTCATCCTTTACAACCTCCCCCCCCCCTAAAAAATTTTTTCCCCAATATCACACATCAATCTAAAACTACTTTTCATATGTTGATTTAAAACTGCACTATTCACAAGTGTTTTTTAACCTTCATGTCATGTCTTCCTATTTTATCTGATGAAAACACAAATATTATTGCATGATGATATTTGTTTTTGAAATGCTCATAATAAAATACATGGAACTCTTTTAACCATCTTTTGATCTTATATATTATGTATACTCCAGTCCTACAAACTATAGAGTGCTTCTTATCCGATATCTGCATTGCTTTATTGTACTACAATAAAACTCACCTCCTACATTACATATATATATATATATAAACATATATATAAATATATATATATATATATATATATATATATATATATATATATATATATATATATATATATATATATATATATATATATATATATATATATAAACATATATATATATATATATATATATATATATATATATATGTTTATATATATATATATATATATATATATATATATATATATATATATTGTTATACTTTGGGAGGGTCATGTTGCCAATAAGAAACACACGCACCAGTTGCTTTCACTTCAATTTAATTTATTATATATTTATAAATTTACAAATTTATAAATTTCTGGTTGGTTGGTTGGTTCCACAACCAGATAGTTGTTTATATATATATATAGTTATAGTTCTTTCGTCACACACTCTGTGACCTCTTCAGTGACTGGGGATTTCTTTCTTCGTTTCTGTGCCTTTCCTTTCTTCTATCCTACGCCATCTTGTTTGTGTGTGGGTTGCGTGCTCAGTTTGCGCATGCGCCACATCCGGGTGTCTGTGTGTGTTTGTGTTCATTTTTCTATTTTTCTATTTATATTTTTCTATTTTTTTGTTTATTTATTTATTTATTGTTGGTTGGTTGTTTGTTCTATGTGTGTGTGTGTTTTCATTTTGTCCTTAATTGTAAGTTGTGATGTTGCTGTTCCACTCATATTTTCTATTTAATTTTAGTTTTAATTCTTTTATGCTTACTGCCTCTGTAATTTGCCTAAACATTGCGTCTTTCTTGTGTGTGGATTCTATTTTTATTTCTATGCTCTCTAATTTACCCCTGTGTTCTATCTTAGCATGTTGGTAGAGCACAGATGATTCTTTATTATCTTGGAGGTCTCGCCAGTGTTCATTTATTCGTTCCCCTATACTACGAGCTGTCTCACCTATGTACACTATATTTTTGTTTCTACATTGTCCTTCAGTACATCTTATGCTATATACTACATTTCTAGTTTTACAGTTAATATGGGGGCTTATTTTACAGGTTATACATTTCTTATCTATACATGAGGGTCTTTGGAACGGGTATGTCTTGCTAATAAGTGTTTTTACGGAGGTACCAGGTCTTTCTACTATCTTAATATTGAGATTATGTTTCTTTAGGGCCCTTCTAAATTTGTAGGCTAGTTCGCCTCTAGGGGTTGTATTGATGAACATTACACTCTGGTATTTATTGCTATCATACCATGAGTTTATTCTATTGGCCTTGTTCTTAGTTCTTTCTATTCTATTCCAAAATTTGCTCCTATACAAGGGGCAGGTCCCATTTATGTCATTATTTACCATTTTTTCCCATTTGGTTCTGGCTCCTTTATACACTTTGATTCTATCTCTCTGATTGTAGCCAGAGAACTGCATACGGTGGATGAAGTGTTGTATGTGTCTCTCTAGTTCTTCGGGGTTGCACATGCGGGACACATTTATCATCACCCGTACCAAATCCGCAATCAGTATGTTGATTTTGGTATGGTCCGAAATGGCCGAGTTTCGGTGGATCAGATGTTTGGAAATCATGGGTTTGGCATAATGGGAATGGAGGATTTGTTTTTGGTTGTTAATTGTATCTAACCAGAGCTCTGTGTCTAGTACAGGTAATCGATGGTTGGGGTGTCTACTTGGGTAGTCTATAGTAACTCTAATGCTCTGGTGGATGGAGTTTGCTATTTGCTGGATGCTTTCCATTGTGTTTTTCTCTAGTTCCTGACTGTTCTTTAGTGGGGGTGTCTTAACTACGATGTTTATATCATCTACGTAGCGGGAGTACATTATCAGGGTTAAGCTGTCTTCTAATTGTTCATTAAGTTTTCGTTTAAGTCTACTGTCCCACCATACCATGAATAAGTTAGCTATGTCGCCTGCAATGCTAACACCAATGGCTGCTCCTTCCTCTTGGGCATATGTTTTACCATTAAATTTGAACATATGTTCCTTAAGGGTTAATTTTATGCTGGCCCCTACCGCATGTGCAATCATTTTCTTCAGTTCATCGTGGTTTTCGGGTGTCCGTATGGCTCTGGTCCACCCGTTCCATCTATCTGTGTGGGTTTTCTTGGCCATTGAGGTAATGGTAGGTGGTCTGCCTCTTGCTGGTCTTGTAGGGCACAGCTTGCTAAGGTTACCCGAAAACCACGATGAACTGAAGAAAATGATTGCACATGCGGTAGGGGCCAGCATAAAATTAACCCTTAAGGAACATATGTTCAAATTTAATGGTAAAACATATGCCCAAGAGGAAGGAGCTAACTTATTCATGGTATGGTGGGACAGTAGACTTAAACAAAAACTTAATGAACAATTAGAAGACAGCTTAACCCTGATAATGTACTCCCGCTACGTAGATGATATAAACATCGTAGTTAAGACACCCCCACTAAAGAACAGTCAGGAACTAGAGAAAAACACAATGGAAAGCATCCAGCAAATAGCAAACTCCATCCACCAGAGCATTAGAGTTACTATAGACTACCCAAGTAGACACCCCAACCATCGATTACCTGTATTAGACACAGAGCTCTGGTTAGATACAATTAACAACCAAAAACAAATCCTCCATTCCCATTATGCCAAACCCATGACTTCCAAACATCTGATCCACCGAAACTCGGCCATTTCGGACCATACCAAAATCAACATACTGATTGCGGATTTGGTACGGGTGATGATAAATGTGTCCCGCATGTGCAACCCCGAAGAACTAGAGAGACACATACAACACTTCATCCACCGTATGCAGTTCTCTGGCTACAATCAGAGAGATAGAATCAGAGTGTATAAAGGAGCCAGAACCAAATGGGAAAAAATGGTAAATAATGACATAAATGGGACCTGCCCCTTGTATAGGAGCAAATTTTGGAATAGAATAGAAAGAACTAAGAACAAGGCCAATAGAATAAACTCATGGTATGATAGCAATAAATACCAGAGTGTAATGTTCATCAATACAACCCCTAGAGGCGAACTAGCCTACAAATTTAGAAGGGCCCTAAAGAAACATAATCTCAATATTAAGATAGTAGAAAGACCTGGTACCTCCGTAAAAACACTTATTAGCAAGACATACCCGTTCCAAAGACCCTCATGTATAGATAAGAAATGTATAACCTGTAAAATAAGCCCCCATATTAACTGTAAAACTAGAAATGTAGTATATAGCATAAGATGTACTGAAGGACAATGTAGAAACAAAAATATAGTGTACATAGGTGAGACAGCTCGTAGTATAGGGGAACGAATAAATGAACACTGGCGAGACCTCCAAGATAATAAAGAATCATCTGTGCTCTACCAACATGCTAAGATAGAACACAGGGGTAAATTAGAGAGCATAGAAATAAAAATAGAATCCACACACAAGAAAGACGCAATGTTTAGGCAAATTACAGAGGCAGTAAGCATAAAAGAATTAAAACCAAAATTAAATAGAAAATATGAGTGGAACAGCAACATCACAACTTACAATTAAGGACAAAATGAAAACACACACACACATAGAACAAACAACTTACAATTGAAAACACACACAAAATGAAAACACACACAAGACAAAATGAAAGCACACACACACATAGAACAAACAACCAACCAACAATAAATAAATAAATAAACAAACAAATAGAAAAATATAAATAGAAAAATAGAAAAATGAACACAAACACACACAGACACCCGGATGTGGCGCATGCGCAAACTGAGCACGCAACCCACACACAAACAAGATGGCGTAGGATAGAAGAAAGGAAAGGCACAGAAACGAAGAAAGAAATCCCCAGTCACTGAAGAGGTCACAGAGTGTTTGACGAAAGAACTATAACTATATATATATATAAACAACTATCTGGTTGTGGAACCAACCAACCAACCAGAAATTTATAAATTTGTAAATTTATAAATATATAATAAATTAAATTGAAGTGAAAGCAACTGGTGCGTGTGTTTCTTATTGGCAACATGACCCTCCCAAAGTATAACAATATCGGTTTCAACACACGATTTCAGATAAAGAATCTTGCTAAACAAATTCAGAAACGAAATATATATATATATATATATATATATATATATATATATATATATATATATATATAAATACAATATCGGAGAAAGCTTTTTAGCGATACTCCGGCCAAAATCCAACTCACTCAACAAACATTAGGAAATAAGTGATTATATTCAAAATTATACGTTCGGGGTGCTAACTAAAAGTATTGCGTGGAAAATTGGGTGTATTATTTCATATGAGACATATCGAAATATATATATATATATATATATATATATATATATATATATATATATATATATATATATATATATATATATATATGTATATATATATATAAGTATATATATATATATATAGTAAAAAGAATAGAGGTGTAACACACAAGTTATTATATATTGGTAAACGGAATAGAAAATGCTGACAAATTGTTCACAGTTGAAAAATGGTTTAATTAGGAATAAAAGAGTATTAGTGATTGTATGGGTTAGTATTCAGTTGTGGTTTTAAGTTTATAAGTTTTTACCGGTTGCGCATTTCTAAATGCTTTTCAAAAATAATTTTGAGATAGAGTGTCCGTGCTGTTTGCTCTGATATATATGCTAAAGAACACAAGAGCGTCTACAACATCAAAAGATTTTTATTGGCTTACAATGTTTCTTCCTTACGTAACCGTAGGATTCGTCAGAGCTATAAAAGGGGTTTGATTGGTATTATGGACTCTACCAACCAAATATTCAAGAACAAAGAGTAAAGAGAGTAAAGAGCAAAAGTAGGGGATGATAAGTCTAATTTTGGTGCGGAAGGGTGGGGTGTGGGTCCTTGTTTACTAGCTGCGATCATATTCATTCCCGGGAGTCGAGTGGTTAGCTGAACCATAGATGGGGTGGCGTCGATAGTATGGTGCAGAGGGTGGGCAGAGGCTACACAAACACAAATGGCATACAATATATATATATATAACGGAGGAGAAAGTACATGAGGTAATTAGAAATGGAAAAAGAGTAATAATGATAATGTATAATTAGTTGTTTCTACTTTAGGCACAAGGCCAGCAATTACCCAGTGCATTACTGGTACTTTATTTTATCGACCCCGTAAGGATGAAAGGCAAAGTCAACCTTGGCGGGATTTGAACTCAGATCATAAAGGGACGTAAGGCATGGGGAAGATTACACTATAATCTATATATATAAAACTGTGGTTGTCTGTCTGTCTATCGATTTTTGGCACACATCTCCTCTTAGAATCTCTCACGGAATTGCACCGAAATTGCTATACTTGTACATTGAGCCCTAGCGAAGACATCGGAAAAAAAAAATTTCAAATTGACCCACCCTATGTGACGAAATCGAATATAATGTATCGATTTTTGAGCGTAAGTTATTAGTTATTTCCCTTTGTTCTGTTTACATTGAGCGTCTTACGTAAAACATTACGCTGGCTTTCTCAGCGTTTAAAATGACATTAACAGTTGTCGAGCCAGCAAAATATTGACCTGCAAAATTCATCAGTTCGAACACTAAGCTTCCGTTTTGCTTCATTTCCATTTAAAAGCATTTTAAAACAATATTTTTACTTGAAAACAAGTCTATTTAAAGACTACGTAAAACAAGCAAATATTTCGTCGTTAGGCGTGCAGACAGACAGTCGTGCAGACAGACAGTCGTGCAGAGAGGTGATATACGCGTGCAGACAGATAGTCGTGCAGAGAGGTGATATAGGCGTGCAGACAGACAGTCGTGCAGAGAGGTGATATAGGCGTGCAGACAGACAGTCGTGCAGAGAGGTGATATAGGCGTGCAGACAGACAGTCGTGCAGAGAGGTGATATAGGCGTGCAGACAGACATAACTGATAATTTGGTTACGCTAATGTTTTTCTCTGCGTTGCAGTGTTTACATTTTCGATCTTTGTTAATAAATAACCAGTGCAGTTTCTATCCCAGCATCCTCTTTTGTTATAACATTCGGGTTATCGTTATGTTTTCTTAACTTCATAAGGTATATTGTTGGTTGAGGGAATATTAATCAAAAACACCACATGCAAGTCTGCACAGTAGACACTACAGTTTTTAAGCCAAGAAAGAAACTTAACATTGTAACTTTAACACAGCTACTGAGCGACCCCGAGCAACGCCGGGCTTTACTGCTAGTAAGGTATAAAAGTAAGAATAAGGTAAAATATAAAGGAGGATAAAAGTGGAAATAATAAAGATAAAAAATATATATGTAAAAAATATATAGAGAATATTTAAAGAAATATAAGCGAATAATTGGAGGGGAAAACACAATGTAAAAAAACCTATTTTTTCAAATAAAAATAAAAATATTATAATTATGGGGGGAGAAAACGGGATAGAGAAATATGATCAAGTGTGATTAGTTGAGAGAATATAAGATGATAATAGTTATGTCAAGTATATATATATGAGTTTTTTTAAGAATATTTATTTGGTTCCTTTAGGTTTCGCACTTATTGTGCTTTTCAAAAGTAGAATTGAGATGGAGGGTTTGTGGTTTTCATATATATATATATATATATTGTTATATTTGGGGAGGGTCATATTTGCGTAATATTGCCAGAATTAATAACAGAACACACTCACTGTTTTGTTGGTTTTCGCTTCTCGCTGTCTTTTATATATATATATATATATATATATATATATATATATATATATATATATATATATATATATATATATATATATATATATATATATATATATATATATATATATATATATGTATATAAGTATTGGTGCTCTGAAATAGCGATGTATTCATGAATGTATGTATAGGATATTTGGCAATATACTGTATGTTTCAATTAACCGTCTCCAAATGATCCGGCTAGATCTTCAAACGAGACCAACCAAGATTATGGATGTTATCCAACTATTTTGCTCGTGGTGTACTTCGTGTTCTCTGCCGGTTGTTCTTACCTGTAAAATCTGTCCTGCGATTAGAGAAGGTGTTTAATAGCTAATATATTTATATATATATATATATATATATATATATATATATATTTTATTTTTGAAAAGCATTAGAAATGCGCAACCGGTAAAACTTAAAACCAAAACTGAATACTAACCAATACTATTACTAATTTTTACTTATTCCTAAGTAAACTATTTTTCACTGGGAACAATTTGTCAGCATTTTTTTTCCTTTTACCAATATACATATATATATATATATATATATATATATATATATATATATATATATATATATAGTATATTTGGCAATACACTGTATGTTTGATTAAAATATTTTGAAGACCATTCGCTATGAGCTTTAAAGTAGTGACTATGTCACTTACTTATTTTCAGCATTGATTTTGCTGAGAATAAGTAAGTAAACAACCTTGCCCGGACATGTGCCTCGGAGGGGGAAACTTTCTAGGCATAAATCCCATGGTTATTCGCGATGGGTATATTTACACTTACATACATATTTATATATACACGTGTGACCAGTCTGGAGTACAGTATGCTGTTAGCCAGTATGTTATAGGCTTATTTTGTAGGTCTCTGGTGTTTCTGTTTCGGTGTATTAATGTAGTTTCTCCAAACAGGATTTGATCCTGGTCTGTTTATAACTTTACTGGCTGCTGCTACTATATACCAAAGAGCTTTGTTCAGTTGCTTCAGCTAGAAATTAGGGTCTATTTAAATCCCAGGTGCTTCAGTTCTCAATGTGCTGATCATTTCCATGCTGTGGATATGCCATATATCTTTTATTCTTTCCTTCTCAGCCATTAAAAAAAGATATTTAACGTATTGGTTGTCTTTTCTTCCTATTCTCTGCCACTATGTCTGAGTATCCATTGCTGCTGGTCTTTTATGGTTATGTCTTATTCTACCTTGTTAATGTTCCTCTACAGTCCTTGTTACTGTTCCTCTACAGTCCTTGTTAATGTTCCTCTACAGTCTTTGTTAATGTTCCTCTACAGTCCCAGTTAATGTTCCTCTACAGTCTCTGTTAATGTTCCTCTACAGTCTTTGTTAATGTTCCTGTACAGTCCTTGTTAATGTTCCTCTATAGTCCCAGTTAATGTTCCTCTACAGTCTTTGTTAATGTTCCTCTACAGTCTTTGTTAATGTTCCTCTACAGTCTTTGTTAATGCTCCTCTACAGTCTTTGTTAATGTTCGTCTACAGTCCTTGTTAATGTTCCTCTACAGTCTTTGTTAATGTTCCTCTACAGTCTTTGTTAATGTTCCTGTACAGTCCTTGTTAATGTTCCTCTATAGTCCCAGTTAATGTTCCCCTACAGTCTTTGTTAATGTTCCCCTACAGTCTTTGTTAATGTTCCTCTACAGTCTTTGTTAATGTTCCTCTAGAGTCCCAGTTAATGTTCCCCTACAGTCTTTGTTAATGTTCCTCTACAGTCCTTGTTAATGTTCCTCTACAGTCTTTGTTAATGTTCCTGTACAGTCCTTGTTAATGTTCCTCTATAGTCCCAGTTAATGTTCCTCTACAGTCTTTGTTAATGTTCCTCTACAGTCTTTGTTAATGTTCCTCTACAGTCTTTGTTAATGCTCCTCTACAGTCTTTGTTAATGTTCCTCTACAGTCCCAGTTAATGTTCTTCTACAGTCTTTTTTAATGTTCCTCTATAGTCCCAGTTAATGTTCCTCTACAGTCCTTGTTAATGTTCCTCTACAGTCTTTGTTAATGTTCCTCTACAGTCCTTGTTAATGTTCCTCTATAGTCCCAGTTAATGTTCCTCTACAGTCTTTGTTAATGTTCCTCTACAGTCTTTGTTAATGTTCCTCTACAGTCCGAGTTAATGTTCCTCTACAGTCTTTGTTAATGTTCCTCTACAGTCTTTGTTAATGTTCCTGTACGGTTCGTGTTAATGTTCCTCTATAGTCCCAGTTAATGTTCCTCTACAGTCCTTGTTAATGTTCCTCTACAGTCTTTGTTAATGTTCCTGTACAGTCCTTGATAATGTTCCTCTATAGTCCCAGTTAATGTTCCTCTACAGTCCTTGTTAATGTTCCTCTACAGTCTTTGTTAATGTTCCTGTACAGTCCTTGATAATGTTCCTCTATAGTCCCAGTTAATGTTCCTCTACAGTCCTTGTTAATGTTCCTCTACAGTCTTTGTTAATGTTCCTGTACAGTCCTTGTTAATGTTCCTCTATAGTCCCAGTTAATGTTCCCCTACAGTCCTTATTAATGTTCCTCTACAGTCTTTGTTAATGTTCCTCTACAGTCTTTGTTAATGTTCCTCTATAGTCCCAGATAATGGTCCCCTACAGTCTTTGTTAATGTTCCTCTACAGTCCTTGTTAAAGTTCCTCTACAGTCCCAGTTAATGTTCCTCTACAGTCCTTGTTAATGTTCCTCTACAGTCTTTGTTAATGTTCCTCTATAGTCCCAGTTAATGTTCCCCTACAGTCTTTGTTAATGTTCCCCTACAGTCTTTGTTAATGTTTCTCTACAGTCTTTGTTAATGTTCCTCTATAGTCCCAGTTAATGGTCCCCTACAATCTTTGTTAATGTTCCTCTACAGTCCTTGTTAATGTTCCTCTACAGTCCCAGTTAATGTTCCTCTACAGTCCGAGTTAATGTTCCTCTACAGTCTTTGTTAATGTTCCTCTACAGTCTTTGTTAATGTTCCTCTACAGTCCTTGTTAATGTTCCTCTATAGTCCCAGTTAATGTCCCTCTACAGTCCTTGTTAATGTTCCTCTACAGTCTTTGTTAATGTTCCTCTACAGTCCTTGTTAATGTTCCTCTATAGTCCCAGTTAATGTTCCTCTACAGTCTCTGTTAATGTTTCTCTACAGTCTTTGTTAATGTTCCTGTACAGTCCTTGTTAATGTTCCTCTATAGTCCCAGTTAATGTTCCCCTACAGTCCTTATTAATGTTCCTCTACAGTCTTTGTTAATATTCCTCTACAGTCTTTGTTAATGTTCCTCTACAGTCCTTGTTAATGTTCCTCTACTGTCCCAGTTAATGTTCCTCTACAGTCCTTGTTAATGTTCCTCTACAGTCTTTGCTAATGTTCCTCTATAGTCCCAGTTAATGTCCCTCTACAGTCCTTGTTAATGTTCCTCTACAGTCTTTGTTAATGTTCCTCTACAGTCCTTGTTAATGTTCCTCTATAGTCCCAGTTAATGTTCCTCTACAGTCTTTGTTAATGTTTCTCTACAGTCTTTGTTAATGTTCCTGTACAGTCCTTGTTAATGTTCCTCTATAGTCCCAGTTAATGTTCCCCTACAGTCCTTATTAATGTTCCTCTACAGTCCTTGTTAATGTTCCTCTATAGTCCCAGTTAATGTTCCTCTACAGTCTTTGTTAATGTTTCTCTACAGTCTTTGTTAATGTTCATCTACAGTCCGAGTTAATGTTCCTCTACAGTCTTTGTTAATGTTCCTCTACAGTCTTTGTTAATGTTCCTGTACAGTTCTTGTTAATGTTCCTCTATAGTCCCAGTTAATGTTCCTCTACAGTCCTTGTTAATGTTCCTCTACAGTCTTTGTTAATGTTCCTGTACAGTCCTTGATAATGATCCTCTATAGTCCCAGTTAATGTTCTTCTACAGTCTTTGTTAATGTTCCTGTACAGTCCTTGTTAATGTTCCTCTATAGTCCCAGTTAATGTTCCTCTACAGTCCTTGTTAATGTTCCTCTACAGTCTTTGTTAATGTTCCTGTACAGTCCTTGGTCATGTTCCTCTATAGTCCCAGTTAATGTTCCTCTACAGTGTTTGTTAATGTTCCTCTACGGTCTTTGTTAATGTTCCTGTACAGTCCTTGTTAATGTTCCTCTATAGTCCCAGTTAATGTTACCCTACAGTCCTTATTAATGTTCCTCTACACTCTTTGTTAATATTCCTCTACAGTCTTTGTTAATGTTCCTCTACAGTCCTTGTTAATGTTCCTCTACTGTCCCAGTTAATGTTCCTCTACAGTCCTTGTTAATGTTCCTCTACAGTCTTTGCTAATGTTCCTCTATAGTCCCAGTTAATGTTCCCCTACAGTCTTTGTTAATGTTCCCCTACAGTCTTTGTTAATGTTCCTCTACAGTCTTTGTTAATGTTCCTCTATAGTCCCAGTTAATGTTCCCCTACAGTCTTTGTTAATGTTCCTCTACAGTCCTTGTTAATGTTCCTCTACAGTCCTTGTTAATGTTCCTCTACAGTCCTTGTTAATGTTCCTCTACAGTCTTTGATAATGTTCCTCTATAGTCCCAGTTAATGTTCCCCTACAGTCTTTGTTTATGTTCCTCCACAGTCCTTGTTAATGTTCCTCTACAGTCCCAGTTAATAATCCTCTACAGTCCTTATTAATGTTCCTCTACAATCCTTGTTAATGTTCCTCAACAGTGCTTGTTAATGATCCTCTACAGTCTTTGTTAATGTTCCTCTACAGTCTTTGTTAAGGTTCCTCTACAGTCTTTGTTAATGTTCCTCTACAGTCCCAGTTAATAATCCTCTACAGTCCTTATTAATGTTCCTCTACAGTCCTTGTTAATGTTCCTCTACAGTCTTTGTTAATGTTCCTCTACAGTCCCAGTTAATAATCCTCTACATTCCTTATTAATGTTCCTCTACAGTCCTTGTTAATGTTCCTCTACAGTCCTTGTTAATGTTCCTGTACAGTCCTTGTTAATGTTCCTCTACAGTCTTTGTTAATGTTCCTCTACAGTCTTTGTTAATATTCTTCGACAGTCTTTGTTAATGTTCCCCTACAGTCTTTGTTAATGTTCCCCTACAGTCTTTGTTAATATACCTCTACAGTCTTTGGTAATGTTCCTCTACAGTCTTTGTTAATGTTCCTCTACAGTCTGTGTTAATGTTCCTCTACAGTCTTTGTTAATGTTCCCCTACAGTCTTTGTTAATATACCTCTACAGTCTTTGTTAATGTTCCTCTACAGTCTTTGTTAATGTTCCTCTACAGTCTTTGTTAATGTTCGTCTACAATCTTTGTTAATATACCTCTACAGTCTTTGTTAATGTTCCTCTACAGCCCTTGTTAATGTTCCTCTACAGTCTTTGTTAATGTTCCTCTACAGTCTTTGTTAATGTTCCTCTACAGTCTTTGTTAATGTTCCTCCTCAGTCATTGTTAATGTTCCTCTACAGTCTTTGTTAATGTTCCTCTACAATCTATGTTAATGTACCTCTACAGTCTTTGTTAATGTTCCTCTACAGTCTTTGTTAATGTTTCCCTACAGTCTTTGTTAATGTTCCTCTACAGTCCCAGTTAATGATCCTCTACTATCCTTGTTAATGTTCCTCTACAGTCATTGTTACTGTTCCTCTACAGTCTTTGTTAATGTTCCTCTACAATCTATGTTAATGTACCTCTACAGTCTTTGTTAATGTTCCTCTACAGTCTTTGTTAATGTTCCTCTACAGACTTTGTTAATGTTCCTCTACAGTCTTTGTTAATGTTCCTCTACAGTCTTTGTTAATGTTCCTCTACAGTCATTGTTACTGTTCCTCTACAGTCTTTGTTAATGTTCCTCTACAGTCCTTGAGAATGTTCTTCTACAGTCTTTGATAATGTTCCTCTACAGTCCTTGTTAATGTTCCTCTACAGTCCTTGTTAATGTTCTTCTACAGTCTTTGTTAATGTTCCTCTACAGTCCTTGAGAATGTTCTTCTACAGTCTTTGATAATGTTCCTCTACAGTCCTTGTTAATGTTCCTCTACAGTCCTTGAGAATGTTCCTCTACAGTCTTTGTTAATGTTCCTCTACAGTCTTTGTTAATGTTCCTGTACAGTCCTTGATAATGTTCCTCTATAGTCCCAGTTAATGTTCCTCTACAGTCCTTGTTAATGTTCCTCTACAGTCTTTGTTAATGTTCCTGTACAGTCCTTGTTAATGTTCCTCTATAGTCCCAGTTAATGTTCCCCTACAGTCCTTATTAATGTTCCTCTACACTCTTTGATATATATTCCTCTACAGTCTTTGTTAATGTTCCTCTACAGACTTTGTTAATGTTCCTCTATAGTCCCAGTTAATGTACCCCTACAGTCTTTGTTAATGTTCCCCTACAGTCTTTGTTAATGTTCCTCTACAGTCTTTGTTAATGTTCCTCTATAGTCCCAGTGAATGTTCCCCTACAGTCTTTGTTAATGTTCCTCTACAGTCCTTGTTAATGTTCCTCTACAGTCTTTGTTAACGTTCCTCTACAGTCCCAGTTAATGTTCTTCTACAGTCTTTTTTAATGTTCCTCTATAGTCCCAGTTAATGTTCCTCTACAGTCCTTGTTAATGTTCCTCTGCAGTCTTTGTTAATGTTCCTCTACAGTCCTTGTTAATGTTCCTCTACAGTCCGAGTTAATGTTCCTCTACAGTCTTTGTTAATGTTCCTGTACAGTTCTTGTTAATGTTCCTCTATAGTCCCAGTTAATGTTCCTCTACAGTCCTTGTTAATGTTCCTCTACAGTCTTTGTTAATGTTCCTGTACAGTCCTTGATAATGTACCTCTATAGTCCCAGTTAATGTTCCTCTACAGTCTTTGTTAATGTTCCTGTACAGTCATTGTTAATGTTCCTCTATAGTCCCAGTTAATGTTCCTCTACAGTCTTTGTTAATGTTCCTGTACAGTCCTTGTTAACGTTCCTCTATAGTCCCAGTTAATGTTCCTCTACAGTGTTTGTCAAAGTTCCTCTACAGTCTTTGTTAATGTTCCTGTACAGTCCTTGTTAATGTTCCTCTATAGTCCCAGTTAATGTTCCCCTACAGTCCTTATTAATGTTCCTCTACACTCTTTGTTAATATTCCTCTACAGTCCTTGTTAATGTTCCTCAACAGTCCTTGTTAATGTTCCTCTACAGTCTTTGTTATTGTTCCTCTACAGTCTTTGTTAAGGTTCCTCTACAGTCTTCGTTAATGTTCCTCTACAGTCCCAGTTAATAATCCTCTACAGTCCTTATTAATGTTCCTCTACAGTCCTTGTTAATGTTCCTCTACAGTCCTTGTTAATGTTCCTCTACAGTCTTTGTTAATGTTCCTCTACAGTCTTTGTTAATGTTCCTCTACAGTCCCAGTTAATAATCCTCTACATTCCTTATTAATATTCCTCTACAGTCCTTGTTAATGTTCCTCTACAGTCCTTGTTAATGTTCCTCTACAGTCCTTGTTAATGTTCCTCTACAGTCCTTGTTAATGTTCCTCTACAGTCTTTGTTAATGTTCCTCTACAGTCTTTGTCAATATACCTCTACAGTCTTTGTTAATGTTCCTCTACAGTCCTTGATAATGTTCCTCTACAGTCCTTGTTAATGTTCCTCGACTGTCTTTGTTAATGTTCCCCTACAGTCTTTGTTAATGTTCCCCTACAGTCTTTGTTAATATACCTCTACAGTCTTTGTTAATGTTCCTCTACAGTCTTTGTTAATGTTCCTCTACAGTCTGTGTTAATGTTCCTCTACAGTCTTTGTTAATGTTCCTCTACAGTCTTTGTTAATGTTCCTCTAGAGTCTTTGTTAATGTTCCTCTACAGTCTTTGTTAATGTTCCTGTACAGTCTTTGTTAATGTTACTCTACAGTCTTTGTTAATGTTCCTCTACAGTCTTTGTTAATGTTCCTCTACAGTCCTTGTTAATGTTCCTCTACAGTCTTTGTTAATGTTCCCCTACAGTCTTTGTTAATATACCTCTACAGTCTTTGTTAATGTTCCTCTACAGTCTTTGTTAATGTTCCTATACAGTCCTTGTTA
The DNA here is from genome assembly GCA_964016885.1 of Eledone cirrhosa. Lineage (NCBI taxonomy): Eukaryota > Metazoa > Mollusca > Cephalopoda > Octopoda > Eledonidae > Eledone > Eledone cirrhosa. Next base: position 36,291,082 of record OZ024743.1, read on the forward strand.
ATGTTCCTCTACAGCCCTTGTTAATGTTCCTCTACAGTCGTTGTTAATGTTCCTGTACAGTCTTTGTTAATATACCTCTACAGTCTTTGTTAATGTTCCTCTACAGTCCTTGTTAATGTTCCTCTACACTCTTTGTTAATGTTCCTCTACAGTCTTTGTTAATGTTCCTATACAGTCCTTGTTAATGTTCCTCTACAGTCCTTGTAAATGTTCCTCTACAGTCTTTGATAATGTTGCTGTACAGTCTTTGTTAATATACCTCTACAGTCCTTGTTAATGTTCCTCTACAGTCTTTGTTAATGTTCCTGTACAGTCCTTGTTAATGTTCCTCTATAGTCCCAGTTAATGTTCCCCTACAGTCCTTATTAATGTTCCTCTACACTCTTTGATAATATTCCTCTACAGTCTTTGTTAATGTTCCTCTACAGTCTTTGTTAATATTCCTCTACAGTCCTTGTTAATGTTCCTCTACAGTCTTTGTTAATGTTCCTCTATAGTCCCAGTTAATGTTCCTCTACAGTCCGAGTTAATGTTCCTCTACAGTCTTTGTTAATGTTCCTGTACAGTTCTTGTTAATGTTCCTCTATAGTCCCAGTTAATGTTCCTCTACAGTCCTTGTTAATGTTCCTCTACAGTCTTTGTTAATGTTCCTGTACAGTCCTTGATAATGTACCTCTATAGTCCCAGTTAATGTTCCTCTACAGTCTTTGTTAATGTTCCTGTACAGTCATTGTTAATGTTCCTCTATAGTCCCAGTTAATGTTCCTCTACAGTCCTTGTTAATGTTCCTCTACAGTCTTTGTTAATGTTCCTGTACAGTCCTTGTTAACGTTCCTCTATAGTCCCAGTTAATGTTCCTCTACAGTGTTTGTTAAAGTTCCTCTACAGTCTTTGTTAACGTTCCTGTACAGTCCTTCATAATGTTCCTCTATAGTCCCAGTTAATGTTGCTCTACAGTCCTTGTTAATGTTCCTCTACAGTCTTTGTTAATGTTCCTGTACAGTCCTTGTTAATGTTCCTCTATAGTCCCAGTTAATGTTCCCCTACAGTCCTTATTAATGTTCCTCTACACTCTTTGTTAATATTCCTCTACAGTCCTTGTTAATGTTCCTCAACAGTCCTTGTTAATGTTCCTCTACAGTCTTTGTTATTGTTCCTCTACAGTCTTTGTTAAGGTTCCTCTACAGTCTTTGTTAATGTTCCTCTACAGTCCCAGTTAATAATCCTCTACAGTCCTTATTAATGTTCCTCTACAGTCCTTGTTAATGTTCCTCTACAGTCCTTGTTAATGTTCCTCTACAGTCTTTGTTAATGTTCCTCTACAGTCTTTGTTAATGTTCCTCTACAGTCCCAGTTAATAATCCTCTACATTCCTTATTAATATTCCTCTACAGTCCTTGTTAATGTTCCTCTACAGTCCTTGTTAATGTTCCTCTACAGTCCTTGTTAATGTTCCTCTACAGTCCTTGTTAATGTTCCTCTACAGTCTTTGTTAATGTTCCTCTACAGTCTTTGTCAATATACCTCTACAGTCTTTGTTAATGTTCCTCTACAGTCCTTGATAATGTTCCTCTACAGTCCTTGTTAATCTTCCTCGAGAGTCTTTGTTAATGTTCCCCTACAGTCTTTGTTAATGTTCCCCTACAGTCTTTGTTAATATACCTCTACAGTCTTTGTTAATGTTCCTCTACAGTCTTTGTTAATGTTCCTCTACAGTCTTTGTTAATGTTCCTCTACAGTCTTTGTTAATGTTCCTCTACAGTCTTTGTTAATGTTCCTCTACAGTCTTTGTTAATGTTCCTGTACAGTCTTTGTTAATGTTCCTCTACAGTCTTTGTTAATGTTCCTCTACAGTCTTTGTTAATGTTCCTGTACAGTCTTTGTTAATGTTCCTCTACAGTCTTTGTTAATGTTCCTCTACAGTCTTTGTTAATGTTCCTCTACAGTCCTTGTTAATGTTCCTCTACAGTCTTTGTTAATGTTCCCCTACAGTCTTTGTTAATATACCTCTACAGTCTTTGTTAATGTTCCTCTACAGTCTTTGTTAATGTTCCTCTACAGTCTTTGTTAATGTTCCTATACAGTCCTTGTTAATGTTCCTCTACAGCCCTTGTTAATGTTCCTCTACAGTCGTTGTTAATGTTCCTGTACAGTCTTTGTTAATATACCTCTACAGTCTTTGTTAATGTTCCTCTACAGTCCTTGTTAATGTTCCTCTACAGTCTTTGTTAATGTTCCTCTACAGTCTTTGTTAATGTTCCTATACAGTCCTTGTTAATGTTCCTCTACAGCCCTTGTTAATGTTCCTCTACAGTCGTTGTTAATGTTCCTGTACAGTCTTTGTTAATATACCTCTACAGTCTTTGTTAATGTTCCTCTACAGTCCTTGTTAATGTTCCTCTACAGTCTTTGTTAATGTTCCTCTACAGTCTTTGTTAATGTTCCTATACAGTCCTTGTTAATGTTCCTCTACAGTCCTTGTTAATGTTCCTCTACAGTCTTTGTTAATGTTCCTGTACAGTCCTTGTTAACGTTCCTCTATAGTCCCAGTTAATGTTCCTCTACAGTGTTTGTTAAAGTTCCTCTACAGTCTTTGTTAACGTTCCTGTACAGTCCTTGATAATGTTCCTCTATAGTCCCAGTTAATGTTGCTCTACAGTCCTTGTTAATGTTCCTCTACAGTCTTTGTTAATGTTCCTGTACAGTCCTTGTTAATGTTCCTCTATAGTCCCAGTTAATGTTCCCCTACAGTCCTTATTAATGTTCCTCTACACTCTTTGTTAATATTCCTCTACAGTCCTTGTTAATGTTCCTCAACAGTCCTTGTTAATGTTCCTCTACAGTCTTTGTTCTTGTTCCTCTACAGTCTTTGTTAAGGTTCCTCTACAGTCTTTGTTAATGTTCCTCTACAGTCCCAGTTAATAATCCTCTACAGTCCTTATTAATGTTCCTCTACAGTCCTTGTTAATGTTCCTCTACAGTCCTTGTTAATGTTCCTCTACAGTCTTTGTTAATGTTCCTCTACAGTCTTTGTTAATGTTCCTCTACAGTCCCAGTTAATAATCCTCTACATTCCTTATTAATATTCCTCTACAGTCCTTGTTAATGTTCCTCTACAGTCCTTGTTAATGTTCCTCTACAGTCCTTGTTAATGTTCCTCTACAGTCCTTGTTAATGTTCCTCTACAGTCCTTGTTAATGTTCCTCTACAGTCTTTGTTAATGTTCCTCTACAGTCTTTGTCAATATACCTCTACAGTCTTTGTTAATGTTCCTCTACAGTCCTTGATAATGTTCCTCTACAGTCCTTGTTAATGTTCCTCGACAGTCTTTGTTAATGTTCCCCTACAGTCTTTGTTAATGTTCCCCTACAGTCTTTGTTAATATACCTCTACAGTCTTTGTTAATGTTCCTCTACAGTCTTTGTTAATGTTCCTCTACAGTCTGTGTTAATGTTCCTCTACAGTCTTTGTTAATGTTCCTCTACAGTCTTTGTTAATGTTCCTCTACAGTCTTTGTTAATGTTCTTCTACAGTCGTTGCTAATGTTCCTCTACAGTCTTTGTTAATGTTCCTCTACAGTTCTTGTTAATGTTCCTCTACAGTCTTTGTCAATGTTCCTCTACAGTCTTTGTTAATGTTCCTGTACAGTCTTTGTTAATGTTCCTCTACAGTCTTTGTTAATGTTCCTCTACAGTCTTTGTTAATGTTCCTCTACAGTCCTTGTTAATGTTCCTCTACAGTCTTTGTTAATGTTCCCCTACAGTCTTTGTTAATATACCTCTACAGTCTTTGTTAATGTTCCTCTACAGTCTTTGTTAATGTTCCTCTACAGTCTTTGTTAATGTTCCTATACAGTCCTTGTTAATGTTCCTCTACAGCCCTTGTTAATGTTCCTCTACAGTCGTTGTTAATGTTCCTGTACAGTCTTTGTTAATATACCTCTACAGTCTTTGTTAATGTTCCTCTACAGTCCTTGTTAATGTTCCTCTACAGTCTTTGTTAATGTTCCTCTACAGTCTTTGTTAATGTTCCTATACAGTCCTTGTTAATGTTCCTCTACAGACCTTGTTAATGTTCCTCTACAGTCGTTGTTAATGTTCCTGTACAGTCTTTGTTAATATACCTCTACAGTCTTTGTTAATGTTCCTCTACAGTCCTTGTTAATGTTCCTCTACAGTCTTTGTTAATGTTCCTCTACAGTCTTTGTTATTGTTCCTATACAGTCCTTGTTAATGTTCCTCTACAGTCCTTGTTAATGTTCCTCTACAGTCTTTGTTAATGTTCCTGTACAGTCCTTGTTAACGTTCCTCTATAGTCCCAGTTAATGTTCCTCTACAGTGTTTGTTAAAGTTCCTCTACAGTCTTTGTTAACGTTCCTGTACAGTCCTTGATAATGTTCCTCTATAGTCCCAGTTAATGTTCCTGTACAGTCCTTGTTAATGTTCCTCTATAGTCCCAGTTAATGTTCCCCTACAGTCCTTATTAATGTTCCTCTACACTCTTTGTTAATATTCCTCTACAGTCCTTGTTAATGTTCCTCAACAGTCCTTGTTAATGTTCCTCTACAGTCTTTGTTATTGTTCCTCTACAGTCTTTGTTAAGGTTCCTCTACAGTCTTTGTTAATGTTCCTCTACAGTCCCAGTTAATAATCCTCTACACTCCTTATTAATGTTCCTCTACAGTCCTTGTTAATGTTCCTCTACAGTCCTTGTTAATGTTCCTCTGCAGTCTTTGTTAATGTTCCTCTACAGTCTTTGTTAATGTTCCTCTACAGTCCCAGTTAATAATCCTCTACATTCCTTATTAATATTCCTCTACAGTCCTTGTTAATGTTCCTCTACAGTCCTTGTTAATGTTCCTCTACAGTCCTTGTTAATGTTCCTCTACAGTCCTTGTTAATGTTCCTCTACAGTCTTTGTTAATGTTCCTCTACAGTCTTTGTCAATATACCTCTACAGTCTTTGTTAATGTTCCTCTACAGTCCTTGATAATGTTCCTCTACAGTCCTTGTTAATGTTCCTCGACAGTCTTTGTTAATGTTCCCCTACAGTCTTTGTTAATGTTCCCCTACAGTCTTTGTTAATATACCTCTACAGTCTTTGTTAATGTTCCTCTACAGTCTTTGTTAATGTTCCTCTACAGTCTGTGTTAATGTTCCTCTACAGTCTTTGTTAATGTTCCTCTACAGTCTTTGTTAATGTTCCTCTACAGTCTTTGTTAATGTTCCTCTACAGTCTTTGTTAATGTTCCTGTACAGTCTTTGTTAATGTTCCTCTACAGTCTTTGTTAATGTTCCTCTACAGTCTTTGTTAATGTTCCTGTACAGTCTTTGTTAATGTTCCTCTACAGTCTTTGTTAATGTTCCTCTACAGTCTTTGTTAATGTTCCTCTACAGTCCTTGTTAATGTTCCTCTACAGTCTTTGTTAATGTTCCCCTACAGTCTTTGTTAATATACCTCTACAGTCTTTGTTAATATTCCTCTACAGTCTTTGTTAATGTTCCTCTACAGTCTTTGTTAATGTTCCTATACAGTCCTTGTTAATGTTCCTCTACAGCCCTTGTTAATGTTCCTCTACAGTCGTTGTTAATGTTCCTGTACAGTCTTTGTTAATATACCTCTACAGTCTTTGTTAATGTTCCTCTACAGTCCTTGTTAATGTTCCTCTACAGTCTTTGTTAATGTTCCTCTACAGTCTTTGTTAATGTTCCTATACAGTCCTTGTTAATGTTCCTCTACAGTCCTTGTAAATGTTCCTCTACAGTCTTTGATAATGTTGCTGTACAGACTTTGTTAATATACCTCTACAGTCCTTGTTAATGTTCCTCTACAGTCTTTGTTAATGTTCCTGTACAGTCCTTGTTAATGTTCCTCTATAGTCCCAGTTAATGTTCCCCTACAGTCCTTATTAATGTTCCTCTACACTCTTTGATAATATTCCTCTACAGTCTTTGTTAAGGTTCCTCTACAATCTTTGTTAATGTTCCTCTACAGTCCCAGTTAATAATCCTCTACAGTCCTTATTAATGTTCCTCTACAGTCCTTGTTATTGTTCCTCTACAGTCCTTGTTAATGTTCCTCTACAGTCTTTGTTAATGTTCCTGTACAGTCCTTGTTAATGTTCCTCTATAGTCCCAGTTAATGTTCCCCTACAGTCCTTATTAATGTTCCTCTACACTCTTTGATAATATTCCTCTACAGTCTTTGTTAAGGTTCCTCTACAGTCCTTGTTAATGTTCCTCTACAGTCTTTGTTAATGTTCCTGTACAGTCCTTGTTAATGTTCCTCTATAGTCCCAGTTAATGTTCCCCTACAGTCCTTATTAATGTTCCTCTACACTCTTTGATAATAATCCTCTACAGTCTTTGTTAAGGTTCCTCTACAGTCTTTGTTAATGTTCCTCTACAGTCCCAGTTAATAATCCTCTACAGTCCTTATTAATGTTCCTCTACAGTCCTTGTTAATGTTCCTCTACAGTCCTTGTTAATGTTCCTCTACAGTCTTTGTTAATGTTCCTCTACAGTCTTTGTTAATGTTCCTCTACAGTCCCAGTTAATAATCCTCTACATTCCTTATTAATATTCCTCTACAGTCCTTGTTAATGTTCCTCTACAGTCCTTGTTAATGTTCCTCTACAGTCCTTGTTAATGTTCCTCTACAGTCCTTGTTAATGTTCCTCTACAGTCTTTGTTAATGTTCCTCTACAGTCTTTGTCAATATACCTCTACAGTCTTTGTTAATGTTCCTCTACAGTCCTTGATAATGTTCCTCTACAGTCCTTGTTAATGTTCCTCGACAGTCTTTGTTAATGTTCCCCTACAGTCTGTGTTAATGTTCCTCTACAGTCTTTGTTAATGTTCCTCTACAGTCTTTGTTAATGTTCCTCTAGAGTCTTTGTTAATGTTCCTCTACAGTCTTTGTTAATGTTCCTGTACAGTCTTTGTTAATGTTACTCTACAGTCTTTGTTAATGTTCCTCTACAGTCTTTGTTAATGTTCCTCTACAGTCCTTGTTAATGTTCCTCTACAGTCTTTGTTAATGTTCCCCTACAGTCTTTGTTAATATACCTCTACAGTCTTTGTTAATGTTCCTCTACAGTCTTTGTTAATGTTCCTATACAGTCCTTGTTAATGTTCCTCTACAGCCCTTGTTAATGTTCCTCTACAGTCGTTGTTAATGTTCCTGTACAGTCTTTGTTAATATACCTCTACAGTCTTTGTTAATGTTCCTCTACAGTCCTTGTTAATGTTCCTCTACACTCTTTGTTAATGTTCCTCTACAGTCTTTGTTAATGTTCCTATACAGTCCTTGTTAATGTTCCTCTACAGTCCTTGTAAATGTTCCTCTACAGTCTTTGATAATGTTGCTGTACAGTCTTTGTTAATATACCTCTACAGTCCTTGTTAATGTTCCTCTACAGTCTTTGTTAATGTTCCTGTACAGTCCTTGTTAATGTTCCTCTATAGTCCCAGTTAATGTTCCCCTACAGTCCTTATTAATGTTCCTCTACACTCTTTGATAATATTCCTCTACAGTCTTTGTTAATGTTCCTCTACAGTCTTTGTTAATATTCCTCTACAGTCCTTGTTAATGTTCCTCTACAGTCTTTGTTAATGTTCCTCTATAGTCCCAGTTAATGTTCCTCTACAGTCCGAGTTAATGTTCCTCTACAGTCTTTGTTAATGTTCCTGTACAGTTCTTGTTAATGTTCCTCTATAGTCCCAGTTAATGTTCCTCTACAGTCCTTGTTAATGTTCCTCTACAGTCTTTGTTAATGTTCCTGTACAGTCCTTGATAATGTACCTCTATAGTCCCAGTTAATGTTCCTCTACAGTCTTTGTTAATGTTCCTGTACAGTCATTGTTAATGTTCCTCTATAGTCCCAGTTAATGTTCCTCTACAGTCCTTGTTAATGTTCCTCTACAGTCTTTGTTAATGTTCCTGTACAGTCCTTGTTAACGTTCCTCTATAGTCCCAGTTAATGTTCCTCTACAGTGTTTGTTAAAGTTCCTCTACAGTCTTTGTTAACGTTCCTGTACAGTCCTTGATAATGTTCCTCTATAGTCCCAGTTAATGTTGCTCTACAGTCCTTGTTAATGTTCCTCTACAGTCTTTGTTAATGTTCCTGTACAGTCCTTGTTAATGTTCCTCTATAGTCCCAGTTAATGTTCCCCTACAGTCCTTATTAATGTTCCTCTACACTCTTTGTTAATATTCCTCTACAGTCCTTGTTAATGTTCCTCAACAGTCCTTGTTAATGTTCCTCTACAGTCTTTGTTATTGTTCCTCTACAGTCTTTGTTAAGGTTCCTCTACAGTCTTTGTTAATGTTCCTCTACAGTCCCAGTTAATAATCCTCTACAGTCCTTATTAATGTTCCTCTACAGTCCTTGTTAATGTTCCTCTACAGTCCTTGTTAATGTTCCTCTACAGTCTTTGTTAATGTTCCTCTACAGTCTTTGTTAATGTTCCTCTACAGTCCCAGTTAATAATCCTCTACATTCCTTATTAATATTCCTCTACAGTCCTTGTTAATGTTCCTCTACAGTCCTTGTTAATGTTCCTCTACAGTCCTTGTTAATGTTCCTCTACAGTCCTTGTTAATGTTCCTCTACAGTCTTTGTTAATGTTCCTCTACAGTCTTTGTCAATATACCTCTACAGTCTTTGTTAATGTTCCTCTACAGTCCTTGATAATGTTCCTCTACAGTCCTTGTTAATCTTCCTCGAGAGTCTTTGTTAATGTTCCCCTACAGTCTTTGTTAATGTTCCCCTACAGTCTTTGTTAATATACCTCTACAGTCTTTGTTAATGTTCCTCTACAGTCTTTGTTAATGTTCCTCTACAGTCTTTGTTAATGTTCCTCTACAGTCTTTGTTAATGTTCCTCTACAGTCTTTGTTAATGTTCCTCTACAGTCTTTGTTAATGTTCCTGTACAGTCTTTGTTAATGTTCCTCTACAGTCTTTGTTAATGTTCCTCTACAGTCTTTGTTAATGTTCCTGTACAGTCTTTGTTAATGTTCCTCTACAGTCTTTGTTAATGTTCCTCTACAGTCTTTGTTAATGTTCCTCTACAGTCCTTGTTAATGTTCCTCTACAGTCTTTGTTAATGTTCCCCTACAGTCTTTGTTAATATACCTCTACAGTCTTTGTTAATGTTCCTCTACAGTCTTTGTTAATGTTCCTCTACAGTCTTTGTTAATGTTCCTATACAGTCCTTGTTAATGTTCCTCTACAGCCCTTGTTAATGTTCCTCTACAGTCGTTGTTAATGTTCCTGTACAGTCTGTGTTAATATACCTCTACAGTCTTTGTTAATGTTCCTCTACAGTCCTTGTTAATGTTCCTCTACAGTCTTTGTTAATGTTCCTCTACAGTCTTTGTTAATGTTCCTATACAGTCCTTGTTAATGTTCCTCTACAGCCCTTGTTAATGTTCCTCTACAGTCGTTGTTAATGTTCCTGTACAGTCTTTGTTAATATACCTCTACAGTCTTTGTTAATGTTCCTCTACAGTCCTTGTTAATGTTCCTCTACAGTCTTTGTTAATGTTCCTCTACAGTCTTTGTTAATGTTCCTATACAGTCCTTGTTAATGTTCCTCTACAGTCCTTGTTAATGTTCCTCTACAGTCTTTGTTAATGTTCCTGTACAGTCCTTGTTAACGTTCCTCTATAGTCCCAGTTAATGTTCCTCTACAGTGTTTGTTAAAGTTCCTCTACAGTCTTTGTTAACGTTCCTGTACAGTCCTTGATAATGTTCCTCTATAGTCCCAGTTAATGTTGCTCTACAGTCCTTGTTAATGTTCCTCTACAGTCTTTGTTAATGTTCCTGTACAGTCCTTGTTAATGTTCCTCTATAGTCCCAGTTAATGTTCCCCTACAGTCCTTATTAATGTTCCTCTACACTCTTTGTTAATATTCCTCTACAGTCCTTGTTAATGTTCCTCAACAGTCCTTGTTAATGTTCCTCTACAGTCTTTGTTCTTGTTCCTCTACAGTCTTTGTTAAGGTTCCTCTACAGTCTTTGTTAATGTTCCTCTACAGTCCCAGTTAATAATCCTCTACAGTCCTTATTAATGTTCCTCTACAGTCCTTGTTAATGTTCCTCTACAGTCCTTGTTAATGTTCCTCTACAGTCTTTGTTAATGTTCCTCTACAGTCTTTGTTAATGTTCCTCTACAGTCCCAGTTAATAATCCTCTACATTCCTTATTAATATTCCTCTACAGTCCTTGTTAATGTTCCTCTACAGTCCTTGTTAATGTTCCTCTACAGTCCTTGTTAATGTTCCTCTACAGTCCTTGTTAATGTTCCTCTACAGTCCTTGTTAATGTTCCTCTACAGTCTTTGTTAATGTTCCTCTACAGTCTTTGTCAATATACCTCTACAGTCTTTGTTAATGTTCCTCTACAGTCCTTGATAATGTTCCTCTACAGTCCTTGTTAATGTTCCTCGACAGTCTTTGTTAATGTTCCCCTACAGTCTTTGTTAATGTTCCCCTACAGTCTTTGTTAATATACCTCTACAGTCTTTGTTAATGTTCCTCTACAGTCTTTGTTAATGTTCCTCTACAGTCTGTGTTAATGTTCCTCTACAGTCTTTGTTAATGTTCCTCTACAGTCTTTGTTAATGTTCCTCTACAGTCTTTGTTAATGTTCTTCTACAGTCGTTGCTAATGTTCCTCTACAGTCTTTGTTAATGTTCCTCTACAGTTCTTGTTAATGTTCCTCTACAGTCTTTGTCAATGTTCCTCTACAGTCTTTGTTAATGTTCCTGTACAGTCTTTGTTAATGTTCCTCTACAGTCTTTGTTAATGTTCCTCTACAGTCTTTGTTAATGTTCCTCTACAGTCCTTGTTAATGTTCCTCTACAGTCTTTGTTAATGTTCCCCTACAGTCTTTGTTAATATACCTCTACAGTCTTTGTTAATGTTCCTCTACAGTCTTTGTTAATGTTCCTCTACAGTCTTTGTTAATGTTCCTATACAGTCCTTGTTAATGTTCCTCTACAGCCCTTGTTAATGTTCCTCTACAGTCGTTGTTAATGTTCCTGTACAGTCTTTGTTAATATACCTCTACAGTCTTTGTTAATGTTCCTCTACAGTCCTTGTTAATGTTCCTCTACAGTCTTTGTTAATGTTCCTCTACAGTCTTTGTTAATGTTCCTATACAGTCCTTGTTAATGTTCCTCTACAGACCTTGTTAATGTTCCTCTACAGTCGTTGTTAATGTTCCTGTACAGTCTTTGTTAATATACCTCTACAGTCTTTGTTAATGTTCCTCTACAGTCCTTGTTAATGTTCCTCTACAGTCTTTGTTAATGTTCCTCTACAGTCTTTGTTATTGTTCCTATACAGTCCTTGTTAATGTTCCTCTACAGTCCTTGTTAATGTTCCTCTACAGTCTTTGTTAATGTTCCTGTACAGTCCTTGTTAACGTTCCTCTATAGTCCCAGTTAATGTTCCTCTACAGTGTTTGTTAAAGTTCCTCTACAGTCTTTGTTAACGTTCCTGTACAGTCCTTGATAATGTTCCTCTATAGTCCCAGTTAATGTTCCTGTACAGTCCTTGTTAATGTTCCTCTATAGTCCCAGTTAATGTTCCCCTACAGTCCTTATTAATGTTCCTCTACACTCTTTGTTAATATTCCTCTACAGTCCTTGTTAATGTTCCTCAACAGTCCTTGTTAATGTTCCTCTACAGTCTTTGTTATTGTTCCTCTACAGTCTTTGTTAAGGTTCCTCTACAGTCTTTGTTAATGTTCCTCTACAGTCCCAGTTAATAATCCTCTACACTCCTTATTAATGTTCCTCTACAGTCCTTGTTAATGTTCCTCTACAGTCCTTGTTAATGTTCCTCTACAGTCTTTGTTAATGTTCCTCTACAGTCTTTGTTAATGTTCCTCTACAGTCCCAGTTAATAATCCTCTACATTCCTTATTAATATTCCTCTACAGTCCTTGTTAATGTTCCTCTACAGTCCTTGTTAATGTTCCTCTACAGTCCTTGTTAATGTTCCTCTACAGTCCTTGTTAATGTTCCTCTACAGTCTTTGTTAATGTTCCTCTACAGTCTTTGTCAATATACCTCGACAGTCTTTGTTAATGTTCCCCTACAGTCTTTGTTAATGTTCCCCTACAGTCTTTGTTAATATACCTCTACAGTCTTTGTTAATGTTCCTCTACAGTCTTTGTTAATGTTCCTCTACAGTCTGTGTTAATGTTCCTCTACAGTCTTTGTTAATGTTCCTCTACAGTCTTTGTTAATGTTCCTCTACAGTCTTTGTTAATGTTCCTCTACAGTCTTTGTTAATGTTCCTGTACAGTCTTTGTTAATGTTCCTCTACAGTCTTTGTTAATGTTCCTCTACAGACTTTGTTAATGTTCCTGTACAGTCTTTGTTAATGTTCCTCTACAGTCTTTGTTAATGTTCCTCTACAGTCTTTGTTAATGTTCCTCTACAGTCCTTGTTAATGTTCCTCTACAGTCTTTGTTAATGTTCCCCTACAGTCTTTGTTAATATACCTCTACAGTCTTTGTTAATATTCCTCTACAGTCTTTGTTAATGTTCCTCTACAGTCTTTGTTAATGTTCCTATACAGTCCTTGTTAATGTTCCTCTACAGCCCTTGTTAATGTTCCTCTACAGTCGTTGTTAATGTTCCTGTACAGTCTTTGTTAATATACCTCTACAGTCTTTGTTAATGTTCCTCTACAGTCCTTGTTAATGTTCCTCTACAGTCTTTGTTAATGTTCCTCTACAGTCTTTGTTAATGTTCCTATACAGTCCTTGTTAATGTTCCTCTACAGTCCTTGTAAATGTTCCTCTACAGTCTTTGATAATGTTGCTGTACAGACTTTGTTAATATACCTCTACAGTCCTTGTTAATGTTCCTCTACAGTCTTTGTTAATGTTCCTGTACAGTCCTTGTTAATGTTCCTCTATAGTCCCAGTTAATGTTCCCCTACAGTCCTTATTAATGTTCCTCTACACTCTTTGATAATATTCCTCTACAGTCTTTGTTAAGGTTCCTCTACAATCTTTGTTAATGTTCCTCTACAGTCCCAGTTAATAATCCTCTACAGTCCTTATTAATGTTCCTCTACAGTCCTTGTTAATGTTCCTCTACAGTCCTTGTTAATGTTCCTCTACAGTCTTTGTTAATGTTCCTGTACAGTCCTTGTTAATGTTCCTCTATAGTCCCAGTTAATGTTCCCCTACAGTCCTTATTAATGTTCCTCTACACTCTTTGATAATATTCCTCTACAGTCTTTGTTAAGGTTCCTCTACAGTCCTTGTTAATGTTCCTCTACAGTCTTTGTTAATGTTCCTGTACAGTCCTTGTTAATGTTCCTCTATAGTCCCAGTTAATGTTCCCCTACAGTCCTTATTAATGTTCCTCTACACTCTTTGATAATAATCCTCTACAGTCTTTGTTAAGGTTCCTCTACAGTCTTTGTTAATGTTCCTCTACAGTCCCAGTTAATAATCCTCTACAGTCCTTATTAATGTTCCTCTACAGTCCTTGTTAATGTTCCTCTACAGTCCTTGTTAATGTTCCTCTACAGTCTTTGTTAATGTTCCTCTACAGTCTTTGTTAATGTTCCTCTACAGTCCCAGTTAATAATCCTCTACATTCCTTATTAATATTCCTCTACAGTCCTTGTTAATGTTCCTCTACAGTCCTTGTTAATGTTCCTCTACAGTCCTTGTTAATGTTCCTCTACAGTCCTTGTTAATGTTCCTCTACAGTCTTTGTTAATGTTCCTCTACAGTCTTTGTCAATATACCTCTACAGTCTTTGTTAATGTTCCTCTACAGTCCTTGATAATGTTCCTCTACAGTCCTTGTTAATGTTCCTCGACAGTCTTTGTTAATGTTCCCCTACAGTCTTTGTTAATGTTCCCCTACAGTCTTTGTTAATATACCTCTACAGTCTTTGTTAATGTTCCTCTACAGTCTTTGTTAATGTTCCTCTACAGTCTGTGTTAATGTTCCTCTACAGTCTTTGTTAATGTTCCTCTACAGTCTTTGTTAATGTTCCTCTACAGTCTTTGTTAATGTTCCTCTACAGTCTTTGTTAATGTTCCTGTACAGTCTTTGTTAATGTTCCTCTACAGTCTTTGTTAATGTTCCTCTACAGTCTTTGTTAATGTTCCTGTACAGTCTTTGTTAATGTTCCTCTACAGTCTTTGTTAATGTTCCTCTACAGTCTTTGTTAATGTTCCTCTACAGTCCTTGTTAATGTTCCTCTACAGTCTTTGTTAATGTTCCCCTACAGTCTTTGTTAATATACCTCTACAGTCTTTGTTAATGTTCCTCTACAGTCTTTGTTAATGTTCCTCTACAGTCTTTGTTAATGTTCCTATACAGTCCTTGTTAATGTTCCTCTACAGCCCTTGTTAATGTTCCTCTACAGTCGTTGTTAATGTTCCTGTACAGTCTTTGTTAATATACCTCTACAGTCTTTGTTAATGTTCCTCTACAGTCCTTGTTAATGTTCCTCTACAGTCTTTGTTAATATTCCTCTACAGTCTTTGTTAATGTTCCTATACAGTCCTTGTTAATGTTCCTCTACAGCCCTTGTTAATGTTCCTCTACAGTCGTTGTTAATGTTCCTGTACAGTCTTTGTTATATATACCTCTACAGTCTTTGTTAATGTTCCTCTACAGTCCTTGTTAATGTTCCTCTACAGTCTTTGTTAATGTTCCTCTACAGTCTTTGTTAATGTTCCTATACAGTCCTTGTTAATGTTCCTCTACAGTCCTTGTTAATGTTCCTCTACAGTCTTTGTTAATGTTCCTGTACAGTGTTTGTTAAAGTTCCTCTACAGTCTTTGTTAACGTTCCTGTACAGTCCTTGATAATGTTCCTCTATAGTCCCAGTTAATGTTGCTCTACAGTCCTTGTTAATGTTCCTCTACAGTCTTTGTTAATGTTCCTGTACAGTCCTTGTTAATGTTCCTCTATAGTCCCAGTTAATGTTCCCCTACAGTCCTTATTAATGTTCCTCTACACTCTTTGTTTATATTCCTCTACAGTCCTTGTTAATGTTCCTCAACAGTCCTTGTTAATGTTCCTCTACAGTCTTTGTTATTGTTCCTCTACAGTCTTTGTTAAGGTTCCTCTACAGTCTTTGTTAATGTTCCTCTACAGTCCCAGTTAATAATCCTCTACAGTCCTTATTAATGTTCCTCTACAGTCCTTGTTAATGTTCCTCTACAGTCCTTGTTAATGTTCCTCTACAGTCTTTGTTAATGTTCCTCTACAGTCTTTGTTAATGTTCCTCTACAGTCCCAGTTAATAATCCTCTACATTCCTTATTAATATTCCTCTACAGTCCTTGTTAATGTTCCTCTACAGTCCTTGTTAATGTTCCTCTACAGTCCTTGTTAATGTTCCTCTACAGTCCTTGTTAATGTTCCTCTACAGTCTTTGTTAATGTTCCTCTACAGTCTTTGTCAATATACCTCTACAGTCTTTGTTAATGTTCCTCTACAGTCCTTGATAATGTTCCTCTACAGTCCTTGTTAATGTTCCTCGACAGTCTTTGTTAATGTTCCCCTACAGTCTTTGTTAATGTTCCCCTACAGTCTTTGTTAATATACCTCTACAGTCTTTGTTAATGTTCCTCTACAGTCTTTGTTAATGTTCCTCTACAGTCTGTGTTAATGTTCCTCTACAGTCTTTGTTAATGTTCCTCTACAGTCTTTGTTAATGTTCCTCTACAGTCTTTGTTAATGTTCCTCTACAGTCTTTGTTAATGTTCCTGTACAGTCTTTGTTAATGTTCCTCTACAGTCTTTGTTAATGTTCCTCTACAGTCTTTGTTAATGTTCCTGTACAGTCTTTGTTAATGTTCCTCTACAGTCTTTGTTAATGTTTCTCTACAGTCTTTGTTAATGTTCCTCTACAGTCCTTGTTAATGTTCCTCTACAGTCTTTGTTAATGTTCCCCTACAGTCTTTGTTAATATACCTCTACAGTCTTTGTTAATGTTCCTCTACAGTCTTTGTTAATGTTCCTCTACAGTCTTTGTTAATGTTCCTCTACAGTCTTTGTTAATGTTCCTCTACAGTCTTTGTTAATGTTCCTCTACAGTCCTTGTTAATGTTCCTCAACAGTCTTTGTTAATGTTCCCCTACAGTCTTTGTTAATATACCTCTACAGTCTTTGTTAATGTTCCTCTACAGTCTTTGTTAATGTTCCTCTACAGTCCTTGTTAATGTTCCTCTACAGTCTTTGTTAATGTTCCTGTACAGTCTTTGTTAATATACCTCTACAGTCTTTGTTAATGTTCCTCTACAGTCCTTGTTAATGTTCCTCTACAGTCTTTGTTAATGTTTCCCTACAGTCTTTGTTAATGTTCCTCTACAGTCATTGTTACTGTTCCTCTACGGTCTTTGTTAATGTTCCTCTACAATCTATGTTAATGTTCCTCTACAGACTTTGTTAATGTTCCTCTACAGTCTTTGTTAATGTTCCTCTACAGTCTTTGTTCATGTTCCTCTACAGTCATTGTTACTGTTCCTCTACAGTCTTTGTTAATGTTCCTCTACAGTCCTTGAGAATGTTCTTCTACAGTCTTTGATAATGTTCCTCTACAGTCCTTGTTAATGTTCCTCTACAGTCCTTGTTAATGTTCTTCTACAGTCTTTGATAATGTTCCTCTACAGTCCTTGAGAATGTTCTTCTACAGTCTTTGATAATGTTCCTCTACAGTCCTTGTTAATGTTCCTCTACAGTCCTTGTTAATGTTCCTCTACAGTCTTTGTTAATGTTCCTCTACATTCTTTGTTAATGTTCCTATACAGTCCTTGTTAATGTTCCTCTACATTCCCTGTAAATGTTCCTCTACAGTCATTGATAATGTTCCTGTACAGTCTTTGTTAATATACCTCTACAGTCTTTCTTAATGTTCCTCTACAGCCCTTGTTAATGTTCCTCTACAGTCTTTGTTAATGTTCCTCTACAATCTTTGTTAATGTTCCTCTACAGTCTTTGTTAATGTTCCTCTACAGTCATTGTTAATGTTCCTCTACGGTCTTTGTTAATGTTCCTCTACAATCTATGTTAATGTACCTCTACAGTCTTTGTTAATGTTCCTCTACAGTCTTTGTTAATGTTCCCCTACAGTCTTTGTTAATATACCTCTACAGCCTTTGTTAACGTTCCTCTAGAGTGCCAGTTAATGTTCTTCTACAGTCTATTTTAATGTTCCTCTATAGTCCCAGTTAATGTTCCTCTACAGTCCTTGTTAATGTTCTTCTACAGTCTTTGATAATGTTCCTCTACAGTCCTTGTTAATGTTCCTCTACAGTCCTTGTTAATGTTCTTCTACAGTCTTTGATAATGTTCCTCTACAGTCGTTGAGAATGTTCTTCTACAGTCTTTGATAATGTTCCTCTACAGTCCTTGTTGATGTTCCTCTACAGTCCTTGTTAATGTTCCTCTACAGTCCTTGTTAATGTTCCTCTACAGTCTTTGTTAATGTTCCTCTACAGTCCTTGTAAATGTTCCTCTTCAGTCTATTTTCATGTTCCACTACAGTTATTTGTTAATGTTCCTCTACAGTCTTTGTTAATGTTCCCCTACAGTCTTTGTTAATGTTCCTCTACAGTCTTTGTTAATGTTCCTCTACAGTCTTTGTTAATGTTCTTCTACAGTCGTTGCTAATGTTCCTCTACAGTCTTTGTTAATGTTCCTCTACAGTCCTTGTTAATGTTCCTCTACAGTCTTTGTTAATGTTCCTCTACAGTCTTTGTTAATATACCTCTATAGTCTTTGTTAATGTTCCTCTACAGTCTTTGTTAATGTTCCTCTACAGTCTTTGTTAATGTTCCTCTACAGTATTTTTTAATGTTCCTCTACAGTCTTTGTTAATGTTCCACTACAGTCTTTGTTACTATTCCTCTACACTCTTTGTTGATGTTCCTCTACAGTCTTTTTTAATGTTCCTCTACAGTCTTTGTTAATGTTCCTCTACAGTCATTGTTAATGTTCCTCTACGGTCTTTGTTAATGTTCCTCTACAATCTATGTTAATGTACCTCTACAGTCTTTGTTAATGTTCCTCTACAGTCTTTGTTAATGTTTCCCTACAGTCTTTGTTAATGTTCCTCTACAGTCCCAGTTAATGATCCTCTACTGTCCTTGTTAATGTTCCTCTAGAGTCCTTGTTAATGTTCCTCTACAGACTTTGTTAATGTTCCTCTACAGTCTTTGTTAATGTTCCTCTACAGTCTTTGTTAATGTTCCTCTACAGTCTTTGATAATGTTCCTCTACAGTCTTTGTTAATGTTCCTCTACAGTCCTTGTTAATGTTCCTCTACAGTCTTTGTTAATGTTCCCCTACAGTCTTTGTTAATATACCTCTACAGTCTTTGTTAATGTTCCTCTACAGTCTTTGTTAATGTTCCTCTACAGTCTTTGTTAATGTTCCTATACAGTCCTTGTTAATGTTCCTCTACAGTCCTTGTTAATGTTCCTCTACAGTCTTTGTTAATGTTCCTGTACAGTCTTTGTTAATATACCTCTACAGTCTTTGTTAATGTTCCTCTACAGTCCTTGTTAATGTTCCTCTACAGTCTTTGTTAATGTTCCTCTACATTCTTTGTTAATGTTCCTATACAGTCCTTGTTAATGTTCCTCTACAGTCTTTGTTAATGTTCCACTACAGTCTTTGTTACTATTCCTCTACACTCTTTGTTAATGTTCCTCTACAGTCTTTTTTAATGTTCCTCTACAGTCTTTTTTAATGTTCCTCTACAGTCTTTGTTAATGTTCCTCTACAGTCTTTGTTACTATTCCTCTATAGTCTTTGTTAATGTTCTACTACAGTCTTTTTTAATGTTCCTCTACAGTCCTTGTTAATGTTCCTCTACAGTCTTTGTTAATGTTCCTCTACAGTCTTTGTTAATGTTCCTCTACAGTCCCAGTTAATGTTCCTCTACAGTCTCTGTTAATGTTCCTCTACAGTCTTTGTTAATGTTCCTCTACATTCTTTGTTAATGTTCCTATACAGTCCTTGTTAATGTTCCTCTACAGTCCCTGTAAATGTTCCTCTACAGTCATTGATAATGTTCCTGTACAGTCTTTGTTAATATACCTCTACAGTCTTTCTTAATGTTCCTCTACAGCCCTTGTTAATGTTCCTCGACGGTCTTTGTTAATGTTCCTCTACAATCTATGTTAATGTACCTCTACAGTCTTTGTTAATGTTCCTCTACAGTCTTTGTTAATGTTTCCCTACAGTCTTTGTTAATGTTCCTCTACAGTCCCAGTTAATGTTCCTCTACAGTCTTTGTTAATGTTCCTCTACAGTCTTTGTTAATGTTCCTCTACAGTCGTTGTTAATGTTCCTGTACAGTCTTTGTTAATATACCTCTACAGTCTTTGTTAATGTTCCTCTACAGTCCTTGTTAATGTTCCTCTTCAGTCTTTGTTAATGTTCCTCTACAGTCTTTGTTAATGTTCCTATACAGTCCTTGTTAATGTTCCTCTACAGTCCTTGTAAATGTTCCTCTACAGTCTTTGATAATGTTGCTGTACAGTCATTGTTAATATACCTCTACAGTCCTTGTTAATGTTCCTCTACAGTCTTTGTTAATGTTCCTGTACAGTCCTTGTTAATGTTCCTCTATAGTCCCAGTTAATGTTCCCCTACAGTCTTTGTTAATATTCCCCTACTGTCTTTATTAATGTTCCTCTACAGTCTTTGTTAATGTTCCTCTATAGTCCCAGTTAATGTACCCCTACAGTCTTTGTTAATGTTCCCCTACAGTCTTTGTTAATGTTCCTCTACAGTCTTTGTTAATGTTCCTCTATAGTCCCAGTGAATGTTCCCCTACAGTCTTTGTTAATGTTCCTCTACAGTCCTTGTTAATGTTCCTCTACAGTCTTTGTTAACGTTCCTCTACAGTCCCAGTTAATGTTCTTCTACAGTCTATTTTAATGTTCCTCTATAGTCCCAGTTAATGTTCCTCTACAGTCCTTGTTAATGTTCCTCTGCAGTCTTTGTTAATGTTCCTCTACAGTCCTTGTTAATGTTCCTCTACAGTCCGAGTTAATGTTCCTCTACAGTCTTTGTTAATGTTCCTGTACAGTTCTTGTTAATGTTCCTCTATAGTCCCAGTTAATGTTCCTCTACAGTCCTTGTTAATGTTCCCCTACAGTCTTTGTTAATGTTCCTGTACAGTCCTTGATAATGTACCTCTATAGTCCCAGTTAATGTTCCTCTACAGTCTTTGTTAATGTTCCTGTACAGTCATTGTTAATGTTCCTCTATAGTCCCAGTTAATGTTCCTCTACAGTCCTTGTTAATGTTCCTCTACAGTCTTTGTTAATGTTCCTGTACAGTCCTTGTTAACGTTCCTCTATAGTCCCAGTTAATGTTACTCTACAGTGTTTGTTAAAGTTCCTCTACAGTCTTTGTTAACGTTCCTGTACAGTCCTTGATAATGTTCCTCTATAGTCCCAGTTAATGTTGCTCTACAGTCCTTGTTAATGTTCCTCTACAGTCTTTGTTAATGTTCCTGTACAGTCCTTGTTAATGTTCCTCTATAGTCCCAGTTAATGTTCCCCTACAGTCCTTATTAATGTTCCTCTACACTCTTTGTTAATATTCCTCTACAGTCCTTGTTAATGTTCCTCAACAGTCCTTGTTAATGTTCCCCTACAGTCTTTGTTATTGTTCCTCTACAGTCTTTGTTAAGGTTCCTCTACAGTCTTTGTTAATGTTCCTCTACAGTCCCAGTTAATAATCCTCTACAGTCCTTATTAATGTTCCTCTACAGTCCTTGTTAATGTTCCTCTACAGTCCTTGTTAATGTTCCTCTACAGTCTTTGTTAATGTTCCTCTACAGTCTTTTTTAATGTTCCTCTACAGTCCCAGTTAATAATCCTCTACATTCCTTATTAATATTCCTCTACAGTCCTTGTTAATGTTCCTCTACAGTCCTTGTTAATGTTCCTCTACAGTCCTTGTTAATGTTCCTCTACAGTCCTTGTTAATGTTCCTCTACAGTCTTTGTTAATGTTCCTCTACAGTCTTTGTCAATATACCTCTACAGTCTTTGTTAATGTTCCTCTACAGTCCTTGATAATGTTCCTCGACAGTCCTTGTTAATGTTCCTCGACAGTCTTTGTTAATGGTCCCCTACAGTCTTTGTTAATGTTCCCCTACAGTCTTTGTTAATATACCTCTACAGTCTTTGTTAATGTTCCTCTACAGTCTTTGTTAATGTTCCTCTACAGTCTTTGTTAATGTTCCTCTACAGTCTTTGTTAATGTTCCTCTACAGTCTTTGTTAATGTTCCTCTACAGCCCTTGTTAATGTTCCTCTACAGTCGTTGTTAATGTTCCTGTACAGTCTTTGTTAATGTTCCCCTACAGTCTTTGTTATTGTTCCTCTACAGTCTTTGTTAAGGTTCCTCTACAGTCTTTGTTAATGTTCCTCTACAGTCCCAGTTAATAATCCTCTACAGTCCTTATTAATGTTCCTCTACAGTCCTTGTTAATGTTCCTCTACAGTCCTTGTTAATGTTCCTCTACAGTCTTTGTTAATGTTCCTCTACAGTCTTTTTTAATGTTCCTCTACAGTCCCAGTTAATAATCCTCTACATTCCTTATTAATATTCCTCTACAGTCCTTGTTAATGTTCCTCTACAGTCCTTGTTAATGTTCCTCTACAGTCCTTGTTAATGTTCCTCTACAGTCCTTGTTAATGTTCCTCTACAGTCTTTGTTAATGTTCCTCTACAGTCTTTGTCAATATACCTCTACAGTCTTTGTTAATGTTCCTCTACAGTCCTTGATAATGTTCCTCGACAGTCCTTGTTAATGTTCCTCGACAGTCTTTGTTAATGGTCCCCTACAGTCTTTGTTAATGTTCCCCTACAGTCTTTGTTAATATACCTCTACAGTCTTTGTTAATGTTCCTCTACAGTCTTTGTTAATGTTCCTCTACAGTCTTTGTTAATGTTCCTCTACAGTCTTTGTTAATGTTCCTCTACAGTCTTTGTTAATGTTCCTCTACAGCCCTTGTTAATGTTCCTCTACAGTCGTTGTTAATGTTCCTGTACAGTCTTTGTTAATGTTCCCCTACAGTCTTTGTTAATATACCTCTACAGTCTTTGTTAATGTTCCTCTACAGTCTTTGTTAATGTTCCTCTACAGTCTTTGTTAATGTTCCTATACAGTCCTTGTTAATGTTCCTCTACAGTCCTTGTAATTGTTCCTCTACAGTCTTTGATAATGTTGCTGTACAGTCTTTGTTAATATACCTCTACAGTCCTTGTTAATGTTCCTCTACAGTCTTTGTTAATGTTCCTGTACAGTCCTTGTTAATGTTCCTCTATAGTCCCAGTTAATGTTCCCCTACAGTCCTTATTAATGTTCCTCTACACTCTTTGATAATATTCCTCTACAGTCTTTGTTAATGTTCCTCTACAGTCTTTGTTAATATTCCTCTACAGTCCTTGTTAATGTTCCTCTACAGTCTTTGTTAATGTTCCTCTATAGTCCCAGTTAATGTTCCCCTACAGTCTTTGTTAATATTCCCCTACTGTCTTTATTAATGTTCCTCTACAGTCTTTGTTAATGTTCCTCTATAGTCCCAGTGAATGTTCCCCTACAGTCTTTGTTAATGTTCCTCTACAGTCCTTGTTAATGTTCCTCTACAGTCTTTGTTAACGTTCCTCTACAGTCCCAGTTAATGTTCTTCTACAGTCTTTTCTATTATTCCTCTATAGTCCCAGTTAATGTTCCTCTACAGTCCTTGTTAATGTTCCTCTGCAGTCTTTGTTAATGTTCCTCTACAGTCCTTGTTAATGTTCCTCTACAGTCCGAGTTAATGTTCCTCTACAGTCTTTGTGAATGTTCCTGTACAGTTCCTGTTAATGTTCCTCTATAGTCCCAGTTAATGTTCCTCTACAGTCCTTGTTAAGGTTCCTCTACAATCTTTGTTAATGTTCCTGTACAGTCCTTGATAATGTACCTCTATAGTCCCAGTTAATGTTCCTCTACAGTCTTTGTTAATGTTCCTGTACAGTCCTTGTTAATGTTCCTCTATAGTCCCAGTTAATGTTCCTCTACAGTCCTTTTTAATGTTCCTCTACAGTTTTGTTAATGTTCCTGTACAGTCCTTGTTAATGTTCCTCTATAGTCCCAGTTAATATTCCTCTACAGTGTTTGTTAATGTTCCTCTACAGTCTTTGTTAATGTTCCTGTACAGTCCTTGATAATGTTCCTCTATAGTCCCAGTTAATGTTGCTCTACAGTCCTTGTTAATGTTCCTCTACAGTCTTTGTTAATGTTCCTGTACAGTCCTTGTTAATGTTCCTCTATAGTCCCAGTTAATGTTGCTCTACAGTCCCTGATAATGTTCCTCTACAGTCCTTGTTAATGTTCCTCGACAGTCTTTGTTAATGTTCCCCTACAGTCTTTGTTAATGTTCCCCTACAGTCTTTGTTAATATACCTCTACAGTCTTTGTGAATGTTCCTCTACAGTCTTTGTTAATGTTCCTCTACAGTCTGTGTTAATGTTCCTCTACAGTCTTTGTTAATGTTCCTCTACAGTCTTTGTTAATGTTCCTCTACATTCTTTGTTAATGTTCCTCTACAGTCTTTGTTAATGTTCCTCTACAGTCTTTGTTAATGTTCCTCTACAGTCTTTGTTAATGTTCCTCTACAGTCTTTGTTAATGTTCCTCTACAGTCCTTGTTAATGTTCCTCTACAGTCTTTGTTAATGTTCCCCTACAGTATTTGTTAATATACCTCTACAGTCTTTGTTAATGTTCCTCTACAGTCTTTGTTAATGTTCCTCTACAGTCTTTGTTAATGTTCCTATACAGTCCTTGTTAATGTTCCTCTACAGTCCTTGTTAATGTTCCTCTACAGTCTTTGTTAATGTTCCTGTACACTCTTTGTTAATATACCTCTACAGTCTTTGTTAATGTTCCTCTACAGTCCTTGTTAATGTTCCTCTACAGTCTTTGTTAATGTTCCTCTACATTCTTTGTTAATGTTCCTATACAGTCCTTGTTAATGTTCCTCTACAGTCCCTGTAAATGTTCCTCTACAGTCATTGATAATGTTCCTGTACAGTCTTTGTTAATATACCTCTACAGTCTATATTAATGTTCCTCCACAGCCCTTGTTAATGTTCCTCTACAGTCTTTGTTAATGTTCCTCTACAATCTTTGTTAATGTTCCTCTACAGTCTTTGTTAATGTTCCTCTACAGTCATTGTTAATGTTCCTCTACGGTCTTTGTTAATGTTCCTCTACAATCTTTGTTAATGTTCCTCTACAGTCTTTGTTAATGTTCCTCTACAGTCCCAGTTAATGATCCTCTACTGTCCTTGTTAATATTCCTCTACAGTCCTTGTTAATGTTCCTCTACAGACTTTGTTAATGTTCCTCTACAGTCTTTGTTAATGTTCCTCTACAGTCTTTGTTTATGTTCCTCTACAGTCTTTGTTAATGTTCCTCTACAGTCTTTGTTAATGTTCCTCTACAGTCCTTGTTAATGTTCCTCAACAGTCTTTGTTAATGTTCCCCTACAGTCTTTGTTAATATACCTCTACAGTCTTTGTTAATGTTCCTCTACAGTCTTTGTTAATGTTCCTCAACAGTCTTTGTTAATGTTCCTATACAGTCCTTGTTAATGTTCCTCTACAGTCCTTGTTAATGTTCCTCTACAGTCTTTGTTAATGTTCCTGTACAGTCTTTGTTAATATACCTCTACAGTCTTTGTTAATGTTCCTCTACAGTCCTTGTTAATGTTCCTCTACAGTCTTTGTTAATGTTCCTCTACATTCTTTGTTAATGTTCCTATACAATCCCTGTAAATGTTCCTCTACAGTCATTGATAATGTTCCTGTACAGTCTTTGTTAATATACCTCTACAGTCTTTCTTAATGTTCCTCTACAGCCCTTGTTAATGTTCCTCTACAGTCTTTGTTAATGTTCCTCTACAATCTTTGTTAATGTTCCTCTACAGTCTTTGTTAATGTTCCTCTACAGTCATTGTTAATGTTCCTCTACGGTCTTTGTTAATGTTCCTCTACAATCTATGTTAATGTACCTCTACAGTCTTTGTTAATGTTCCTCTACAGTCTTTGTTAATGTTTCCCTACAGTCTTTGTTAATGTTCCTCTACAGTCCCAGTTAATGATCCTCTACTGTCCTTGTTAATGTTCCTCTACAGTCCTTGTTAATGTTCCTCTACAGACTTTGTTAATGTTCCTCTACAGTCTTTGTTAATGTTCCTCTACAGTCTTTGTTCATGTTCCTCTACAGTCATTGTTACTGTTCCTCTACAGTCTTTGTTAATGTTCCTCTACAGTCCTTGAGAATGTTCTTCTACAGTCTTTGATAATGTTCCTCTACAGTCCTTGTTAATGTTCCTCTACAGTCCTTGTTAATGTTCTTCTACAGTCTTTGATAATGTTCCTCTACAGTCCTTGAGAATGTTCTTCTACAGTCTTTGATAATGTTCCTCTACAGTCCTTGTTAATGTTCCTCTACAGTCCTTGTTAATGTTCCTCTACAGTCCTTGTTAATGTTCCTCTACAGTCTTTGTTAATGTTCCTCTACAGTCCTTGTAAATGTTCCTCTACAGTCTATTTTCATGTTCCACTACAGTTATTTGTTAATGTTCCTCTACAGTCTTTGTTAATGTTCCTCTACAGTCTTTGTTAATGTTCCTCTACAGTCTTTGTTAATGTTCCTCTTCAGTCTTTGTTAATGTTCTTCTACAGTCGTTGCTAATGTTCCTCTACAGTCTTTGTTAATGTTCCTCTACAGTCCTTGTTAATGTTCCTCTACAGTCTTTGTTAATGTTCCTCTACAGTCTTTGTTAATATACCTCTATAGTCTTTGTTAATGTTCCTCTACAGTATTTGTTAATGTTCCTCTACAGTCTTTTTTAATGTTCCTCTACAGTATTTTTTAATGTTCCTCTACAGTCTTTGTTAATGTTCCACTACAGTCTTTGTTACTATTCCTCTACACTCTTTGTTAATGTTCCTCTACAGTCTTTTTTAATGTTCCTCTACAGTCTTTTTTAATGTTCCTCTACAGTCTTTGTTAATGTTCCTCTACAGTCTTTGTTACTATTCCTCTATAGTCTTTGTTAATGTTCTTCTACAGTCTTTCTTAATGTTCCTCTACAGTCCTTGTTAATGTTCCTCTACAGTCTTTGTTAATGTTCCTCTACAGTCTTTGTTAATGTTCCTCTACAGTCCCAGTTAATGTTCCTCTACAGTCTCTGTTAATGTTCCTCTACAGTCTTTTTTAATGTTCCTCTACAATCTTTGTTAATGTTCCACTACAGTCTTTGTTACTATTCCTCTACACTCTTTGTTAATGTTCCTCTACAGTCTTTGTTAATGTTCCTCTACAGTCTTTGTTACTATTCCTCTACAGTCTTTGTTAATGTTCCACTACAGTCTTTGTTACTATTCCTCTACACTCTTTGTTAATGTTCCTCTACAGTCTTTTTTAATGTTCCTCTACGGTCTTTTTTAATGTTCCTCTACAGTCTTTGTTAATGTTCCTCTACAGTCTTTGTTACTATTCCTCTACAGTCTTTGTTAATCTTCCACTACAGTCTTTGTTACTATTCCTCTACACTCTTTGTTAATGTTCCTCTACAGTCTTTTTTAATGTTCCTCTACAGTCCTTGTTAATGTTCCTCTACAGTTTTTGTTAATGTTCCTCTACAATCTTTGTTAATGTTCCTCTACAGTCTTTGATAATGTTCCTCTACAGTCTTTGTTAATGTTCCTCTACAGTCCTTGTTAATGTTCCTCTACAGTCTTTGTTAATGTTCCTCTACAGTCTTTGTTAATGTTCCTCTACAGTCTTTGTTAATGTTCCTCTACAGTCTTTGTTAATGTTCCCCTACAGTCTTTGTTAATATACCTCTACAGTCTTTGTGAATGTTCCTCTACAGTCTTTGTTAATGTTCCTCTACAGTCTGTGTTAATGTTCCTCTACAGTCTTTGTTAATGTTCCTCTACAGTCTTTGTTAATGTTCCTCTACATTCTTTGTTAATGTTCCTCTACAGTCTTTGTTAATGTTCCTCTACAGTCTTTGTTAATGTTCCTCTACAGTCTTTGTTAATGTTCCTCTACAGTCTTTGTTAATGTTCCTCTACAGTCCTTGTTAATGTTCCTCTACAGTCTTTGTTAATGTTCCCCTACAGTATTTGTTAATATACCTCTACAGTCTTTGTTAATGTTCCTCTACAGTCTTTGTTAATGTTCCTCTACAGTCTTTGTTAATGTTCCTATACAGTCCTTGTTAATGTTCCTCTACATTCCTTGTTAATGTTCCTCTACAGTCTTTGTTAATGTTCCTGTACACTCTTTGTTAATATACCTCTACAGTCTTTGTTAATGTTCCTCTACAGTCCTTGTTAATGTTCCTCTACAGTCTTTGTTAATGTTCCTCTACATTCTTTGTTAATGTTCCTATACAGTCCTTGTTAATGTTCCTCTACAGTCCCTGTAAATGTTCCTCTACAGTCATTGATAATGTTCCTGTACAGTCATTGTTAATATACCTCTACAGTCTATATTAATGTTCCTCCACAGCCCTTGTTAATGTTCCTCTACAGTCTTTGTTAATGTTCCTCTACAATCTTTGTTAATGTTCCTCTACAGTCTTTGTTAATGTTCCTCTACAGTCATTGTTAATGTTCCTCTACGGTCTTTGTTAATGTTCCTCTACAATCTTTGTTAATGTTCCTCTACAGTCTTTGTTAATGTTCCTCTACAGTCCCAGTTAATGATCCTCTACTGTCCTTGTTAATATTCCTCTACAGTCCTTGTTAATGTTCCTCTACAGACTTTGTTAATGTTCCTCTACACTCTTTGTTAATATTCCTCTACAGTCCTTGTTAATGTTCCTCAACAGTCCTTGTTAATGTTCCCCTACAGTCTTTGTTATTGTTCCTCTACAGTCTTTGTTAAGGTTCCTCTACAGTCTTTGTTAATGTTCCTCTACAGTCCCAGTTAATAATCCTCTACAGTCCTTATTAATGTTCCTCTACAGTCCTTGTTAATGTTCCTCTACAGTCCTTGTTAATGTTCCTCTACAGTCTTTGTTAATGTTCCTCTACAGTCTTTTTTAATGTTCCTCTACAGTCCCAGTTAATAATCCTCTACATTCCTTATTAATATTCCTCTACAGTCCTTGTTAATGTTCCTCTACAGTCCTTGTTAATGTTCCTCTACAGTCCTTGTTAATGTTCCTCTACAGTCCTTGTTAATGTTCCTCTACAGTCTTTGTTAATGTTCCTCTACAGTCTTTGTCAATATACCTCTACAGTCTTTGTTAATGTTCCTCTACAGTCCTTGATAATGTTCCTCGACAGTCCTTGTTAATGTTCCTCGACAGTCTTTGTTAATGGTCCCCTACAGTCTTTGTTAATGTTCCCCTACAGTCTTTGTTAATATACCTCTACAGTCTTTGTTAATGTTCCTCTACAGTCTTTGTTAATGTTCCTCTACAGTCTTTGTTAATGTTCCTCTACAGTCTTTGTTAATGTTCCTCTACAGTCTTTGTTAATGTTCCTCTACAGCCCTTGTTAATGTTCCTCTACAGTCGTTGTTAATGTTCCTGTACAGTCTTTGTTAATGTTCCCCTACAGTCTTTGTTATTGTTCCTCTACAGTCTTTGTTAAGGTTCCTCTACAGTCTTTGTTAATGTTCCTCTACAGTCCCAGTTAATAATCCTCTACAGTCCTTATTAATGTTCCTCTACAGTCCTTGTTAATGTTCCTCTACAGTCCTTGTTAATGTTCCTCTACAGTCTTTGTTAATGTTCCTCTACAGTCTTTTTTAATGTTCCTCTACAGTCCCAGTTAATAATCCTCTACATTCCTTATTAATATTCCTCTACAGTCCTTGTTAATGTTCCTCTACAGTCCTTGTTAATGTTCCTCTACAGTCCTTGTTAATGTTCCTCTACAGTCTTTGTTAATGTTCCTCTACAGTCTTTGTCAATATACCTCTACAGTCTTTGTTAATGTTCCTCTACAGTCCTTGATAATGTTCCTCGACAGTCCTTGTTAATGTTCCTCGACAGTCTTTGTTAATGGTCCCCTACAGTCTTTGTTAATGTTCCCCTACAGTCTTTGTTAATATACCTCTACAGTCTTTGTTAATGTTCCTCTACAGTCTTTGTTAATGTTCCTCTACAGTCTTTGTTAATGTTCCTCTACAGTCTTTGTTAATGTTCCTCTACAGTCTTTGTTAATGTTCCTCTACAGCCCTTGTTAATGTTCCTCTACAGTCGTTGTTAATGTTCCTGTACAGTCTTTGTTAATGTTCCCCTACAGTCTTTGTTATTGTTCCTCTACAGTCTTTGTTAAGGTTCCTCTACAGTCTTTGTTAATGTTCCTCTACAGTCCCAGTTAATAATCCTCTACAGTCCTTATTAATGTTCCTCTACAGTCCTTGTTAATGTTCCTCTACAGTCCTTGTTAATGTTCCTCTACAGTCTTTGTTAATGTTCCTCTACAGTCTTTTTTAATGTTCCTCTACAGTCCCAGTTAATAATCCTCTACATTCCTTATTAATATTCCTCTACAGTCCTTGTTAATGTTCCTCTACAGTCCTTGTTAATGTTCCTCTACAGTCCTTGTTAATGTTCCTCTACAGTCTTTGTTAATGTTCCTCTACAGTCTTTGTCAATATACCTCTACAGTCTTTGTTAATGTTCCTCTACAGTCCTTGATAATGTTCCTCGACAGTCCTTGTTAATGTTCCTCGACAGTCTTTGTTAATGGTCCCCTACAGTCTTTGTTAATGTTCCCCTACAGTCTTTGTTAATATACCTCTACAGTCTTTGTTAATGTTCCTCTACAGTCTTTGTTAATGTTCCTCTACAGTCTTTGTTAATGTTCCTCTACAGTCTTTGTTAATGTTCCTCTACAGTCTTTGTTAATGTTCCTCTACAGCCCTTGTTAATGTTCCTCTACAGTCGTTGTTAATGTTCCTGTACAGTCTTTGTTAATGTTCCCCTACAGTCTTTGTTAATATACCTCTACAGTCTTTGTTAATGTTCCTCTACAGTCTTTGTTAATGTTCCTCTACAGTCTTTGTTAATGTTCCTATACAGTCCTTGTTAATGTTCCTCTACAGTCCTTGTAATTGTTCCTCTACAGTCTTTGATAATGTTGCTGTACAGTCTTTGTTAATATACCTCTACAGTCCTTGTTAATGTTCCTCTACAGTCTTTGTTAATGTTCCTGTACAGTCCTTGTTAATGTTCCTCTATAGTCCCAGTTAATGTTCCCCTACAGTCCTTATTAATGTTCCTCTACACTCTTTGATAATATTCCTCTACAGTCTTTGTTAATGTTCCTCTACAGTCTTTGTTAATATTCCTCTACAGTCCTTGTTAATGTTCCTCTACAGTCTTTGTTAATGTTCCTCTATAGTCCCAGTTAATGTTCCCCTACAGTCTTTGTTAATATTCCCCTACTGTCTTTATTAATGTTCCTCTACAGTCTTTGTTAATGTTCCTCTATAGTCCCAGTGAATGTTCCCCTACAGTCTTTGTTAATGTTCCTCTACAGTCCTTGTTAATGTTCCTCTACAGTCTTTGTTAACGTTCCTCTACAGTCCCAGTTAATGTTCTTCTACAGTCTTTTCTATTATTCCTCTATAGTCCCAGTTAATGTTCCTCTACAGTCCTTGTTAATGTTCCTCTGCAGTCTTTGTTAATGTTCCTCTACAGTCCTTGTTAATGTTCCTCTACAGTCCGAGTTAATGTTCCTCTACAGTCTTTGTGAATGTTCCTGTACAGTTCCTGTTAATGTTCCTCTATAGTCCCAGTTAATGTTCCTCTACAGTCCTTGTTAAGGTTCCTCTACAATCTTTGTTAATGTTCCTGTACAGTCCTTGATAATGTACCTCTATAGTCCCAGTTAATGTTCCTCTACAGTCTTTGTTAATGTTCCTGTACAGTCCTTGTTAATGTTCCTCTATAGTCCCAGTTAATGTTCCTCTACAGTCCTTTTTAATGTTCCTCTACAGTTTTGTTAATGTTCCTGTACAGTCCTTGTTAATGTTCCTCTATAGTCCCAGTTAATATTCCTCTACAGTGTTTGTTAATGTTCCTCTACAGTCTTTGTTAATGTTCCTGTACAGTCCTTGATAATGTTCCTCTATAGTCCCAGTTAATGTTGCTCTACAGTCCTTGTTAATGTTCCTCTACAGTCTTTGTTAATGTTCCTGTACAGTCCTTGTTAATGTTCCTCTATAGTCCCAGTTAATGTTGCTCTACAGTCCCTGATAATGTTCCTCTACAGTCCTTGTTAATGTTCCTCGACAGTCTTTGTTAATGTTCCCCTACAGTCTTTGTTAATGTTCCCCTACAGTCTTTGTTAATATACCTCTACAGTCTTTGTGAATGTTCCTCTACAGTCTTTGTTAATGTTCCTCTACAGTCTGTGTTAATGTTCCTCTACAGTCTTTGTTAATGTTCCTCTACAGTCTTTGTTAATGTTCCTCTACATTCTTTGTTAATGTTCCTCTACAGTCTTTGTTAATGTTCCTCTACAGTCTTTGTTAATGTTCCTCTACAGTCTTTGTTAATGTTCCTCTACAGTCTTTGTTAATGTTCCTCTACAGTCCTTGTTAATGTTCCTCTACAGTCTTTGTTAATGTTCCCCTACAGTATTTGTTAATATACCTCTACAGTCTTTGTTAATGTTCCTCTACAGTCTTTGTTAATGTTCCTCTACAGTCTTTGTTAATGTTCCTATACAGTCCTTGTTAATGTTCCTCTACAGTCCTTGTTAATGTTCCTCTACAGTCTTTGTTAATGTTCCTGTACACTCTTTGTTAATATACCTCTACAGTCTTTGTTAATGTTCCTCTACAGTCCTTGTTAATGTTCCTCTACAGTCTTTGTTAATGTTCCTCTACATTCTTTGTTAATGTTCCTATACAGTCCTTGTTAATGTTCCTCTACAGTCCCTGTAAATGTTCCTCTACAGTCATTGATAATGTTCCTGTACAGTCTTTGTTAATATACCTCTACAGTCTATATTAATGTTCCTCCACAGCCCTTGTTAATGTTCCTCTACAGTCTTTGTTAATGTTCCTCTACAATCTTTGTTAATGTTCCTCTACAGTCTTTGTTAATGTTCCTCTACAGTCATTGTTAATGTTCCTCTACGGTCTTTGTTAATGTTCCTCTACAATCTTTGTTAATGTTCCTCTACAGTCTTTGTTAATGTTCCTCTACAGTCCCAGTTAATGATCCTCTACTGTCCTTGTTAATATTCCTCTACAGTCCTTGTTAATGTTCCTCTACAGACTTTGTTAATGTTCCTCTACAGTCTTTGTTAATGTTCCTCTACAGTCTTTGTTTATGTTCCTCTACAGTCTTTGTTAATGTTCCTCTACAGTCTTTGTTAATGTTCCTCTACAGTCCTTGTTAATGTTCCTCAACAGTCTTTGTTAATGTTCCCCTACAGTCTTTGTTAATATACCTCTACAGTCTTTGTTAATGTTCCTCTACAGTCTTTGTTAATGTTCCTCAACAGTCTTTGTTAATGTTCCTATACAGTCCTTGTTAATGTTCCTCTACAGTCCTTGTTAATGTTCCTCTACAGTCTTTGTTAATGTTCCTGTACAGTCTTTGTTAATATACCTCTACAGTCTTTGTTAATGTTCCTCTACAGTCCTTGTTAATGTTCCTCTACAGTCTTTGTTAATGTTCCTCTACATTCTTTGTTAATGTTCCTATACAATCCCTGTAAATGTTCCTCTACAGTCATTGATAATGTTCCTGTACAGTCTTTGTTAATATACCTCTACAGTCTTTCTTAATGTTCCTCTACAGCCCTTGTTAATGTTCCTCTACAGTCTTTGTTAATGTTCCTCTACAATCTTTGTTAATGTTCCTCTACAGTCTTTGTTAATGTTCCTCTACAGTCATTGTTAATGTTCCTCTACGGTCTTTGTTAATGTTCCTCTACAATCTATGTTAATGTACCTCTACAGTCTTTGTTAATGTTCCTCTACAGTCTTTGTTAATGTTTCCCTACAGTCTTTGTTAATGTTCCTCTACAGTCCCAGTTAATGATCCTCTACTGTCCTTGTTAATGTTCCTCTACAGTCCTTGTTAATGTTCCTCTACAGACTTTGTTAATGTTCCTCTACAGTCTTTGTTAATGTTCCTCTACAGTCTTTGTTCATGTTCCTCTACAGTCATTGTTACTGTTCCTCTACAGTCTTTGTTAATGTTCCTCTACAGTCCTTGAGAATGTTCTTCTACAGTCTTTGATAATGTTCCTCTACAGTCCTTGTTAATGTTCCTCTACAGTCCTTGTTAATGTTCTTCTACAGTCTTTGATAATGTTCCTCTACAGTCCTTGAGAATGTTCTTCTACAGTCTTTGATAATGTTCCTCTACAGTCCTTGTTAATGTTCCTCTACAGTCCTTGTTAATGTTCCTCTACAGTCCTTGTTAATGTTCCTCTACAGTCTTTGTTAATGTTCCTCTACAGTCCTTGTAAATGTTCCTCTACAGTCTATTTTCATGTTCCACTACAGTTATTTGTTAATGTTCCTCTACAGTCTTTGTTAATGTTCCTCTACAGTCTTTGTTAATGTTCCTCTACAGTCTTTGTTAATGTTCCTCTTCAGTCTTTGTTAATGTTCTTCTACAGTCGTTGCTAATGTTCCTCTACAGTCTTTGTTAATGTTCCTCTACAGTCCTTGTTAATGTTCCTCTACAGTCTTTGTTAATGTTCCTCTACAGTCTTTGTTAATATACCTCTATAGTCTTTGTTAATGTTCCTCTACAGTATTTGTTAATGTTCCTCTACAGTCTTTTTTAATGTTCCTCTACAGTATTTTTTAATGTTCCTCTACAGTCTTTGTTAATGTTCCACTACAGTCTTTGTTACTATTCCTCTACACTCTTTGTTAATGTTCCTCTACAGTCTTTTTTAATGTTCCTCTACAGTCTTTTTTAATGTTCCTCTACAGTCTTTGTTAATGTTCCTCTACAGTCTTTGTTACTATTCCTCTATAGTCTTTGTTAATGTTCTTCTACAGTCTTTCTTAATGTTCCTCTACAGTCCTTGTTAATGTTCCTCTACAGTCTTTGTTAATGTTCCTCTACAGTCTTTGTTAATGTTCCTCTACAGTCCCAGTTAATGTTCCTCTACAGTCTCTGTTAATGTTCCTCTACAGTCTTTTTTAATGTTCCTCTACAATCTTTGTTAATGTTCCACTACAGTCTTTGTTACTATTCCTCTACACTCTTTGTTAATGTTCCTCTACAGTCTTTGTTAATGTTCCTCTACAGTCTTTGTTACTATTCCTCTACAGTCTTTGTTAATGTTCCACTACAGTCTTTGTTACTATTCCTCTACACTCTTTGTTAATGTTCCTCTACAGTCTTTTTTAATGTTCCTCTACGGTCTTTTTTAATGTTCCTCTACAGTCTTTGTTAATGTTCCTCTACAGTCTTTGTTACTATTCCTCTACAGTCTTTGTTAATCTTCCACTACAGTCTTTGTTACTATTCCTCTACACTCTTTGTTAATGTTCCTCTACAGTCTTTTTTAATGTTCCTCTACAGTCCTTGTTAATGTTCCTCTACAGTTTTTGTTAATGTTCCTCTACAATCTTTGTTAATGTTCCTCTACAGTCTTTGATAATGTTCCTCTACAGTCTTTGTTAATGTTCCTCTACAGTCCTTGTTAATGTTCCTCTACAGTCTTTGTTAATGTTCCTCTACAGTCTTTGTTAATGTTCCTCTACAGTCTTTGTTAATGTTCCTCTACAGTCTTTGTTAATGTTCCCCTACAGTCTTTGTTAATATACCTCTACAGTCTTTGTGAATGTTCCTCTACAGTCTTTGTTAATGTTCCTCTACAGTCTGTGTTAATGTTCCTCTACAGTCTTTGTTAATGTTCCTCTACAGTCTTTGTTAATGTTCCTCTACATTCTTTGTTAATGTTCCTCTACAGTCTTTGTTAATGTTCCTCTACAGTCTTTGTTAATGTTCCTCTACAGTCTTTGTTAATGTTCCTCTACAGTCTTTGTTAATGTTCCTCTACAGTCCTTGTTAATGTTCCTCTACAGTCTTTGTTAATGTTCCCCTACAGTATTTGTTAATATACCTCTACAGTCTTTGTTAATGTTCCTCTACAGTCTTTGTTAATGTTCCTCTACAGTCTTTGTTAATGTTCCTATACAGTCCTTGTTAATGTTCCTCTACATTCCTTGTTAATGTTCCTCTACAGTCTTTGTTAATGTTCCTGTACACTCTTTGTTAATATACCTCTACAGTCTTTGTTAATGTTCCTCTACAGTCCTTGTTAATGTTCCTCTACAGTCTTTGTTAATGTTCCTCTACATTCTTTGTTAATGTTCCTATACAGTCCTTGTTAATGTTCCTCTACAGTCCCTGTAAATGTTCCTCTACAGTCATTGATAATGTTCCTGTACAGTCATTGTTAATATACCTCTACAGTCTATATTAATGTTCCTCCACAGCCCTTGTTAATGTTCCTCTACAGTCTTTGTTAATGTTCCTCTACAATCTTTGTTAATGTTCCTCTACAGTCTTTGTTAATGTTCCTCTACAGTCATTGTTAATGTTCCTCTACGGTCTTTGTTAATGTTCCTCTACAATCTTTGTTAATGTTCCTCTACAGTCTTTGTTAATGTTCCTCTACAGTCCCAGTTAATGATCCTCTACTGTCCTTGTTAATATTCCTCTACAGTCCTTGTTAATGTTCCTCTACAGACTTTGTTAATGTTCCTCTACAGTCTTTGTTAATGTTCCTCTACAGTCTTTGTTTATGTTCCTCTACAGTCTTTGTTAATGTTCCTCTACAGTCTTTGTTAATGTTCCTCTACAGTCCTTGTTAATGTTCCTCAACAGTCTTTGTTAATGTTCCCCTACAGTCTTTGTTAATATACCTCTACAGTCTTTGTTAATGTTCCTCTACAGTCTTTGTTAATGTTCCTCAACAGTCTTTGTTAATGTTCCTATACAGTCCTTGTTAATGTTCCTCTACAGTCCTTGTTAATGTTCCTCTACAGTCTTTGTTAATGTTCCTGTACAGTCTTTGTTAATATACCTCTACAGTCTTTGTTAATGTTCCTCTACAGTCCTTGTTAATGTTCCTCTACAGTCTTTGTTAATGTTCCTCTACATTCTTTGTTAATGTTCCTATACAATCCCTGTAAATGTTCCTCTACAGTCATTGATAATGTTCCTGTACAGTCTTTGTTAATATACCTCTACAGTCTTTCTTAATGTTCCTCTACAGCCCTTGTTAATGTTCCTCTACAGTCTTTGTTAATGTTCCTCTACAATCTTTGTTAATGTTCCTCTACAGTCTTTGTTAATGTTCCTCTACAGTCATTGTTAATGTTCCTCTACGGTCTTTGTTAATGTTCCTCTACAATCTATGTTAATGTACCTCTACAGTCTTTGTTAATGTTCCTCTACAGTCTTTGTTAATGTTTCCCTACAGTCTTTGTTAATGTTCCTCTACAGTCCCAGTTAATGATCCTCTACTGTCCTTGTTAATGTTCCTCTACAGTCCTTGTTAATGTTCCTCTACAGACTTTGTTAATGTTCCTCTACAGTCTTTGTTAATGTTCCTCTACAGTCTTTGTTCATGTTCCTCTACAGTCATTGTTACTGTTCCTCTACAGTCTTTGTTAATGTTCCTCTACAGTCCTTGAGAATGTTCTTCTACAGTCTTTGATAATGTTCCTCTACAGTCCTTGTTAATGTTCCTCTACAGTCCTTGTTAATGTTCTTCTACAGTCTTTGATAATGTTCCTCTACAGTCCTTGAGAATGTTCTTCTACAGTCTTTGATAATGTTCCTCTACAGTCCTTGTTAATGTTCCTCTACAGTCCTTGTTAATGTTCCTCTACAGTCCTTGTTAATGTTCCTCTACAGTCTTTGTTAATGTTCCTCTACAGTCCTTGTAAATGTTCCTCTACAGTCTATTTTCATGTTCCACTACAGTTATTTGTTAATGTTCCTCTACAGTCTTTGTTAATGTTCCTCTACAGTCTTTGTTAATGTTCCTCTACAGTCTTTGTTAATGTTCCTCTTCAGTCTTTGTTAATGTTCTTCTACAGTCGTTGCTAATGTTCCTCTACAGTCTTTGTTAATGTTCCTCTACAGTCCTTGTTAATGTTCCTCTACAGTCTTTGTTAATGTTCCTCTACAGTCTTTGTTAATATACCTCTATAGTCTTTGTTAATGTTCCTCTACAGTATTTGTTAATGTTCCTCTACAGTCTTTTTTAATGTTCCTCTACAGTATTTTTTAATGTTCCTCTACAGTCTTTGTTAATGTTCCACTACAGTCTTTGTTACTATTCCTCTACACTCTTTGTTAATGTTCCTCTACAGTCTTTTTTAATGTTCCTCTACAGTCTTTTTTAATGTTCCTCTACAGTCTTTGTTAATGTTCCTCTACAGTCTTTGTTACTATTCCTCTATAGTCTTTGTTAATGTTCTTCTACAGTCTTTCTTAATGTTCCTCTACAGTCCTTGTTAATGTTCCTCTACAGTCTTTGTTAATGTTCCTCTACAGTCTTTGTTAATGTTCCTCTACAGTCCCAGTTAATGTTCCTCTACAGTCTCTGTTAATGTTCCTCTACAGTCTTTTTTAATGTTCCTCTACAATCTTTGTTAATGTTCCACTACAGTCTTTGTTAATGTTCCTCTACACTCTTTGTTAATGTTCCTCTACAGTCTTTGTTAATGTTCCTCTACAGTCTTTGTTACTATTCCTCTACAGTCTTTGTTAATGTTCCACTACAGTCTTTGTTACTATTCCTCTACACTCTTTGTTAATGTTCCTCTACAGTCTTTTTTAATGTTCCTCTACGGTCTTTTTTAATGTTCCTCTACAGTCTTTGTTAATGTTCCTCTACAGTCTTTGTTACTATTCCTCTACAGTCTTTGTTAATCTTCCACTACAGTCTTTGTTACTATTCCTCTACACTCTTTGTTAATGTTCCTCTACAGTCTTTTTTAATGTTCCTCTACAGTCCTTGTTAATGTTCCTCTACAGTTTTTGTTAATGTTCCTCTACAATCTTTGTTAATGTTCCTCTACAGTCTTTGATAATGTTCCTCTACAGTCTTTGTTAATGTTCCTCTACAGTCCTTGTTAATGTTCCTCTACAGTCTTTGTTAATGTTCCTCTACAGTCTTTGTTAATGTTCCTCTACAGTCTTTGTTAATGTTCCTCTACAGTCTTTGTTAATGTTCCTCTACAGTCTTTGTTAATGTTCCTCTACAGTCTTTGTTAATGTTCCTCTACAGTCCTTGTTAATGTTCCTCTACAATCTTTGTTAATGTTCCTCTACAGTCTTTGTTAATGTTCCTCTACAGTCATTGTTAATGTTCCTCTACGGTCTTTGTTAATGTTCCTCTACAATCTATGTTAATGTACCTCTACAGTCTTTGTTAATGTTCCTCTACAGTCTTTGTTAATGTTTCCCTACAGTCTTTGTTAATGTTCCTCTACAGTCCCAGTTAATGATCCTCTACTGTCCTTGTTAATGTTCCTCTACAGTCCTTGTTAATGTTCCTCTACAGACTTTGTTAATGTTCCTCTACAGTCTTTGTTAATGTTCCTCTACAGTCTTTGTTCATGTTCCTCTACAGTCATTGTTACTGTTCCTCTACAGTCTTTGTTAATGTTCCTCTACAGTCCTTGTAAATGTTCCTCTACAGTCTATTTTCATGTTCCACTACAGTTATTTGTTAATGTTCCTCTACAGTCTTTGTTAATGTTCCTCTACAGTCTTTTTTAATGTTCCTCTACAGTCTTTGTTAATGTTCCTCTACAGTCTTTGTTAATATACCTCTATAGTCTTTGTTAATGTTCCTCTACAGTCTTTGTTAATGTTCCTCTACAGTCTTTTTTAATGTTCCTCTACAGTATTTTTTAATGTTCCTCTACAGTCTTTGTTAATGTTCCACTACAGTCTTTGTTACTATTCCTCTACACTCTTTGTTAATGTTCCTCTACAGTCTTTTTTAATGTTCCTCTACAGTCTTTTTTAATGTTCCTCTACAGTCTTTGTTAATGTTCCTCTACAGTCTTTGTTACTATTCCTCTATAGTCTTTGTTAATGTTCTTCTACAGTCTTTCTTAATGTTCCTCTACAGTCCTTGTTAATGTTCCTCTACAGTCTTTGTTAATGTTCCTCCACAGTCTTTGTTAATGTTCCTCTACAGTCCCAGTTAATGTTCCTCTACAGTCTCTGTTAATGTTCCTCTACAGTCTTTTTTAATGTTCCTCTACAGTCTTTGTTAATGTTCCACTACAGTCTTTGTTACTATTCCTCTACACTCTTTGTTAATGTTCCTCTACAGTCTTTGTTAATGTTCCTCTACAGTCTTTGTTACTATTCCTCTACAGTCTTTGTTAATATTCCACTACAGTCTTTGTTACTATTCCTCTACACTCTTTGTTAATGTTCCTCTACAGTCTTTGTTACTATTCCTCTACAGTCTTTGTTAATGTTCCTCTACAGTCTTTTTTAATGTTCCTCTACAGTCCTTGTTAATGTTCCTCTACAGTCTTTGTTAATGTTCCTCTACAGTCTTTGTTAATGTGCCTCTACAGTCCTTGTTAATGTTCCTCTACAGTTTTTGTTAATGTTCCTCTACAATCTTTGTTAATGTTCCTCTACAGTCTTTGATAATGTTCCTCTACAGTCTTTGTTAATGTTCCTCTACAGTCCTTGTTAATGTTCCTCTACAGTCTTTGTTAATGTTCCTCTACAGTCTTTGTTAATGTTCCTCTACAGTCTTTGTTAATGTTCCTCTACAGTCTTTGTTAATGTTCCTCTACAGTCTTTGTTAATGTTCCTCTACAGTCTTTGTTAATGTTCCTCTACAGTCCTTGTTAATGTTCCTCTACAATCTTTGTTAATGTTCCTCTACAGTCTTTGTTAATGTTCCTCTACAGTCTTTGTTAATGTTCCTCTACAGTCCTTGTTAATGTTCCTCTACAGTTTTTGTTAATGTTACTCTACAGTCCTTGTTAACGTTCCTCTACAGTTTTTGTTAATGTTCCTCTACAATCTTTGTTAATGTTCCTCTGCAGTCTTTGTTAATGTTCCTCTACAGTCGTTGTTAATGTTCCTCTACAGTCTTTGTTAATGTTCCTCTGCAGTCTTTGTTAATGTTCCTCTATAGTCCCAGTTAATGTTCCTCTACAGTCTCTG
This sequence comes from Eledone cirrhosa, assembly GCA_964016885.1. Lineage (NCBI taxonomy): Eukaryota > Metazoa > Mollusca > Cephalopoda > Octopoda > Eledonidae > Eledone > Eledone cirrhosa. The sequence continues at coordinate 36,331,333 of OZ024743.1, forward strand.
TTAATGTTCCTCTACAGTCTTTGTTAATGTTCCTCTACAGTCCTTGTTAATGTTCCTCTACAGTTTTTGTTAATGTTCCTCTACTGTCTTTGTTAATGTTCCTCTACAGTCTTTGATAATTTTCCTCTACATTCTTTGTTAATGTTCCTCTACAGTCCTTGTTAATGTTCCTCTACAGTCTTTGTTAATATTCGTCTACAGTCTTTGTAAATGTTCCTCTACAGTCTTTGTTACACTTCCTCTACAGTCTTTGTTAATGTTCCTCTACAGTCTTTGTTAATGTTCCTCTACAGTCTTTGTTAATGTTCCTCTACAGTCTTTGTTAATGTTCCTCTACAGTCCTTGTTAATGTTCCTCTACAATCTTTGTTAATGTTCCTATACAGTCCTTGTTAATGTTCCTCTACAGTCCTTGTAAATGTTCCTCTACAGTCTTTGATAATGTTCCTGTACAGTCTTTGATAATATACCTCTACAGTCTTTGTTAATGTTCCCCTACAGCCCTTGTTAATGTTCCTCTACAGTCCTTGTTAATGTTCCTCTACAGTCTTTGTTAATATTCGTCTACAGTCTTTGTTAATGTTCCTCTACAGTCTTTGTTAATGTTCCTCTACAGTCTTTGTTAATGTTCCTCTACAGTCTTTGTTAATGTTCCTCTACAGTCATTGTTAATGTTCCTCTACAGTCTTTGTTAATGTTCCGCTATAATCTATGTTAATGTACCTCTACAGTCTTTGTTAATGTTCCTCTACTGTCTTTGTTAATGATTCCCTACAGTCTTTGTTAATGTTCCTCTACAGTCCCAGTTAATGATCCTCTACTGTCCTTGTTAATGTTGCTCTACAGTCCTTGTTAATGTTCCTCTACAGTCTTTTTAATGTTTCTCTACAGTCTTTGTTAATGTTCCTCTACAGTCTTTGTTAATGTTCCTCTACAGTCCTTGTTAATGTTCCTCTACAGTTTTTGTTAATGTTCCTCTACAATCTTTGTTAATGTTCCTCTGCAGTCTTTGTTAATGTTCCTCTACAGTCCTTGAGAATGTTCTTCTACAGTCTTTGATAATGTTCCTCTACAGTCCTTGTTAATGTTCCTCTACAGTCCTTGAGAATGTTCTTCTACAGTCTTTGATAATGTTCCTCTACAGTCCTTGTTAATGTTCCTCTACAGTCCTTGTTAATGTTCCTCTACAGTCCTTGTTAATGTTCCTCTACAGTCTTTGTTAATGTTCCTCTACAGTCCTTGTAATTGTTCCTCTACAGTCTATTTTGATATTCCACTACAGTTATTTGTTAATGTTCCTCTACAGTCTTTGTTAATGTTCCTCTACAGTCTTTGTTAATGTTCTTCTACAGTCGTTGCTAATGTTCCTCTACAGTCTTTGTTAATGTTCCTCTACAGTCCTTGTTAATGTTCCTCTACAGTCTTTGTTAATGTTCCTCTACAGTCTTTGTTAATATACCTCTATAGTCTTTGTTAATGTTCCTCTACAGTCTTTGTTAATGTTCCTCTACAGTCTTTGTTAATGTTCCTCTACAGTATTTTTTAATGTTCCTCTACAGTCTTTGTTAATGTTCCACTACAGTCTTTGTTACTATTCCTCTACACTCTTTGTTAATGTTCCTCTACAGTCTTTTTTAATGTTCCTCTACAGTCTTTTTTAATGTTCCTCTACAGTCTTTGTTAATGTTCCTCTACAGTCTTTGTTACTATTCCTCTATAGTCTTTGTTAATGTTCTTCTACAGTCTTTCTTAATGTTCCTCTACAGTCCTTGTTAATGTTCCTCTACAGTCTTTGTTAATGTTCCTCTACAGTCTTTGTTAATGTTCCTCTACAGTCCCAGTTAATGTTCCTCTACAGTCTCTGTTAATGTTCCTCTACAGTCTTTTTTAATGTTCCTCTACAGTCTTTGTTAATGTTCCACTACAGTCTTTGTAACTATTCCTCTACACTCTTTGTTAATGTTCCTCTACAGTCTTTGTTAATGTTCCTCTACAGTCTTTGTTACTATTCCTCTACAGTCTTTGTTAATGTTCCACTACAGTCTTTGTTACTATTCCTCTACACTCTTTGTTAATGTTCCTCTACAGTCTTTTTTAATGTTCCTCTACGGTCTTTTTTAATGTTCCTCTACAGTCTTTGTTAATGTTCCTCTACAGTCTTTCTTACTATTCCTCTACAGTCTTTGTTAATGTTCCTCTACAGTCCTTGTTAATGTTCCTCTACAGTTTTTGTTAATGTTCCTCTACAATCTTTGTTAATGTTCCTCTACAGTCTTTGATAATGTTCCTCTACAGTCTTTGTTAATGTTCCTCTACACTCCTTGTTAATGTTCCTCTACAGTCTTTGTTAATGTTCCTCTACAGTCTTTGTTAATGTTCCTCTACAGTCTTTGTTAATGTTCCTCTACAGTCTTTGTTAATGTTCCTCTACAGTCTTTGTTAATGTTCCTCTACAGTCTTTGTTAATGTTCCTCTACAGTCCTTGTTAATGTTCCTCTACAATCTTTGTTAATGTTCCTCTACAGTCTTTGTTAATGTTCCTCTACAGTCTTTGTTAATGTTCCTCTACAGTCGTTGTTAATGTTCCTCTACAGTCTTTGTTAATGTTCCTCTACAGTCTTTGTTAATGTTCCTCTACAGTCTTTGTTAATGTTCCTCTACAGTCTTTGTTAATGTTCCTCTATAGTCCCAGTTAATGTTCCTCTACAGTCTCTGTTAATGTTCCTCTACAGTCTTTGTTAATGTTCCTCTACAGTCCTTGTTAATGTTCCTCTACAGTTTTTGTTAATGTTCCTCTACTGTCTTTGTTAATGTTCCTCTACAGTCTTTGATAATTTTCCTCTACATTCTTTGTTAATGTTCCTCTACAGTCCTTGTTAATGTTCCTCTACAGTCTTTGTTAATATTCGTCTACAGTCTTTGTAAATGTTCCTCTACAGTCTTTGTTAAACTTCCTCTACAGTCTTTGTTAATGTTCCTCTACAGTCTTTGTTAATGTTCCTCTACAGTCTTTGTTAATGTTCCTCTACAGTCTTTGTTAATGTTCCTCTACAGTCCTTGTTAATGTTCCTCTACAATCTTTGTTAATGTTCCTATACAGTCCTTGTTAATGTTCCTCTACAGTTCTTGTAAATGTTCCTCTACAGTCTTTGATAATGTTCCTCTACAGTCTTTGTTAATATACCTCTACAGTCTTTGTTAATGTTCCCCTACAGCCCTTGTTAATGTTCCTCTACAGTCCTTGTTAATGTTCCTCTACAGTCTTTGTTAATATTCGTCTACAGTCTTTGTTAATGTTCCTCTACAGTCTTTGTTAATGTTCCTCTACAGTCTTTGTTAATGTTCCTCTACAGTCTTTGTTAATGTTCCTCTACAGTCATTGTTAATGTTCCTCTACAGTCCCAGTTAATGATCCTCTACTGTCCTTGTTAATGTTGCTTTACAGTCCTTGTTGATGTTCCTCTACAGTCTTTGTTAATGTTTCTCTACAGTCTTTGTTAATGTTCCTCTACAGTCTTTGTTAATGTTCCTCTACAGTCCTTGTTAATGTTCCTCTACAGTTTTTGTTAATGTTCCTCTACAATCTTTGTTAATGTTCCTCTGCAGTCTTTGTTAATGTTCCTCTACAGTCCTTGAGAATGTTCTTCTACAGTCTTTGATAATGTTCCTCTACAGTCCTTGTTAATGTTCCTCTACAGTCCTTGAGAATGTTCTTCTACAGTCTTTGATAATGTTCCTCTACAGTCCTTGTTAATGTTCCTCTACAGTCCTTGTTAATGTTCCTCTACAGTCCTTGTTAATGTTCCTCTACAGTCTTTGTTAATGTTCCTCTACAGTCCTTGTAATTGTTCCTCTACAGTCTATTTTCATGTTCCACTACAGTTATTTGTTAATGTTCCTCTACAGTCTTTGTTAATGTTCCTCTACAGTCTTTGTTAATGTTCCTCTACAGTCTTTGTTAATGTTCCTCTACAGTCTTTGTTAATGTTCTTCTACAGTCGTTGCTAATGTTCCTCTACAGTCTTTGTTAATGTTCCTCTACAGTTCTTGTTAATGTTCCTCTACAGTCTTTGTTAATGTTCCTCTACAGTCTTTGTTAATGTTCCTCTACAGTCTTTGTTAATGTTCCTCTACAGTCTTTGTTAATGTTCCTCTACAGTCTTTTTTAATGTTCCTCTACAGTCTTTGTTAATGTTCCACTACAGTCTTTGTTACTATTCCTCTACACTCTTTGTTGATGTTCCTCCACAGTCTTTTTTAATGTTCCTCTACAGTCTTTTTTAATGTTCCTCTACAGTCCTTGTTAATGTTCCTCTACAGTCTTTGTTACTATTCCTCTACAGTCTTTGTTAATGTTCCTCTACAGTTTTTTTTAATGTTTCTCTACAGTCCTTGTTAATGTTCCTCTACAGTCTTTGTTAATGTTCCTCTACAGTCTTTGCTAATGTTCCTCTACAGTCCTTGTTAATGTTCCTCTACAGTTTTTGTTAATGTTCCTCTACAATCTTTGTTAATGTTCCTCTACAGTCTTTGATAATGTTCCTCTACAGTCTTTGTTAATGTTCCTCTACAGTCCTTGTTAATGTTCCTCTACAGTCTTTGTTAATGTTCCTCTACAGTCTTTGTTAATGTTCATCTACAGTCTTTGTTAATGTTCCTCTACAGTCCCAGTTAATGTTCCTCTACAGTCTCTGTTAATGTTCCTCTACACTCCTTGTTAATTTTCCTCTACAGTCTTTTTTAATGTTCCTCTACAGTCTTTTTTAATGTTCCTCTACAGTCCTTGTTAATGTTCCTCTACAGTCTTTGTTAATATTCGTCTACAGTCTTTGTTAATGTTCCTCTACAGTCTTTGTTAATGTTCCTCTACAGTATTTGTTAATGTTCCTCTACAGTCTTTGTTAATGTTCCTCTACAGTCTTTGTTAATGTTCCTCTATAGTCCCAGTTAATGTTCCTCTACAGTCTTTGTTAATGTTCCTCTACATTCTTTGTTAATGTTCCTCTACAGTCTTTGTTAATGTTCCTCTACAGTCTTTGTTAATATTCCTCTACAGTCTTTGTTAATGTTCCTCTACAGTCTTTGTTAATGTTCCTCTACAGTCTTTGTTCACGTTCCTCTAGAGTGCCAGTTAATGTTCTTCTACAGTCTATTTTAATGTTCCTCTATAGTCCCAGTTAATGTTCCTCTACAGTCCTTGTTAATGTTCCTCTACAGTCTTTGTTAATGTTCCTCTACAGTCCTTGTTAATATTCCTCTATAGTCCCAGCTAATGTTCCTCTACAGTCTTTGTTAATGTTCCTCTACAGTCTTTGTTAATGTTCCTCTACACTCCGAGTTAATGTTCCTGTACAGTTCTTGTTAATGTTCCTCTATAGTCCCAGTTAATGTTCCTCTACACTCCTTGTTAATGTTCCTCTACAATCTTTGTTAATGTTCCTGTACAGTCCTTGATAATGTTCCTCTATAGTCCCAGTTAATGCTTCCCTACAGTCTTTGTTAATGTTCCTCTACAGTCCCAGTTAATGATCCTCTACTGTCCTTGTTAATGTTGCTCTACAGTCCTTGTTAATGTTCCTCTACAGTCTTTGTTAATGTTTCTCTACAGTCTTTGTTAATGTTCCTCTACAATCCTTGTTAATGTTCCTCTACAGTTTTTGTTAATGTTCCTCTACAATCTTTGTTAATGTTCCTCTGCAGTCTTTGTTAATGTTCCTCTACAGTCCTTGAGAATGTTCTTCTACAGTCTTTGATAATGTTCCTCTACAGTCCTTGTTAATGTTCCTCTACAGTCCTTGAGAATGTTCTTCTACAGTCTTTGATAATGTTCCTCTACAGTCCTTGTTAATGTTCCTCTACAGTCCTTGTTAATGTTCCTCTACAGTCCTTGTTAATGTTCCTCTACAGTCTTTGTTAATGTTCCTCTACAGTCTTTGTTAATGTTCCTCTACAGTCTTTGTTAATGTTCCTCTACAGTCTTTGTTAATGTTCTTCTACAGTCGTTGCTAATGTTCCACTACAGTCTTTGTAAATGTTCCTCTACAGTCCTTGTTAATGTTCCTCTACAGTCTTTGTTAATGTTCCTCTACAGTCTTTGTTAATGTTCCTCTACAGTCTTTGTTAATGTTCCTCTACAGTCTTTGTTAATGTTCCTCTACAGTCTTTTTTAATGTTCCTCTACAGTCTTTGTTAATGTTCCACTACAGTCTTTGTTACTATTCCTCTACACTCTTTGTTAATGTTCCTCTACAGTCTTTTTTAATGTTCCTCTACAGTCTTTTTTAATGTTCTTCTACAGTCTTTGTTAATGTTCCTCTACAGTCTTTGTTACTATTCCTCTACAGTCTTTGTTAATGTTCCTCTACAGTCTTTTTTAATGTTCCTCTACAGTCCTTGTTAATGTTCCTCTACAGTCTTTGTTAATGTTCCTCTACAGTCTTTGTTAATGTTCCTCTACAGTTCCAGTTAATGTTCCCCTACAGTCTCTGTTAATGTTCCTCTACAGTCTTTTTTAATGTTCCTCTACACTCTTTGTTAATGTTCCTCTACAGTCCTTGTTAATGTTCCTCTACAGTCTTTGTTACTATTCCTCTACAGTCTTTGATAATGTTCCACTACAGTCTTTATTACTATTCCTCTACACTCTTTGTTAATGTTCCTCTACAGTCTTTTTTAATGTTCCACTACAGTCTTTTTTAATGTTCCTCTACAGTCCTTGTTAATGTTCCTCTACAGTTTTTGTTAATGTTCCTCTACAATCTTTGTTAATGTTCCTCTACAGTCTTTGATAATGTTCCTCTACAGTCTTTGTTAATGTTCCTCTACAGTCCTTGTTAATGTTCCTCTACAGTCATTGTTAATGTTCCTCTACAGTCTTTGTTAATGTTCATCTACAGTCTTTGTTAATGTTCCTCTACAGTCCCAGTTAATGTTCCTCTACAGTATCTGTTAATGTTCCTCTACACTCTTTGTTAATGTTCCTCTACAGTCTTTTTTAATGTTCCTCTACAGTCTTTTTTAATGTTCCTCTACAGTCCTTGTTAATGTTCCTCTACAGTCTTTGTTAATATTCGTCTACAGTCTTTGTTAATGTTCCTCTACAGTCTTTGTTAATGTTCCTCTACAGTCTTTGTTAATGTTCCTCTACAGTCTTTGTTAATGTTCCTCTACAGTCTTTGTTAATGTTCCTCTACAGTCTTTGTTTATGTTCCTCTACAGTCTTTGTTAATGTTCCTCTACAGTCTTTGTTAATGTTCCTCTACAGTCTTTGTTAATGTTCCTCTACAGTCTTTGTTAATGTTCCTCTACAGTCTTTGTTAATGTTCCTCTACAGTCTTTGTTAATGTTCCTGTACAGTCCTTGTTAATGTTCCTCTATAGTCCCAGTTAATGTTCCTCTACAGTCTTTGTTAATGTTCCTCTACATTCTTTGTTAATGTTCCTCTACAGTCTTTGTTAATGCTCCTCTACAGTCTTTTTTAATGTTCGTCTACAGTCCTTGTTAATGTTCCTCTACAGTCTTTGTTAATGTTCCTCTACAGTCTTTGTTAATGTTTCTCTACAGTCTTTGTTAATGTTCCCCTACAGTCTTTGTTAATGTTCGTCTACAGTCTTTGTTAATGTTCCTCTACAGTCTTTGTTAATGTTCCTCTACAGTCTTTGTTCATGTTCCTCTACAGTCTTTGTTAATGTTCCTCTACAGTCTTTGTTAATGTTCCTCTACAGTCTTTGTTAATGTTCCTCTACTGTCTTTGTTAATGTTCCTCTACAGTCATTGTTAATGTTCCTCTACAGTCTTTGTTAATGTTCCTGTACAGTCTTTGTTAATGTTCCTCTACAGTCTTTGTTAACGTTCCTCTAGAGTGCCAGTTAATGTTCTTCTACAGTCTATTTTAATGTTCCTCTATAGTCCCAGTTAATGTTCCTCTACAGTCCTTGTTAATGTTCCTCTACAGTCTTTGTTAATATTCCTCTACAGTCATTGTAAATGTTCCTCTATAGTCCCAGTTAATGTTCCTCTACAGTCTTTGTTAATGTCCCTCTACAGTCTTGGTTAATGTTCCTCTACAGTCCCAGTTAATGTTCCTCTACAGTCTCTGTTAATGTTCCTCTACAGTCTTTGTTAATGTTCCTCTACAGTCCTTGTTAATGTTCCTCTACAGTTTTTGTTAATGTTCCTCTACAATCTTTGTTAATGTTCCTCTACAGTCTTTGATAATGTTCCTCTACAGTCTTTGTTAATGTTCCTCTACAGTCCTTGTTAATGTTCCTCTACAATCATTGTTAATGTTCCTCTACAGTCTTTGATAATGTTCCTCTACAGTCTTTGTAAATGTTCCTCTACAGTCCTTGTTAATGTTCCTCTACAGTCTTTGTTAATGTTCCTCTACAGTCTTTGTTAATGTTCCTCTACAGTCCTTGTTAATATTCCTCTACAATCTTTGTTAATGTTCCTCTACAGTCTTTGTTAATGTTCCTCTACAGTCTTTGTTAATGTTCCTCTACAGTCTTTGTTAATGTTCCTCTACAATCTTTGTTAATGTTCCTCTACAGTCTTTGTTAATGTTCCTCTACAGTCTTTGTTAATGTTCTTCTACAGTCTTTGTTAATGCTCCTCTACAGTATTTGTTAATGTTCCTCTACAGTTTTTGTGAATGTTCCTCTACAGTCTTTGTTAATGTTCCTCTACAGTCTTTGTTAATGTTCCTCTACAGTCTTTGTTAATGTTCCTCTACAGTCTTTGTTAATGTTCCTCTACAGTCTTTGTTAACGTTCCTCTAGAGTGCCAGTTAATGTTCTTCTACAGTCTATTTTAATGTTCCTCTATAGTCCCAGTTAATGTTCCTCTACAGTCCTTGTTAATGTTCCTCTACAGTCTTTGTTAATGTTCCTCTACAGTCCTTGTTAATGTTCCTCTACAGTCTTTGTTAATGTTCCTCTACAGTCTTTGTTAATGTTCCTCTACAGTCTTTGTTAATGTTCCTCTACAGTCTTTGTTAATGTTCCTCTACAGTCTTTGTTAATGTTCCTCTAAGTCTTTGTTAATGTCCCTCTACAGTCTTTGTTAATGCTCCTCTACAGTCTTTGTTAATGTTCCTGTACAGTCCTTGTTAATGTTCCTCAATAGTCCCAGTTAATGTTCCTCTACAGTCTTTGTTAATGTTCCTCTACGTTCCTTGTTAATGTTCCTCTACAGTCTTTGTTAATGCTCCTCTACAGTCTTTGTTAATGTTCGTCTACAGTCCTTGTTAATGTTCCTCTACAGTCTTTGTTAATGTTCCTCTACAGTCTTTGTTAATGTTTCTCTACAGCCTTTGTTAATGTTCCTCTACAGTCTTTGTTAATGTTCGTCTACAGTCTTTGTTAATGTTCCTCTACAGTCTTTGTTAATGTTCCTCTACAGTCTTTGTTAATGTTCCTCTACAGTCTTTGTTAATGTTCCTCTACAGTCTTTGTTAATGTTCCTCTACAGTCTTTGTTAATGTTCCTCTACAGTATTTGTTAATGTTCCTCTACAGTCTTTGTTAATGTTCCTCTACAATCATTGTTAATGTTCCTCTACAGTCTTTGATAATGTTCCTCTACAGTCTTTGTAAATGTTCCTCTACAGTCCTTGTTAATGTTCCTCTACAGTCTTTGTTAATGTTCCTCTACAGTCTTTGTTAATGTTCCTCTACAGTCCTTGTTAATATTCCTCTACAATCTTTGTTAATGTTCCTCTACAGTCTTTGTTAATGTTCCTCTACAGTCTTTGTTAATGTTCCTCTACAGTCTTTGTTAATGTTCCTCTACAATCTTTGTTAATGTTCCTCTACAGTCTTTGTTAATGTTCCTCTACAGTCTTTGTTAATGTTCTTCTACAGTCTTTGTTAATGCTCCTCTACAGTATTTGTTAATGTTCCTCTACAGTTTTTGTGAATGTTCCTCTACAGTCTTTGTTAATGTTCCTCTACAGTCTTTGTTAATGTTCCTCTACAGTCTTTGTTAATGTTCCTCTACAGTCTTTGTTAATGTTCCTCTACAGTCTTTGTTAACGTTCCTCTAGAGTGCCAGTTAATGTTCTTCTACAGTCTATTTTAATGTTCCTCTATAGTCCCAGTTAATGTTCCTCTACAGTCCTTGTTAATGTTCCTCTACAGTCTTTGTTAATGTTCCTCTACAGTCCTTGTTAATGTTCCTCTACAGTCTTTGTTAATGTTCCTCTACAGTCTTTGTTAATGTTCCTCTACAGTCTTTGTTAATGTTCCTCTACAGTCTTTGTTAATGTTCCTCTACAGTCTTTGTTAATGTTCCTCTAAGTCTTTGTTAATGTCCCTCTACAGTCTTTGTTAATGCTCCTCTACAGTCTTTGTTAATGTTCCTGTACAGTCCTTGTTAATGTTCCTCAATAGTCCCAGTTAATGTTCCTCTACAGTCTTTGTTAATGTTCCTCTACGTTCCTTGTTAATGTTCCTCTACAGTCTTTGTTAATGCTCCTCTACAGTCTTTGTTAATGTTCGTCTACAGTCCTTGTTAATGTTCCTCTACAGTCTTTGTTAATGTTCCTCTACAGTCTTTGTTAATGTTTCTCTACAGCCTTTGTTAATGTTCCTCTACAGTCTTTGTTAATGTTCGTCTACAGTCTTTGTTAATGTTCCTCTACAGTCTTTGTTAATGTTCCTCTACAGTCTTTGTTAATGTTCCTCTACAGTCTTTGTTAATGTTCCTCTACAGTCTTTGTTAATGTTCCTCTACAGTCTTTGTTAATGTTCCTCTACAGTATTTGTTAATGTTCCTCTACAGTCTTTGTTAATGTTCCTCTACAGTCTTTGTTAATGTTCTTCTACAGTCTTTGTTAATGCTCCTCTACAGTATTTGTTAATGTTCGTCTACAGTCTTTGTTAATGTTCCTCTACAGTCTTTGTTAATGTTCCTCTACAGTCATTGTTAATGTTCCTCTACAGTCTTTGTTAATGTTCCTGTACAGTCTTTGATAATGTTCCTCTACAGTCTTTGTTAATGTTCATCTACAGTCCTTGTTAATTTTCCTCTATAGTCCTTGTTAAAGTTCCTCTACAGTCCTTGTTAATGTTCCTCTACAGTCCTTGTTAATGTTCCTCTACAGTCCTTGTTAATGTTCCTCTACATTCCTTATTAATGTTCCTCTACAGTCCTTGTTAATGTTTCTCTACAGTCTTTGTTAATGTTCCTCTACAGTCTTTGTTAATGTTCCTCTACAGTCCTTGTTAATGTTCCTCTACAGTCTTTGTTAATGTTCCCCTACAGTCTTTGTTAATATACCTCTACAGTCTTTGTTAATGTTCCTCTACAGTCTTTGTTAATGTTCCTCTACAGTCTTTGTTAATGTTCGTCTACAGTCTTTGTTAATGTTCCTCTACAGTCTTTGTTAATGTTCCTATACAGTCCTTGTTAATGTTCCTCTACAGTCCTTGTAAATGTTCCTCTACAGTCTTTGTTAATGTTCCTGTACAGTCTTTGTTAATATACCTCTACAGTCTTTGTTAATGTTCCTCTACAGTCCTTGATAATGTTCCTCTACAGTCTTTGTTAATGTTCCTCTACAGTCTTTGTTAATGTTCCTATACAATCCTTGTTAATGTTCCTCTACAGTCCTTGTAAATGTTCCTCTACAGTCTTTGATAATGTTCATGTACAGTCTTTGTTAATATACCTCTACAGTCTTTGTTAATGTTCCTCTACAGCCCTTGTTAATATTCCTCTACAGTCTTTGTTAATGTTCCTCTACAGTCTTTGTTAATGTTCCTCTACAGTGTTTGTTAATGTTCCTCTACAGTCTTTGTTAATGTTCTTCTACAGTCGTTGCTAATGTTCCTCTACAGTCTTTGTTAATGTTCCTCTACAGTCTTTGTAAATGTTCCTCTACAGTCCTTGTTAATGTTCCTCTACAGTCTTTGTTAATGTTCCTCTACAGTCTTTGTTAATGTTCCTCTACAGTCCTTGTTAATATTCCTCTACAATCTTTGTTAATGTTCCTCTACAGTCTTTGTTAATGTTCCTCTACAGTCTTTGTTAATGTTCCTCTACAGTCTTTGTTAATGTTCCTCTACAATCTTTGTTAATGTTCCTCTACAGTCTTTGTTAATGTTCCTCTACAGTCTTTGTTAATGTTCTTCTACAGTCTTTGTTAATGCTCCTCTACAGTATTTGTTAATGTTCCTCTACAGTTTTTGTGAATGTTCCTCTACAGTCTTTGTTAATGTTCCTCTACAGTCTTTGTTAATGTTCCTCTACAGTCTTTGTTAATGTTCCTCTACAGTCTTTGTTAATGTTCCTCTACAGTCTTTGTTAACGTTCCTCTAGAGTGCCAGTTAATGTTCTTCTACAGTCTATTTTAATGTTCCTCTATAGTCCCAGTTAATGTTCCTCTACAGTCCTTGTTAATGTTCCTCTACAGTCTTTGTTAATGTTCCTCTACAGTCCTTGTTAATGTTCCTCTACAGTCTTTGTTAATGTTCCTCTACAGTCTTTGTTAATGTTCCTCTACAGTCTTTGTTAATGTTCCTCTACAGTCTTTGTTAATGTTGCTCTACAGTCTTTGTTAATGTTCCTCTAAGTCTTTGTTAATGTCCCTCTACAGTCTTTGTTAATGCTCCTCTACAGTCTTTGTTAATGTTCCTGTACAGTCCTTGTTAATGTTCCTCAATAGTCCCAGTTAATGTTCCTCTACAGTCTTTGTTAATGTTCCTCTACGTTCCTTGTTAATGTTCCTCTACAGTCTTTGTTAATGCTCCTCTACAGTCTTTGTTAATGTTCGTCTACAGTCCTTGTTAATGTTCCTCTACAGTCTTTGTTAATGTTCCTCTACAGTCTTTGTTAATGTTTCTCTACAGCCTTTGTTAATGTTCCTCTACAGTCTTTGTTAATGTTCGTCTACAGTCTTTGTTAATGTTCCTCTACAGTCTTTGTTAATGTTCCTCTACAGTCTTTGTTAATGTTCCTCTACAGTCTTTGTTAATGTTCCTCTACAGTCTTTGTTAATGTTCCTCTACAGTCTTTGTTAATGTTCCTCTACAGTATTTGTTAATGTTCCTCTACAGTCTTTGTTAATGTTCCTCTACAATCATTGTTAATGTTCCTCTACAGTCTTTGATAATGTTCCTCTACAGTCTTTGTAAATGTTCCTCTACAGTCCTTGTTAATGTTCCTCTACAGTCTTTGTTAATGTTCCTCTACAGTCTTTGTTAATGTTCCTCTACAGTCCTTGTTAATATTCCTCTACAATCTTTGTTAATGTTCCTCTACAGTCTTTGTTAATGTTCCTCTACAGTCTTTGTTAATGTTCCTCTACAGTCTTTGTTAATGTTCCTCTACAATCTTTGTTAATGTTCCTCTACAGTCTTTGTTAATGTTCCTCTACAGTCTTTGTTAATGTTCTTCTACAGTCTTTGTTAATGCTCCTCTACAGTATTTGTTAATGTTCCTCTACAGTTTTTGTGAATGTTCCTCTACAGTCTTTGTTAATGTTCCTCTACAGTCTTTGTTAATGTTCCTCTACAGTCTTTGTTAATGTTCCTCTACAGTCTTTGTTAATGTTCCTCTACAGTCTTTGTTAATGTTCCTCTACAGTCTTTGTTAATGTTCCTCTACAGTCTTTGTTAACGTTCCTCTAGAGTGCCAGTTAATGTTCTTCTACAGTCTATTTTAATGTTCCTCTATAGTCCCAGTTAATGTTCCTCTACAGTCCTTGTTAATGTTCCTCTACAGTCTTTGTTAATGTTCCTCTACAGTCCTTGTTAATGTTCCTCTACAGTCTTTGTTAATGTTCCTCTACAGTCTTTGTTAATGTTCCTCTACAGTCTTTGTTAATGTTCCTCTACAGTCTTTGTTAATGTTCCTCTACAGTCTTTGTTAATGTTCCTCTAAGTCTTTGTTAATGTCCCTCTACAGTCTTTGTTAATGCTCCTCTACAGTCTTTGTTAATGTTCCTGTACAGTCCTTGTTAATGTTCCTCAATAGTCCCAGTTAATGTTCCTCTACAGTCTTTGTTAATGTTCCCCTACGTTCCTTGTTAATGTTCCTCTACAGTCTTTGTTAATGCTCCTCTACAATCTTTGTTAATGTTCGTCTACAGTCCTTGTTAATGTTCCTCTACAGTCTTTGTTAATGTTCCTCTACAGTCTTTGTTAATGTTTCTCTACAGCCTTTGTTAATGTTCCTCTACAGTCTTTGTTAATGTTCGTCTACAGTCTTTGTTAATGTTCCTCTACAGTCTTTGTTAATGTTCCTCTACAGTCTTTGTTAATGTTCCTCTACAGTCTTTGTTAATGTTCCTCTACAGTCTTTGTTAATGTTCCTCTACAGTCTTTGTTAATGTTCCTCTACAGTATTTGTTAATGTTCCTCTACAGTCTTTGTTAATGTTCCTCTACAGTCCTTGTTAATGTTCCTCTACAGTCTTTGTTAATGTTCCCCTACAGTCTTTGTTAATATACCTCTACAGTCTTTGTTAATGTTCCTCTACAGTCTTTGTTAATGTTCCTCTACAGTCTTTGTTAATGTTCGTCTACAGTCTTTGTTAATGTTCCTCTACAGTCTTTGTTAATGTTCCTATACAGTCCTTGTTAATGTTCCTCTACAGTCCTTGTAAATGTTCCTCTACAGTCTTTGTTAATGTTCCTGTACAGTCTTTGTTAATATACCTCTACAGTCTTTGTTAATGTTCCTCTACAGTCCTTGATAATGTTCCTCTACAGTCTTTGTTAATGTTCCTCTACAGTCTTTGTTAATGTTCCTATACAATCCTTGTTAATGTTCCTCTACAGTCCTTGTAAATGTTCCTCTACAGTCTTTGATAATGTTCATGTACAGTCTTTGTTAATATACCTCTACAGTCTTTGTTAATGTTCCTCTACAGCCCTTGTTAATATTCCTCTACAGTCTTTGTTAATGTTCCTCTACAGTCTTTGTTAATGTTCCTCTACAGTGTTTGTTAATGTTCCTCTACAGTCTTTGTTAATGTTCTTCTACAGTCGTTGCTAATGTTCCTCTACAGTCTTTGTTAATGTTCCTCTACAGTCTTTGTAAATGTTCCTCTACAGTCCTTGTTAATGTTCCTCTACAGTCTTTGTTAATGTTCCTCTACAGTCTTTGTTAATGTTCCTCTACAGTCCTTGTTAATATTCCTCTACAATCTTTGTTAATGTTCCTCTACAGTCTTTGTTAATGTTCCTCTACAGTCTTTGTTAATGTTCCTCTACAGTCTTTGTTAATGTTCCTCTACAATCTTTGTTAATGTTCCTCTACAGTCTTTGTTAATGTTCCTCTACAGTCTTTGTTAATGTTCTTCTACAGTCTTTGTTAATGCTCCTCTACAGTATTTGTTAATGTTCCTCTACAGTTTTTGTGAATGTTCCTCTACAGTCTTTGTTAATGTTCCTCTACAGTCTTTGTTAATGTTCCTCTACAGTCTTTGTTAATGTTCCTCTACAGTCTTTGTTAATGTTCCTCTACAGTCTTTGTTAACGTTCCTCTAGAGTGCCAGTTAATGTTCTTCTACAGTCTATTTTAATGTTCCTCTATAGTCCCAGTTAATGTTCCTCTACAGTCCTTGTTAATGTTCCTCTACAGTCTTTGTTAATGTTCCTCTACAGTCCTTGTTAATGTTCCTCTACAGTCTTTGTTAATGTTCCTCTACAGTCTTTGTTAATGTTCCTCTACAGTCTTTGTTAATGTTCCTCTACAGTCTTTGTTAATGTTCCTCTACAGTCTTTGTTAATGTTCCTCTAAGTCTTTGTTAATGTTCCTCTACAGTCTTTGTTAATGCTCCTCTACAGTCTTTGTTAATGTTCCTGTACAGTCCTTGTTAATGTTCCTCAATAGTCCCAGTTAATGTTCCTCTACAGTCTTTGTTAATGTTCCTCTACGTTCTTTGTTAATGTTCCTCTACAGTCTTTGTTAATGCTCCTCTACAGTCTTTGTTAATGTTCGTCTACAGTCCTTGTTAATGTTCCTCTACAGTCTTTGTTAATGTTCCTCTACAGTCTTTGTTAATGTTTCTCTACAGCCTTTGTTAATGTTCCTCTACAGTCTTTGTTAATGTTCGTCTACAGTCTTTGTTAATGTTCCTCTACAGTCTTTGTTAATGTTCCTCTACAGTCTTTGTTAATGTTCCTCTACAGTCTTTGTTAATGTTCCTCTACAGTCTTTGTTAATGTTCCTCTACAGTCTTTGTTAATGTTCCTCTACAGTATTTGTTAATGTTCCTCTACAGTCTTTGTTAATGTTCCTCTACAGTCTTTGTTAATGTTCTTCTACAGTCTTTGTTAATGCTCCTCTACAGTATTTGTTAATGTTCGTCTACAGTCTTTGTTAATGTTCCTCTACAGTCTTTGTTAATGTTCCTCTACAGTCATTGTTAATGTTCCTCTACAGTCTTTGTTAATCTTCCTGTACAGTCTTTGATAATGTTCCTCTACAGTCTTTGTTAATGTTCATCTACAGTCCTTGTTAATTTTCCTCTATAGTCCTTGTTAAAGTTCCTCTACAGTCCTTGTTAATGTTCCTCTACAGTCCTTGTTAATGTTCCTCTACAGTCCTTGTTAATGTTCCTCTACATTCCTTATTAATGTTCCTCTACAGTCCTTGTTAATGTTTCTCTACAGTCTTTGTTAATGTTCCTCTACAGTCTTTGTTAATGTTCCTCTACAGTCCTTGTTAATGTTCCTCTACAGTCTTTGTTAATGTTCCCCTACAGTCTTTGTTAATATACCTCTACAGTCTTTGTTAATGTTCCTCTACAGTCTTTGTTAATGTTCCTCTACAGTCTTTGTTAATGTTCGTCTACAGTCTTTGTTAATGTTCCTCTACAATCTTTGTTAATGTTCCTATACAGTCCTTGTTAATGTTCCTCTACAGTCCTTGTAAATGTTCCTCTACAGTCTTTGTTAATGTTCCTGTACAGTCTTTGTTAATATACCTCTACAGTCTTTGTTAATGTTCCTCTACAGTCCTTGATAATGTTCCTCTACAGTCTTTGTTAATGTTCCTCTACAGTCTTTGTTAATGTTCCTATACAATCCTTGTTAATGTTCCTCTACAGTCCTTGTAAATGTTCCTCTACAGTCTTTGATAATGTTCATGTACAGTCTTTGTTAATATACCTCTACAGTCTTTGTTAATGTTCCTCTACAGCCCTTGTTAATATTCCTCTACAGTCTTTGTTAATGTTCCTCTACAGTCTTTGTTAATGTTCCTCTACAGTGTTTGTTAATGTTCCTCTACAGTCTTTGTTAATGTTCTTCTACAGTCGTTGCTAATGTTCCTCTACAGTCTTTGTTAATGTTCCTCTACAGTCTTTGTTAATGTTCCTCTACAGTCTTTGTTAATGTTCCTCTACAGTCATTGTTACTGTTCCTCTACAGTCTTTGTTAATGTTCCTCTACAGTCCTTGTTAATGTTCCTCTACAGTCTTTGTTAATGCTCCTCTACAGTCTTTGTTAATGTTCGTCTACAGTCCTTGTTAATGTTCCTCTACAGTCTTTGTTAATGTTCCTCTACAGTCTTTGTTAATGTTTCTCTACAGCCTTTGTTAATGTTCCTCTACAGTCTTTGTTAATGTTCGTCTACAGTCTTTGTTAATGTTCCTCTACAGTCTTTGTTAATGTTCCTCTACAGTCTTTGTTAATGTTCCTCTACAGTCTTTGTTAATGTTCCTCTACAGTCTTTGTTAATGTTCCTCTACAGTCTTTGTTAATGTTCCTCTACAGTATTTGTTAATGTTCCTCTACAGTCTTTGTTAATGTTCCTCTACAGTCTTTGTTAATGTTCTTCTACAGTCTTTGTTAATGCTCCTCTACAGTATTTGTTAATGTTCGTCTACAGTCTTTGTTAATGTTCCTCTACAGTCTTTGTTAATGTTCCTCTACAGTCATTGTTAATGTTCCTCTACAGTCTTTGTTAATGTTCCTGTACAGTCTTTGATAATGTTCCTCTACAGTCTTTGTTAATGTTCATCTACAGTCCTTGTTAATTTTCCTCTATAGTCCTTGTTAAAGTTCCTCTACAGTCCTTGTTAATGTTCCTCTACAGTCCTTGTTAATGTTCCTCTACAGTCCTTGTTAATGTTCCTCTACATTCCTTATTAATGTTCCTCTACAGTCCTTGTTAATGTTTCTCTACAGTCTTTGTTAATGTTCCTCTACAGTCTTTGTTAATGTTCCTCTACAGTCCTTGTTAATGTTCCTCTACAGTCTTTGTTAATGTTCCCCTACAGTCTTTGTTAATATACCTCTACAGTCTTTGTTAATGTTCCTCTACAGTCTTTGTTAATGTTCCTCTACAGTCTTTGTTAATGTTCGTCTACAGTCTTTGTTAATGTTCCTCTACAGTCTTTGTTAATGTTCCTATACAGTCCTTGTTAATGTTCCTCTACAGTCCTTGTAAATGTTCCTCTACAGTCTTTGTTAATGTTCCTGTACAGTCTTTGTTAATATACCTCTACAGTCTTTGTTAATGTTCCTCTACAGTCCTTGATAATGTTCCTCTACAGTCTTTGTTAATGTTCCTCTACAGTCTTTGTTAATGTTCCTATACAATCCTTGTTAATGTTCCTCTACAGTCCTTGTAAATGTTCCTCTACAGTCTTTGATAATGTTCATGTACAGTCTTTGTTAATATACCTCTACAGTCTTTGTTAATGTTCCTCTACAGCCCTTGTTAATATTCCTCTACAGTCTTTGTTAATGTTCCTCTACAGTCTTTGTTAATGTTCCTCTACAGTGTTTGTTAATGTTCCTCTACAGTCTTTGTTAATGTTCTTCTACAGTCGTTGCTAATGTTCCTCTACAGTCTTTGTTAATGTTCCTCTACAGTCTTTGTAAATGTTCCTCTACAGTCCTTGTTAATGTTCCTCTACAGTCTTTGTTAATGTTCCTCTACAGTCTTTGTTAATGTTCCTCTACAGTCCTTGTTAATATTCCTCTACAATCTTTGTTAATGTTCCTCTACAGTCTTTGTTAATGTTCCTCTACAGTCTTTGTTAATGTTCCTCTACAGTCTTTGTTAATGTTCCTCTACAATCTTTGTTAATGTTCCTCTACAGTCTTTGTTAATGTTCCTCTACAGTCTTTGTTAATGTTCTTCTACAGTCTTTGTTAATGCTCCTCTACAGTATTTGTTAATGTTCCTCTACAGTTTTTGTGAATGTTCCTCTACAGTCTTTGTTAATGTTCCTCTACAGTCTTTGTTAATGTTCCTCTACAGTCTTTGTTAATGTTCCTCTACAGTCTTTGTTAATGTTCCTCTACAGTCTTTGTTAACGTTCCTCTAGAGTGCCAGTTAATGTTCTTCTACAGTCTATTTTAATGTTCCTCTATAGTCCCAGTTAATGTTCCTCTACAGTCCTTGTTAATGTTCCTCTACAGTCTTTGTTAATGTTCCTCTACAGTCCTTGTTAATGTTCCTCTACAGTCTTTGTTAATGTTCCTCTACAGTCTTTGTTAATGTTCCTCTACAGTCTTTGTTAATGTTCCTCTACAGTCTTTGTTAATGTTGCTCTACAGTCTTTGTTAATGTTCCTCTAAGTCTTTGTTAATGTCCCTCTACAGTCTTTGTTAATGCTCCTCTACAGTCTTTGTTAATGTTCCTGTACAGTCCTTGTTAATGTTCCTCAATAGTCCCAGTTAATGTTCCTCTACAGTCTTTGTTAATGTTCCTCTACGTTCCTTGTTAATGTTCCTCTACAGTCTTTGTTAATGCTCCTCTACAGTCTTTGTTAATGTTCGTCTACAGTCCTTGTTAATGTTCCTCTACAGTCTTTGTTAATGTTCCTCTACAGTCTTTGTTAATGTTTCTCTACAGCCTTTGTTAATGTTCCTCTACAGTCTTTGTTAATGTTCGTCTACAGTCTTTGTTAATGTTCCTCTACAGTCTTTGTTAATGTTCCTCTACAGTCTTTGTTAATGTTCCTCTACAGTCTTTGTTAATGTTCCTCTACAGTCTTTGTTAATGTTCCTCTACAGTCTTTGTTAATGTTCCTCTACAGTATTTGTTAATGTTCCTCTACAGTCTTTGTTAATGTTCCTCTACAATCATTGTTAATGTTCCTCTACAGTCTTTGATAATGTTCCTCTACAGTCTTTGTAAATGTTCCTCTACAGTCCTTGTTAATGTTCCTCTACAGTCTTTGTTAATGTTCCTCTACAGTCTTTGTTAATGTTCCTCTACAGTCCTTGTTAATATTCCTCTACAATCTTTGTTAATGTTCCTCTACAGTCTTTGTTAATGTTCCTCTACAGTCTTTGTTAATGTTCCTCTACAGTCTTTGTTAATGTTCCTCTACAATCTTTGTTAATGTTCCTCTACAGTCTTTGTTAATGTTCCTCTACAGTCTTTGTTAATGTTCTTCTACAGTCTTTGTTAATGCTCCTCTACAGTATTTGTTAATGTTCCTCTACAGTTTTTGTGAATGTTCCTCTACAGTCTTTGTTAATGTTCCTCTACAGTCTTTGTTAATGTTCCTCTACAGTCTTTGTTAATGTTCCTCTACAGTCTTTGTTAATGTTCCTCTACAGTCTTTGTTAATGTTCCTCTACAGTCTTTGTTAATGTTCCTCTACAGTCTTTGTTAACGTTCCTCTAGAGTGCCAGTTAATGTTCTTCTACAGTCTATTTTAATGTTCCTCTATAGTCCCAGTTAATGTTCCTCTACAGTCCTTGTTAATGTTCCTCTACAGTCTTTGTTAATGTTCCTCTACAGTCCTTGTTAATGTTCCTCTACAGTCTTTGTTAATGTTCCTCTACAGTCTTTGTTAATGTTCCTCTACAGTCTTTGTTAATGTTCCTCTACAGTCTTTGTTAATGTTCCTCTACAGTCTTTGTTAATGTTCCTCTAAGTCTTTGTTAATGTCCCTCTACAGTCTTTGTTAATGCTCCTCTACAGTCTTTGTTAATGTTCCTGTACAGTCCTTGTTAATGTTCCTCAATAGTCCCAGTTAATGTTCCTCTACAGTCTTTGTTAATGTTCCCCTACGTTCCTTGTTAATGTTCCTCTACAGTCTTTGTTAATGCTCCTCTACAATCTTTGTTAATGTTCGTCTACAGTCCTTGTTAATGTTCCTCTACAGTCTTTGTTAATGTTCCTCTACAGTCTTTGTTAATGTTTCTCTACAGCCTTTGTTAATGTTCCTCTACAGTCTTTGTTAATGTTCGTCTACAGTCTTTGTTAATGTTCCTCTACAGTCTTTGTTAATGTTCCTCTACAGTCTTTGTTAATGTTCCTCTACAGTCTTTGTTAATGTTCCTCTACAGTCTTTGTTAATGTTCCTCTACAGTCTTTGTTAATGTTCCTCTACAGTATTTGTTAATGTTCCTCTACAGTCTTTGTTAATGTTCCTCTACAGTCCTTGTTAATGTTCCTCTACAGTCTTTGTTAATGTTCCCCTACAGTCTTTGTTAATATACCTCTACAGTCTTTGTTAATGTTCCTCTACAGTCTTTGTTAATGTTCCTCTACAGTCTTTGTTAATGTTCGTCTACAGTCTTTGTTAATGTTCCTCTACAGTCTTTGTTAATGTTCCTATACAGTCCTTGTTAATGTTCCTCTACAGTCCTTGTAAATGTTCCTCTACAGTCTTTGTTAATGTTCCTGTACAGTCTTTGTTAATATACCTCTACAGTCTTTGTTAATGTTCCTCTACAGTCCTTGATAATGTTCCTCTACAGTCTTTGTTAATGTTCCTCTACAGTCTTTGTTAATGTTCCTATACAATCCTTGTTAATGTTCCTCTACAGTCCTTGTAAATGTTCCTCTACAGTCTTTGATAATGTTCATGTACAGTCTTTGTTAATATACCTCTACAGTCTTTGTTAATGTTCCTCTACAGCCCTTGTTAATATTCCTCTACAGTCTTTGTTAATGTTCCTCTACAGTCTTTGTTAATGTTCCTCTACAGTGTTTGTTAATGTTCCTCTACAGTCTTTGTTAATGTTCTTCTACAGTCGTTGCTAATGTTCCTCTACAGTCTTTGTTAATGTTCCTCTACAGTCTTTGTAAATGTTCCTCTACAGTCCTTGTTAATGTTCCTCTACAGTCTTTGTTAATGTTCCTCTACAGTCTTTGTTAATGTTCCTCTACAGTCCTTGTTAATATTCCTCTACAATCTTTGTTAATGTTCCTCTACAGTCTTTGTTAATGTTCCTCTACAGTCTTTGTTAATGTTCCTCTACAGTCTTTGTTAATGTTCCTCTACAATCTTTGTTAATGTTCCTCTACAGTCTTTGTTAATGTTCCTCTACAGTCTTTGTTAATGTTCTTCTACAGTCTTTGTTAATGCTCCTCTACAGTATTTGTTAATGTTCCTCTACAGTTTTTGTGAATGTTCCTCTACAGTCTTTGTTAATGTTCCTCTACAGTCTTTGTTAATGTTCCTCTACAGTCTTTGTTAATGTTCCTCTACAGTCTTTGTTAATGTTCCTCTACAGTCTTTGTTAACGTTCCTCTAGAGTGCCAGTTAATGTTCTTCTACAGTCTATTTTAATGTTCCTCTATAGTCCCAGTTAATGTTCCTCTACAGTCCTTGTTAATGTTCCTCTACAGTCTTTGTTAATGTTCCTCTACAGTCCTTGTTAATGTTCCTCTACAGTCTTTGTTAATGTTCCTCTACAGTCTTTGTTAATGTTCCTCTACAGTCTTTGTTAATGTTCCTCTACAGTCTTTGTTAATGTTCCTCTACAGTCTTTGTTAATGTTCCTCTAAGTCTTTGTTAATGTTCCTCTACAGTCTTTGTTAATGCTCCTCTACAGTCTTTGTTAATGTTCCTGTACAGTCCTTGTTAATGTTCCTCAATAGTCCCAGTTAATGTTCCTCTACAGTCTTTGTTAATGTTCCTCTACGTTCTTTGTTAATGTTCCTCTACAGTCTTTGTTAATGCTCCTCTACAGTCTTTGTTAATGTTCGTCTACAGTCCTTGTTAATGTTCCTCTACAGTCTTTGTTAATGTTCCTCTACAGTCTTTGTTAATGTTTCTCTACAGCCTTTGTTAATGTTCCTCTACAGTCTTTGTTAATGTTCGTCTACAGTCTTTGTTAATGTTCCTCTACAGTCTTTGTTAATGTTCCTCTACAGTCTTTGTTAATGTTCCTCTACAGTCTTTGTTAATGTTCCTCTACAGTCTTTGTTAATGTTCCTCTACAGTCTTTGTTAATGTTCCTCTACAGTATTTGTTAATGTTCCTCTACAGTCTTTGTTAATGTTCCTCTACAGTCTTTGTTAATGTTCTTCTACAGTCTTTGTTAATGCTCCTCTACAGTATTTGTTAATGTTCGTCTACAGTCTTTGTTAATGTTCCTCTACAGTCTTTGTTAATGTTCCTCTACAGTCATTGTTAATGTTCCTCTACAGTCTTTGTTAATCTTCCTGTACAGTCTTTGATAATGTTCCTCTACAGTCTTTGTTAATGTTCATCTACAGTCCTTGTTAATTTTCCTCTATAGTCCTTGTTAAAGTTCCTCTACAGTCCTTGTTAATGTTCCTCTACAGTCCTTGTTAATGTTCCTCTACAGTCCTTGTTAATGTTCCTCTACATTCCTTATTAATGTTCCTCTACAGTCCTTGTTAATGTTTCTCTACAGTCTTTGTTAATGTTCCTCTACAGTCTTTGTTAATGTTCCTCTACAGTCCTTGTTAATGTTCCTCTACAGTCTTTGTTAATGTTCCCCTACAGTCTTTGTTAATATACCTCTACAGTCTTTGTTAATGTTCCTCTACAGTCTTTGTTAATGTTCCTCTACAGTCTTTGTTAATGTTCGTCTACAGTCTTTGTTAATGTTCCTCTACAGTCTTTGTTAATGTTCCTATACAGTCCTTGTTAATGTTCCTCTACAGTCCTTGTAAATGTTCCTCTACAGTCTTTGTTAATGTTCCTGTACAGTCTTTGTTAATATACCTCTACAGTCTTTGTTAATGTTCCTCTACAGTCCTTGATAATGTTCCTCTACAGTCTTTGTTAATGTTCCTCTACAGTCTTTGTTAATGTTCCTATACAATCCTTGTTAATGTTCCTCTACAGTCCTTGTAAATGTTCCTCTACAGTCTTTGATAATGTTCATGTACAGTCTTTGTTAATATACCTCTACAGTCTTTGTTAATGTTCCTCTACAGCCCTTGTTAATATTCCTCTACAGTCTTTGTTAATGTTCCTCTACAGTCTTTGTTAATGTTCCTCTACAGTGTTTGTTAATGTTCCTCTACAGTCTTTGTTAATGTTCTTCTACAGTCGTTGCTAATGTTCCTCTACAGTCTTTGTTAATGTTCCTCTACAGTCTTTGTTAATGTTCCTCTACAGTCTTTGTTAATGTTCCTCTACAGTCATTGTTACTGTTCCTCTACAGTCTTTGTTAATGTTCCTCTACAGTCCTTGAGGATGTTCTTCTACAGTCTTTGATAATGTTCCTCTACAGTCCTCGTTAATGTTCCTCTACAGTCCTTGTTAATGTTCCTCTACAATCTTTGTTAATGTTCCTCTACAGTCTTTGATAATGTTCCTCTACAGTCTTTGTAAATGTTCCTCTACAGTCCTTGTTAATGTTCCTCTACAGTCTTTGTTAATGTTCCTCTACAGTCTTTGTTAATGTTCCTCTACAGTCCTTGAGAATGTTCTTCTACAGTCGTTGCTAATGTTCCTCTACAGTTTTTGTTAATGTTCCTCTACAATCTTTGTTAATGTTCCTCTACAGTCTTTGTTAATGTTCCTCTACAGACTTTGTTAATGTTCCTCTACAGTCTTTGTTAATGTTCCTCTACAGTCTTTGTTAATGTTCCTCTACAGTCTTTGTTAATGTTCTTCTACAATCGTTGCTAATGTTCCTCTACAGTCTTTGTTAATGTTCCTCTACAGTCTTTGTTAATGTTCCTCTACAGCCTTTGTTAACGTTCCTCTACAGTCATCGTTACTGTTCCTCTACAGTCTTTGTTAATGTTCCTCTACAGTCCTTGAGAATGTTCTTCTACAGTCTTTGATAATGTTCCTCTACAGTCCTCGTTAATGTTCCTCTACAGTCCTTGTTAATGTTCTTCTACAGTCTTTGTTAATGTTCCTCTACAGTCCTTGAGAATGTTCTTCTACAGTCTTTGATATTGTTCCTCTACAGTCCTTGTTAATGTTCGTCTACAGTCCTTGAGAATGTTCTTCTACAGTCTTTGATAATGTTCCTCTACAGTCATTGTTACTGTTCCTCTACAGTCTTTGTTAATGTTCCTCTACAGTCCTTGAGAATGTTCTTCTACAGTCTTTGATAATGATCCTCTACAGTCCTCGTTAATGTTCCTCTACAGTCCTTGTTAATGTTCTTCTACAGTCTTTGTTAATGTTCCTCTACAGTCCTTGAGAATGTTCTTCTACAGTCTTTGATATTGTTACTCTACAGTCCTTGTTAATGTTCGTCTACAGTCCTTGAGAATGTTCTTCTACAGTCTTTGATAATGTTCCTCTACAGTCCTTGTAAATGTTCCTCTACAGTCTATTTTCATGTTCCACTACTGTTATTTGTTAATGTTCCTCTATAGTCTTTGTTAATGTTCCTCTACAGTCTTTGTTAATGTTCCTCTACAGTCTTTGTTAATGTTCCTCTACAGTCTTTGTTAATGTTCCTCTACAGTCTTTGTTAATGTTCCTCTACAGTCTTTGTTAATGTTCCTCTGCAGTCTTTGTTAATGTTCCTCTACAGTCCTTGTTAATGTTCCTCTATAGTCCCAGTTAATGTTCCTCTACAGTCTTTGTTAATGTTCCTCTACAGTCTTTGTTAATGTTCCTCTACAGTCTTTGTTAATGCTCCTCTACAGTCTTTGTTAATGTTCGTCTACAGTCCTTGTTAATGTTCCTCTACAGTCTTTGTTAATGTTCCTCTACAGTCTTTGTTAATGTTCCTCTACAGTCTTTGTTAATGTTCCTCTACAGTCCCAGTTAATGTTCTTCTACAGTATCTTTTAATGTTCCTCTATAGTCCCAGTTAATATTCCTCTACAGTCCTTGTTAATGCTCCTCTACAGTCTTTGTTAATGTTCCTCTACTGTCCTTGTTAATGTTCCTCTATGGTCACAGTTAATGTTCCTCTACAGTCTTTGTTAATGTTCCTCTACAGTCTTTGTTAATGTTCCTCTACAGTCCGAGTTAATGTTCCTCTACAGTCTTTGTTAATGTTCCTCTACAGTCTTTGTTAATGTTCCTGGACAGTTCTTGTTAATGTTCCTCTATAGTCCCAGTTAATGTTCCTCTACAGTCCTTGTTAATGTTCCTCTACAGTCTTTGTTAATGTTCCTGTACAGTCCTTGATAATATTCCTCTATAGTCCCAGTTAATGTTCCTCTACAGTCTTTGTTAATGTTCCTGTACAGTCCCTGTTAATGTTCCTCTATAGTCACAGTTAATGTTCCTCTACAGTCCTTGTTAATGTTCCTCTACAGTCTTTGTTACTATTCCTCTACAGTCTTTGTTAATGTTCCTCTACAGTCTTTTTTAATGTTCCTCTACAGTCCTTGTTAATGTCCCTCTACAGTCTTTGTTAATGTTCCTCTACACTCTTTGTTAATGTTCCTCTACAGTCCCAGTTAATGTTCCTCTACAGTCTCTGTTAATGTTCCTCTACAGTCTTTGTTAATGTTCCTCTACAGTCCTTGTTAATGTTCCTCTACAGTTTTTGTTAATGTTCCTCTACAATCTTTGTTAATGTTCCTCTACAGTCTTTGATAATGTTCCTCTACAGTCTTTGTTAATGTTCCTCTACAGTCCTTGTTAATGTTCCTCTACAATCTTTGTTAATGTTCCTCTACAGTCTTTGTTAATGTTCCTCTACAGTCCTTATTAATGTTCCTCTACAGTCCTTGTTAATGTTCCTCTACAGTCTTTGTTAATGTTCCTCTACAGTCCTTGTTAATGTTCCTCTACAGTTTTTGTTAATGTTCCTGTACAATCTTTGTTAATGTTCCTCTGCAGTCTTTGTTAATGTTCCTCTACAGTCGTTGTTAATGTTCCTCTACAGTCTTTGTTAATGTTCCTCTACAGTCGTTGTTAATGTTCCTCTACAGTCGTTGTTAATGTTCCTCTACAGTCTCTGTTAATGTTCCTCTACAGTCTTTGTTAATGTTCCTCTACGGTCCTTGTTAATGTTCCTCTACAGTTTTTGTTAATGTTCCTCTACTGTCTTTGTTAATGTTCCTCTACAGTCTTTGATAATGTTCCTCAACATTCTTTATTAATGTTCCCCTACAGTCTTTGTTAATGTTCCTCTACAGTCTTTGTTAATGTTCCTCTACAGTCTTTGTTAATGTTCCTCTACAGTCTTTGTTAATGTTCCTCTACAGTCTTTGTTAATGTTCCTCTACAGTCTTTGTTAATGTTCCTCTACAGTCTTTGTTAATGTTCCTCTACAGTCTTTGTTATTGTTTCTCTACAGTCTTTGTTAATGTTCCCCTACAGTCTTTGTTAATGTTCCTCTACAGTCTTTGTTAATGTTCCTCTACAGTCCTTGTTAATGTTCCTCTATAGTCCCAGTTAATGTTCCTCTACAGTCTTTGTTAATGTTCCTCTACAGTCTTTGTTAATGTTCCTCTACAGTCTTTGTTAATGCTCCTCTACAGTCTTTGTTAATGTTCGTCTACAGTCCTTGTTAATGTTCCTCTACAGTCTTTGTTAACGTTCCTCTACAGTCTTTGTTAATGTTCCTCTACAGTCTTTGTTAATGTTCCTCTACAATATTTGTTAATGTTCCTCTACAGTCTTTGTTAATGTTCCTCTACAGTCTTTGTTAATGTTCCTCTACGGTCTTTGTTAATGTTCCTCTACAGTCTTTGTTAATGTTCCTCTACACTCTTTGTTAATGCTCCTCTACAGTCTTTGATAATGTTCCTCTACAGTCTTTGTTAATGTTCCTCTACAGTCTTTGTTAATGTTCCTCTACAGTCTTTGTTAACGTTCCTCTACAGTCCGAGTTAATGTTCCTCTACAGTCTATGTTAATGTTCCTCTACAGTCTTTGTTAATGTTCTTCTACAGTATTTTTTAATGTTCCTCTATAGTCCCAGTTAATGTTCCTCTACAGTCCTTGTTAATGTTCCTCTACAGTCTTTGTTAATGTTCCTCTACAGTCCTTGTTAATGTTCCTCTATGGTCACAGTTAATATTCCTCTACACTCTTTGTTAATGTTCCTCTACAGTCTTTGTTAATGTTCCTCTACAGTCCGAGTTTATGTTCCTCTACAGTCTTTGTTAATGTTCCTCTACAGTCTTTGTTAATGTTCCTGGACAGTTCTTGTTAATGTTCCTCTATAGTCCCAGTTAATGTTTCTCTACAGTCCTTGTTAATGTTCCTCTACAGTCTTTGTTAATGTTCCTGTACAGTCCTTGATAATATTCCTCTATAGTCCCAGTTAATGTTCCTCTACAGTCCTTGTTAATATTCCTCTATAGTCACAGTTAATGTTCCTCTACAGTCCTTGTTAATGTTCGTCTACAGTCCTTGAGAATGTTCTTCTACAGTCTTTGATAATGTTCCTCTACAGTCCTTGTAAATGTTCCTCTACAGTCTATTTTCATGTTCCACTACTGTTATTTGTTAATGTTCCTCTATAGTCTTTGTTAATGTTCCTCTACAGTCCTTGTTAATGTTCCTCTACAGTCTTTGTTAATGTTCCTCTACAGTCTTTGTTAATGTTCCTCTACAGTCTTTGTTAATGTTCCTCTACAGTCTTTGTTAATGTTCCTCTACAGTCTTTGTTAATGTTCCTCTAAGTCTTTGTTAATGTTCCTCTACAGTCTTTGTTAATGCTCCTCTACAGTCTTTGTTAATGTTCCTGTACAGTCCTTGTTAATGTTCCTCAATAGTCCCAGTTAATGTTCCTCTACAGTCTTTGTTAATGTTCCTCTACGTTCTTTGTTAATGTTCCTCTACAGTCTTTGTTAATGCTCCTCTACAGTCTTTGTTAATGTTCGTCTACAGTCCTTGTTAATGTTCCTCTACAGTCTTTGTTAATGTTCCTCTACAGTCTTTGTTAATGTTTCTCTACAGCCTTTGTTAATGTTCCTCTACAGTCTTTGTTAATGTTCGTCTACAGTCTTTGTTAATGTTCCTCTACAGTCTTTGTTAATGTTCCTCTACAGTCTTTGTTAATGTTCCTCTACAGTCTTTGTTAATGTTCCTCTACAGTCTTTGTTAATGTTCCTCTACAGTCTTTGTTAATGTTCCTCTACAGTATTTGTTAATGTTCCTCTACAGTCTTTGTTAATGTTCCTCTACAGTCTTTGTTAATGTTCTTCTACAGTCTTTGTTAATGCTCCTCTACAGTATTTGTTAATGTTCGTCTACAGTCTTTGTTAATGTTCCTCTACAGTCTTTGTTAATGTTCCTCTACAGTCATTGTTAATGTTCCTCTACAGTCTTTGTTAATGTTCCTGTACAGTCTTTGATAATGTTCCTCTACAGTCTTTGTTAATGTTCATCTACAGTCCTTGTTAATTTTCCTCTATAGTCCTTGTTAAAGTTCCTCTACAGTCCTTGTTAATGTTCCTCTACAGTCCTTGTTAATGTTCCTCTACAGTCCTTGTTAATGTTCCTCTACATTCCTTATTAATGTTCCTCTACAGTCCTTGTTAATGTTTCTCTACAGTCTTTGTTAATGTTCCTCTACAGTCTTTGTTAATGTTCCTCTACAGTCCTTGTTAATGTTCCTCTACAGTCTTTGTTAATGTTCCCCTACAGTCTTTGTTAATATACCTCTACAGTCTTTGTTAATGTTCCTCTACAGTCTTTGTTAATGTTCCTCTACAGTCTTTGTTAATGTTCGTCTACAGTCTTTGTTAATGTTCCTCTACAGTCTTTGTTAATGTTCCTATACAGTCCTTGTTAATGTTCCTCTACAGTCCTTGTAAATGTTCCTCTACAGTCTTTGTTAATGTTCCTGTACAGTCTTTGTTAATATACCTCTACAGTCTTTGTTAATGTTCCTCTACAGTCCTTGATAATGTTCCTCTACAGTCTTTGTTAATGTTCCTCTACAGTCTTTGTTAATGTTCCTATACAATCCTTGTTAATGTTCCTCTACAGTCCTTGTAAATGTTCCTCTACAGTCTTTGATAATGTTCATGTACAGTCTTTGTTAATATACCTCTACAGTCTTTGTTAATGTTCCTCTACAGCCCTTGTTAATATTCCTCTACAGTCTTTGTTAATGTTCCTCTACAGTCTTTGTTAATGTTCCTCTACAGTGTTTGTTAATGTTCCTCTACAGTCTTTGTTAATGTTCTTCTACAGTCGTTGCTAATGTTCCTCTACAGTCTTTGTTAATGTTCCTCTACAGTCTTTGTTAATGTTCCTCTACAGTCTTTGTTAATGTTCCTCTACAGTCATTGTTACTGTTCCTCTACAGTCTTTGTTAATGTTCCTCTACAGTCCTTGAGAATGTTCTTCTACAGTCTTTGATAATGTTCCTCTACAGTCCTCGTTAATGTTCCTCTACAGTCCTTGTTAATGTTCCTCTACAATCTTTGTTAATGTTCCTCTACAGTCTTTGATAATGTTCCTCTACAGTCTTTGTAAATGTTCCTCTACAGTCCTTGTTAATGTTCCTCTACAGTCTTTGTTAATGTTCCTCTACAGTCTTTGTTAATGTTCCTCTACAGTCCTTGAGAATGTTCTTCTACAGTCGTTGCTAATGTTCCTCTACAGTTTTTGTTAATGTTCCTCTACAATCTTTGTTAATGTTCCTCTACAGTCTTTGTTAATGTTCCTCTACAGACTTTGTTAATGTTCCTGTACAGTCTTTGTTAATGTTCCTCTACAGTCTTTGTTAATGTTCCTCTACAGTCTTTGTTAATGTTCTTCTACAATCGTTGCTAATGTTCCTCTACAGTCTTTGTTAATGTTCCTCTACAGTCTTTGTTAATGTTCCTCTACAGCCTTTGTTAATGTTCCTCTACAGTCATCGTTACTGTTCCTCTACAGTCTTTGTTAATGTTCCTCTACAGTCCTTGAGAATGTTCTTCTACAGTCTTTGATAATGTTCCTCTACAGTCCTCGTTAATGTTCCTCTACAGTCCTTGTTAATGTTCTTCTACAGTCTTTGTTAATGTTCCTCTACAGTCCTTGAGAATGTTCTTCTACAGTCTTTGATATTGTTCCTCTACAGTCCTTGTTAATGTTCGTCTATAGTCCTTGAGAATGTTCTTCTACAGTCTTTGATAATGTTCCTCTACAGTCATTGTTACTGTTCCTCTACAGTCTTTGTTAATGTTCCTCTACAGTCCTTGAGAATGTTCTTCTACAGTCTTTGATAATGATCCTCTACAGTCCTCGTTAATGTTCCTCTACAGTCCTTGTTAATGTTCTTCTACAGTCTTTGTTAATGTTCCTCTACAGTCCTTGAGAATGTTCTTCTACAGTCTTTGATATTGTTCCTCTACAGTCCTTGTTAATGTTCGTCTACAGTCCTTGAGAATGTTCTTCTACAGTCTTTGATAATGTTCCTCTACAGTCCTTGTAAATGTTCCTCTACAGTCTATTTTCATGTTCCACTACTGTTATTTGTTAATGTTCCTCTATAGTCTTTGTTAATGTTCCTCTACAGTCTTTGTTAATGTTCCTCTACAGTCTTTGTTAATGTTCCTCTACAGTCTTTGTTAATGTTCCTCTACAGTCTTTGTTAATGTTCCTCTACAGTCTTTGTTAATGTTCCTCTGCAGTCTTTGTTAATGTTCCTCTACAGTCCTTGTTAATGTTCCTCTATAGTCCCAGTTAATGTTCCTCTACAGTCTTTGTTAATGTTCCTCTACAGTCTTTGTTAATGTTCCTCTACAGTCTTTGTTAATGCTCCTCTACAGTCTTTGTTAATGTTCGTCTACAGTCCTTGTTAATGTTCCTCTACAGTCTTTGTTAATGTTCCTCTACAGTCTTTGTTAATGTTCCTCTACAGTCTTTGTTAATGTTCCTCTACAGTCCCAGTTAATGTTCTTCTACAGTATTTTTTAATGTTCCTCTATAGTCCCAGTTAATATTCCTCTACAGTCCTTGTTAATGCTCCTCTACAGTCTTTGTTAATGTTCCTCTACTGTCCTTGTTAATGTTCCTCTATGGTCACAGTTAATGTTCCTCTACAGTCTTTGTTAATGTTCCTCTACAGTCTTTGTTAATGTTCCTCTACAGTCCGAGTTAATGTTCCTCTACAGTCTTTGTTAATGTTCCTCTACAGTCTTTGTTAATGTTCCTGGACAGTTCTTGTTAATGTTCCTCTATAGTCCCAGTTAATGTTCCTCTACAGTCCTTGTTAATGTTCCTCTACAGTCTTTGTTAATGTTCCTGTACAGTCCTTGATAATATTCCTCTATAGTCCCAGTTAATGTTCCTCTACAGTCTTTGTTAATGTTCCTGTACATTCCTTGTTAATGTTCCTCTATAGTCACAGTTAATGTTCCTCTAAAGTCCTTGTTAATGTTCCTCTACAGTCTTTGTTACTATTCCTCTACAGTCTTTGTTAATGTTCCTCTACAGTCTTTTTTAATGTTCCTCTACAGTCCTTGTTAATGTCCCTCTACAGTCTTTGTTAATGTTCCTCTACAGTCTTTGTTAATTTTCCTCTACAATCCCAGTTAATGTTCCTCTACAGTCTCTGTTAATGTTCCTCTACAGTCTTTGTTAATGTTCCTCTACAGTCCTTGTTAATGTTCCTCTACAGTTTTTGTTAATGTTCCTCTACAATCTTTGTTAATGTTCCTCTACAGTCTTTGATAATGTTCCTCTACAGTCTTTGTTAATGTTCCTCTACAGTCCTTGTTAATGTTCCTCTACAATCTTTGTTAATGTTCCTCTACAGTCTTTGTTAATGTTCCTCTACAGTCCTTATTAATGTTCCTCTACAGTCCTTGTTAATGTTCCTCTACAGTCTTTGTTAATGTTCCTCTACAGTCCTTGTTAATGTTCCTCTACAGTTTTTGTTAATGTTCCTGTACAATCTTTGTTAATGTTCCTCTGCAGTCTTTGTTAATGTTCCTCTACAGTCGTTGTTAATGTTCCTCTACAGTCTTTGTTAATGTTCCTCTACAGTCGTTGTTAATGTTCCTCTACAGTCGTTGTTAATGTTCCTCTACAGTCTCTGTTAATGTTCCTCTACAGTCTTTGTTAATGTTCCTCTACGGTCCTTGTAAATGTTCCTCTACAGTTTTTGTTAATGTTCCTCTACTGTCTTTGTTAATGTTCCTCTACAGTCTTTGATAATGTTCCTCAACATTCTTTGTTAATGTTCCTCTACAGTCTTTGTTAATGTTCCTCTACAGTCTTTGTTAATGTTCCTCTACAGTCTTTGTTAATGTTCCTCTACAGTCTTTGTTAATGTTCCTCTACAGTCTTTGTTAATGTTCCTCTACAGTCTTTGTTAATGTTCCTCTACAGTCTTTGTTAATGTTCCTCTACAGTCTTTGTTATTGTTTCTCTACAGTCTTTGTTAATGTTCCCCTACAGTCTTTGTTAATGTTCCTCTGCAGTCTTTGTTAATGTTCCTCTACAGTCCTTGTTAATGTTCCTCTATAGTCCCAGTTAATGTTCCTCTACAGTCTTTGTTAATGTTCCTCTACAGTCTTTGTTAATGTTCCTCTACAGTCTTTGTTAATGCTCCTCTACAGTCTTTGTTAATGTTCGTCTACAGTCCTTGTTAATGTTCCTCTACAGTCTTTGTTAACGTTCCTCTACAGTCTTTGTTAATGTTCCTCTACAGTCTTTGTTAATGTTCCTCTACAATATTTGTTAATGTTCCTCTACAGTCTTTGTTAATGTTCCTCTACAGTCTTTGTTAATGTTCCTCTACAGTCTTTGTTAATGTTCCTCTACAGTCTTTGTTAATGTTCCTCTACACTCTTTGTTAATGCTCCTCTACAGTCTTTGATAATGTTCCTCTACAGTCTTTGTTAATGTTCCTCTACAGTCTTTGTTAATGTTCCTCTACAGTCTTTGTTAACGTTCCTCTACAGTCCGAGGTAATGTTCCTCTACAGTCTTTGTTAATGTTCCTCTACAGTCTTTGTTAATGTTCTTCTACAGTATTTTTTAATATTCCTCTATAGTCCCAGTTAATGTTCCTCTACAGTCCTTGTTAATGTTCCTCTACAGTCTTTGTTAATGTTCCTCTACAGTCCTTGTTAATGTTCCTCTATGGTCACAGTTAATATTCCTCTACACTCTTTGTTAATGTTCCTCTACAGTCTTTGTTAATGTTCCTCTACAGTCCGAGTTAATGTTCCTCTACAGTCTTTGTTAATGTTCCTCTACAGTCTTTGTTAATGTTCCTGGACAGTTCTTGTTAATGTTCCTCTATAGTCCCAGTTAATGTTTCTCTACAGTCCTTGTTAATGTTCCTCTACAGTCTTTGTTAATGTTCCTGTACAGTCCTTGATAATATTCCTCTATAGTCCCAGTTAATGTTCCTCTACAGTCCTTGTTAATATTCCTCTATAGTCACAGTTAATGTTCCTCTACAGTCCTTGTTAATGTTCCTCTACAGTCTTTGTTACTATTCCTCTACAGTCTTTGTTAATGTTCCTCTAAATTCTTTTTTAATGTTCCTCTACAGTCCTTGTTAATGTTCCTCTACAGTCTTTGTTAATGTTCCTCTACAGTCTTTGTTAATGTTCCTCTACAGTCCCAGTTAATGTTCCTCTACAGTCTCTGTTAATGTTCCTCTACAGTCTTTGTTAATGTTCCTCTACAGTCCTTGTTAATGTTCCTCTACAGTTTTTGTTAATGTTCCTCTACAATCTTTGTTAATGTTCATCTACAGTCTTTGATAATGTTCCTCTACAGTCTTTGTTAATGTTCCTCTACAGTTCTTGTTAATGTTCCTCTACAGTCTTTGTTAATGTTCCTCTACAGTCTTTTTTAATGTTCCTCTACAGTCCTTGTTAATGTTCCTCTACAATCTTCGTTAATGTTTCTCTACAGTCTTTGTTAATGTTCCTCTACAGTCTTTGTTAATGTTCCTCTACAGTCCTGGTTAATGTTCCTCTACAGTCTTTGTTAATGTTCCTCTACAGTCCTTGTTAATGTTCCTCTACAGTTTTTGTTAATGTTCCTCTACAATCTTTGTTAATGTTCCTCTGCAGTCTTTGTTAATGTTCCTCTACAGTCGTTGTTAATGTTCCTCTACAGTCTTTGTTAATGTTCCTCTACAGTCTTTGTTAATGTTCCTCTACAGTCTTTGTTAATGTTCCTCTACAGTCTTTGTTAATGTTCCTCTACAGTCTTTGTTAATGTTCCTCTACAGTCTCTGTTAATGTTCCTCTACAGTCTTTGTTAATGTTCCTCTACAGTCCCAGTTAATGTTCTTCTACAGTATCTGTTAATGTTTCTCTACAGGCTTTGTTAATGTTCCTCTACAGTCCATGTTAATGTTCCTCTACAGTTTTTGTTAATGTTCCTCTACTGTCTTTGTTAATGTTCCTCTACAGTCTTTGATAATGTTCCTCTACATTCTTTGTTAATGTTCCTCTACAGTCCTTGTTAATGTTCCTCTACAGTCTTTGATAATATTCGTCTACAGTCTTTGTTAATGTTCCTCTACAATCTTTGTTAATGTTCCTCTACAGTCTTTGTTAATGTTCCTCTACAGTCTTTGTTAATGTTCCTCTACAGTCTTTGTTAATGTTCCTCTACAGTCTTTGCTAATGTTCCTGTACAGTCCTTGTTAATGTTCCTCAATAGTCCCAGTTAATGTTCCTCTACAGTCTTTGTTAATGTTCCTCTACGTTCTTTGTTAATGTTCCTCTACAGTCTTTGTTAATGCTCCTCTACAGTCTTTGTTAATGTTCGTCTACAGTCCTTGTTAATGTTCCTCTACAGTCTTTGTTAATGTTCCTCTACAGTCTTTGTTAATGTTTCTCTAAAGTCTTTGTTAATGTTCCTCAACAGTCCTTGTAAATGTTCCTCTACAGTCTTTGTTAATGTTCCTCTACAGTCCCAGTTAATAATCCTCTACATTGCTTATTAATGTTCCTCTACAGTCCTTGTTAATGTTCCTGTACAGTCCTTGTTAATGTTCCTCTACAGTCTTTGTTAATGTTCCTCTACAATCTTTGTTAATGTTCCTCTACAGTCCCAGTTAATAATCCTCTACATTCCTTATTAATGTTCCTCTACAGTCCTTGTTAATGTTCTTCTGCAGTCCTTGTTAATGTTCCTCTACAGTCCTTGTTAATGTTCCTCTACAGTCCCAGTTAATAATACTCTACAGTCCTTATTAATGTTCCTCTACAGTCCTTGTTAATGTTCCTCTACAGTTCTTGTTAATGTTCCTCTACAGTCTGTGTTAATGTTCCTCTATAGTCCCAGTTAATAATCCTCTACATTCCTTATTAATGTTCATCTACAGTCCTTGTTAATTTTCCTCTATAGTCCTTGTTAATGTTCCTCTACAGTCCTTGTTAATGTTCCTCTACTGTTCTTGTTAATGTTACTCTACAGTACTTGTTAATGTTCCTCTACATTCCTTATTAATGTTCCTCTACAGTCCTTGTTAATGTTTCTCTACAGTCTTTGTTAATGTTCCTCTACAGTCCTTGATAATGTTCCTCTACAGTCCTTGTTATTGTTCCTCGACAGTCTTTGTCAATGTTCCCCTACAGTCTTTGTTAATGTTCCCCTACAGTCTTTGTTAATATACCTCTACAGTCTTTGTTAATGTTCCTCTACAGTCTGTGTTAATGTTCCTCTACAGTCTTTGTTAATGTTCCTCTACAGTCTTTGTTAATGTTCCTCTACAGTCTTTGTTAATGTTCCTCTACAGTCTTTGTTAATGTTCCTCTACAGTCTTTGTTAATGTTCCTCTACAGTCCTTGTTAATGTTCCTCTACAGTCTTTGTTAATGTTCCCCTACAGTCTTTGTTAATATACCTCTACAGTCTTTGTTAATGTTCCTCTACAGTCTTTGTTAATGTTCCTCTACAGTCTTTGTTAATGTTCGTCTACAGTCTTTGTTAATGTTCCTCTACAGTCTTTGTTAATGTTCCTCTACAGTCTTTGTTAATGTTCCTCTACAGTCATTGTTACTGTTCCTCTACAGTCTTTGTTAATGTTCCTCTACAGTCCTTGTTAATGTTCCTCTACAATCTTTGTTAATGTTCCCCTACAGTCTTTGTTAATATACCTCTACAGTCTTTGTTAATGTTCCTCTACAGTCCTTGATAATGTTCCTCTACAGTCTTTGTTAATGTTCCTATACAATCCTTGTTAATGTTCCTCTACACTCCTTGTAAATGTTCCTCTACAGTCTTTGATAATGTTCATGTACAGTCTTTGTTAATATACCTCTACAGTCTTTGTTAATGTTCCTCTACAGCCCTTGTTAATATTCCTCTACAGTCTTTGTTAATGTTCCTCTACAGTCTTTGTTAATGTTCCTCTACAGTCTTTGTTAATGTTCCTCTACAGTCTTTGTAAATGTTCTTCTACAGTCGTTGCTAATGTTTCTCTACAGTCTTTGTTAATGTTCCTCTACAGTCTTTGTTAATGTTCCTCTACAGTCTTTGTTAATGTTCCTCTACAGTCATTGTTACTGTTCCTCTACAGTCTTTGTTAATGTTCCTCTACAGTCCTTGAGAATGTTCTTCTACAGTCTTTGATAATGTTCTTCTACAGTCCTCGTTAATGTTCCTCTACAGTCCTTGTTAATGTTCTTCTACAGTCTTTGTTAATGTTCCTCTACAGTCCTTGAGAATGTTCTTCTACAGTCTTTGATAATGTTCCTCTACAGTCCTTGTTAATGTTCGTCTACAGTCCTTGAGATTGTTCTTCTACAGTCCTTGATAATGTTCCTCTACAGTCCTTTTTAATGTTCCTCTACAGTCCTTGTTAATGTTCCTCTACAGTCCTTGTTAATGTTCCTCTATAGTCCCAGTTAATGTTCCTCTACAGTCCTTGTAAATGTTCCTCTACAGTCTATTTTCATGTTCCACTACTGTTATTTGTTAATGTTCCTCTACAGTCTTTGTTAATGTTCCTCTACAGTCTTTGTTTATGTTCCTCTACAGTCTTTGTTAATGTTCCTCTACAGTCTTTGTTAATGTTCCTCTACAGTCCTTGTTAATGTCCCTCTATAGTCCCAGATAATGTTCCTCTACAGTCTTTGTTAATGTTCCTCTACAGTCTTTGTTAATGTTCCTCTACAGTCTTTGTTAATGCTCCTCTACAGTCTTTGTTAATGTTCGTCTACAGTTCTTGTTAATGTTCCTCTACAGTCTTTGTTAATGTTCCTGTACAGTCCTTGATAATATTCCTCTATAGTCCCAGTTAATGTTCCTCTACAGTCGTTGTTAATGTTCCTGTACAGTCCTTGTTAATGTTCCTCTATAGTCACAGTTAATGCTCCTCTACAGTTCTTGTTAATGTTCCTCTACAGTCTTTGTTACTATTCCTCTACAGTCTTAGTTAATGTTCCCCTACAGTCTTTTTTAATGTTCCTCTACAGTCCTTGTTAATGTTCCTCTACAGTCTTTGTTAATGTTCCTGTACAGTCCTTGATAATATTCCTCTATAGTCCCAGTTAATGTTCCTCTACAGTCCTTGTTAATGTTCCTCTACAGTCTTTGTTACTATTCCTCTACAGTCTTTGTTAATGTTCCTCTACAGTCTTTTTTAATGTTCCTCTACAGTCCTTGTTAATGTTCCTCTACAGTCTTTGTTAATGTTCCTCTACAGTCTTTGTTAATGTTCCTCTACAGTCCCAGTTAATGTTCCTCTACAGTCTCTGTTAATGTTCCTCTACAGTCTTTGTTAATGTTCCTCTACAGTCCTTGTTAATGTTCCTCTACAGTTTTTGTTAATGTTCCTCTACAATCTTTGTTAATGTTCCTCTACAGTCTTTGATAATGTTCCTCTACAGTCTTTGTTAATGTTCCTCTACAGTCCTTGTTAATGTTCCTCTACAGTCTTTGTTAATGTTCCTCTACAGTCTTTGTTAATGTTCCTCTACAGTCCTTGTTAATGTTCCTCTACAATCTTCGTTAATGTTCCTCTACAGTCTTTGTTAATGTTCCTCTACATTCTTTGTTAATGTTCCTCTACAGTCCTGGTTAATGTTCCTCTACAGTCTTTGTTAATGTTCCTCTACAGTCCTTGTTAATGTTCCTCTACAGTTTTTGTTAATGTTCCTCTACAATCTTTGTTAATGTTCCTCTACAGTCCCAGTTAATGTTCCTCTACAGTCTCTGTTAATGTTCCTCTACAGTCTTTGTTAATTTTCCTCTACATTCCTTGTTAATGTTCCTCTACAGTTTTTGTTAATGTTCCTCTACTGTCTTTGTTAATGTTCCTCTACAGTCTTTGATAATGTTCCTCTACATTCTTTGTTAATGTTCCTCTACAGTCTTTGTTAATGTTCCTCTACAGTCTTTGTTAATGTTCCTCTACAGTCTTTGTTAATGTTCCTCTACAGTCTTTGTTAATGTTCCTCTACAGTCTTTGTTAATGTTCCTCTACAGTCTTTGTTAATGTTCCTCTACAGTCTTTGTTATTGTTCCTCTACAGTCTTTGTTAATGTTCCTCTACAGTCTTTGTTAATGTTCCTCTA
Source organism: Eledone cirrhosa (assembly GCA_964016885.1). Taxonomy (NCBI): domain Eukaryota; kingdom Metazoa; phylum Mollusca; class Cephalopoda; order Octopoda; family Eledonidae; genus Eledone; species Eledone cirrhosa. The sequence continues at coordinate 36,370,880 of OZ024743.1, forward strand.
CAGTCTTTGTTAATGTTCCTCTACAGTCCTTGTTAATGTTCCTCTATAGTCCCAGTTAATGTTCCTCTACAGTCTTTGTTAATGTTCCTCTACAGTCTTTGTTAATGGTCCTCTACAGTCTTTGTTAATGTTCGTCTACAGTCCTTGTTAATGTTCCTCTACAGTCTTTGTAAATGTTCCTCTACAGTCTTTGTTAATGTTCCTCTACAGTCTTTGTTAATGTTCCTCTACAGTCTTTGTTAATGTTCCTCTACAGTCTTTGTTAATGTTCCTCTACACTCTTTGTTAATGTTCCTCTACAATCTTTGTTAATGTTCCTCTACAATCGTTGTTAATGTTCCTCTACAGTCTTTGTTAATGTTCCTCTACAGTCTTTGTTAATGTTCCTTTACAATCTTTGTTAATGTTCCTCTACAGTCTTTGTTAATGCTCCTCTACAGTCTTTATTAATGTTCGTCTACAGTCTTTGTTAATGTTCCTCTACAGTCTTTGTTAATGTTCCTCTACAGTCTTTGTTAATGTTCCTCTACAGTCTTTGTTAACGTTCCTCTACAGTCTTTGTTAATGTTCCTCTACAGTCTTTGTTAACGTTCCTCTACAGTCCCAGTTAATGTTCCTCTACAGTCTTTGTTAATGTTCCTCTACAGTCCTTGTTAATATTACTCTATGGTCACAGTTAATGTTCCTCTACAGTCTTTGTTAATGTTCCTCTACACTCTTTGTTAATGTTCCTCTACAATCTTTGTTAATGTTCCTCTACAGTATTTTTTAATGTTCCTCTATAGTGCCAGTAAATGTTCCTCTACAGTCCTTGTTAATGTTCCTCTACAGTCTTTGTTAATGTTCCTCTACAGTCCTTGTTAATGTTCCTCTATGGTCACAGTTAATGTTCCTCTACAGTCTTTGTTAATGTTCCTCTACAGTCTTTGTTAATGTTCCTCTACAGTCCGAGTTAATGTTCCTCTACAGTCTTTGTTAATGTTCCTCTACAGTCTTTGTTAATGTTCCTGGACAGTTCTTGTTAATGTTCCTCTATAGTCCCAGTTAATGTTCCTCTACAGTCCTTGTTAATGTTCCTCTATAGTCACAGTTTATGTTCCTCTACAGTCCTAGTTAATGTTCCTCTACAGTCTTTGTTACTATTCCTCTACAGTCTTTGTTAATGTTCCTCTACTGTCTTTTTTAATGTTCCTCTACAGTCCTTGTTAATGTTCCTCTACAGTCTTTGTTAATGTTCCTCTACAGTCTTTGTTAATGTTCCTCTACAGTCCCAGTTAATGTTCCTCTACAGTCTCTGTTAATGTTCCTCTACAGTCTTTGTTAATGTTACTCTACAGTCCTTGTTAATGTTCCTCTACAGTTTTTGTTAATGTTCCTCTACAGTCTTTGATAATGTTCCTCTACAGTCTTTGTTAATGTTCCTCTACAGTCCTTGATAATGTTCCTCTACAGTCTTTGTTAATGTTCCTCTACAGTCTTTGTTAATGTTCCTCTACAGTCCTTGTTAATGTTCCTCTACAATCTTTGTTAATGTTCCTCTACAGTCTTTGTTAATATTCATCTACAGTCCTTGTTAATGTTCCTCTACAGTCTTTGTTAATGTTCCTCTACAGTCCCAGTTAATGTTCCTCTACAGTCTATGTTAATGTTCCTCTACAGTCTTTGTTAATGTTCCTCTACAGACCTTGTTAATGTTCCTCTACAGTCTTTGTTAATATACCTCTACAGTCTTTGTTAATGCTCCTCTACAGTCTTTGTTAATGTTCCTCTACAGTCTTTGTTAATGTTCCTCTACAGTCTTTGTTAATGTTCCTCTACAGTCTTTGTTAATGTTCCTCTACAGTCTTTGTTAATGTTCCTCTACAGTCTTTGTTAATGTTCCTCTACAATCTTTGTTAATGTTACTCTACAGTCTTTGTTAATGTTCCTCTACAGTCTTTGTTAATGTTCCTCTACAGTACTTGTTAATGTTCCTCTACAGTCTTTGTTAATGTTCCTCTACAGTCCTTGTTAATGTTCCGCTATAGTTTTTGTTAATGTTCCTCTACAATCTTTGTTAATGTTCCTCTGCAGTCTTTGTTAATGTTCCTCTGCAGTCTTTGTTAATGTTCCTCTACAGTCTTTGTTAATGCTCCTCTACAGTCTTTGTTAATGTTCGTCTACAGTCCTTGTTAATGTTCCTCTACAGTCTTTGTTAATGTTCCTCTACAGTCTTTGTAAATGTTCCTCTACAGTCTTTGTTAATGTTCCTCTACAGTCTTTGTTAATGTTCCTCTACAGTCTTTGTTAATGTTCCTCTACAGTCTTTGTTATTGTTCCTCTACAGTCTTTGTTAATGTTCCTCTACAGTCTTTGTTAATGTTCCTCTACAGTCTTTGTTAATGTTCATCTACAGTCTTTGTTAATGTTCCTCTACAGTCTTTGTTAATGTTCCTCTACAGTCTTTGTTAATGTTCCTCTACAATCTTTGTTAATGTTCCTCTACAGTCTTTGTTAATGTTCCTCTACAGTCTTTGTTAATGTTCCTCTACAGTCTTTGTTAATGTTCCTCTACAGTCTTTGTTAATGTTCCTCCACAGTCTTTGTTAATGCTCCTCTACAGTCTTTGTTAATGTTCGTCTACAGTCTTTGTTAATGTTCCTCTACAGTCTTTGTTAATGTTCCTCTATGGTCACAGTTAATGTTCCTCTACAGTCTTTGTTAATGTTCCTGTACAGTCTTTGTTAATGTTCCTCTACAGTCTTTGTTAATGTTCCTCTACAGTCTTTGTTAATGTTCCTCTACAGTCTTTGTTAATGTTCCTCTACAGTCTTTGTTAATGTTCCTCTACAGTCTTTGTTAATGTTCCTCTACAGTCTTTGTTAATGTTCCTGTACAGTCTTTGTTAACGTTCCTCTACAGTCCCAGTTAATGTTCTTCTACAGTATTTTTTAATGTTCCTCTATAGTCCCAGTTAATGTTCCTCTACAGTCCTTGTTAATGTTCCTCTACAGTCTTTGTTAATGTTCCTCTACAGTCCTTGTTAATGTTCCTCTATAGTCCCAGTTAATGTTCCTCTACAGTCTTTGTTAATGTTCCTCTACAGTCTTTGTTAATGTTCCTCTACAGTACTTGTTAATGTATCTACAGTCTTTGTTAATGTTCCTCTACAGTCCTTGTTAATGTTCCGCTATAGTTTTTGTTAATGTTCCTCTACAATCTTTGTTAATGTTCCTCTGCAGTCTTTGTTAATGTTCCTCTGCAGTCTTTGTTAATGTTCCTCTACAGTCTTTGTTAATGCTCCTCTACAGTCTTTGTTAATGTTCGTCTACAGTCCTTGTTAATGTTCCTCTACAGTCTTTGTTAATGTTCCTCTACAGTCTTTGTAAATGTTCCTCTACAGTCTTTGTTAATGTTCCTCTACAGTCTTTGTTAATGTTCCTCTACAGTCTTTGTTAATGTTCCTCTACAGTCTTTGTTATTGTTCCTCTACAGTCTTTGTTAATGTTCCTCTACAGTCTTTGTTAATGTTCCTCTACAGTCTTTGTTAATGTTCCTCTACGGTCCTTGTTAATGTTCCTCCACAGTCTTTGTTAATGCTCCTCTACAGTCTTTGTTAATGTTCGTCTACAGTCTTTGTTAATGTTCCTCTACAGTCTTTGTTAATGTTCCTCTATGGTCACAGTTAATGTTCCTCTACAGTCTTTGTTAATGTTCCTGTACAGTCTTTGTTAATGTTCCTCTACAGTCTTTGTTAATGTTCCTCTACAGTCTTTGTTAATGTTCCTCTACAGTCTTTGTTAATGTTCCTCTACAGTCTTTGTTAATGTTCCTCTACAGTCTTTGTTAATGTTCCTCTACAGTCTTTGTTAATGTTCCTGTACAGTCTTTGTTAACGTTCCTCTACAGTCCCAGTTAATGTTTTTCTACGGTATTTTTTAATGTTCCTCTATAGTCCCAGTTAATGTTCCTCTACAGTCCTTGTTAATGTTCCTCTACAGTCTTTGTTAATGTTCCTCTACAGTCCTTGTTAATGTTCCTCTATAGTCCCAGTTAATGTTCCTCTACAGTCTTTGTTAATGTTCCTCTACAGTCTTTGTTAATGTTCCTCTACAGTCCGAGTTAATGTTCCTCTACAGTCTTTGTTAATGTTCCTCTACAATCTTTGTTAATGTTCCTGGACAGTTCTTGTTAATGTTCCTCTATAGTCCCAGTTAATGTTCCTCTACAGTCCTTGTTAATGTTCCTCTACGGTCTTTGTTAATGTTCCTGTACAGTCCTTGATAACATTCCTCTATAGTCCCAGTTAATATTCCTCTACAGTCTTTGATAATGTTCGTGTACAGTCCTTGTTAATGTTCCTCTATAGTCCCGGTTAATGTTCCTCTACAGTCCTTGTTAATGTTCCTGTACAGTCTTTGTTAATGTTCCTGTACAGTCCTTGTTAATATTCCTCTATAGTCCCAGTTAATGTTCCTCTACAGTCCTTGTTAATGTTCCTCTACAATCTTTGTTAATATTCCTGTACAGTCCTTGATAATGTTCCTCTATAGTCCTTGTTAATGTTCCTCTACAGTCTTTGTTAATGTTCCTGTACAGTCCTTGTTAATGTTCCTCTATAGTCCCAGTTAATGTTCCCCTACAGTCCTTATTAATGTTCCTCTACACTCTTTGTTAATATTCCCCTACAGTCTTTGTTAATGTTCCTCTACAGTCTTTGTTAATGTTCCTCTATAGTCCCAGTTAATGGTCCCCTACAGTATTTGTTAATGTTCCTCTACAGTCCTTGTTAATGTTCCTCTACAGTCCCAGTTAATGTTCCTCTACAGTGCTTGTTAATGTTCCTCTACAGTCTTTGTTAATGTTCCTCTATAGTCCCAGTTAATGTTCCCCTACAGTCTTTGTTAATGTTCCCCTACAGTCTTTGTTAATGTTCCTCTACAGTCTTTGTTAATGTTCCACTATAGTCCCAGTTAATTTTCCCCTACAGTCTTTGTTAATGTTCCTCTACAGTCTTTGTTAATGTTCCTCTACAGTCTTTGTTAATGTTCCTCTATAGTCCCAGTTAATGTTCCCCTACAGTCTTTGTTTATGTTCCTCTACAGTCCTTGTTAATGTTCCTCTACAGTCCCAGTTAATAATCATCTACAGTCCTTATTAATGTTCCTCTACAGTCCTTGTTAATGTTCCTCAACAGTCCTTGTTAATGTTCCTCTACAGTCTTTGTTAATGTTCCTCTACAGTCCCAGTTAATAATCCTCTACAGTCCTTTTTAATGTTCCTCTTCAGTCCTTGTTAATGTTCCTCTACAGTCCTTGTTAATGTTCCTCTACAGTCTTTGTTAATGTTCCTCTACAGTCTTTGTTAATGTTCCTCTACAGTCGCAGTTAATAATCCTCTACATTCTTTATTAATGTTCCTCTACAGTCCTTGTTAATGTTCCTCTACAGTCCTTGTTAATGTTCCTCTACAGTCCTTGTTAATGTTCCTCTACATTCTTTGTTAATGTTCCTCTACAGTCTTTGTTAATGTTCCTCTAGAGTCTTTGTTAATATTCCTCTACAGTCTTTGTTAATGTTCCTCTACAGTCCTTGATAATGTTCCTCTACAGTCCTTGTTAATGTTCCTCGACAGTCTTTGTTAATGTTCCCCTACAGTCTTTGTTAATGTTCCCCTACAGTCTTTGTTAATATACCTCTACAGTCTTTGTTAATGTTCCTCTACAGTCTTTGTTAATGTTCCTCTACAGTCTTTGTTAATGTGCCTCTACAGTCTTTGTTAATGTTCCTCTACAGTCTTTGTTAATGTTCCTCTACAGTCTTTGTTAATGTTCCTCTACAGTCTTTGTTAATGTTCCTCTACAGTCTTTGTTAATGTTTCTCTACAGTCCATGTTAATGTTCCTCTACAGTCTTTGTTAATGTTCCCCTACAGTCTTTGTTAATATACCTCTACAGTCTTTGTTAATGTTCCTCTACAGTCTTTGTTAATGTTCCTCTACAGTCTTTGTTAATGTTCCTGTACAGTCTTTGTTAACGTTCCTCTACAGTCCCAGTTAATGTTCTTCTACAGAATTTTTTAATGTTCCTCTATAGTCCCAGTTAATGTTCCTCTACAGTCCTTGTTAATGTTCCTCTACAGTCTTTGTTAATGTTCCTCTACAGTTCTTGTTAATGTTCCTCTATAGTCCCAGTTAATGTTCCTCTACAGTCTTTGTTAATGTTCCTCTACAGTCTTTGTTAATGTTCCTCTACAGTCCGAGTTAATGTTCCTCTACAGTCTTTGTTAATGTTCCTCTACAATCTTTGTTAATGTTCCTGGACAGTTCTTGTTAATGTTCCTCTATAGTCCCAGTTAATGTTCCTCTACAGTCCTTGTTACTGTTCCTCTACAGTCTTTGTTAATGTTCCTGTACAGTCCTTGATAACATTCCTCTATAGTCCCAGTTAATGTTCCTCTACAGTCTTTGTTAATGTTCGTGTACAGTCCTTGTTAATGTTCCTCTATAGTCCCAGTTAATGTTCCTCTACAGTCCTTGTTAATGTTCCTGTACAGTCTTTGTTAATGTTCCTGTACAGTCCTTGTTAATGTTCCTCTATAGTCCCAGTTAATGTTCCTCTACAGTCCTTGTTAATGTTCCTCTACAATCTTTGTTAATATTCCTGTACAGTCCTTGATAATGTTCCTCTATAGTCCCAGTTAATGTTCCTCTACAGTCCTTGTTAATGTTCCTCTACAGTCTTGTTAATGTTCCTGTACAGTCCTTGTTAATGTTCCTCTATAGTCCCAGTTATGTTCCCCTACAGTCCTTATTAATGTTCCTCTACACTCTTTGTTAATATTCCTCTACAGTCTTTGTTAATGTTCCTCTACAGTCTTTGTTAATGTTCCTCTATAGTCCCAGTTAATGGTCCCCTACAGTCTTTGTTAATGTTCCTCTACAGTCCTTGTTAATGTTCCTCTACAGTCCCAGTTAATGTTCCTCTACAGTGCTTGTTAATGTTCCTCTACAGTCTTTGTTAATGTTCCTCTATAGTCCCAGTTAATGTTCCCCTACAGTCTTTGTTAATGTTCCCCTACAGTCTTTGTTAATGTTCCTCTACAGTCTTTGTTAATGTTCCACTATAGTCCCAGTTAATTTTCCCCTACAGTCTTTGTTAATGTTCTTCTACAGTCCTTGTTAATGTTCCTCTACAGTCCCAGTTAATGTTCCTCTACAGTCCTTGTTAATGTTCCTCTACAGTCTTTGTTAATGTTCCTCTATAGTCCCAGTTAATGTTCCCCTACAGTATTTGTTTATGTTCCTCTACAGTCCTTGTTAATGTTCCTCTACAGGCCCAGTTAATAATCCTCTACAGTCCTTATTAATGTTCCTCTACAGTCCTTGTTAATGTTCCTCAACAGTCCTTGTTAATGTTCCTCTACAGTCTTTGTTAATGTTCCTCTACAGTCCCAGTTAATAGTCCTCTACAGTCCTTTTTAACGTTCCTCTTCAGTCCTTGTTAATGTTCCTCTACAGTCCTTGTTAATGTTCCTCTACAGTCTTTGTTAATGTTCCTCTACAGTCTTTGTTAATGTTCCTCTACAGTCGCAGTTAATAATCCTCTACATTCTTTATTAATGTTCCTCTACAGTCCTTGTTAATGTTCCTCTACAGTCCTTGTTAATGTTCCTCTACAGTCTTTGTTAATGTTCCTCTACAGTCTTTGTTAATGTTCCTCTAGAGTCTTTGTTAATATTCCTCTACAGTCTTTGTTAATGTTCCTCTACAGTCCTTGATAATGTTCCTCTACAGTCCTTGTTAATGTTCCTCGACAGTCTTTGTTAATGTTCCGCTACAGTCTTTGTTAATGTTCCCCTACAGTCTTTGTTAATATACCTCTACAGTCTTTGTTAATGTTCCTCTACAGTCTTTGTTAATGTTCGTCTACAGTCTTTGTTAATGTTCCTCTACAGTCTTTGTTAATGTTCCTATACAGTCCTTGTTAATGTTCCTCTACAGTCCTTGTTAATGTTCCTCTACAGTCCGAGTTAATGTTCCTCTACAGTCTTTGTTAATGTTCCTCTACAGTCTTTGTTAATGTTCCTGGACAGTTCTTGTTAATGTTCCTGTACAGTCCTTGATAATATTCCTCTATAGTCCCAGTTAATGTTCCTCTACAGTCTTTGTTAATGTTCCTGTACAGTCCTTGGTAATGTTCCTCTATAGTCACAGTTAATGTTCCTCTACAGTCCTTGTTAATGTTCCTCTACAGTCTTTGTTACTATTCCGCTACAGTCTTTGTTAATGTTCCTCTACAGTCTTTGTTAATGTTCCTCTACAGTCCTTGTTAATGTTCCTCAACAGTCTTTGTTAATGTTCCTCTACAGTCCTTGTTAATGTTCCTCAAGTGTCTTTGTTAATGTTCCTCTACAGTCCTTGTTAATGTTCCTCAACAGTCTTTGTTAATATTCCTCTACAGTCCTTGTTAATGTTCCTCTACAGTCTTTGTTAATGTTCCTCTGCAGTCTTTGTTAATGTTCCTCTACAGTCCTTGTTAATGTTCCTCTACAGTCTTTGTTAATGTTCCTCTACAGTCCTTGTTAATGTTCCTCTACAGTCCTTGTTAATTTCCTCTACAGTCTTTGTTAATGTTCCTCTACAGTCTTTGTTAATGTTCCTCTACAGTCTTTGTTAATGTTCCGCTACAGTCCTTGTTAATGTTCCTCTACAGTCTTTGTTAATGGTCCTCTACAGTCTTTGTTAATGTTCCTCTACAGTCTTTGTTAATGTTCCTCTACAGTCTTTGTTAATGTTCCTCTACAGTCTTTGTTAATGTTCCTCTACAGTCCTTGTTAATGTTCCTCTACAGTCCTTGTTAATGTTCCTCAACAGTCTTTGTTAATGTTCCTCTACAGTCCTTGTTAATGTTCCTCTACAGTCTTTGTTAATGTTCCTCTACAGTCTTTGTTAATGTTCCTCTACAGTCTTTGTTAATGTTCCTCTACAGTCTTTGTTAATGTTCCCCTACTGTCTTTGTTAATGTTCCCCTACAACCCTTGTTAATGTTCCCTACAGTCTTTGTTAATGTTCCTCTACAGTCCTTGTTAATGTTCCTCTATAGTCCTTGTTATTGTTCCTCTAGAGTCCTCTCTACAGTCTTTGTTAATGTTCCCCTACTGTCTTTGTTAATGTTCCCCTACAGCCCTTGTTAATGTTCCCTACAGTCTTTGTTAATGTTCCTCTACAGTCCTTGTTAATGTTCCTCTATAGTCCTTGTTATTGTTCCTCTACAGTCCTTGTTAATGTTCCTCTACAGTCCATGTTAATGTTCCTCTACAGTCCTTGTTAATGTTCCTCTACAGTCCTTGTTAATGTTCCTCTACAGTCTTTGTTAATGTGCCTGTACAGTCTTTGTTAATGTTCCTCTACAGTCTTTGTTAATGTTCCCCTACTGTCTTTGTTAATGTTCCCCTACAACCCTTGTTAATGTTCCCTACAGTCTTTGTTAATGTTCCTCTACAGTCTTTGTTAATGTTCCTCTATAGTCCTTGTTAATGTTCCCTTACAAGCCTTGTTAATGTTCCTCTACAGTCCTTGTTAATGTTCCTCTACAGTCTTTGTTAGTGTTCCTCTACAGTCTTTGTTAATGTTCTTCTACAGTCTTTGTAAATGTTCCTCTACAGTTTTTTAATGTTCCTCTACAGTCTTTGTTAATGTTCCTCTACAGTCTTTGTAAATGTTCCTCTACAGTCTTTGTTAATGTTCCTCTACAGTCTTTGTTAATGTTCCTCTACAGTCTTTGTTAATGTTCCTCTACAGTCTTTGTTAATCTTCCTCTACAGTCTTTGTTAATGTTCCTCTACAGTCTTTGTTAATCTTCCTCTACAGTCTTTGTTAATGTTCCTCTACAGTCTTTGTTAATTTTCCTCTACAATCTTTGTTATGTTCCTCTACAGTCTTTGTTAATGTTCCTCTACAGGCTTTGTTAATGTTCCTCTACAATCTTTGTTAATGTTCCTCTACAGTCTTTGTTTATGTTTCTCTACAGTCTTTGTTAATGGACCTCTACAGTCTTTGTTAATGTTCCTCTACAATCTTTGTTAATGTTCCTCTACACTCTTTGTTAATGTTCCTCTACAGTCTTTGTTAATGTTCCTGTACAGTCTTTGTTAACGTTCCTCTACAGTCCCAGTTAATGTTCTTCTACAGTATTTTTTAATGTTCCTCTATAGTCCCAGTTAATGTTCCTCTACAGTCCTTGTTAATGTTCCTCTACAGTCTTTGTTAATGTTCCTCTACAGTCCTTGTTAATGTTCCTCTATAGTCCCAGTTAATGTTCCTCTACAGTCTTTGTTAATGTTCCTCTACAGTCTTTGTTAATGTTCCTCTACAGTCCGAGTTAATGTTCCTCTACAGTCTTTGTTAATGTTCCTCTACAATCTTTGTTAATGTTCCTGGACAGTTCTTGTTAATGTTCCTCTATAGTCCCAGTTAATGTTCCTCTACAGTCCTTGTTACTGTTCCTCTACAGTCTTTGTTAATGTTCCTGTACAGTCCTTGATAACATTCCTCTATAGTCCCAGTTAATGTTCCTCTACAGTCTTTGTTAATGTTCGTGTACAGTCCTTGTTAATGTTCCTCTATAGTCCCAGTTAATGTTCCTCTACAGTCCTTGTTAATGTTCCTGTACAGTCCTTGTTAATGTTCCTCTATAGTCCCAGTTAATGTTCCTCTTCAGTCCTTGTTAATGTTCCTCTACAATCTTTGTTAATATTCCTGTACAGTCCTTGATAATGTTCCTCTATAGTCCCAGTTAATGTTCCTCTACAGTCCTTGTTAATGTTCCTCTACAGTCTTGTTAATGTTCCTGTACAGTCCTTGTTAATGTTCCTCTATAGTCCCAGTTAATGTTCCCCTACAGTCCTTATTAATGTTCCTCTACACTCTTTGTTAATATTCCTCTACAGTCTTTGTTAATGTTCCTCTACAGTCTTTGTTAATGTTCCTCTATAGTCCCAGTTAATGGTCCCCTACAGTCTTTGTTAATGTTCCTCTACAGTCCTTGTTAATGTTCCTCTACAGTCCCAGTTAATGTTCCTCTACAGTGCTTGTTAATGTTCCTCTACAGTCTTTGTTAATGTTCCTCTATAGTCCCAGTTAATGTTCCCCTACAGTCTTTGTTAATGTTCCCCTACAGTCTTTGTTAATGTTCCTCTACAGTCTTTGTTAATGTTCCACTATAGTCCCAGTTAATTTTCCCCTACAGTCTTTGTTAATGTTCCTCTACAGTCCTTGTTAATGTTCCTCTACAGTCCCAGTTAATGTTCCTCTACAGTCCTTGTTAATGTTCCTCTACAGTCTTTGTTAATGTTCCTCTATAGTCCCAGTTAATGTTCCCCTACAGTATTTGTTTATGTTCCTCTACAGTCCTTGTTAATGTTCCTCTACAGTCCCAGTTAATAATCCTCTACAGTCCTTATTAATGTTCCTCTACATTCCTTGTTAATGTTCCTCAACAGTCCTTGTTAATGTTCCTCTACAGTCTTTGTTAATGTTCCTCTACAGTCCCAGTTAATAGTCCTCTACAGTCCTTTTTAACGTTCCTCTTCAGTCCTTGTTAATGTTCCTCTACAGTCCTTGTTAATGTTCCTCTACAGTCTTTGTTAATGTTCCTCTACAGTCTTTGTTAATGTTCCTCTACAGTCGCAGTTAATAATCCTCTACATTCTTTATTAATGTTCCTCTACAGTCCTTGTTAATGTTCCTCTACAGTCCTTGTTAATGTTCCTCTACAGTCCTTGTTAATGTTCCTCTACAGTCTTTGTTAATGTTCCTCTACAGTCTTTGTTAATGTTCCTCTAGAGTCTTTGTTAATATTCCTCTACAGTCTTTGTTAATGTTCCTCTACAGTCCTTGATAATGTTCCTCTACAGTCCTTGTTAATGTTCCTCGACAGTCTTTGTTAATGTTCCGCTACAGTCTTTGTTAATGTTCCCCTACAGTCTTTGTTAATATACCTCTACAGTCTTTGTTAATGTTCCTCTACAGTCTTTGTTAATGTTCGTCTACAGTCTTTGTTAATGTTCCTCTACAGTCTTTGTTAATGTTCCTATACAGTCCTTGTTAATGTTCCTCTATAGTCCTTGTTAATGTTCCTCTACAGTCCGAGTTAATGTTCCTCTACAGTCTTTGTTAATGTTCCTCTACAGTCTTTGTTAATGTTCCTGGACAGTTCTTGTTAATGTTCCTGTACAGTCCTTGATAATATTCCTCTATAGTCCCAGTTAATGTTCCTCTACAGTCTTTGTTAATGTTCCTGTACAGTCCTTGGTAATGTTCCTCTATAGTCACAGTTAATGTTCCTCTACAGTCCTTGTTAATGTTCCTCTACAGTCTTTGTTACTATTCCGCTACAGTCTTTGTTAATGTTCCTCTACAGTCTTTGTTAATGTTCCTCTACAGTCCTTGTTAATGTTCCTCAACAGTCTTTGTTAATGTTCCTCTACAGTCCTTGTTAATGTTCCTCAAGAGTCTTTGTTAATGTTCCTCTACAGTCCTTGTTAATGTTCCTCAACAGTCTTTGTTAATATTCCTCTACAGTCCTTGTTAATGTTCCTCTACAGTCTTTGTTAATGTTCCTCTGCAGTCTTTGTTAATGTTCCTCTACAGTCCTTGTTAATGTTCCTCTACAGTCTTTGTTAATGTTCCTCTACAGTCCTTGTTAATGTTCCTCTACAGTCCTTGTTAATTTCCTCTACAGTCTTTGTTAATGTTCCTCTACAGTCTTTGTTAATGTTCCTCTACAGTCTTTGTTAATGTTCCGCTACAGTCCTTGTTAATGTTCCTCTACAGTCTTTGTTAATGGTCCTCTACAGTCTTTGTTAATGTTCCTCTACAGTCTTTGTTAATGTTCCTCTACAGTCTTTGTTAATGTTCCTCTACAGTCTTTGTTAATGTTCCTCAACAGTCTTTGTTAATGTTCCTCTACAGTCCTTGTTAATGTTCCTCTACAGTCCTTGTTAATTTCCTCTACAGTCTTTGTTAATGTTCCTCTACAGTCTTTGTTAATGTTCCTCTACGGTCTTTGTTATTGTTCCTCTACAGTCTTTGTTAATGTTCCTCTACAGTCCTTGTTAATGTTCCTCTACAGTCTTTGTTAATGTTCCTCTACAGTCTTTGTTAATGTTCCTCTACAGTCTTTGTTAATGTTCCTCTACAGTCTTTGTTAATGTTCCGCTACTGTCTTTGTTAATGTTCCCCTACTGTCTTTGTTAATGTTCCCCTACAACCCTTGTTAATGTTCCCTACAGTCTTTGTTAATGTTCCTCTACAGTCCTTGTTAATGTTCCTCTATAGTCCTTGTTATTGTTCCTCTACAGTCCTCTCTACAGTCTTTGTTAATGTTCCCCTACTGTCTTTGTTAATGTTCCCCTACAGCCCTTGTTAATGTTCCCTACAGTCTTTGTTAATGTTCCTCTACAGTCCTTGTTAATGTTCCTCTATAGTCCTTGTTATTGTTCCTCTACAGTCCTTGTTAATGTTCCTCTACAATCCATGTTAATGTTCCTCTACAGTCCTTGTTAATGTTCCTCTACAGTCCTTGTTAATGTTCCTCTACAGTCTTTGTTAATGTGCCTGTACAGTCTTTGTTAATGTTCCTCTACAGTCTTTGTTAATGTTCCCCTACTGTCTTTGTTAATGTTCCCCTACAACCCTTGTTAATGTTCCCTACAGTCTTTGTTAATGTTCCTCTACAGTCTTTGTTAATGTTCCTCTATAGTCCTTGTTAATGTTCCCTTACAAGCCTTGTTAATGTTCCTCTACAGTCCTTGTTAATGTTCCTCTACAGTCTTTGTTATTGTTCCTCTACAGTCTTTGTTAATGTTCTTCTACAGTCTTTGTAAATGTTCCTCTACAGTTTTTTAATGTTCCTCTACAGTCTTTGTTAATGTTCCTCTACAGTCTTTGTAAATGTTCCTCTACAGTCTTTGTTAATGTTCCTCTACAGTCTTTGTTAATGTTCCTCTACAGTCTTTGTTAATGTTCCTCTACAGTCTTTGTTAATCTTCCTCTACAGTCTTTGTTAATGTTCCTCTACAGTCTTTGTTAATCTTCCTCTACAGTCTTTGTTAATGTTCCTCTACAGTCTTTGTTAATTTTCCTCTACAATCTTTGTTATGTTCCTCTACAGTCTTTGTTAATGTTCCTCTACAGTCTTTGTTAATGTTCCTCTACAATCTTTGTTAATGTTCCTCTACAGTCTTTGTTTATGTTTCTCTACAGTCTTTGTTAATGGACCTCTACAGTCTTTGTTAATGTTCCTCTACAATCTTTGTTAATGTTCCTCTACACTCTTTGTTAATGTTCCTCTACAATCTTTGTTAATCTACCTCTACAGTCTTTGTTAATGTTCCCCTACAGTCTTTGTTAATGTTCCTCTACAGTCTTTGTTTATGTTCCTCTACAGTCTTTGTTAATGTTCCTCTACACTCTTTGTTAATGTTCCTCTACAGTCTTTGTTAATGTTCCTCTACAGTCGTTGTTGATGTTCCTCTACAGTCGTTGTTGATGTTCCTCTACAGTCTTTGTTAATGTTCCTCTACAGTCCTTGTTAATGTTCCTCTACAGTCTTTGTTAATGGTTCTCTACAGTCTTTGTTAATGTTCCTCTATAGTCTTTGTTAATGTTCCTCTACAGTCCTTGTTAATGTTCCTCTACAGTCTTTGTTAATGGTCCTCTACAGTCTTTGTTAATGTTCCTCTACAATCTTTGTTAATGTTCCTTTACAGTCCTTGTTAATGTTCCTATACAGTCTTTGTTAATGTTCCTCTGCAGTCTTTGTTAATGTTCCTCTACAGTCTTTGTTAATGTTCCTCTACAGTCTTTGTTAATGTTCCTCTACAGTCTTTGTTAATGTTCCTCTACGGTGTTTGTTAATGTTCCTCTGCAGTCTTTGTTAATGTTCCTCTACAATCCTTGTTAATGTTCCTCTACAGTCTTTGTTAATGTTCCTCTACATTCATTGTTAATGTTCCTCTGCAGTCTTTGTTAATGTTCCTCTGCAGTCTTTGTTAATGTTCCTCTACAGTCTTTGTTAATGTTCCTCTACAGTCTTTGTTAATGTTCCACTACGGTCTTTGTTATTGTTCCTCTCCGGTCTTTGTTAATGTTCCTCTACAGTCTTTGTTAATGTTCCTCTCCAGTCTTTGTTAATCTTCCTCTACAGTCTTTGTTAATGTTCCTCTACAGTCCTTGTTAATGTTCCTCTACAGTCTTTGTTAATGTTCCTCTACGGTCTTTGTTAATGTTCCGCTACAGTCCTTGTTAATGTTCCTCTCCAGTCTTTGTTAATGTTCCTCTACAGTCTTTGTTAATGTTCCTCTACAATATTACTTAATGTTCCTCTACAGTCTTTGTTAATGTTCCTCTACAGTCTTTGTTAATGTTCCTCTACAGTCCTTGTTAATGTTCCTCAACCGTCTTTGTTAATGTTCCTCTACAGTCCTTGTTAATGTTCCTCAACAGTCTTTGTTAATGTTCCACTACAGTCCTTGTTAATTTCCTCTACAGTCTTTGTTAATGTTCCTCTACAGTCTTTGTTAATGTTCCTCTACAGTCTTTGTTAATGTTCCGCTACAGTCCTTGTTAATGTTCCTCTACAGTCTTTGATAATGGTCCTCTACAGTCTGTGTTAATGTTCCTCTACAGTCTTTGTTAATGTTCCTCTGCAGTCTTTGTTAATGTTCCTCTACAGTCCTTGTTAATGTTCCTCTACAGTCCTTGTTAATGTTCCTCTACAGTCTTTGTTATTGTTCCTCTACAGTCTTTGTTAATGTTCTTCTACAGTCTTTGTAAATGTTCCTCTACAGTTTTTTAATGTTCCTCTACAGTCTTTGTTAATGTTCCTCTACAGTCTTTGTTAATGTTCCTCTACAGTCTTTGTTAATGTTCCTCTACAGTCTTTGTTAATGTTCCTCTACAGTCCTTGTTAATGTTCCTCAACAGTCTTTGTTAATGTTCCTCTACAGTCCTTGTTAATGTTCCTCAAGAGTCTTTGTTAATGTTCCTCTACAGTCCTTGTTAATGTTCCTCAACAGTCTTTGTTAATATTCCTCTACAGTCCTTGTTAATGTTCCTCTACAGTCTTTGTTAATGTTCCTCTGCAGTCTTTGTTAATGTTCCTCTACAGTCCTTGTTAATGTTCCTCAACAGTCTTTGTTAATGTTCCTCTACAGTCCTTGTTAATGTTCCTCAAGAGTCTTTGTTAATGTTCCTCTACAGTCCTTGTTAATGTTCCTCAACAGTCTTTGTTAATATTCCTCTACAGTCCTTGTTAATGTTCCTCTACAGTCTTTGTTAATGTTCCTCTGCAGTCTTTGTTAATGTTCCTCTACAGTCCTTGTTAATGTTCCTCTACAGTCTTTGTTAATGTTCCTCTACAGTCCTTGTTAATGTTCCTCTACAGTCCTTGTTAATTTCCTCTACAGTCTTTGTTAATGTTCCTCTACAGTCTTTGTTAATGTTCCTCTACAGTCTTTGTTAATGTTCCGCTACAGTCCTTGTTAATGTTCCTCTACAGTCTTTGTTAATGGTCCTCTACAGTCTTTGTTAATGTTCCTCTACAGTCTTTGTTAATGTTCCTCTACAGTCTTTGTTAATGTTCCTCTACAGTCTTTGTTAATGTTCCTCAACAGTCTTTGTTAATGTTCCTCTACAGTCCTTGTTAATGTTCCTCTACAGTCCTTGTTAATTTCCTCTACAGTCTTTGTTAATGTTCCTCTACAGTCTTTGTTAATGTTCCTCTACGGTCTTTGTTATTGTTCCTCTACAGTCTTTGTTAATGTTCCTCTACAGTCCTTGTTAATGTTCCTCTACAGTCTTTGTTAATGTTCCTCTACAGTCTTTGTTAATGTTCCTCTACAGTCTTTGTTAATGTTCCTCTACAGTCTTTGTTAATGTTCCGCTACTGTCTTTGTTAATGTTCCCCTACTGTCTTTGTTAATGTTCCCCTACAACCCTTGTTAATGTTCCCTACAGTCTTTGTTAATGTTCCTCTACAGTCCTTGTTAATGTTCCTCTATAGTCCTTGTTATTGTTCCTCTACAGTCCTCTCTACAGTCTTTGTTAATGTTCCCCTACTGTCTTTGTTAATGTTCCCCTACAGCCCTTGTTAATGTTCCCTACAGTCTTTGTTAATGTTCCTCTACAGTCCTTGTTAATGTTCCTCTATAGTCCTTGTTATTGTTCCTCTACAGTCCTTGTTAATGTTCCTCTACAATCCATGTTAATGTTCCTCTACAGTCCTTGTTAATGTTCCTCTACAGTCCTTGTTAATGTTCCTCTACAGTCTTTGTTAATGTGCCTGTACAGTCTTTGTTAATGTTCCTCTACAGTCTTTGTTAATGTTCCCCTACTGTCTTTGTTAATGTTCCCCTACAACCCTTGTTAATGTTCCCTACAGTCTTTGTTAATGTTCCTCTACAGTCTTTGTTAATGTTCCTCTATAGTCCTTGTTAATGTTCCCTTACAAGCCTTGTTAATGTTCCTCTACAGTCCTTGTTAATGTTCCTCTACAGTCTTTGTTATTGTTCCTCTACAGTCTTTGTTAATGTTCTTCTACAGTCTTTGTAAATGTTCCTCTACAGTTTTTTAATGTTCCTCTACAGTCTTTGTTAATGTTCCTCTACAGTCTTTGTAAATGTTCCTCTACAGTCTTTGTTAATGTTCCTCTACAGTCTTTGTTAATGTTCCTCTACAGTCTTTGTTAATGTTCCTCTACAGTCTTTGTTAATCTTCCTCTACAGTCTTTGTTAATGTTCCTCTACAGTCTTTGTTAATCTTCCTCTACAGTCTTTGTTAATGTTCCTCTACAGTCTTTGTTAATTTTCCTCTACAATCTTTGTTATGTTCCTCTACAGTCTTTGTTAATGTTCCTCTACAGTCTTTGTTAATGTTCCTCTACAATCTTTGTTAATGTTCCTCTACAGTCTTTGTTTATGTTTCTCTACAGTCTTTGTTAATGGACCTCTACAGTCTTTGTTAATGTTCCTCTACAATCTTTGTTAATGTTCCTCTACACTCTTTGTTAATGTTCCTCTACAATCTTTGTTAATCTTCCTCTACAGTCTTTGTTAATGTTCCCCTACAGTCTTTGTTAATGTTCCTCTACAGTCTTTGTTTATGTTCCTCTACAGTCTTTGTTAATGTTCCTCTACACTCTTTGTTAATGTTCCTCTACAGTCTTTGTTAATGTTCCTCTACAGTCGTTGTTGATGTTCCTCTACAGTCGTTGTTGATGTTCCTCTACAGTCTTTGTTAATGTTCCTCTACAGTCCTTGTTAATGTTCCTCTACAGTCTTTGTTAATGGTTCTCTACAGTCTTTGTTAATGTTCCTCTATAGTCTTTGTTAATGTTCCTCTACAGTCCTTGTTAATGTTCCTCTACAGTCTTTGTTAATGGTCCTCTACAGTCTTTGTTAATGTTCCTCTACAATCTTTGTTAATGTTCCTTTACAGTCCTTGTTAATGTTCCTATACAGTCTTTGTTAATGTTCCTCTGCAGTCTTTGTTAATGTTCCTCTACAGTCTTTGTTAATGTTCCTCTACAGTCTTTGTTAATGTTCCTCTACAGTCTTTGTTAATGTTCCTCTACGGTGTTTGTTAATGTTCCTCTGCAGTCTTTGTTAATGTTCCTCTACAATCCTTGTTAATGTTCCTCTACAGTCTTTGTTAATGTTCCTCTACATTCATTGTTAATGTTCCTCTGCAGTCTTTGTTAATGTTCCTCTGCAGTCTTTGTTAATGTTCCTCTACAGTCTTTGTTAATGTTCCTCTACAGTCTTTGTTAATGTTCCACTACGGTCTTTGTTATTGTTCCTCTCCGGTCTTTGTTAATGTTCCTCTACAGTCTTTGTTAATGTTCCTCTCCAGTCTTTGTTAATCTTCCTCTACAGTCTTTGTTAATGTTCCTCTACAGTCCTTGTTAATGTTCCTCTACAGTCTTTGTTAATGTTCCTCTACGGTCTTTGTTAATGTTCCGCTACAGTCCTTGTTAATGTTCCTCTCCAGTCTTTGTTAATGTTCCTCTACAGTCTTTGTTAATGTTCCTCTACAATATTTGTTAATGTTCCTCTACAGTCTTTGTTAATGTTCCTCTACAGTCTTTGTTAATGTTCCTCTACAGTCCTTGTTAATGTTCCTCAACCGTCTTTGTTAATGTTCCTCTACAGTCCTTGTTAATGTTCCTCAACAGTCTTTGTTAATGTTCCACTACAGTCCTTGTTAATTTCCTCTACAGTCTTTGTTAATGTTCCTCTACAGTCTTTGTTAATGTTCCTCTACAGTCTTTGTTAATGTTCCGCTACAGTCCTTGTTAATGTTCCTCTACAGTCTTTGATAATGGTCCTCTACAGTCTGTGTTAATGTTCCTCTACAGTCTTTGTTAATGTTCCTCTGCAGTCTTTGTTAATGTTCCTCTACAGTCCTTGTTAATGTTCCTCTACAGTCCTTGTTAATGTTCCTCTACAGTCTTTGTTATTGTTCCTCTACAGTCTTTGTTAATGTTCTTCTACAGTCTTTGTAAATGTTCCTCTACAGTTTTTTAATGTTCCTCTACAGTCTTTGTTAATGTTCCTCTACAGTCTTTGTTAATGTTCCTCTACAGTCTTTGTTAATGTTCCTCTACAGTCTTTGTTAATGTTCCTCTACAGTCTTTGTTAATGTTCCTCTACAGTCTTTGTTAATGTTCCTCTACAGTCCTTGTTAATGTTCCTCAACCGTCTTTGTTAATGTTCCTCTACAGTCCTTGTTAATGTTCCTCAACAGTCTTTGTTAATGTTCCACTACAGTCCTTGTTAATTTCCTCTACAGTCTTTGTTAATGTTCCTCTACAGTCTTTGTTAATGTTCCTCTACAGTCTTTGTTAATGTTCCGCTACAGTCCTTGTTAATGTTCCTCTACAGTCTTTGATAATGGTCCTCTACAGTCTGTGTTAATGTTCCTCTACAGTCTTTGTTAATGTTCCTCTGCAGTCTTTGTTAATGTTCCTCTACAGTCCTTGTTAATGTTCCTCTACAGTCCTTGTTAATGTTCCTCTACAGTCTTTGTTATTGTTCCTCTACAGTCTTTGTTAATGTTCTTCTACTGTCTTTGTAAATGTTCCTCTACAGTTTTTTAATGTTCCTCTACAGTCTTTGTTAATGTTCCTCTACAGTCTTTGTTAATGTTCCTCTACAGTCTTTGTTAATGTTCCTCTACAGTCTTTGTTAATGTTCCTCTACAATCTTTGTTAATGTTCCTCTACAGTCCTTGTTAATCCTCCTCTACAGTCTTTGTTAATGTTCCTCTACAGTCTTTGTAAATGTTCCTCTACAGTTTTTTAATGTTCCTCTACAGTCTTTGTTAATGTTCCTCTACAGTCTTTGTTAATGTTCCTCTACAGTCTTTGTTAATGTTCCTCTACAGTCTTTGTTAATGTTCCTCTACAATCTTTGTTAATGTTCCTCTACAGTCTTTGTTAATCCTCCTCTACAGTCTTTGTTAAGGTTCCTCTACAGTCTTTGTAAATGTTCCTCTATAGTATTTTAATGTTCCTCTACAGTCTTTGTTAATGTTCCTCTACAGTCTTTGTAAATGTTCCTCTACAGTTTTTTAATGTTCCTCTACAGTCTTTGTTAATGTTCCTCTACAGTCTTTGTTAATGTTCCGCTACAGTCTTTGTTAATGTTCCTCTACAGTCTTTGTTAATGTTCCTCTACAGTCTTTGTTAATGTTCCTCTACAGTCTTTGTTAATGTTCCTCTACAATCTTTGTTACGTTCCTCTACAGTCTTTGTTAATGTTCCTCTACAGTCTTTGTTAATGTTCCTCTACAATCTTTGTTAATGTTCCTCTACAGTCTTTGTTTATGTTTCTCTACAGTCTTTGTTAATGGTCCTCTACAGTCTTTGTTAATGTTCCTCTACAATCTTTGTTAATGTTCCTCTACACTCTTTGTTAATGTTCCTCTACAATCTTTGTTAATCTTCCTCTACAGTCTTTGTTAATGTTCCCCTACAGTCTTTGTTAATGTTCCTCTACAGTCTTTGTTAATGTTCCTCTACAGTCTTTGTTAATGTTCCTCTACACTCTTTGTTAATGTTCCTCTACAGTCGTTGTTAATGTTCCTCTACAGTCTTTGTTAATGTTCCTCTACAGTCCTTGTTAATGTTCCTCTACAGTCTTTGTTAATGGTCCTCTACAGTCTTTGTTAATGTTCCTCTACATTCCTTGTTAATGTTTCTCTGCAGTCTTTGTTAATGTTCCTCTGCAGTCTTTGTTAATGTTCCTCTACAGTCTTTGTTAATGTTCCTCTACAGTCTTTGTTAATGTTCCACTATGGTCTTTGTTATTGTTCCTCTCCAGTCTTTGTTAATGTTCCTCAACAGTCTTTGTTAATGTTCCTCTCCAGTCTTTGTTAATGTTCCTCTACAGTCTTTGTTAATGTTCCGCTAAAGTCCTTGTTAATGTTCCTCTACAGTCTTTGTTAATGTTCCTCTACAGTCTTTGTTAATGTTCCTCTACAGTCTTTGTTAATGTTCCTCTACAGTCTTTGTTAATGTTCCTCTACAGTCTTTGTTAATGTTCCTCTACAGTCCTTGTTAATGTTCCTCAACAGTCTTTGTTAATGTTCCTCTACAGTCCTTGTTAATGTTCCTCAACAGTCTTTGTTAATGTTCCTCTACAGTCCTTGTTAATGTTCCTCAACAGTCTTTGTTAATGTTCCTCTACAGTCCTTGTTAATGTTCCTCTACAGTTTTTTAATGTTCCTCTACAGTCTTTGTTAATGTTCCTCTACAGTCTTTGTTAATTTTCCTCTACAGTCTTTGTTAATGTTCCTCTACAGTCTTTGTTAATGTTCCTCTACAGTCTTTGTTAATGTTCCTCTACAGTCTTTGTTAATCTTCCTCTACAGTCTTTGTTAATCTCCCTCTACAGTCTTTGTTAATGTTCCTCTACAGTCTTTGTTAATGTTCCTCTACAGTCTTTGTTAATGTTCCTCTACAGTCT
The DNA here is from genome assembly GCA_964016885.1 of Eledone cirrhosa. NCBI lineage: Eukaryota > Metazoa > Mollusca > Cephalopoda > Octopoda > Eledonidae > Eledone > Eledone cirrhosa. The sequence continues at coordinate 36,392,887 of OZ024743.1, forward strand.
TTGTTAATGTTCCTCTACAATCTTTGTTATGTTCCTCTACAGTCTTTGTTAATGTTCCTCTACAATCTTTGTTAATGTTCCTCTACAGTCTTTGTTTATGTTTCTCTACAGTCTTTGTTAATGGTCCTCTACAGTCTTTGTTAATGTTCCTCTACAATCTTTGTTAATGTTCCTCTACACTCTTTGTTAATGTTCCTCTACAATCTTTGTTAATCTCCCTCTACAGTCTTTGTTAATGTTCCTCTACAGTCTTTGTTAATGTTCCTCTACAGTCTTTGTTAATGTTCCCCTACAGTCTTTGTTATTGTTCCTCTACAGTCTTTGTTAATGTTCTTCTACAGTCTTTGTTAATGTTCCTCTACACTCTTTGTTAATGTTCCTCTACAGTCGTTGTTAATGTTCCTCTACAGTCTTTGTTAATGTTCCTCTACAGTCCTTGTTAATGTTCCTCTACAGTCTTTGTTAATGGTCCTCTACAGTCTTTGTTAATGTTCCTCTATAGTCTTTGTTAATGTTCCTCTACAGTCCTTGTTAATGTTCCTCTACAGTCTTTGTTAATGGTCCTCTACAGTCTTTGTTAATGTTCCTCTACAATCTTTGTTAATGTTCCTCTACAGTCCTTGTTAATGTTCCTCTACAGTCTTTGTTAACGTTCCTCTGCAGTCTTTGTTAATGTTCCTCTACAGTCTTTGTTAATGTTCCTCTACAGTCTTTGTTAATGTTCCTCTACAGTCTTTGTTAATGTTCCTCTACGGTCATTGTTAATGTTCCTCTGCAGTCTTTGTTAATGTTCCTCTACAGTCCTTGTTAATGTTCCTCTACAGTCTTTGTTAATGTTCCTCTACATTCCTTGTTAATGTTCCTCTGCAGTCTTTGTTAATGTTCCTCTGCAGTCTTTGTTAATGTTCCTCTACAGTCTTTGTTAATGTTCCTCTACAGTCTTTGTTAATGTTCCACTTCGGTCTTTGTTATTGTTCCTCTCCAGTCTTTGTTAATGTTCCTCAACAGTCTTTGTTAATGTTCCTCTCCAGTCTTTGTTAATGTTCCTCTACAGTCTTTGTTAATGTTCCGCTACAGTCCTTGTTAATGTTCCTCTACAGTCTTTGTTAATGTTCCTCTACAGTCTTTGTTAATGTTCCTCTACAGTCTTTGTTAATGTTCCTCTACAGTCTTTGTTAATGTTCCTCTACAGTCTTTGTTAATGTTCCTCTACAGTCCTTGTTAATGTTCCTCAACAGTCTTTGTTAATGTTCCTCTACAGTCCTTGTTAATGTTCCTCAACAGTCTTTGTTAATGTTCCTCTACAGTCCTTGTTAATGTTCCTCAACAGTCTTTGTTAATGTTCCTCTACAGTCCTTGTTAATGTTCCTCTACAGTCTTTGTTAATGTTCCTCTGCAGTCTTTGTTAATGTTCCTCTACAGTCCTTGTTAATGTTCCTCTATAGTCTTTGTTAATGTTCCTCTACAGTCCCTGTTAATGTTCCTCTACAGTCCTTGTTAATTTCCTCTACAGTCTTTGTTAATGTTCCTCTACAGTCTTTGTAAATGTTCCTCTACAGTTTTTTAATGTTCCTCTACAGTCTTTGTTAATGTTCCTCTACAGTCTTTGTTAATGTTCCTCTACAGTCTTTGTTAATGTTCCTCTACAGTCTTTGTTAATGTTCCTCTACAATCTTTGTTAATGTTCCTCTACAGTCTTTGTTAATCCTCCTCTACAGTCTTTGTTAAGGTTCCTCTACAGTCTTTGTAAATGTTCCTCTATAGTTTTTTAATGTTCCTCTACAGTCTTTGTTAATGTTCCTCTACAGTCTTTGTAAATGTTCCTCTACAGTTTTTTAATGTTCCTCTACAGTCTTTGTTAATGTTCCTCTACAGTCTTTGTTAATGTTCCGCTACAGTCTTTGTTAATGTTCCTCTACAGTCTTTGTTAATGTTCCTCTACAGTCTTTGTTAATGTTCCTCTACAGTCTTTGTTAATGTTCCTCTACAATCTTTGTTACGTTCCTCTACAGTCTTTGTTAATGTTCCTCTACAGTCTTTGTTAATGTTCCTCTACAATCTTTGTTAATGTTCCTCTACAGTCTTTGTTTATGTTTCTCTACAGTCTTTGTTAATGGTCCTCTACAGTCTTTGTTAATGTTCCTCTACAATCTTTGTTAATGTTCCTCTACACTCTTTGTTAATGTTCCTCTACAATCTTTGTTAATCTTCCTCTACAGTCTTTGTTAATGTTCCCCTACAGTCTTTGTTAATGTTCCTCTACAGTCTTTGTTAATGTTCCTCTACAGTCTTTGTTAATGTTCCTCTACACTCTTTGTTAATGTTCCTCTACAGTCGTTGTTAATGTTCCTCTACAGTCTTTGTTAATGTTCCTCTACAGTCCTTGTTAATGTTCCTCTACAGTCTTTGTTAATGGTCCTCTACAGTCTTTGTTAATGTTCCTCTACATTCCTTGTTAATGTTTCTCTGCAGTCTTTGTTAATGTTCCTCTGCAGTCTTTGTTAATGTTCCTCTACAGTCTTTGTTAATGTTCCTCTACAGTCTTTGTTAATGTTCCACTATGGTCTTTGTTATTGTTCCTCTCCAGTCTTTGTTAATGTTCCTCAACAGTCTTTGTTAATGTTCCTCTCCAGTCTTTGTTAATGTTCCTCTACAGTCTTTGTTAATGTTCCGCTAAAGTCCTTGTTAATGTTCCTCTACAGTCTTTGTTAATGTTCCTCTACAGTCTTTGTTAATGTTCCTCTACAGTCTTTGTTAATGTTCCTCTACAGTCTTTGTTAATGTTCCTCTACAGTCTTTGTTAATGTTCCTCTACAGTCTTTGTTAATGTTCCTCTACAGTCCTTGTTAATGTTCCTCAACAGTCTTTGTTAATGTTCCTCTACAGTCCTTGTTAATGTTCCTCAACAGTCTTTGTTAATGTTCCTCTACAGTCCTTGTTAATGTTCCTCAACAGTCTTTGTTAATGTTCCTCTACAGTCCTTGTTAATGTTCCTCTACAGTTTTTTAATGTTCCTCTACAGTCTTTGTTAATGTTCCTCTACAGTCTTTGTTAATTTTCCTCTACAGTCTTTGTTAATGTTCCTCTACAGTCTTTGTTAATGTTCCTCTACAGTCTTTGTTAATGTTCCTCTACAGTCTTTGTTAATCTTCCTCTACAGTCTTTGTTAATCTCCCTCTACAGTCTTTGTTAATGTTCCTCTACAGTCTTTGTTAATGTTCCTCTACAGTCTTTGTTAATGTTCCTCTACAGTCTTTGTTAATGTTCCTCTACAATCTTTGTTATGTTCCTCTACAGTCTTTGTTAATGTTCCTCTACAATCTTTGTTAATGTTCCTCTACAGTCTTTGTTTATGTTTCTCTACAGTCTTTGTTAATGGTCCTCTACAGTCTTTGTTAATGTTCCTCTACAATCTTTGTTAATGTTCCTCTACACTCTTTGTTAATGTTCCTCTACAATCTTTGTTAATCTCCCTCTACAGTCTTTGTTAATGTTCCTCTACAGTCTTTGTTAATGTTCCTCTACAGTCTTTGTTAATGTTCCCCTACAGTCTTTGTTATTGTTCCTCTACAGTCTTTGTTAATGTTCTTCTACAGTCTTTGTTAATGTTCCTCTACACTCTTTGTTAATGTTCCTCTACAGTCGTTGTTAATGTTCCTCTACAGTCTTTGTTAATGTTCCTCTACAGTCCTTGTTAATGTTCCTCTACAGTCTTTGTTAATGGTCCTCTACAGTCTTTGTTAATGTTCCTCTATAGTCTTTGTTAATGTTCCTCTACAGTCCTTGTTAATGTTCCTCTACAGTCTTTGTTAATGGTCCTCTACAGTCTTTGTTAATGTTCCTCTACAATCTTTGTTAATGTTCCTCTACAGTCCTTGTTAATGTTCCTCTACAGTCTTTGTTAACGTTCCTCTGCAGTCTTTGTTAATGTTCCTCTACAGTCTTTGTTAATGTTCCTCTACAGTCTTTGTTAATGTTCCTCTACAGTCTTTGTTAATGTTCCTCTACGGTCATTGTTAATGTTCCTCTGCAGTCTTTGTTAATGTTCCTCTACAGTCCTTGTTAATGTTCCTCTACAGTCTTTGTTAATGTTCCTCTACATTCCTTGTTAATGTTCCTCTGCAGTCTTTGTTAATGTTCCTCTGCAGTCTTTGTTAATGTTCCTCTACAGTCTTTGTTAATGTTCCTCTACAGTCTTTGTTAATGTTCCACTACGGTCTTTGTTATTGTTCCTCTCCAGTCTTTGTTAATGTTCCTCAACAGTCTTTGTTAATGTTCCTCTCCAGTCTTTGTTAATGTTCCTCTACAGTCTTTGTTAATGTTCCGCTACAGTCCTTGTTAATGTTCCTCTACAGTCTTTGTTAATGTTCCTCTACAGTCTTTGTTAATGTTCCTCTACAGTCTTTGTTAATGTTCCTCTACAGTCTTTGTTAATGTTCCTCTACAGTCTTTGTTAATGTTCCTCTACAGTCCTTGTTAATGTTCCTCAACAGTCTTTGTTAATGTTCCTCTACAGTCCTTGTTAATGTTCCTCAACAGTCTTTGTTAATGTTCCTCTACAGTCCTTGTTAATGTTCCTCAACAGTCTTTGTTAATGTTCCTCTACAGTCCTTGTTAATGTTCCTCTACAGTCTTTGTTAATGTTCCTCTGCAGTCTTTGTTAATGTTCCTCTACAGTCCTTGTTAATGTTCCTCTATAGTCTTTGTTAATGTTCCTCTACAGTCCCTGTTAATGTTCCTCTACAGTCCTTGTTAATTTCCTCTACAGTCTTTGTTAATGTTCCTCTACAGTCTTTGTTTATGTTCCTCAACAGTCTTTGTTAATGTTCCTCTACAGTCCTTGTTAATGTTCCTCTACAGTCTTTGTTAATGTTCCTCAAAGTCTTTGTTAATGTTCCTCTCCAGTCTTTGTTAATGTTCCTCTACAGTCTTTGTTAATGTTCCGCTACAGTCCTTGTTAATGTTCCTCTACAGTCTTTGTTAATGTTCCTCTACAGTCTTTGTTAATGTTCCTCTACAGTCTTTGTTAATGTTCCTCTACAGTCTTTGTTAATGTTCCTCTACAGTCCTTGTTAATGTTCCTCAACAGTCTTTGTTAATGTTCCCCTACAGTCCTTGTTAATGTTCCTCAACAGTCTTTGTTAATCTTCCTCTACAGTCCTTGTTAATGTTCCTCAACAGTCTTTGTTAATGTTCCTCTACAGTCCTTGTTAATGTTCCTCTACAGTCTTTGTTAATGTTCCTCTGCAGTCTTTGTTAATGTTCCTCTACAGTCCTTGTTAATGTTCCTCTATAGTCTTTGTTAATGTTCCTCTACAGTCTCTGTTAATGTTCCTCTACAGTCCTTGTTAATTTCCTCTACAGTCTTTGTTAATGTTCCTCTACAGTCTTTGTTTATGTTCCTCTACAGTCTTTGTTAATGTTCCGCTACAGTCCTTGTTAATGTTCCTCTACAGTCTTTGTTAATGTTCCTCTGCAGTCTTTGTTAATGTTCCTCTACAGTCCTTGTTAATGTTCCTCTACAGTCTTTGTTAATGGTCCTCTACAGTCTTTGTTAATGTTCCTCTAGTCTTTGTTAATGTTCCTCTACAGTCTTTGTTAATCTTCCTCTACAGTCTTTGTTAATGTTCCTCTACAGTCCTTGTTAATGTTCCTCAACCGTCTTTGTTAATGTTCCTCTACAGTCCTTGTTAATGTTCCTCAACAGTCTTTGTTAATGTTCCACTACAGTCCTTGTTAATTTCCTCTACAGTCTTTGTTAATGTTCCTCTACAGTCTTTGTTAATGTTCCTCTACAGTCTTTGTTAATGTTCCGCTACAGTCCTTGTTAATGTTCCTCTACAGTCTTTGATAATGGTCCTCTACAGTCTGTGTTAATGTTCCTCTACAGTCTTTGTTAATGTTCCTCTGCAGTCTTTGTTAATGTTCCTCTACAGTCCTTGTTAATGTTCCTCTACAGTCCTTGTTAATGTTCCTCTACAGTCTTTGTTATTGTTCCTCTACAGTCTTTGTTAATGTTCTTCTACTGTCTTTGTAAATGTTCCTCTACAGTTTTTTAATGTTCCTCTACAGTCTTTGTTAATGTTCCTCTACAGTCTTTGTTAATGTTCCTCTACAGTCTTTGTTAATGTTCCTCTACAGTCTTTGTTAATGTTCCTCTACAATCTTTGTTAATGTTCCTCTACAGTCCTTGTTAATCCTCCTCTACAGTCTTTGTTAATGTTCCTCTACAGTCTTTGTAAATGTTCCTCTACAGTTTTTTAATGTTCCTCTACAGTCTTTGTTAATGTTCCTCTACAGTCTTTGTTAATGTTCCTCTACAGTCTTTGTTAATGTTCCTCTACAGTCTTTGTTAATGTTCCTCTACAATCTTTGTTAATGTTCCTCTACAGTCTTTGTTAATCCTCCTCTACAGTCTTTGTTAAGGTTCCTCTACAGTCTTTGTAAATGTTCCTCTATAGTTTTTTAATGTTCCTCTACAGTCTTTGTTAATGTTCCTCTACAGTCTTTGTAAATGTTCCTCTACAGTTTTTTAATGTTCCTCTACAGTCTTTGTTAATGTTCCTCTACAGTCTTTGTTAATGTTCCGCTACAGTCTTTGTTAATGTTCCTCTACAGTCTTTGTTAATGTTCCTCTACAGTCTTTGTTAATGTTCCTCTACAGTCTTTGTTAATGTTCCTCTACAATCTTTGTTACGTTCCTCTACAGTCTTTGTTAATGTTCCTCTACAGTCTTTGTTAATGTTCCTCTACAATCTTTGTTAATGTTCCTCTACAGTCTTTGTTTATGTTTCTCTACAGTCTTTGTTAATGGTCCTCTACAGTCTTTGTTAATGTTCCTCTACAATCTTTGTTAATGTTCCTCTACACTCTTTGTTAATGTTCCTCTACAATCTTTGTTAATCTTCCTCTACAGTCTTTGTTAATGTTCCCCTACAGTCTTTGTTAATGTTCCTCTACAGTCTTTGTTAATGTTCCTTTACAGTCTTTGTTAATGTTCCTCTACACTCTTTGTTAATGTTCCTCTACAGTCGTTGTTAATGTTCCTCTACAGTCTTTGTTAATGTTCCTCTACAGTCCTTGTTAATGTTCCTCTACAGTCTTTGTTAATGGTCCTCTACAGTCTTTGTTAATGTTCCTCTACATTCCTTGTTAATGTTTCTCTGCAGTCTTTGTTAATGTTCCTCTGCAGTCTTTGTTAATGTTCCTCTACAGTCTTTGTTAATGTTCCTCTACAGTCTTTGTTAATGTTCCACTATGGTCTTTGTTATTGTTCCTCTCCAGTCTTTGTTAATGTTCCTCAACAGTCTTTGTTAATGTTCCTCTCCAGTCTTTGTTAATGTTCCTCTACAGTCTTTGTTAATGTTCCGCTAAAGTCCTTGTTAATGTTCCTCTACAGTCTTTGTTAATGTTCCTCTACAGTCTTTGTTAATGTTCCTCTACAGTCTTTGTTAATGTTCCTCTACAGTCTTTGTTAATGTTCCTCTACAGTCTTTGTTAATGTTCCTCTACAGTCTTTGTTAATGTTCCTCTACAGTCCTTGTTAATGTTCCTCAACAGTCTTTGTTAATGTTCCTCTACAGTCCTTGTTAATGTTCCTCAACAGTCTTTGTTAATGTTCCTCTACAGTCCTTGTTAATGTTCCTCAACAGTCTTTGTTAATGTTCCTCTACAGTCCTTGTTAATGTTCCTCTACAGTTTTTTAATGTTCCTCTACAGTCTTTGTTAATGTTCCTCTACAGTCTTTGTTAATTTTCCTCTACAGTCTTTGTTAATGTTCCTCTACAGTCTTTGTTAATGTTCCTCTACAGTCTTTGTTAATGTTCCTCTACAGTCTTTGTTAATCTTCCTCTACAGTCTTTGTTAATCTCCCTCTACAGTCTTTGTTAATGTTCCTCTACAGTCTTTGTTAATGTTCCTCTACAGTCTTTGTTAATGTTCCTCTACAGTCTTTGTTAATGTTCCTCTACAATCTTTGTTATGTTCCTCTACAGTCTTTGTTAATGTTCCTCTACAATCTTTGTTAATGTTCCTCTACAGTCTTTGTTTATGTTTCTCTACAGTCTTTGTTAATGGTCCTCTACAGTCTTTGTTAATGTTCCTCTACAATCTTTGTTAATGTTCCTCTACACTCTTTGTTAATGTTCCTCTACAATCTTTGTTAATCTCCCTCTACAGTCTTTGTTAATGTTCCTCTACAGTCTTTGTTAATGTTCCTCTACAGTCTTTGTTAATGTTCCCCTACAGTCTTTGTTATTGTTCCTCTACAGTCTTTGTTAATGTTCTTCTACAGTCTTTGTTAATGTTCCTCTACACTCTTTGTTAATGTTCCTCTACAGTCGTTGTTAATGTTCCTCTACAGTCTTTGTTAATGTTCCTCTACAGTCCTTGTTAATGTTCCTCTACAGTCTTTGTTAATGGTCCTCTACAGTCTTTGTTAATGTTCCTCTATAGTCTTTGTTAATGTTTCTCTACAGTCCTTGTTAATGTTCCTCTACAGTCTTTGTTAACGTTCCTCTGCAGTCTTTGTTAATGTTCCTCTACAGTCTTTGTTAATGTTCCTCTACAGTCTTTGTTAATGTTCCTCTACAGTCTTTGTTAATGTTCCTCTACGGTCATTGTTAATGTTCCTCTGCAGTCTTTGTTAATGTTCCTCTACAGTCCTTGTTAATGTTCCTCTACAGTCTTTGTTAATGTTCCTCTACATTCCTTGTTAATGTTCCTCTGCAGTCTTTGTTAATGTTCCTCTGCAGTCTTTGTTAATGTTCCTCTACAGTCTTTGTTAATGTTCCTCTACAGTCTTTGTTAATGTTCCACTACGGTCTTTGTTATTGTTCCTCTCCAGTCTTTGTTAATGTTCCTCAACAGTCTTTGTTAATGTTCCTCTCCAGTCTTTGTTAATGTTCCTCTACAGTCTTTGTTAATGTTCCGCTACAGTCCTTGTTAATGTTCCTCTACAGTCTTTGTTAATGTTCCTCTACAGTCTTTGTTAATGTTCCTCTACAGTCTTTGTTAATGTTCCTCTACAGTCTTTGTTAATGTTCCTCTACAGTCTTTGTTAATGTTCCTCTACAGTCCTTGTTAATGTTCCTCAACAGTCTTTGTTAATGTTCCTCTACAGTCCTTGTTAATGTTCCTCAACAGTCTTTGTTAATGTTCCTCTACAGTCCTTGTTAATGTTCCTCAACAGTCTTTGTTAATGTTCCTCTACAGTCCTTGTTAATGTTCCTCTACAGTCTTTGTTAATGTTCCTCTGCAGTCTTTGTTAATGTTCCTCTACAGTCCTTGTTAATGTTCCTCTATAGTCTTTGTTAATGTTCCTCTACAGTCCCTGTTAATGTTCCTCTACAGTCCTTGTTAATTTCCTCTACAGTCTTTGTTAATGTTCCTCTACAGTCTTTGTTTATGTTCCTCAACAGTCTTTGTTAATGTTCCTCTACAGTCCTTGTTAATGTTCCTCTACAGTCTTTGTTAATGTTCCTCAACAGTCTTTGTTAATGTTCCTCTCCAGTCTTTGTGAATGTTCCTCTACAGTCTTTGTTAATGTTCCGCTACAGTCCTTGTTAATGTTCCTCTACAGTCTTTGTTAATGTTCCTCTACAGTCTTTGTTAATGTTCCTCTACAGTCTTTGTTAATGTTCCTCTACAGTCTTTGTTAATGTTCCTCTACAGTCCTTGTTAATGTTCCTCAACAGTCTTTGTTAATGTTCCCCTACAGTCCTTGTTAATGTTCCTCAACAGTCTTTGTTAATCTTCCTCTACAGTCCTTGTTAATGTTCCTCAACAGTCTTTGTTAATGTTCCTCTACAGTCCTTGTTAATGTTCCTCTACAGTCTTTGTTAATGTTCCTCTGCAGTCTTTGTTAATGTTCCTCTACAGTCCTTGTTAATGTTCCTCTATAGTCTTTGTTAATGTTCCTCTACAGTCTCTGTTAATGTTCCTCTACAGTCCTTGTTAATTTCCTCTACAGTCTTTGTTAATGTTCCTCTACAGTCTTTGTTTATGTTCCTCTACAGTCTTTGTTAATGTTCCGCTACAGTCCTTGTTAATGTTCCTCTACAGTCTTTGTTAATGTTCCTCTGCAGTCTTTGTTAATGTTCCTCTACAATCCTTGTTAATGTTCCTCTACAGTCTTTGTTAATGGTCCTCTACAGTCTTTGTTAATGTTCCTCTAGTCTTTGTTAATGTTCCTCTACAGTCTTTGTTAATCTTCCTCTACAGTCTTTGTTAATCTTCCTCTACAGTCTTTGTTAATGTTCCTCTACAGTCTTTGTAAATGTTCCTCTACAGTTTTTTAATGTTCCTCTACAGTCTTTGTTAATGTTCCTCTACAGTCTTTGTAAATGTTCCTCTGCAGTTTTTTAATGTTCCTCTACAGTCTTTGTTAATGTTCCTCTACAGTCTTTGTTAATGTTTCTCTACAGTCTTTGTTAATGTTCCTCTACAGTCTTTGTTAATGTTCCTCCACAGTCTTTGTTAATGTTCCTCTACAGTCTTTGTTAATGTTCCTCTACAGTCTTTGTTAATCTTCCTCTACAGTCTTTGTTAATGTTCCTCTACAGTCTTCGTTAATGTTCCTCTACAGTCCTTGTTAATGTTCCTCTACAGTCTTTGTTAATGTTCCTCTACAGTCTTTGTTAATGTTCCTCTACAATCTTTGTTATGTTCCTCTACAGTCTTTGTTAATGTTCCTCCACAGTCTTTGATAATGTTCCTCTACAGTCTTTGTTAATGTTCCTCTACAGTCTTTGTTAATCTTCCTCTACAGTCTTTGTTAATGTTCCTCTACAGTCTTTGTTAATGTTCCCCTACAGTCTTTGTTAATGTTCCTCTACAGTCTTTGTTAATGTTCCTCTACAGTCTTTGTTAATGTTCCTCTACACACTTTGTTAATGTTCCTCTACAGTCTTTGTTAATGGTCCTCTACAGTCTTTGTTAATGTTCCTCTACAGTCTTTGTTAATGTTCCTCTACAGTCGTTGTTAATGTTCCTGTACAGTCTTTGTTAATGTTCCTCTACAGTCCTTGTTAATGTTCCTCTACAGTCTTTGTTAATGGTCCTCTAAAGTCTTTGTTAATGTTCCTCTACAGTCTTTGTTAATGTTCCTCTACAGTCCTTGTTAATGTTCCTCTACAGTCTTTGTTAATGGTCCTCTACAGTCTTTGTTAATGTTCCTCTACAATCTTTGTTAATGTTCCTCTACAGTCCTTGTTAATGTTCCTCTACAGTCTTTGTTAATGTTCCTCTGCAGTCTTTGTTAATGTTCCTCTACAGTCTTTGTTAATGTTCCTCTACAGTCTTTGTTAATGTTCCTCTACAGTCTTTGTTAATGTTCCTCTACGGTCTTTGTTAATGTTCCTCTGCAGTCTTTGTTAATGTTCCTCTACAGTCCTTGTTAATGTTCCTCTACAGTCTTTGTTAATGTTCCTCTACATTCCTTGTTAATGTTCCTCTGCAGTCTTTGTTAATGTTCCTCTGCAGTCTTTGTTAATGTTCCTCTACAGTCTTTGTTAATGTTCCTCTACAGTCTTTGTTAATGTTCCACTACGGTCTTTGTTATTGTTCCTCTCCAGTCTTTGTTAATGTTCCTCTACAGTCTTTGTTAATGTTCCTCTCCAGTCTTTGTTAATGTTCCTCTACAGTCTTTGTTAATGTTCCTCTACAGTCTTTGTTAATGTTCCTCTACAGTCCTTGTTAATGTTCCTCTACAGTCTTTGTTAATGTTCCTCTACAGTCTTTGTTAATGTTCCTCTACGGTCTTTGTTAATGTTCCGCTACAGTCCTTGTTAATGTTCCTCTACAGTCTTTGTTAATGTTCCTCTGCAGTCTTTGTTAATGTTCCTCTACAGTCTTTGTTAATGTTCCTCTACAGTCTTTGTTAATGTTCCTCTACAGTCCTTGTTAATGTTCCTCTACAGTCTTTGTTAATGTTCCTCTACAGTCCTTGTTAATGTTCCTCAACAGTCTTTGTTAATGTTCCTCTACAGTCCTTGTTAATGTTCCTCAACAGTCTGTGTTAATGTTCCTCTACAGTCCTTGTTAATGTTCCTCTACAGTCTTTGTTAATGTTCCTCTGCAGTCTTTGTTAATGTCCCTCTACAGTCCTTGTTAATGTTCCTCTACAGTCTTTGTTAATGTTTCTCTACAGTCCTTGTTAATGTTCCTCTACAGTCCTTGTTAATTTCCTCTACAGTCTTTGTAAATGTTCCTCTACAGTCTTTGTTAATGTTCCTCTACAGTCTTTGTTAATGTTCCGCTACAGTCCTTGTTAATGTTCCTCTACAGTCTTTGTTAATGGTCCTCTACAGTCTTTGTTAATGTTCCTCTACAGTCTTTGTTAATGTTCCTCTACAGTCTTTGTTAATGTTCCTCTACAGTCTTTGTTAATCTTCCTCTACAGTCTTTGTTAATGTTCCTCTACAGTCTTTGTAAATGTTCCTCTACAGTTTTTTAATGTTCCTCTACAGTCTTTGTTAATGTTCCTCTACAGTCTTTGTAAATGTTCCTCTACAGTGTTTTAATGTTCCTCTACAGTCTTTGTTAATGTTCCTCTACAGTCTTTGTTAATGTTCCTCTACAGTCTTTGTTAATCTTCCTCTACAGTCTTTGCTAATGTTCCTCTACAGTCTTTGTTAATGTTCCTCTCCAGTCTTTGTTAATGTTCCTCTACAGTCTTTGTTAATGTTCCACTATGGTCTTTGTTATTGTTCCTCTCCAGTCTTTGTTAATGTTCCTCAACAGTCTTTGTTAATGTTCCTCTCCAGTCTTTGTTAATGTTCCTCTACAGTCTTTGTTAATGTTCCGCTAAAGTCCTTGTTAATGTTCCTCTACAGTCTTTGTTAATGTTCCTCTACAGTCTTTGTTAATGTTCCTCTACAGTCTTTGTTAATGTTCCTCTACAGTCTTTGTTAATGTTCCTCTACAGTCTTTGTTAATGTTCCTCTACAGTCTTTGTTAATGTTCCTCTACAGTCCTTGTTAATGTTCCTCAACAGTCTTTGTTAATGTTCCTCTACAGTCCTTGTTAATGTTCCTCAACAGTCTTTGTTAATGTTCCTCTACAGTCCTTGTTAATGTTCCTCAACAGTCTTTGTTAATGTTCCTCTACAGTCCTTGTTAATGTTCCTCTACAGTTTTTTAATGTTCCTCTACAGTCTTTGTTAATGTTCCTCTACAGTCTTTGTTAATTTTCCTCTACAGTCTTTGTTAATGTTCCTCTACAGTCTTTGTTAATGTTCCTCTACAGTCTTTGTTAATGTTCCTCTACAGTCTTTGTTAATCTTCCTCTACAGTCTTTGTTAATCTCCCTCTACAGTCTTTGTTAATGTTCCTCTACAGTCTTTGTTAATGTTCCTCTACAGTCTTTGTTAATGTTCCTCTACAGTCTTTGTTAATGTTCCTCTACAATCTTTGTTATGTTCCTCTACAGTCTTTGTTAATGTTCCTCTACAATCTTTGTTAATGTTCCTCTACAGTCTTTGTTTATGTTTCTCTACAGTCTTTGTTAATGGTCCTCTACAGTCTTTGTTAATGTTCCTCTACAATCTTTGTTAATGTTCCTCTACACTCTTTGTTAATGTTCCTCTACAATCTTTGTTAATCTCCCTCTACAGTCTTTGTTAATGTTCCTCTACAGTCTTTGTTAATGTTCCTCTACAGTCTTTGTTAATGTTCCCCTACAGTCTTTGTTATTGTTCCTCTACAGTCTTTGTTAATGTTCTTCTACAGTCTTTGTTAATGTTCCTCTACACTCTTTGTTAATGTTCCTCTACAGTCGTTGTTAATGTTCCTCTACAGTCTTTGTTAATGTTCCTCTACAGTCCTTGTTAATGTTCCTCTACAGTCTTTGTTAATGGTCCTCTACAGTCTTTGTTAATGTTCCTCTATAGTCTTTGTTAATGTTTCTCTACAGTCCTTGTTAATGTTCCTCTACAGTCTTTGTTAACGTTCCTCTGCAGTCTTTGTTAATGTTCCTCTACAGTCTTTGTTAATGTTCCTCTACAGTCTTTGTTAATGTTCCTCTACAGTCTTTGTTAATGTTCCTCTACGGTCATTGTTAATGTTCCTCTGCAGTCTTTGTTAATGTTCCTCTACAGTCCTTGTTAATGTTCCTCTACAGTCTTTGTTAATGTTCCTCTACATTCCTTGTTAATGTTCCTCTGCAGTCTTTGTTAATGTTCCTCTGCAGTCTTTGTTAATGTTCCTCTACAGTCTTTGTTAATGTTCCTCTACAGTCTTTGTTAATGTTCCACTACGGTCTTTGTTATTGTTCCTCTCCAGTCTTTGTTAATGTTCCTCAACAGTCTTTGTTAATGTTCCTCTCCAGTCTTTGTTAATGTTCCTCTACAGTCTTTGTTAATGTTCCGCTACAGTCCTTGTTAATGTTCCTCTACAGTCTTTGTTAATGTTCCTCTACAGTCTTTGTTAATGTTCCTCTACAGTCTTTGTTAATGTTCCTCTACAGTCTTTGTTAATGTTCCTCTACAGTCTTTGTTAATGTTCCTCTACAGTCCTTGTTAATGTTCCTCAACAGTCTTTGTTAATGTTCCTCTACAGTCCTTGTTAATGTTCCTCAACAGTCTTTGTTAATGTTCCTCTACAGTCCTTGTTAATGTTCCTCAACAGTCTTTGTTAATGTTCCTCTACAGTCCTTGTTAATGTTCCTCTACAGTCTTTGTTAATGTTCCTCTGCAGTCTTTGTTAATGTTCCTCTACAGTCCTTGTTAATGTTCCTCTATAGTCTTTGTTAATGTTCCTCTACAGTCCCTGTTAATGTTCCTCTACAGTCCTTGTTAATTTCCTCTACAGTCTTTGTTAATGTTCCTCTACAGTCTTTGTTTATGTTCCTCAACAGTCTTTGTTAATGTTCCTCTACAGTCCTTGTTAATGTTCCTCTACAGTCTTTGTTAATGTTCCTCAACAGTCTTTGTTAATGTTCCTCTCCAGTCTTTGTGAATGTTCCTCTACAGTCTTTGTTAATGTTCCGCTACAGTCCTTGTTAATGTTCCTCTACAGTCTTTGTTAATGTTCCTCTACAGTCTTTGTTAATGTTCCTCTACAGTCTTTGTTAATGTTCCTCTACAGTCTTTGTTAATGTTCCTCTACAGTCCTTGTTAATGTTCCTCAACAGTCTTTGTTAATGTTCCCCTACAGTCCTTGTTAATGTTCCTCAACAGTCTTTGTTAATCTTCCTCTACAGTCCTTGTTAATGTTCCTCAACAGTCTTTGTTAATGTTCCTCTACAGTCCTTGTTAATGTTCCTCTACAGTCTTTGTTAATGTTCCTCTGCAGTCTTTGTTAATGTTCCTCTACAGTCCTTGTTAATGTTCCTCTATAGTCTTTGTTAATGTTCCTCTACAGTCTCTGTTAATGTTCCTCTACAGTCCTTGTTAATTTCCTCTACAGTCTTTGTTAATGTTCCTCTACAGTCTTTGTTTATGTTCCTCTACAGTCTTTGTTAATGTTCCGCTACAGTCCTTGTTAATGTTCCTCTACAGTCTTTGTTAATGTTCCTCTGCAGTCTTTGTTAATGTTCCTCTACAATCCTTGTTAATGTTCCTCTACAGTCTTTGTTAATGGTCCTCTACAGTCTTTGTTAATGTTCCTCTAGTCTTTGTTAATGTTCCTCTACAGTCTTTGTTAATCTTCCTCTACAGTCTTTGTTAATCTTCCTCTACAGTCTTTGTTAATGTTCCTCTACAGTCTTTGTAAATGTTCCTCTACAGTTTTTTAATGTTCCTCTACAGTCTTTGTTAATGTTCCTCTACAGTCTTTGTAAATGTTCCTCTGCAGTTTTTTAATGTTCCTCTACAGTCTTTGTTAATGTTCCTCTACAGTCTTTGTTAATGTTTCTCTACAGTCTTTGTTAATGTTCCTCTACAGTCTTTGTTAATGTTCCTCCACAGTCTTTGTTAATGTTCCTCTACAGTCTTTGTTAATGTTCCTCTACAGTCTTTGTTAATCTTCCTCTACAGTCTTTGTTAATGTTCCTCTACAGTCTTCGTTAATGTTCCTCTACAGTCCTTGTTAATGTTCCTCTACAGTCTTTGTTAATGTTCCTCTACAGTCTTTGTTAATGTTCCTCTACAATCTTTGTTATGTTCCTCTACAGTCTTTGTTAATGTTCCTCCACAGTCTTTGATAATGTTCCTCTACAGTCTTTGTTAATGTTCCTCTACAGTCTTTGTTAATCTTCCTCTACAGTCTTTGTTAATGTTCCTCTACAGTCTTTGTTAATGTTCCCCTACAGTCTTTGTTAATGTTCCTCTACAGTCTTTGTTAATGTTCCTCTACAGTCTTTGTTAATGTTCCTCTACACACTTTGTTAATGTTCCTCTACAGTCTTTGTTAATGGTCCTCTACAGTCTTTGTTAATGTTCCTCTACAGTCTTTGTTAATGTTCCTCTACAGTCGTTGTTAATGTTCCTGTACAGTCTTTGTTAATGTTCCTCTACAGTCCTTGTTAATGTTCCTCTACAGTCTTTGTTAATGGTCCTCTAAAGTCTTTGTTAATGTTCCTCTACAGTCTTTGTTAATGTTCCTCTACAGTCCTTGTTAATGTTCCTCTACAGTCTTTGTTAATGGTCCTCTACAGTCTTTGTTAATGTTCCTCTACAATCTTTGTTAATGTTCCTCTACAGTCCTTGTTAATGTTCCTCTACAGTCTTTGTTAATGTTCCTCTGCAGTCTTTGTTAATGTTCCTCTACAGTCTTTGTTAATGTTCCTCTACAGTCTTTGTTAATGTTCCTCTACAGTCTTTGTTAATGTTCCTCTACGGTCTTTGTTAATGTTCCTCTGCAGTCTTTGTTAATGTTCCTCTACAGTCCTTGTTAATGTTCCTCTACAGTCTTTGTTAATGTTCCTCTACATTCCTTGTTAATGTTCCTCTGCAGTCTTTGTTAATGTTCCTCTGCAGTCTTTGTTAATGTTCCTCTACAGTCTTTGTTAATGTTCCTCTACAGTCTTTGTTAATGTTCCACTACGGTCTTTGTTATTGTTCCTCTCCAGTCTTTGTTAATGTTCCTCTACAGTCTTTGTTAATGTTCCTCTCCAGTCTTTGTTAATGTTCCTCTACAGTCTTTGTTAATGTTCCTCTACAGTCTTTGTTAATGTTCCTCTACAGTCCTTGTTAATGTTCCTCTACAGTCTTTGTTAATGTTCCTCTACAGTCTTTGTTAATGTTCCTCTACGGTCTTTGTTAATGTTCCGCTACAGTCCTTGTTAATGTTCCTCTACAGTCTTTGTTAATGTTCCTCTGCAGTCTTTGTTAATGTTCCTCTACAGTCTTTGTTAATGTTCCTCTACAGTCTTTGTTAATGTTCCTCTACAGTCCTTGTTAATGTTCCTCTACAGTCTTTGTTAATGTTCCTCTACAGTCCTTGTTAATGTTCCTCAACAGTCTTTGTTAATGTTCCTCTACAGTCCTTGTTAATGTTCCTCAACAGTCTGTGTTAATGTTCCTCTACAGTCCTTGTTAATGTTCCTCTACAGTCTTTGTTAATGTTCCTCTGCAGTCTTTGTTAATGTCCCTCTACAGTCCTTGTTAATGTTCCTCTACAGTCTTTGTTAATGTTTCTCTACAGTCCTTGTTAATGTTCCTCTACAGTCCTTGTTAATTTCCTCTACAGTCTTTGTAAATGTTCCTCTACAGTCTTTGTTAATGTTCCTCTACAGTCTTTGTTAATGTTCCGCTACAGTCCTTGTTAATGTTCCTCTACAGTCTTTGTTAATGGTCCTCTACAGTCTTTGTTAATGTTCCTCTACAGTCTTTGTTAATGTTCCTCTACAGTCTTTGTTAATGTTCCTCTACAGTCTTTGTTAATCTTCCTCTACAGTCTTTGTTAATGTTCCTCTACAGTCTTTGTAAATGTTCCTCTACAGTTTTTTAATGTTCCTCTACAGTCTTTGTTAATGTTCCTCTACAGTCTTTGTAAATGTTCCTCTACAGTGTTTTAATGTTCCTCTACAGTCTTTGTTAATGTTCCTCTACAGTCTTTGTTAATGTTCCTCTACAGTCTTTGTTAATCTTCCTCTACAGTCTTTGCTAATGTTCCTCTACAGTCTTTGTTAATGTTCCTCTACAGTCTTTGTTTATGTTCCTCTACAGTCTTTGTTAATGTTCCTCTATAGTCCTTGTTATTGTTCTTCTACAGTCCTCTCTACAGTCTTTGTTAATGTTCCCCTACTGTCTTTGTTAATGTTCACCTACAGCCCTTGTTAATGTTCCCTACAGTCTTTGTTAATGTTCCTCTACAGTCCTTGTTAATGTTCCTCTATAGTCCTTGTTATTGTTCCTCTACAGTCCTCTCTACAGTCTTTGTAAATGTTCCTCTACAGTTTTTTAATGTTCCTCTACAGTCTTTGTTAATGTTCCTCTACAGTCTTTGTTAATGTTCCTCTACAGTCTTTGTTAATCATCCTCTACAGTCTTTGTTAATGTTCCTCTACAGTCTTTGTTAATGTTCCTCTACAGTCTTTGTTTATGTTCCTCTACAGTCTTTGTTAATGTTCCTCTACAATCTTTGTTATGTTCCTCTACAGTCTTTGTTAATGTTCCTCTACAGTCGTTGTTAATGTTCCTCTACAGTCTTTGTTAATGTTCCTCTACAGTCCTTGTTAATGTTCCTCTACAGTCTTTGTTAATGTTCCTCTACAGTCTTTGTTAATGTTCCGCTACAGTCCTTGTTATTGTTCTTCTACAGTCCTCTCTACAGTCTTTGTTAATGTTCCCCTACTGTCTTTGTTAATGTTCACCTACAGCCCTTGTTAATGTTCCCTACAGTCTTTGTTAATGTTCCTCTACAGTCCTTGTTAATGTTCCTCTATAGTCCTTGTTATTGTTCCTCTACAGTCCTCTCTACAGTCTTTGTTAATGTTCCCCTACTCTCTTTGTTAATGTTCCCCTACAGCCCTTGTTAATGTGCCCTACAGTCTTTGTTAATGTTCCTCTACAGTCCTTGTTAATGTTCCTCTATAGTCCTTGTTATTGTTCCTCTACAGTCCTTGTTAATGTTCCTCTACAGTCCTTGTTAATGTTCCTCTACAGTCCTTGTTAATGTTCCTCTACAGTCCTTGTTAATGTTCCTCTACAGTCTTTGTTAATGTGCCTCTACAGTCTTTGTTAATGTTCCTCTACAGTCTTTGTTAATGTTCCTCTACAGTCTTTGTTAATGTTCCTCTACAGTCCTTGTTAATGTTGCTCTACAGTCTTTGTTAATGTTCCTCTACAGTCTTTGTTAATGTTCCTCTACAGCCTTTGTTAATGTTCCTCTACATTCTTTGTTAATGCTCCCCTACTGTCTTTGTTAATGTTACCCTACTGTCTTTGTTAATGTTCCCCTACATCCCTTGTTAATGTTCCCTACAGTCTTTGTTAATGTTCCTCTACAGTCCTTGTTAATGTTCCTCTATAGTCCTTGTTATTGTTCTTCTACAGTCCTCTCTACAGTCTTTGTTAATGTTCCCCTACTGTCTTTGTTAATGTTCACCTACAGCCCTTGTTAATGTTCCCTACAGTCTTTGTTAATGTTCCTCTACAGTCCTTGTTAATGTTCCTCTATAGTCCTTGTTATTGTTCCTCTACAGTCCTCTCTACAGTCTTTGTAAATGTTCCTCTACAGTTTTTTAATGTTCCTCTACAGTCTTTGTTAATGTTCCTCTACAGTCTTTGTTAATGTTCCTCTACAGTCTTTGTTAATCTTCCTCTACAGTCTTTGTTAATGTTCCTCTACAGTCTTTGTTAATGTTCCTCTACAGTCTTTGTTTATGTTCCTCTACAGTCTTTGTTAATGTTCCTCTACAATCTTTGTTATGTTCCTCTACAGTCTTTGTTAATGTTCCTCTACAGTCGTTGTTAATGTTCCTCTACAGTCTTTGTTAATGTTCCTCTACAGTCCTTGTTAATGTTCCTCTACAGTCTTTGTTAATGTTCCTCTACAGTCTTTGTTAATGTTCCGCTACAGTCCTTGTTAATGTTCCTCTACAGTCTTTGTTAATGTTCCGCTACAGTCCTTGTAAATGTTCCTCTACAGTCTTTGTTAATGGTCCTCTACAGTCTTTGTTAATGTGCCTCTACAGTCTTTGTTAATGTTCCTCTACCGTCCTTGTTAATGTTCCTCTACTGTCTTTGTTAATGTTCCTCTACAGTCTTTGTTAATGTTCCTCTACAGTCTTTGTTAATGTTCCTCTACAGTCTTTGTTAATGTTCCTCTACAGTCCTTGTTAATGTTCCTCTACAGTCTTTGTTAATGTTCCTCTACAGTCTTTGTTAATGTTCCTCTACAGTCTTTGTTAATGTTCCTCTACATTCTTTGTTAATGCTCCCCTACTGTCTTTGTTAATGTTCCCTTTCTGTCTTTGTTAATGTTCCCCTACAGCCCTTGTTAATGTTCCCTACAGTCTTTGTTAATGTTCCTCTACAGTCCTTGTTAATGTTCCTCTATAGTCCTTGTTATTGTTCTTCTACAGTCCTCTCTACAGTCTTTGTTAATGTTCCCCTACTGTCTTTGTTAATGTTCACCTACAGCCCTTGTTAATGTTCCCTACAGTCTTTGTTAATGTTCCTCTACAGTCCTTGTTAATGTTCCTCTATAGTCCTTGTTATTGTTCCTCTACAGTCCTCTCTACAGTCTTTGTAAATGTTCCTCTACAGTTTTTTAATGTTCCTCTACAGTCTTTGTGAATGTTCCTCTACAGTCTTTGTTAATGTTCCTCTACAGTCTTTGTTAATCTTCCTCTACAGTCTTTGTTAATGTTCCTCTACAGTCTTTGTTAATGTTCCTCTACAATCTTTGTTATGTTCCTCTACAGTCTTTGTTAATGTTCCTCTACAGTCGTTGTTAATGTTCCTCTACAGTCTTTGTTATTGTTCCTCTACAGTCCTTGTTAATGTTCCTCTACAGTCTTTGTTAATGGTCCTCTACAGTCTTTGTTAATGTTCCTCTATAGTCTTTGTTAATGTTCCTCTACAGTCCTTGTTAATGTTCCTCTACAGTCTTTGTTAATGGTCCTCTACAGTCTTTGTTAATGTTCCTCTACAGTCGTTGTTAATGTTCCTCTACAGTCTTTGTTAATGTTCCTCTACAGTCCTTGTTAATGTCCGCTACAGTCCTTGTTAATGTTCCTCTACAGTCTTTGTTAATGTTCCTCTACAGTCTTTGTTAATGTTCCTCTACAGTCTTTGTTAATGTTCCTCTACAGTCTTTGTTATGTTCCTCTACAGTCTTTGTTAATGTTCCTCTACAGTCTTTGTTAATGTTCCTCTACAGTCCTTGTTAATGTTCCTCAACAGTCTTTGTTAATGTTCCTCTACAGTCCTTGTTAATGTTCCTCAACAGTCTTTGTTAATGTTCCTCTACAGTCCTTGTTAATGTTCCTCAACAGTCTTTGTTAATGTTCCTCTACAGTCATTGTTAATGTTCCTCTACAGTCTTTGTTAATGTTCCTCTGCAGTCTTTGTTAATGTTCCTCTACAGTCCTTGTTAATGTTCCTCTACAGTCTTTGTTAATGTTCCTCTACAGTCCTTGTTAATGTTCCTCTACAGTCCTTGTTAATTTACTCTACAGTCTTTGTTAATGTTCCTCTACAGTCTTTGTTAATGTTCCTCTACAGTCTTTGTTAATGTTCCGCTACAGTCCTTGTTAATGTTCCTCTACAGTCTTTGTTAATGGTCCTCTACAGTCTTTGTTAATGTTCCTCTACAGTCTTTGTTAATGTTCCTCTACAGTCTTTGTTAACGTTCCTCTACAGTCTTTGTTAATGTTCCTCTACAGTCTTTGTTAATGTTCCTCTACAGTCCTTGTTAATGTTCCTCTACAGTCCTTGTTAATGTTCCTCTACAGTCCTTGTTAATTTCCTCTACAGTCTTTGTTAATGTTCCTCTACAGTCTTTGTTAATGTTCCTCCTCGGTCTTTGTTATTGTTCCTCTCCAGTCTTTGTTAATGTTCCTCTACAGTCCTTGTGAATTTCCTCTACAGTCTTTGTTAATGTTCCTCTACAGTCTTTGTTAATGTTCCTCTACAGTCTTTGTTAATGTTCCGCTACAGTCCTTGTTAATGTTCCTCTACAGTCTTTGTTAATGTTCCTCTACAGTCTTTGTTAATGTTCCTCTACGGTCTTTGTTAATGTTCCGCTACAGTCCTTGTTAATATTCCTCTACAGTCTTTGTTAATGTTCCTCTACAGTCTTTGTTAATGTTCCTCTACAGTCTTTGTTAATGTTCCTCTACAGTCTTTGTTAATGTTCCTCTACAGTCTTTGTTAATGTTCCTCTACAGTCCTTGTTAATGTTCCTCAACAGTCTTTGTTAATGTTCCTCTACAGTCCTTGTTAATGTTCCTCAACAGTCTTTGTTAATGTTCCTCTACATTCCTTGTTAATGTTCCTCAACAGTCTTTGTTAATGTTCCTCTACAGTCATTGTTAATGTTCCTCTACAGTCTTTGTTAATGTTCCTCTGCAGTCTTTGTTAATGTTCCTCTACAGTCTTTGTTAATGTTCCTCTACAGTCCTTGTTAATGTTCCTCTACAGTCTTTGTTAATGTTCCTCTACAGTCTTTGTTAATGTTCCTCTACAGTCTTTGTTAATGTTCCTCTACATTCTTTGTTAATGCTCCCCTACTGTCTTTGTTAATGTTACCCTACTGTCTTTGTTAATGTTCCCCTACAGCCCTTGTTAATGTTCCCTACAGTCTTTGTTAATGTTCCTCTACAGTCCTTGTTAATGTTCCTCTATAGTCCTTGTTATTGTTCTTCTACAGTCCTCTCTACAGTCTTTGTTAATGTTCCCCTACTGTCTTTGTTAATGTTCACCTACAGCCCTTGTTAATGTTCCCTACAGTCTTTGTTAATGTTCCTCTACAGTCCTTGTTAATGTTCCTCTATAGTCCTTGTTATTGTTCCTCTACAGTCCTCTCTACAGTCTTTGTAAATGTTCCTCTACAGTTTTTTAATGTTCCTCTACAGTCTTTGTTAATGTTCCTCTACAGTCTTTGTTAATGTTCCTCTACAGTCTTTGTTAATCTTCCTCTACAGTCTTTGTTAATGTTCCTCTACAGTCTTTGTTAATGTTCCTCTACAGTCTTTGTTTATGTTCCTCTACAGTCTTTGTTAATGTTCCTCTACAATCTTTGTTATGTTCCTCTACAGTCTTTGTTAATGTTCCTCTACAGTCGTTGTTAATGTTCCTCTACAGTCTTTGTTAATGTTCCTCTACAGTCCTTGTTAATGTTCCTCTACAGTCTTTGTTAATGTTCCTCTACAGTCTTTGTTAATGTTCCGCTACAGTCCTTGTTAATGTTCCTCTACAGTCTTTGTTAATGTTCCGCTACAGTCCTTGTAAATGTTCCTCTACAGTCTTTGTTAATGGTCCTCTACAGTCTTTGTTAATGTGCCTCTACAGTCTTTGTTAATGTTCCTCTACAGTCCTTGTTAATGTTCCTCTACAGTCTTTGTTAATGTTCCTCTACAGTCTTTGTTAATGTTCCTCTACAGTCTTTGTTAATGTTCCTCTACAGTCTTTGTTAATGTTCCTCTACAGTCCTTGTTAATGTTCCTCTACCGTCTTTGTTAATGTTCCTCTACAGTCTTTGTTAATGTTCCTCTACAGTCTTTGTTAATGTTCCTCTACATTCTTTGTTAATGCTCCCCTACTGTCTTTGTTAATGTTCCCCTACTGTCTTTGTTAATGTTCCCCTACAGCCCTTGTTAATGTTCCCTACAGTCTTTGTTAATGTTCCTCTACAGTCCTTGTTAATGTTCCTCTATAGTCCTTGTTATTGTTCTTCTACAGTCCTCTCTACAGTCTTTGTTAATGTTCCCCTACTGTCTTTGTTAATGTTCACCTACAGCCCTTGTTAATGTTCCCTACAGTCTTTGTTAATGTTCCTCTACAGTCCTTGTTAATGTTCCTCTATAGTCCTTGTTATTGTTCCTCTACAGTCCTCTCTACAGTCTTTGTAAATGTTCCTCTACAGTTTTTTAATGTTCCTCTACAGTCTTTGTTAATGTTCCTCTACAGTCTTTGTTAATGTTCCTCTACAGTCTTTGTTAATCTTCCTCTACAGTCTTTGTTAATGTTCCTCTACAGTCTTTGTTAATGTTCCTCTACAGTGTTTGTTTATGTTCCTCTACAGTCTTTGTTAATGTTCCTCTACAATCTTTGTTATGTTCCTCTACAGTCTTTGTTAATGTTCCTCTACAGTCGTTGTTAATGTTCCTCTACAGTCTTTGTTAATGTTCCTCTACAGTCCTTGTTAATGTTCCTCTACAGTCTTTGTTAATGGTCCTCTACAGTCTTTGTTAATGTTCCTCTATAGTCTTTGTTAATGTTCCTCTACAGTCCTTGTTAATGTTCCTCTACAGTCTTTGTTAATGGTCCTCTACAGTCTTTGTTAATGTTCCTCTACAGTCGTTGTTAATGTTCCTCTACAGTCTTTGTTAATGTTCCTCTACAGTCCTTGTTAATGTCCGCTACAGTCCTTGTTAATGTTCCTCTACAGTCTTTGTTAATGTTCCTCTACAGTCTTTGTTAATGTTCCTCTACAGTCTTTGTTAATGTTCCTCTACAGTCTTTGTTAATGTTCCTCTACAGTCTTTGTAAATGTTCCTCTACAGTCTTTGTTAATGTTCCTCTACAGTCCTTGTTAATGTTCCTCAACAGTCTTTGTTAATGTTCCTCTACAGTCCTTGTTAATGTTCCTCAACAGTCTTTGTTAATGTTCCTCTACAGTCATTGTTAATGTTCCTCTACAATCTTTGTTAATGTTCCTCTGCAGTCTTTGTTAATGTTCCTCTACAGTCCTTGTTAATGTTCCTCTACAGTCTTTGTAAATGTTCCTCTACAGTCCTTGTTAATGTTCCTCTACAGTCCTTGTTAATTTCCTCTACAGTCTTTGTTAATGTTCCTCTACAGTCTTTGTTAATGTTCCTCTACAGTCTTTGTTAATGTTCCGCTACAGTCCTTGTTAATGTTCCTCTACAGTCTTTGTTAATGTGCCTCTACAGTCTTTGTTAATGTTCCTCTACAGTCCTTGTTAATGTTCCTCTACAGTCTTTGTTAATGTTCCTCTACAGTCTTTGTTAATGTTCCTCTACAGTCTTTGTTAATGTTCCTCTACAGTCTTTGTTAATGTTCCTCTACATTCTTTGTTAATGCTCCCCTACTGTCTTTGTTAATGTTCCCCTACTGTCTTTGTTAATGTTCCCCTACAGCCCTTGTTAATGTTCCCTACAGTCTTTGTTAATGTTCCTCTACAGTCCTTGTTAATGTTCCTCTATAGTGCTTGTTATTGTTCTTCTACAGTCCTCTCTACAGTCTTTGTTAATGTTCCCCTACTGTCTTTGTTAATATTCACCTACAGCCCTTGTTAATGTTCCCTACAGTCTTTGTTAATGTTCCTCTACAGTCCTTGTTAATGTTCCTCTATAGTCCTTGTTATTGTTCCTCTACAGTCCTCTCTACAGTCTTTGTAAATGTTCCTCTACAGTTTTTTAATGTTCCTCTACAGTCTTTGTTAATGTTCCTCTACAGTCTTTGTTAATGTTCCTCTACAGTCTTTGTTAATCTTCCTCTACAGTCTTTGTTAATGTTCCTCTACAGTCTTTGTTAATGTTCCTCTACAGTCTTTGTTTATGTTCCTCTACAGTCTTTGTTAATGTTCCTCTACAATCTTTGTTATGTTCCTCTACAGTCTTTGTTAATGTTCCTCTACAGTCGTTGTTAATGTTCCTCTACAGTCTTTGTTAATGTTCCTCTACAGTCCTTGTTAATGTTCCTCTACAGTCTTTGTTAATGGTCCTCTACAGTCTTTGTTAATGTTCCTCTATAGTCTTTGTTAATGTTCCTCTACAGTCCTTGTTAATGTTCCTCTACAGTCTTTGTTAATGGTCCTCTACAGTCTTTGTTAATGTTCCTCTACAGTCGTTGTTAATGTTCCTCTACAGTCTTTGTTAATGTTCCTCTACAGTCCTTGTTAATGTCCGCTACAGTCCTTGTTAATGTTCCTCTACAGTCTTTGTTAATGTTCCTCTACAGTCTTTGTTAATGTTCCTCTACAGTCCTTGTTAATGTTCCTCTACAGTCTTTGTTAATGTTCCTCTACAGTCTTTGTTAATGTTCCTCTACAGTCTTTGTTAATGTTCCACTTCGGTCTTTGTTATTGTTCCTCTCCAGTCTTTGTTAATGTTCCTCAACAGTCTTTGTTAATGTTCCTCTCCAGTCTTTGTTAATGTTCCTCTACAGTCTTTGTTAATGTTCCGCTACAGTCCTTGTTAATGTTCCTCTACAGTCTTTGTTAATGTTCCTCTACAGTCTTTGTTAATGTTCCTCTACAGTCTTTGTTAATGTTCCTCTACAGTCTTTGTTAATGTTCCTCTACAGTCTTTGTTAATGTTCCTCTACAGTCCTTGTTAATGTTCCTCAACAGTCTTTGTTAATGTTCCTCTACAGTCCTTGTTAATGTTCCTCAACAGTCTTTGTTAATGTTCCTCTACAGTCCTTGTTAATGTTCCTCAACAGTCTTTGTTAATGTTCCTCTACAGTCCTTGTTAATGTTCCTCTACAGTCTTTGTTAATGTTCCTCTGCAGTCTTTGTTAATGTTCCTCTACAGTCCTTGTTAATGTTCCTCTATAGTCTTTGTTAATGTTCCTCTACAGTCCCTGTTAATGTTCCTCTACAGTCCTTGTTAATTTCCTCTACAGTCTTTGTTAATGTTCCTCTACAGTCTTTGTAAATGTTCCTCTACAGTTTTTTAATGTTCCTCTACAGTCTTTGTTAATGTTCCTCTACAGTCTTTGTTAATGTTCCTCTACAGTCTTTGTTAATGTTCCTCTACAGTCTTTGTTAATGTTCCTCTACAATCTTTGTTAATGTTCCTCTACAGTCTTTGTTAATCCTCCTCTACAGTCTTTGTTAAGGTTCCTCTACAGTCTTTGTAAATGTTCCTCTATAGTTTTTTAATGTTCCTCTACAGTCTTTGTTAATGTTCCTCTACAGTCTTTGTAAATGTTCCTCTACAGTTTTTTAATGTTCCTCTACAGTCTTTGTTAATGTTCCTCTACAGTCTTTGTTAATGTTCCGCTACAGTCTTTGTTAATGTTCCTCTACAGTCTTTGTTAATGTTCCTCTACAGTCTTTGTTAATGTTCCTCTACAGTCTTTGTTAATGTTCCTCTACAATCTTTGTTACGTTCCTCTACAGTCTTTGTTAATGTTCCTCTACAGTCTTTGTTAATGTTCCTCTACAATCTTTGTTAATGTTCCTCTACAGTCTTTGTTTATGTTTCTCTACAGTCTTTGTTAATGGTCCTCTACAGTCTTTGTTAATGTTCCTCTACAATCTTTGTTAATGTTCCTCTACACTCTTTGTTAATGTTCCTCTACAATCTTTGTTAATCTTCCTCTACAGTCTTTGTTAATGTTCCCCTACAGTCTTTGTTAATGTTCCTCTACAGTCTTTGTTAATGTTCCTCTACAGTCTTTGTTAATGTTCCTCTACACTCTTTGTTAATGTTCCTCTACAGTCGTTGTTAATGTTCCTCTACAGTCTTTGTTAATGTTCCTCTACAGTCCTTGTTAATGTTCCTCTACAGTCTTTGTTAATGGTCCTCTACAGTCTTTGTTAATGTTCCTCTACATTCCTTGTTAATGTTTCTCTGCAGTCTTTGTTAATGTTCCTCTGCAGTCTTTGTTAATGTTCCTCTACAGTCTTTGTTAATGTTCCTCTACAGTCTTTGTTAATGTTCCACTATGGTCTTTGTTATTGTTCCTCTCCAGTCTTTGTTAATGTTCCTCAACAGTCTTTGTTAATGTTCCTCTCCAGTCTTTGTTAATGTTCCTCTACAGTCTTTGTTAATGTTCCGCTAAAGTCCTTGTTAATGTTCCTCTACAGTCTTTGTTAATGTTCCTCTACAGTCTTTGTTAATGTTCCTCTACAGTCTTTGTTAATGTTCCTCTACAGTCTTTGTTAATGTTCCTCTACAGTCTTTGTTAATGTTCCTCTACAGTCTTTGTTAATGTTCCTCTACAGTCCTTGTTAATGTTCCTCAACAGTCTTTGTTAATGTTCCTCTACAGTCCTTGTTAATGTTCCTCAACAGTCTTTGTTAATGTTCCTCTACAGTCCTTGTTAATGTTCCTCAACAGTCTTTGTTAATGTTCCTCTACAGTCCTTGTTAATGTTCCTCTACAGTTTTTTAATGTTCCTCTACAGTCTTTGTTAATGTTCCTCTACAGTCTTTGTTAATTTTCCTCTACAGTCTTTGTTAATGTTCCTCTACAGTCTTTGTTAATGTTCCTCTACAGTCTTTGTTAATGTTCCTCTACAGTCTTTGTTAATCTTCCTCTACAGTCTTTGTTAATCTCCCTCTACAGTCTTTGTTAATGTTCCTCTACAGTCTTTGTTAATGTTCCTCTACAGTCTTTGTTAATGTTCCTCTACAGTCTTTGTTAATGTTCCTCTACAATCTTTGTTATGTTCCTCTACAGTCTTTGTTAATGTTCCTCTACAATCTTTGTTAATGTTCCTCTACAGTCTTTGTTTATGTTTCTCTACAGTCTTTGTTAATGGTCCTCTACAGTCTTTGTTAATGTTCCTCTACAATCTTTGTTAATGTTCCTCTACACTCTTTGTTAATGTTCCTCTACAATCTTTGTTAATCTCCCTCTACAGTCTTTGTTAATGTTCCTCTACAGTCTTTGTTAATGTTCCTCTACAGTCTTTGTTAATGTTCCCCTACAGTCTTTGTTATTGTTCCTCTACAGTCTTTGTTAATGTTCTTCTACAGTCTTTGTTAATGTTCCTCTACACTCTTTGTTAATGTTCCTCTACAGTCGTTGTTAATGTTCCTCTACAGTCTTTGTTAATGTTCCTCTACAGTCCTTGTTAATGTTCCTCTACAGTCTTTGTTAATGGTCCTCTACAGTCTTTGTTAATGTTCCTCTATAGTCTTTGTTAATGTTCCTCTACAGTCCTTGTTAATGTTCCTCTACAGTCTTTGTTAATGGTCCTCTACAGTCTTTGTTAATGTTCCTCTACAATCTTTGTTAATGTTCCTCTACAGTCCTTGTTAATGTTCCTCTACAGTCTTTGTTAACGTTCCTCTGCAGTCTTTGTTAATGTTCCTCTACAGTCTTTGTTAATGTTCCTCTACAGTCTTTGTTAATGTTCCTCTACAGTCTTTGTTAATGTTCCTCTACGGTCATTGTTAATGTTCCTCTGCAGTCTTTGTTAATGTTCCTCTACAGTCCTTGTTAATGTTCCTCTACAGTCTTTGTTAATGTTCCTCTACATTCCTTGTTAATGTTCCTCTGCAGTCTTTGTTAATGTTCCTCTGCAGTCTTTGTTAATGTTCCTCTACAGTCTTTGTTAATGTTCCTCTACAGTCTTTGTTAATGTTCCACTACGGTCTTTGTTATTGTTCCTCTCCAGTCTTTGTTAATGTTCCTCAACAGTCTTTGTTAATGTTCCTCTCCAGTCTTTGTTAATGTTCCTCTACAGTCTTTGTTAATGTTCCGCTACAGTCCTTGTTAATGTTCCTCTACAGTCTTTGTTAATGTTCCTCTACAGTCTTTGTTAATGTTCCTCTACAGTCTTTGTTAATGTTCCTCTACAGTCTTTGTTAATGTTCCTCTACAGTCTTTGTTAATGTTCCTCTACAGTCCTTGTTAATGTTCCTCAACAGTCTTTGTTAATGTTCCTCCACAGTCCTTGTTAATGTTCCTCAACAGTCTTTGTTAATGTTCCTCTACAGTCCTTGTTAATGTTCCTCAACAGTCTTTGTTAATGTTCCTCTACAGTCCTTGTTAATGTTCCTCTACAGTCTTTGTTAATGTTCCTCTGCAGTCTTTGTTAATGTTCCTCTACAGTCCTTGTTAATGTTCCTCTATAGTCTTTGTTAATGTTCCTCTACAGTCCCTGTTAATGTTCCTCTACAGTCCTTGTTAATTTCCTCTACAGTCTTTGTTAATGTTCCTCTACAGTCTTTGTTTATGTTCCTCAACAGTCTTTGTTAATGTTCCTCTACAGTCCTTGTTAATGTTCCTCTACAGTCTTTGTTAATGTTCCTCAAAGTCTTTGTTAATGTTCCTCTCCAGTCTTTGTTAATGTTCCTCTACAGTCTTTGTTAATGTTCCGCTACAGTCCTTGTTAATGTTCCTCTACAGTCTTTGTTAATGTTCCTCTACAGTCTTTGTTAATGTTCCTCTACAGTCTTTGTTAATGTTCCTCTACAGTCTTTGTTAATGTTCCTCTACAGTCCTTGTTAATGTTCCTCAACAGTCTTTGTTAATGTTCCCCTACAGTCCTTGTTAATGTTCCTCAACAGTCTTTGTTAATCTTCCTCTACAGTCCTTGTTAATGTTCCTCAACAGTCTTTGTTAATGTTCCTCTACAGTCCTTGTTAATGTTCCTCTACAGTCTTTGTTAATGTTCCTCTGCAGTCTTTGTTAATGTTCCTCTACAGTCCTTGTTAATGTTCCTCTATAGTCTTTGTTAATGTTCCTCTACAGTCTCTGTTAATGTTCCTCTACAGTCCTTGTTAATTTCCTCTACAGTCTTTGTTAATGTTCCTCTACAGTCTTTGTTTATGTTCCTCTACAGTCTTTGTTAATGTTCCGCTACAGTCCTTGTTAATGTTCCTCTACAGTCTTTGTTAATGTTCCTCTGCAGTCTTTGTTAATGTTCCTCTACAGTCCTTGTTAATGTTCCTCTACAGTCTTTGTTAATGGTCCTCTACAGTCTTTGTTAATGTTCCTCTAGTCTTTGTTAATGTTCCTCTACAGTCTTTGTTAATCTTCCTCTACAGTCTTTGTTAATGTTCCTCTACAGTCCTTGTTAA
Source organism: Eledone cirrhosa (assembly GCA_964016885.1). Classification (NCBI taxonomy): domain Eukaryota; kingdom Metazoa; phylum Mollusca; class Cephalopoda; order Octopoda; family Eledonidae; genus Eledone; species Eledone cirrhosa. The sequence continues at coordinate 36,423,720 of OZ024743.1, forward strand.
TGTTCCTCAACCGTCTTTGTTAATGTTCCTCTACAGTCCTTGTTAATGTTCCTCAACAGTCTTTGTTAATGTTCCACTACAGTCCTTGTTAATTTCCTCTACAGTCTTTGTTAATGTTCCTCTACAGTCTTTGTTAATGTTCCTCTACAGTCTTTGTTAATGTTCCGCTACAGTCCTTGTTAATGTTCCTCTACAGTCTTTGATAATGGTCCTCTACAGTCTGTGTTAATGTTCCTCTACAGTCTTTGTTAATGTTCCTCTGCAGTCTTTGTTAATGTTCCTCTACAGTCCTTGTTAATGTTCCTCTACAGTCCTTGTTAATGTTCCTCTACAGTCTTTGTTATTGTTCCTCTACAGTCTTTGTTAATGTTCTTCTACTGTCTTTGTAAATGTTCCTCTACAGTTTTTTAATGTTCCTCTACAGTCTTTGTTAATGTTCCTCTACAGTCTTTGTTAATGTTCCTCTACAGTCTTTGTTAATGTTCCTCTACAGTCTTTGTTAATGTTCCTCTACAATCTTTGTTAATGTTCCTCTACAGTCCTTGTTAATCCTCCTCTACAGTCTTTGTTAATGTTCCTCTACAGTCTTTGTAAATGTTCCTCTACAGTTTTTTAATGTTCCTCTACAGTCTTTGTTAATGTTCCTCTACAGTCTTTGTTAATGTTCCTCTACAGTCTTTGTTAATGTTCCTCTACAGTCTTTGTTAATGTTCCTCTACAATCTTTGTTAATGTTCCTCTACAGTCTTTGTTAATCCTCCTCTACAGTCTTTGTTAAGGTTCCTCTACAGTCTTTGTAAATGTTCCTCTATAGTTTTTTAATGTTCCTCTACAGTCTTTGTTAATGTTCCTCTACAGTCTTTGTAAATGTTCCTCTACAGTTTTTTAATGTTCCTCTACAGTCTTTGTTAATGTTCCTCTACAGTCTTTGTTAATGTTCCGCTACAGTCTTTGTTAATGTTCCTCTACAGTCTTTGTTAATGTTCCTCTACAGTCTTTGTTAATGTTCCTCTACAGTCTTTGTTAATGTTCCTCTACAATCTTTGTTACGTTCCTCTACAGTCTTTGTTAATGTTCCTCTACAGTCTTTGTTAATGTTCCTCTACAATCTTTGTTAATGTTCCTCTACAGTCTTTGTTTATGTTTCTCTACAGTCTTTGTTAATGGTCCTCTACAGTCTTTGTTAATGTTCCTCTACAATCTTTGTTAATGTTCCTCTACACTCTTTGTTAATGTTCCTCTACAATCTTTGTTAATCTTCCTCTACAGTCTTTGTTAATGTTCCCCTACAGTCTTTGTTAATGTTCCTCTACAGTCTTTGTTAATGTTCCTTTACAGTCTTTGTTAATGTTCCTCTACACTCTTTGTTAATGTTCCTCTACAGTCGTTGTTAATGTTCCTCTACAGTCTTTGTTAATGTTCCTCTACAGTCCTTGTTAATGTTCCTCTACAGTCTTTGTTAATGGTCCTCTACAGTCTTTGTTAATGTTCCTCTACATTCCTTGTTAATGTTTCTCTGCAGTCTTTGTTAATGTTCCTCTGCAGTCTTTGTTAATGTTCCTCTACAGTCTTTGTTAATGTTCCTCTACAGTCTTTGTTAATGTTCCACTATGGTCTTTGTTATTGTTCCTCTCCAGTCTTTGTTAATGTTCCTCAACAGTCTTTGTTAATGTTCCTCTCCAGTCTTTGTTAATGTTCCTCTACAGTCTTTGTTAATGTTCCGCTAAAGTCCTTGTTAATGTTCCTCTACAGTCTTTGTTAATGTTCCTCTACAGTCTTTGTTAATGTTCCTCTACAGTCTTTGTTAATGTTCCTCTACAGTCTTTGTTAATGTTCCTCTACAGTCTTTGTTAATGTTCCTCTACAGTCTTTGTTAATGTTCCTCTACAGTCCTTGTTAATGTTCCTCAACAGTCTTTGTTAATGTTCCTCTACAGTCCTTGTTAATGTTCCTCAACAGTCTTTGTTAATGTTCCTCTACAGTCCTTGTTAATGTTCCTCAACAGTCTTTGTTAATGTTCCTCTACAGTCCTTGTTAATGTTCCTCTACAGTTTTTTAATGTTCCTCTACAGTCTTTGTTAATGTTCCTCTACAGTCTTTGTTAATTTTCCTCTACAGTCTTTGTTAATGTTCCTCTACAGTCTTTGTTAATGTTCCTCTACAGTCTTTGTTAATGTTCCTCTACAGTCTTTGTTAATCTTCCTCTACAGTCTTTGTTAATCTCCCTCTACAGTTTTTGTTAATGTTCCTCTACAGTCTTTGTTAATGTTCCTCTACAGTCTTTGTTAATGTTCCTCTACAGTCTTTGTTAATGTTCCTCTACAATCTTTGTTATGTTCCTCTACAGTCTTTGTTAATGTTCCTCTACAATCTTTGATAATGTTCCTCTACAGTCTTTGTTTATGTTTCTCTACAGTCTTTGTTAATGGTCCTCTACAGTCTTTGTTAATGTTCCTCTACAATCTTTGTTAATGTTCCTCTACACTCTTTGTTAATGTTCCTCTACAATCTTTGTTAATCTCCCTCTACAGTCTTTGTTAATGTTCCTCTACAGTCTTTGTTAATGTTCCTCTACAGTCTTTGTTAATGTTCCCCTACAGTCTTTGTTATTGTTCCTCTACAGTCTTTGTTAATGTTCTTCTACAGTCTTTGTTAATGTTCCTCTACACTCTTTGTTAATGTTCCTCTACAGTCGTTGTTAATGTTCCTCTACAGTCTTTGTTAATCTTCCTCTACAGTCCTTGTTAATGTTCCTCTACAGTCTTTGTTAATGGTCCTCTACAGTCTTTGTTAATGTTCCTCTATAGTCTTTGTTAATGTTTCTCTACAGTCCTTGTTAATGTTCCTCTACAGTCTTTGTTAACGTTCCTCTGCAGTCTTTGTTAATGTTCCTCTACAGTCTTTGTTAATGTTCCTCTACAGTCTTTGTTAATGTTCCTCTACAGTCTTTGTTAATGTTCCTCTACGGTCATTGTTAATGTTCCTCTGCAGTCTTTGTTAATGTTCCTCTACAGTCCTTGTTAATGTTCCTCTACAGTCTTTGTTAATGTTCCTCTACATTCCTTGTTAATGTTCCTCTGCAGTCTTTGTTAATGTTCCTCTGCAGTCTTTGTTAATGTTCCTCTACAGTCTTTGTTAATGTTCCTCTACAGTCTTTGTTAATGTTCCACTACGGTCTTTGTTATTGTTCCTCTCCAGTCTTTGTTAATGTTCCTCAACAGTCTTTGTTAATGTTCCTCTCCAGTCTTTGTTAATGTTCCTCTACAGTCTTTGTTAATGTTCCGCTACAGTCCTTGTTAATGTTCCTCTACAGTCTTTGTTAATGTTCCTCTACAGTCTTTGTTAATGTTCCTCTACAGTCTTTGTTAATGTTCCTCTACAGTCTTTGTTAATGTTCCTCTACAGTCTTTGTTAATGTTCCTCTACAGTCCTTGTTAATGTTCCTCAACAGTCTTTGTTAATGTTCCTCTACAGTCCTTGTTAATGTTCCTCAACAGTCTTTGTTAATGTTCCTCTACAGTCCTTGTTAATGTTCCTCAACAGTCTTTGTTAATGTTCCTCTACAGTCCTTGTTAATGTTCCTCTACAGTCTTTGTTAATGTTCCTCTGCAGTCTTTGTTAATGTTCCTCTACAGTCCTTGTTAATGTTCCTCTATAGTCTTTGTTAATGTTCCTCTACAGTCCCTGTTAATGTTCCTCTACAGTCCTTGTTAATTTCCTCTACAGTCTTTGTTAATGTTCCTCTACAGTCTTTGTTTATGTTCCTCAACAGTCTTTGTTAATGTTCCTCTACAGTCCTTGTTAATGTTCCTCTACAGTCTTTGTTAATGTTCCTCAACAGTCTTTGTTAATGTTCCTCTCCAGTCTTTGTGAATGTTCCTCTACAGTCTTTGTTAATGTTCCGCTACAGTCCTTGTTAATGTTCCTCTACAGTCTTTGTTAATGTTCCTCTACAGTCTTTGTTAATGTTCCTCTACAGTCTTTGTTAATGTTCCTCTACAGTCTTTGTTAATGTTCCTCTACAGTCCTTGTTAATGTTCCTCAACAGTCTTTGTTAATGTTCCCCTACAGTCCTTGTTAATGTTCCTCAACAGTCTTTGTTAATCTTCCTCTACAGTCCTTGTTAATGTTCCTCAACAGTCTTTGTTAATGTTCCTCTACAGTCCTTGTTAATGTTCCTCTACAGTCTTTGTTAATGTTCCTCTGCAGTCTTTGTTAATGTTCCTCTACAGTCCTTGTTAATGTTCCTCTATAGTCTTTGTTAATGTTCCTCTACAGTCTCTGTTAATGTTCCTCTACAGTCCTTGTTAATTTCCTCTACAGTCTTTGTTAATGTTCCTCTACAGTCTTTGTTTATGTTCCTCTACAGTCTTTGTTAATGTTCCGCTACAGTCCTTGTTAATGTTCCTCTACAGTCTTTGTTAATGTTCCTCTGCAGTCTTTGTTAATGTTCCTCTACAATCCTTGTTAATGTTCCTCTACAGTCTTTGTTAATGGTCCTCTACAGTCTTTGTTAATGTTCCTCTAGTCTTTGTTAATGTTCCTCTACAGTCTTTGTTAATCTTCCTCTACAGTCTTTGTTAATGTTCCTCTACAGTCTTTGTTAATGTTCCTCTACAGTCTTTGTAAATGTTCCTCTACAGTTTTTTAATGTTCCTCTACAGTCTTTGTTAATGTTCCTCTACAGTCTTTGTAAATGTTCCTCTGCAGTTTTTTAATGTTCCTCTACAGTCTTTGTTAATGTTCCTCTACAGTCTTTGTTAATGTTTCTCTACAGTCTTTGTTAATGTTCCTCTACAGTCTTTGTTAATGTTCCTCCACAGTCTTTGTTAATGTTCCTCTACAGTCTTTGTTAATGTTCCTCTACAGTCTTTGTTAATCTTCCTCTACAGTCTTTGTTAATGTTCCTCTACAGTCTTCGTTAATGTTCCTCTACAGTCCTTGTTAATGTTCCTCTACAGTCTTTGTTAATGTTCCTCTACAGTCTTTGTTAATGTTCCTCTACAATCTTTGTTATGTTCCTCTACAGTCTTTGTTAATGTTCCTCCACAGTCTTTGATAATGTTCCTCTACAGTCTTTGTTAATGTTCCTCTACAGTCTTTGTTAATCTTCCTCTACAGTCTTTGTTAATGTTCCTCTACAGTCTTTGTTAATGTTCCCCTACAGTCTTTGTTAATGTTCCTCTACAGTCTTTGTTAATGTTCCTCTACAGTCTTTGTTAATGTTCCTCTACACACTTTGTTAATGTTCCTCTACAGTCTTTGTTAATGGTCCTCTACAGTCTTTGTTAATGTTCCTCTACAGTCTTTGTTAATGTTCCTCTACAGTCGTTGTTAATGTTCCTGTACTGTCTTTGTTAATGTTCCTCTACAGTCCTTGTTAATGTTCCTCTACAGTCTTTGTTAATGGTCCTCTAAAGTCTTTGTTAATGTTCCTCTACAGTCTTTGTTAATGTTCCTCTACAGTCCTTGTTAATGTTCCTCTACAGTCTTTGTTAATGGTCCTCTACAGTCTTTGTTAATGTTCCTCTACAATCTTTGTTAATGTTCCTCTACAGTCCTTGTTAATGTTCCTCTACAGTCTTTGTTAATGTTCCTCTGCAGTCTTTGTTAATGTTCCTCTACAGTCTTTGTTAATGTTCCTCTACAGTCTTTGTTAATGTTCCTCTACAGTCTTTGTTAATGTTCCTCTACGGTCTTTGTTAATGTTCCTCTGCAGTCTTTGTTAATGTTCCACTACAGTCCTTGTTAATGTTCCTCTACAGTCTTTGTTAATGTTCCTCTACATTCCTTGTTAATGTTCCTCTGCAGTCTTTGTTAATGTTCCTCTGCAGTCTTTGTTAATGTTCCTCTACAGTCTTTGTTAATGTTCCTCTACAGTCTTTGTTAATGTTCCACTACGGTCTTTGTTATTGTTCCTCTCCAGTCTTTGTTAATGTTCCTCTACAGTCTTTGTTAATGTTCCTCTCCAGTCTTTGTTAATGTTCCTCTACAGTCTTTGTTAATGTTCCTCTACAGTCTTTGTTAATGTTCCTCTACAGTCCTTGTTAATGTTCCTCTACAGTCTTTGTTAATGTTCCTCTACAGTCTTTGTTAATGTTCCTCTACGGTCTTTGTTAATGTTCCGCTACAGTCCTTGTTAATGTTCCTCTACAGTCTTTGTTAATGTTCCTCTGCAGTCTTTGTTAATGTTCCTCTACAGTCTTTGTTAATGTTCCTCTACAGTCTTTGTTAATGTTCCTCTACAGTCCTTGTTAATGTTCCTCTACAGTCTTTGTTAATGTTCCTCTACAGTCCTTGTTAATGTTCCTCAACAGTCTTTGTTAATGTTCCTCTACAGTCCTTGTTAATGTTCCTCAACAGTCTGTGTTAATGTTCCTCTACAGTCCTTGTTAATGTTCCTCTACAGTCTTTGTTAATGTTCCTCTGCAGTCTTTGTTAATGTCCCTCTACAGTCCTTGTTAATGTTCCTCTACAGTCTTTGTTAATGTTTCTCTACAGTCCTTGTTAATGTTCCTCTACAGTCCTTGTTAATTTCCTCTACAGTCTTTGTAAATGTTCCTCTACAGTCTTTGTTAATGTTCCTCTACAGTCTTTGTTAATGTTCCGCTACAGTCCTTGTTAATGTTCCTCTACAGTCTTTGTTAATGGTCCTCTACAGTCTTTGTTAATGTTCCTCTACAGTCTTTGTTAATGTTCCTCTACAGTCTTTGTTAATGTTCCTCTACAGTCTTTGTTAATCTTCCTCTACAGTCTTTGTTAATGTTCCTCTACAGTCTTTGTAAATGTTCCTCTACAGTTTTTTAATGTTCCTCTACAGTCTTTGTTAATGTTCCTCTACAGTCTTTGTAAATGTTCCTCTACAGTGTTTTAATGTTCCTCTACAGTCTTTGTTAATGTTCCTCTACAGTCTTTGTTAATGTTCCTCTACAGTCTTTGTTAATCTTCCTCTACAGTCTTTGCTAATGTTCCTCTACAGTCTTTGTTAATGTTCCTCTACAGTCTTTGTTTATGTTCCTCTACAGTCTTTGTTAATGTTCCTCTATAGTCCTTGTTATTGTTCTTCTACAGTCCTCTCTACAGTCTTTGTTAATGTTCCCCTACTGTCTTTGTTAATGTTCACCTACAGCCCTTGTTAATGTTCCCTACAGTCTTTGTTAATGTTCCTCTACAGTCCTTGTTAATGTTCCTCTATAGTCCTTGTTATTGTTCCTCTACAGTCCTCTCTACAGTCTTTGTAAATGTTCCTCTACAGTTTTTTAATGTTCCTCTACAGTCTTTGTTAATGTTCCTCTACAGTCTTTGTTAATGTTCCTCTACAGTCTTTGTTAATCATCCTCTACAGTCTTTGTTAATGTTCCTCTACAGTCTTTGTTAATGTTCCTCTACAGTCTTTGTTTATGTTCCTCTACAGTCTTTGTTAATGTTCCTCTACAATCTTTGTTATGTTCCTCTACAGTCTTTGTTAATGTTCCTCTACAGTCGTTGTTAATGTTCCTCTACAGTCTTTGTTAATGTTCCTCTACAGTCCTTGTTAATGTTCCTCTACAGTCTTTGTTAATGTTCCTCTACAGTCTTTGTTAATGTTCCGCTACAGTCCTTGTTATTGTTCTTCTACAGTCCTCTCTACAGTCTTTGTTAATGTTCCCCTACTGTCTTTGTTAATGTTCACCTACAGCCCTTGTTAATGTTCCCTACAGTCTTTGTTAATGTTCCTCTACAGTCCTTGTTAATGTTCCTCTATAGTCCTTGTTATTGTTCCTCTACAGTCCTCTCTACAGTCTTTGTTAATGTTCCCCTACTCTCTTTGTTAATGTTCCCCTACAGCCCTCGTTAATGTGCCCTACAGTCTTTGTTAATGTTCCTCTACAGTCCTTGTTAATGTTCCTCTATAGTCCTTGTTATTGTTCCTCTACAGTCCTTGTTAATGTTCCTCTACAGTCCTTGTTAATGTTCCTCTACAGTCCTTGTTAATGTTCCTCTACAGTCCTTGTTAATGTTCCTCTACAGTCTTTGTTAATGTGCCTCTACAGTCTTTGTTAATGTTCCTCTACAGTCTTTGTTAATGTTCCTCTACAGTCTTTGTTAATGTTCCTCTACAGTCCTTGTTAATGTTCCTCTACAGTCTTTGTTAATGTTCCTCTACAGTCTTTGTTAATGTTCCTCTACAGCCTTTGTTAATGTTCCTCTACATTCTTTGTTAATGCTCCCCTACTGTCTTTGTTAATGTTACCCTACTGTCTTTGTTAATGTTCCCCTACATCCCTTGTTAATGTTCCCTACAGTCTTTGTTAATGTTCCTCTACAGTCCTTGTTAATGTTCCTCTATAGTCCTTGTTATTGTTCTTCTACAGTCCTCTCTACAGTCTTTGTTTATGTTCCTCTACAGTCTTTGTTAATGTTCCTCTATAGTCCTTGTTATTGTTCTTCTACAGTCCTCTCTACAGTCTTTGTTAATGTTCCCCTACTGTCTTTGTTAATGTTCACCTACAGCCCTTGTTAATGTTCCCTACAGTCTTTGTTAATGTTCCTCTACAGTCCTTGTTAATGTTCCTCTATAGTCCTTGTTATTGTTCCTCTACAGTCCTCTCTACAGTCTTTGTAAATGTTCCTCTACAGTTTTTTAATGTTCCTCTACAGTCTTTGTTAATGTTCCTCTACAGTCTTTGTTAATGTTCCTCTACAGTCTTTGTTAATCATCCTCTACAGTCTTTGTTAATGTTCCTCTACAGTCTTTGTTAATGTTCCTCTACAGTCTTTGTTTATGTTCCTCTACAGTCTTTGTTAATGTTCCTCTACAATCTTTGTTATGTTCCTCTACAGTCTTTGTTAATGTTCCTCTACAGTCGTTGTTAATGTTCCTCTACAGTCTTTGTTAATGTTCCTCTACAGTCCTTGTTAATGTTCCTCTACAGTCTTTGTTAATGTTCCTCTACAGTCTTTGTTAATGTTCCGCTACAGTCCTTGTTATTGTTCTTCTACAGTCCTCTCTACAGTCTTTGTTAATGTTCCCCTACTGTCTTTGTTAATGTTCACCTACAGCCCTTGTTAATGTTCCCTACAGTCTTTGTTAATGTTCCTCTACAGTCCTTGTTAATGTTCCTCTATAGTCCTTGTTATTGTTCCTCTACAGTCCTCTCTACAGTCTTTGTTAATGTTCCCCTACTCTCTTTGTTAATGTTCCCCTACAGCCCTTGTTAATGTGCCCTACAGTCTTTGTTAATGTTCCTCTACAGTCCTTGTTAATGTTCCTCTATAGTCCTTGTTATTGTTCCTCTACAGTCCTTGTTAATGTTCCTCTACAGTCCTTGTTAATGTTCCTCTACAGTCCTTGTTAATGTTCCTCTACAGTCCTTGTTAATGTTCCTCTACAGTCTTTGTTAATGTGCCTCTACAGTCTTTGTTAATGTTCCTCTACAGTCTTTGTTAATGTTCCTCTACAGTCTTTGTTAATGTTCCTCTACAGTCCTTGTTAATGTTGCTCTACAGTCTTTGTTAATGTTCCTCTACAGTCTTTGTTAATGTTCCTCTACAGCCTTTGTTAATGTTCCTCTACATTCTTTGTTAATGCTCCCCTACTGTCTTTGTTAATGTTACCCTACTGTCTTTGTTAATGTTCCCCTACATCCCTTGTTAATGTTCCCTACAGTCTTTGTTAATGTTCCTCTACAGTCCTTGTTAATGTTCCTCTATAGTCCTTGTTATTGTTCTTCTACAGTCCTCTCTACAGTCTTTGTTAATGTTCCCCTACTGTCTTTGTTAATGTTCACCTACAGCCCTTGTTAATGTTCCCTACAGTCTTTGTTAATGTTCCTCTACAGTCCTTGTTAATGTTCCTCTATAGTCCTTGTTATTGTTCCTCTACAGTCCTCTCTACAGTCTTTGTAAATGTTCCTCTACAGTTTTTTAATGTTCCTCTACAGTCTTTGTTAATGTTCCTCTACAGTCTTTGTTAATGTTCCTCTACAGTCTTTGTTAATCTTCCTCTACAGTCTTTGTTAATGTTCCTCTACAGTCTTTGTTAATGTTCCTCTACAGTCTTTGTTTATGTTCCTCTACAGTCTTTGTTAATGTTCCTCTACAATCTTTGTTATGTTCCTCTACAGTCTTTGTTAATGTTCCTCTACAGTCGTTGTTAATGTTCCTCTACAGTCTTTGTTAATGTTCCTCTACAGTCCTTGTTAATGTTCCTCTACAGTCTTTGTTAATGTTCCTCTACAGTCTTTGTTAATGTTCCGCTACAGTCCTTGTTAATGTTCCTCTACAGTCTTTGTTAATGTTCCGCTACAGTCCTTGTAAATGTTCCTCTACAGTCTTTGTTAATGGTCCTCTACAGTCTTTGTTAATGTGCCTCTACAGTCTTTGTTAATGTTCCTCTACCGTCCTTGTTAATGTTCCTCTACTGTCTTTGTTAATGTTCCTCTACAGTCTTTGTTAATGTTCCTCTACAGTCTTTGTTAATGTTCCTCTACAGTCTTTGTTAATGTTCCTCTACAGTCCTTGTTAATGTTCCTCTACAGTCTTTGTTAATGTTCCTCTACAGTCTTTGTTAATGTTCCTCTACAGTCTTTGTTAATGTTCCTCTACATTCTTTGTTAATGCTCCCCTACTGTCTTTGTTAATGTTCCCTTTCTGTCTTTGTTAATGTTCCCCTACAGCCCTTGTTAATGTTCCCTACAGTCTTTGTTAATGTTCCTCTACAGTCCTTGTTAATGTTCCTCTATAGTCCTTGTTATTGTTCTTCTACAGTCCTCTCTACAGTCTTTGTTAATGTTCCCCTACTGTCTTTGTTAATGTTCACCTACAGCCCTTGTTAATGTTCCCTACAGTCTTTGTTAATGTTCCTCTACAGTCCTTGTTAATGTTCCTCTATAGTCCTTGTTATTGTTCCTCTACAGTCCTCTCTACAGTCTTTGTAAATGTTCCTCTACAGTTTTTTAATGTTCCTCTACAGTCTTTGTGAATGTTCCTCTACAGTCTTTGTTAATGTTCCTCTACAGTCTTTGTTAATCTTCCTCTACAGTCTTTGTTAATGTTCCTCTACAGTCTTTGTTAATGTTCCTCTACAATCTTTGTTATGTTCCTCTACAGTCTTTGTTAATGTTCCTCTACAGTCGTTGTTAATGTTCCTCTACAGTCTTTGTTATTGTTCCTCTACAGTCCTTGTTAATGTTCCTCTACAGTCTTTGTTAATGGTCCTCTACAGTCTTTGTTAATGTTCCTCTATAGTCTTTGTTAATGTTCCTCTACAGTCCTTGTTAATGTTCCTCTACAGTCTTTGTTAATGGTCCTCTACAGTCTTTGTTAATGTTCCTCTACAGTCGTTGTTAATGTTCCTCTACAGTCTTTGTTAATGTTCCTCTACAGTCCTTGTTAATGTCCGCTACAGTCCTTGTTAATGTTCCTCTACAGTCTTTGTTAATGTTCCTCTACAGTCTTTGTTAATGTTCCTCTACAGTCTTTGTTAATGTTCCTCTACAGTCTTTGTTATGTTCCTCTACAGTCTTTGTTAATGTTCCTCTACAGTCTTTGTTAATGTTCCTCTACAGTCCTTGTTAATGTTCCTCAACAGTCTTTGTTAATGTTCCTCTACAGTCCTTGTTAATGTTCCTCAACAGTCTTTGTTAATGTTCCTCTACAGTCCTTGTTAATGTTCCTCAACAGTCTTTGTTAATGTTCCTCTACAGTCATTGTTAATGTTCCTCTACAGTCTTTGTTAATGTTCCTCTGCAGTCTTTGTTAATGTTCCTCTACAGTCCTTGTTAATGTTCCTCTACAGTCTTTGTTAATGTTCCTCTACAGTCCTTGTTAATGTTCCTCTACAGTCCTTGTTAATTTACTCTACAGTCTTTGTTAATGTTCCTCTACAGTCTTTGTTAATGTTCCTCTACAGTCTTTGTTAATGTTCCGCTACAGTCCTTGTTAATGTTCCTCTACAGTCTTTGTTAATGGTCCTCTACAGTCTTTGTTAATGTTCCTCTACAGTCTTTGTTAACGTTCCTCTACAGTCTTTGTTAATGTTCCTCTACAGTCTTTGTTAATGTTCCTCTACAGTCCTTGTTAATGTTCCTCTACAGTCCTTGTTAATGTTCCTCTACAGTCCTTGTTAATTTCCTCTACAGTCTTTGTTAATGTTCCTCTACAGTCTTTGTTAATGTTCCTCCTCGGTCTTTGTTATTGTTCCTCTCCAGTCTTTGTTAATGTTCCTCTACAGTCCTTGTGAATTTCCTCTACAGTCTTTGTTAATGTTCCTCTACAGTCTTTGTTAATGTTCCTCTACAGTCTTTGTTAATGTTCCGCTACAGTCCTTGTTAATGTTCCTCTACAGTCTTTGTTAATGTTCCTCTACAGTCTTTGTTAATGTTCCTCTACGGTCTTTGTTAATGTTCCGCTACAGTCCTTGTTAATATTCCTCTACAGTCTTTGTTAATGTTCCTCTACAGTCTTTGTTAATGTTCCTCTACAGTCTTTGTTAATGTTCCTCTACAGTCTTTGTTAATGTTCCTCTACAGTCTTTGTTAATGTTCCTCTACAGTCCTTGTTAATGTTCCTCAACAGTCTTTGTTAATGTTCCTCTACAGTCCTTGTTAATGTTCCTCAACAGTCTTTGTTAATGTTCCTCTACATTCCTTGTTAATGTTCCTCAACAGTCTTTGTTAATGTTCCTCTACAGTCATTGTTAATGTTCCTCTACAGTCTTTGTTAATGTTCCTCTGCAGTCTTTGTTAATGTTCCTCTACAGTCTTTGTTAATGTTCCTCTACAGTCCTTGTTAATGTTCCTCTACAGTCTTTGTTAATGTTCCTCTACAGTCTTTGTTAATGTTCCTCTACAGTCTTTGTTAATGTTCCTCTACATTCTTTGTTAATGCTCCCCGACTGTCTTTGTTAATGTTACCCTACTGTCTTTGTTAATGTTCCCCTACAGCCCTTGTTAATGTTCCCTACAGTCTTTGTTAATGTTCCTCTACAGTCCTTGTTAATGTTCCTCTATAGTCCTTGTTATTGTTCTTCTACAGTCCTCTCTACAGTCTTTGTTAATGTTCCCCTACTGTCTTTGTTAATGTTCACCTACAGCCCTTGTTAATGTTCCCTACAGTCTTTGTTAATGTTCCTCTACAGTCCTTGTTAATGTTCCTCTATAGTCCTTGTTATTGTCCCTCTACAGTCCTCTCTACAGTCTTTGTAAATGTTCCTCTACAGTTTTTTAATGTTCCTCTACAGTCTTTGTTAATGTTCCTCTACAGTCTTTGTTAATGTTCCTCTACAGTCTTTGTTAATCTTCCTCTACAGTCTTTGTTAATGTTCCTCTACAGTCTTTGTTAATGTTCCTCTACAGTCTTTGTTTATGTTCCTCTACAGTCTTTGTTAATGTTCCTCTACAATCTTTGTTATGTTCCTCTACAGTCTTTGTTAATGTTCCTCTACAGTCGTTGTTAATGTTCCTCTACAGTCTTTGTTAATGTTCCTCTACAGTCCTTGTTAATGTTCCTCTACAGTCTTTGTTAATGTTCCTCTACAGTCTTTGTTAATGTTCCGCTACAGTCCTTGTTAATGTTCCTCTACAGTCTTTGTTAATGTTCCGCTACAGTCCTTGTAAATGTTCCTCTACAGTCTTTGTTAATGGTCCTCTACAGTCTTTGTTAATGTGCCTCTACAGTCTTTGTTAATGTTCCTCTACAGTCCTTGTTAATGTTCCTCTACAGTCTTTGTTAATGTTCCTCTACAGTCTTTGTTAATGTTCCTCTACAGTCTTTGTTAATGTTCCTCTACAGTCTTTGTTAATGTTCCTCTACAGTCCTTGTTAATGTTCCTCTACAGTCTTTGTTAATGTTCCTCTACAGTCTTTGTTAATGTTCCTCTACAGTCTTTGTTAATGTTCCTCTACATTCTTTGTTAATGCTCCCCTACTGTCTTTGTTAATGTTCCCCTACTGTCTTTGTTAATGTTCCCCTACAGCCCTTGTTAATGTTCCCTACAGTCTTTGTTAATGTTCCTCTACAGTCCTTGTTAATGTTCCTCTATAGTCCTTGTTATTGTTCTTCTACAGTCCTCTCTACAGTCTTTGTTAATGTTCCCCTACTGTCTTTGTTAATGTTCACCTACAGCCCTTGTTAATGTTCCCTACAGTCTTTGTTAATGTTCCTCTACAGTCCTTGTTAATGTTCCTCTATAGTCCTTGTTATTGTTCCTCTACAGTCCTCTCTACAGTCTTTGTAAATGTTCCTCTACAGTTTTTTAATGTTCCTCTACAGTCTTTGTTAATGTTCCTCTACAGTCTTTGTTAATGTTCCTCTACAGTCTTTGTTAATCTTCCTCTACAGTCTTTGTTAATGTTCCTCTACAGTCTTTGTTAATGTTCCTCTACAGTGTTTGTTTATGTTCCTCTACAGTCTTTGTTAATGTTCCTCTACAATCTTTGTTATGTTCCTCTACAGTCTTTGTTAATGTTCCTCTACAGTCGTTGTTAATGTTCCTCTACAGTCTTTGTTAATGTTCCTCTACAGTCCTTGTTAATGTTCCTCTACAGTCTTTGTTAATGGTCCTCTACAGTCTTTGTTAATGTTCCTCTATAGTCTTTGTTAATGTTCCTCTACAGTCCTTGTTAATGTTCCTCTACAGTCTTTGTTAATGGTCCTCTACAGTCTTTGTTAATGTTCCTCTACAGTCGTTGTTAATGTTCCTCTACAGTCTTTGTTAATGTTCCTCTACAGTCCTTGTTAATGTCCGCTACAGTCCTTGTTAATGTTCCTCTACAGTCTTTGTTAATGTTCCTCTACAGTCTTTGTTAATGTTCCTCTACAGTCTTTGTTAATGTTCCTCTACAGTCTTTGTTAATGTTCCTCTACAGTCTTTGTAAATGTTCCTCTACAGTCTTTGTTAATGTTCCTCTACAGTCCTTGTTAATGTTCCTCAACAGTCTTTGTTAATGTTCCTCTACAGTCCTTGTTAATGTTCCTCAACAGTCTTTGTTAATGTTCCTCTACAGTCATTGTTAATGTTCCTCTACAATCTTTGTTAATGTTCCTCTGCAGTCTTTGTTAATGTTCCTCTACAGTCCTTGTTAATGTTCCTCTACAGTCTTTGTTAATGTTCCTCTACAGTCCTTGTTAATGTTCCTCTACAGTCCTTGTTAATTTCCTCTACAGTCTTTGTTAATGTTCCTCTACAGTCTTTGTTAATGTTCCTCTACAGTCTTTGTTAATGTTCCGCTACAGTCCTTGTTAATGTTCCTCTACAGTCTTTGTTAATGTGCCTCTACAGTCTTTGTTAATGTTCCTCTACAGTCCTTGTTAATGTTCCTCTACAGTCTTTGTTAATGTTCCTCTACAGTCTTTGTTAATGTTCCTCTACAGTCTTTGTTAATGTTCCTCTACAGTCTTTGTTAATGTTCCTCTACATTCTTTGTTAATGCTCCCCTACTGTCTTTGTTAATGTTCCCCTACTGTCTTTGTTAATGTTCCCCTACAGCCCTTGTTAATGTTCCCTACAGTCTTTGTTAATGTTCCTCTACAGTCCTTGTTAATGTTCCTCTATAGTCCTTGTTATTGTTCTTCTACAGTCCTCTCTACAGTCTTTGTTAATGTTCCCCTACTGTCTTTGTTAATATTCACCTACAGCCCTTGTTAATGTTCCCTACAGTCTTTGTTAATGTTCCTCTACAGTCCTTGTTAATGTTCCTCTATAGTCCTTGTTATTGTTCCTCTACAGTCCTCTCTACAGTCTTTGTAAATGTTCCTCTACAGTTTTTTAATGTTCCTCTACAGTCTTTGTTAATGTTCCTCTACAGTCTTTGTTAATGTTCCTCTACAGTCTTTGTTAATCTTCCTCTACAGTCTTTGTTAATGTTCCTCTACAGTCTTTGTTAATGTTCCTCTACAGTCTTTGTTTATGTTCCTCTACAGTCTTTGTTAATGTTCCTCTACAATCTTTGTTATGTTCCTCTACAGTCTTTGTTAATGTTCCTCTACAGTCGTTGTTAATGTTCCTCTACAGTCTTTGTTAATGTTCCTCTACAGTCCTTGTTAATGTTCCTCTACAGTCTTTGTTAATGGTCCTCTACAGTCTTTGTTAATGTTCCTCTATAGTCTTTGTTAATATTCCTCTACAGTCCTTGTTAATGTTCCTCTACAGTCTTTGTTAATGGTCCTCTACAGTCTTTGTTAATGTTCCTCTACAGTCGTTGTTAATGTTCCTCTACAGTCTTTGTTAATGTTCCTCTACAGTCCTTGTTAATGTCCGCTACAGTCCTTGTTAATGTTCCTCTACAGTCTTTGTTAATGTTCCTCTACAGTCTTTGTTAATGTTCCTCTACAGTCCTTGTTAATGTTCCTCTACAGTCTTTGTTAATGTTCCTCTACAGTCTTTGTTAATGTTCCTCTACAGTCTTTGTTAATGTTCCCCTACAGCCCTTGTTAATGTTCCTCTACAGTCGTTGTTAATGTTCCTGTACAGTCTTTGTTAATATACCTCTACAGTCTTTGTTAATGTTCCTCTACAGTCTTTGTTAATGTTCCTCTACAGTCCTTGTTAATGTTCCTCTACAGTCTTTGTTAATGTTCCTCTACAGTCTTTGTTAATGTTCCTCTACAGTCTTTGTTAATGTTCCTCTACAGTCTTTGTTAATGTTCCTCTACAGTCCTTGTTAATGTTCCTCTACAGTCGTTGTTAATGTTCCTCTACAGTCTTTGTTAATGTTCCTCTACAGTCCTTGTTAATGTTCCTCTACAGTCGTTGTTAATGTTCCTCTACAGTCTTTGTTAATGTTCCTCTACAGTCTTTGTTAATGTTCCTCTACAGTCTTTGTTAATGTTCCTCTACAGTCTTTGTTAATGTTCCTCTACAGTCTTTGTTAATGTTCCTCTACAGTCTTTGTTAATGTTCCTCTATAGTCTTTGTTAATGTTCCTCTACAGTCTTTGTTAATGTTCCTCTACAGTCCTTGTTAATGTTCCTCTACAGTCTTTGTTAATGTTCCTCTACAGTCTTTGTTAATGTTCCTCTACAGTCCTTGTTAATGTTCCTCTACAGTCGTTGTTAATGTTCCTCTACAGTCTTTGTTAATGTTCCTCTACAGTCTTTGTTAATGTTCCTCTACAGTCTTTGTTAATGTTCCTCTACAGTCTTTGTTAATGTTCCTCTACAGTCTTTGTTAATGTTCCTCTACAGTCTTTGTTAATGTTCCTCTACAGTCTTTGTTAATGTTCCTCTACAGTCTTTGTTAATGTTCCTCTACAGTCTTTGTTAATGTTCCTCTACAGTCTTTGTTAATGTTCCTCTACAGTCCTTGTTAATGTTCCTCTACAGTCGTTGTTAATGTTCCTCTACAGTCTTTGTTAATGTTCCTCTACAGTCTTTGTTAATGTTCCTCTACAGTCTTTGTTAATGTTCCTCTACAGTCCTTGTTAATGTTCCTCAACAGTCTTTGTTAATGTTCCTCTACAGTACTTGTTAATGTTCCTCAACAGTCTTTGTTAATGTTCCTCTACAGTCCTTGTTAATGTTCCTCAACAGTCTTTGTTAATGTTCCTCTACAGTCATTGTTAATGTTCCTCTACAGTCTTTGTTAATGTTCCTCTGCAGTCTTTGTTAATGTTCCTCTACAGTCCTTGTTAATGTTCCTCTACAGTCTTTGTTAATGTTCCTCTACAGTCCTTGTTAATGTTCCTCTACAGTCCTTGTTAATTTCCTCTACAGTCTTTGTTAATGTTCCTCTACAGTCTTTGTTAATGTTCCTCTACAGTCTTTGTTAATGTTCCGCTACAGTCCTTGTTAATGTTCCTCTACAGTCTTTGTTAATGTTCCTCTACAGTCTTTGTTAATGTTCCTCTACAGTCTTTGTTAATGTTCCTCTACAGTCTTTGTTAACGTTCCTCTACAGTCTTTGTTAATGTTCCTCTACAGTCTTTGTTAATGTTCCTCTACAGTCCTTGTTAATGTTCCTCTACAGTCCTTGTTAATGTTCCTCTACAGTCCTTGTTAATTTCCTCTACAGTCTTTGTTAATGTTCCTCTACAGTCTTTGTTAATGTTCCTCTACGGTCTTTGTTATTGTTCCTCTCCAGTCTTTGTTAATGTTCCTCTACAGTCCTTGTGAATTTCCTCTACAGTCTTTGTTAATGTTCCTCTACAGTCTTTGTTAATGTTCCTCTACAGTCTTTGTTAATGTTCCGCTACAGTCCTTGTTAATGTTCCTCTACAGTCTTTGTTAATGTTCCTCTACAGTCTTTGTTAATGTTCCTCAACGGTCTTTGTTAATGTTCCTCTACAGTCCTTGTTAATGTTCCTCTACAGTCTTTGTTAATGGTCCTCTACAGTCTTTGTTAATGTTCCTCTACAGTCGTTGTTAATGTTCCTCTACAGTCTTTGTTAATGTTCCTCTACAGTCCTTGTTAATGTCCGCTACAGTCCTTGTTAATGTTCCTCTACAGTCTTTGTTAATGTTCCTCTACAGTCTTTGTTAATGTTCCTCTACAGTCTTTGTTAATGTTCCTCTACAGTCTTTGTTAATGTTCCTCTACAGTCTTTGTAAATGTTCCTCTACAGTCTTTGTTAATGTTCCTCTACAGTCCTTGTTAATGTTCCTCAACAGTCTTTGTTAATGTTCCTCTACAGTCCTTGTTAATGTTCCTCAACAGTCTTTGTTAATGTTCCTCTACAGTCATTGTTAATGTTCCTCTACAATCTTTGTTAATGTTCCTCTGCAGTCTTTGTTAATGTTCCTCTACAGTCCTTGTTAATGTTCCTCTACAGTCTTTGTTAATGTTCCTCTACAGTCCTTGTTAATGTTCCTCTACAGTCCTTGTTAATTTCCTCTACAGTCTTTGTTAATGTTCCTCTACAGTCTTTGTTAATGTTCCTCTACAGTCTTTGTTAATGTTCCGCTACAGTCCTTGTTAATGTTCCTCTACAGTCTTTGTTAATGTGCCTCTACAGTCTTTGTTAATGTTCCTCTACAGTCCTTGTTAATGTTCCTCTACAGTTTTTGTTAATGTTCCTCTACAGTCTTTGTTAATGTTCCTCTACAGTCTTTGTTAATGTTCCTCTACAGTCTTTGTTAATGTTCCTCTACATTCTTTGTTAATGCTCCCCTACTGTCTTTGTTAATGTTCCCCTACTGTCTTTGTTAATGTTCCCCTACAGCCCTTGTTAATGTTCCCTACAGTCTTTGTTAATGTTCCTCTACAGTCCTTGTTAATGTTCCTCTATAGTCCTTGTTATTGTTCTTCTACAGTCCTCTCTACAGTCTTTGTTAATGTTCCCCTACTGTCTTTGTTAATATTCACCTACAGCCCTTGTTAATGTTCCCTACAGTCTTTGTTAATGTTCCTCTACAGTCCTTGTTAATGTTCCTCTATAGTCCTTGTTATTGTTCCTCTACAGTCCTCTCTACAGTCTTTGTAAATGTTCCTCTACAGTTTTTTAATGTTCCTCTACAGTCTTTGTTAATGTTCCTCTACAGTCTTTGTTAATGTTCCTCTACAGTCTTTGTTAATCTTCCTCTACAGTCTTTGTTAATGTTCCTCTACAGTCTTTGTTAATGTTCCTCTACAGTCTTTGTTTATGTTCCTCTACAGTCTTTGTTAATGTTCCTCTACAATCTTTGTTATGTTCCTCTACAGTCTTTGTTAATGTTCCTCTACAGTCGTTGTTAATGTTCCTCTACAGTCTTTGTTAATGTTCCTCTACAGTCCTTGTTAATGTTCCTCTACAGTCTTTGTTAATGGTCCTCTACAGTCTTTGTTAATGTTCCTCTATAGTCTTTGTTAATGTTCCTCTACAGTCCTTGTTAATGTTCCTCTACAGTCTTTGTTAATGGTCCTCTACAGTCTTTGTTAATGTTCCTCTACAGTCGTTGTTAATGTTCCTCTACAGTCTTTGTTAATGTTCCTCTACAGTCCTTGTTAATGTCCGCTACAGTCCTTGTTAATGTTCCTCTACAGTCTTTGTTAATGTTCCTCTACAGTCTTTGTTAATGTTCCTCTACAGTCCTTGTTAATGTTCCTCTACAGTCTTTGTTAATGTTCCTCTACAGTCTTTGTTAATGTTCCTCTACAGTCTTTGTTAATGTTCCCCTACAGCCCTTGTTAATGTTCCTCTACAGTCGTTGTTAATGTTCCTGTACAGTCTTTGTTAATATACCTCTACAGTCTTTGTTAATGTTCCTCTACAGTCTTTGTTAATGTTCCTCTACAGTCCTTGTTAATGTTCCTCTACAGTCTTTGTTAATGTTCCTCTACAGTCTTTGTTAATGTTCCTCTACAGTCTTTGTTAATGTTCCTCTACAGTCTTTGTTAATGTTCCTCTACAGTCCTTGTTAATGTTCCTCTACAGTCGTTGTTAATGTTCCTCTACAGTCTTTGTTAATGTTCCTCTACAGTCCTTGTTAATGTTCCTCTACAGTCGTTGTTAATGTTCCTCTACAGTCTTTGTTAATGTTCCTCTACAGTCTTTGTTAATGTTCCTCTACAGTCTTTGTTAATGTTCCTCTACAGTCTTTGTTAATGTTCCTCTACAGTCTTTGTTAATGTTCCTCTACAGTCTTTGTTAATGTTCCTCTATAGTCTTTGTTAATGTTCCTCTACAGTCTTTGTTAATGTTCCTCTACAGTCCTTGTTAATGTTCCTCTACAGTCTTTGTTAATGTTCCTCTACAGTCTTTGTTAATGTTCCTCTACAGTCCTTGTTAATGTTCCTCTACAGTCGTTGTTAATGTTCCTCTACAGTCTTTGTTAATGTTCCTCTACAGTCTTTGTTAATGTTCCTCTACAGTCTTTGTTAATGTTCCTCTACAGTCTTTGTTAATGTTCCTCTACAGTCTTTGTTAATGTTCCTCTACAGTCTTTGTTAATGTTCCTCTACAGTCTTTGTTAATGTTCCTCTACAGTCTTTGTTAATGTTCCTCTACAGTCTTTGTTAAT
This sequence comes from Eledone cirrhosa, assembly GCA_964016885.1. Taxonomy (NCBI): domain Eukaryota; kingdom Metazoa; phylum Mollusca; class Cephalopoda; order Octopoda; family Eledonidae; genus Eledone; species Eledone cirrhosa. The sequence goes on from OZ024743.1 coordinate 36,444,635, forward strand.
GTTCCTCTACAGTCTTTGTTAATGTTCCTCTACAGTCCTTGTTAATGTTCCTCTACAGTCGTTGTTAATGTTCCTCTACAGTCTTTGTTAATGTTCCTCTACAGTCTTTGTTAATGTTCCTCTACAGTCTTTGTTAATGTTCCTCTACAGTCCTTGTTAATGTTCCTCAACAGTCTTTGTTAATGTTCCTCTACAGTACTTGTTAATGTTCCTCAACAGTCTTTGTTAATGTTCCTCTACAGTCCTTGTTAATGTTCCTCAACAGTCTTTGTTAATGTTCCTCTACAGTCATTGTTAATGTTCCTCTACAGTCTTTGTTAATGTTCCTCTGCAGTCTTTGTTAATGTTCCTCTACAGTCCTTGTTAATGTTCCTCTACAGTCTTTGTTAATGTTCCTCTACAGTCCTTGTTAATGTTCCTCTACAGTCCTTGTTAATTTCCTCTACAGTCTTTGTTAATGTTCCTCTACAGTCTTTGTTAATGTTCCTCTACAGTCTTTGTTAATGTTCCGCTACAGTCCTTGTTAATGTTCCTCTACAGTCTTTGTTAATGTTCCTCTACAGTCTTTGTTAATGTTCCTCTACAGTCTTTGTTAATGTTCCTCTACAGTCTTTGTTAACGTTCCTCTACAGTCTTTGTTAATGTTCCTCTACAGTCTTTGTTAATGTTCCTCTACAGTCCTTGTTAATGTTCCTCTACAGTCCTTGTTAATGTTCCTCTACAGTCCTTGTTAATTTCCTCTACAGTCTTTGTTAATGTTCCTCTACAGTCTTTGTTAATGTTCCTCTACGGTCTTTGTTATTGTTCCTCTCCAGTCTTTGTTAATGTTCCTCTACAGTCCTTGTGAATTTCCTCTACAGTCTTTGTTAATGTTCCTCTACAGTCTTTGTTAATGTTCCTCTACAGTCTTTGTTAATGTTCCGCTACAGTCCTTGTTAATGTTCCTCTACAGTCTTTGTTAATGTTCCTCTACAGTCTTTGTTAATGTTCCTCAACGGTCTTTGTTAATGTTCCGCTACAGTCCTTGTTAATGTTCCTCTACAGTCTTTGTTAATGTTCCTCTACAGTCTTTGTTAATGTTCCTCTACAGTCTTTGTTAATGTTCCTCTACAGTCTTTGTTAATGTTCCTCTACAGTCTTTGTTAATGTTCCTCTACAGTCTTTGTTAATGTTCCTCTACAGTCCTTGTTAATGTTCCTCAACAGTCTTTGTTAATGTTCCTCTACAGTCCTTGTTAATGTTCCTCAACAGTCTTTGTTAATGTTCCTCTACAGTCCTTGTTAATGTTCCTCAACAGTCTTTGTTAATGTTCCTCTACAGTCATTGTTAATGTTCCTCTACAGTCTTTGTTAATGTTCCTCTGCAGTCTTTGTTAATGTTCCTCTACAGTCCTTGTTAATGTTCCTCTACAGTCTTTGTTAATGTTCCTCTACAGTCCTTGTTAATGTTCCTCTACAGTCCTTGTTAATTTCCTCTACAGTCTTTGTTAATCTTCCTCTACAGTCTTTGTTAATGTTCCTCTACAGTCTTTGTTAATGTTCCGCTACAGTCCTTGTTAATGTTCCTCTACAGTCTTTGTTAATGGTCCTCTACAGTCTTTGTTAATGTTCCTCTACATTCTTTGTTAATGTTCCTCTACAGTCTTTGTTAATGTTCCTCTACAGTCTTTGTTAATGTTCCTCTACAGTCTTTGTTAATGTTCCTCTACAGTCTTTGTTAATGTTCCTCTACAGTCCTTGTTAATGTTCCTCTACAGTCTTTGTTAATGTTCCTCTACAGTCTTTGTTAATGTTCCTCTACAGTCTTTGTTAATGTTCCTCTACATTCTTTGTTAATGCTCCCCTACTGTCTTTGTTAATGTTCCCCTACTGTCTTTGTTAATGTTCCCCTACAGCCCTTGTTAATGTTCCCTACAGTCTTTGTTAATGTTCCTCTACAGTCCTTGTTAATGTTCCTCTATAGTCCTTGTTATTGTTCTTCTACAGTCCTCTCTACAGTCTTTGTTAATGTTCCCCTACTGTCTTTGTTAATGTTCACCTACAGCCCTTGTTAATGTTCCCTACAGTCTTTGTTAATGTTCCTCTACAGTCCTTGTTAATGTTCCTCTATAGTCCTTGTTATTGTTCCTCTACAGTCCTCTCTACAGTCTTTGTTAATGTTCCCCTACTGTCTTTGTTAATGTTCCCCTACAGCCCTTGTTAATGTTCCCTACAGTCTTTGTTAATGTTCCTCTACAGTCCTTGTTAATGTTCCTCTATAGTCCTTGTTATTGTTCCTCTACAGTCCTTGTTAATGTTCCTCTACAGTCCTTGTTAATGTTCCTCTACAGTCCTTGTTAATGTTCCTCTACAGTCCTTGTTAATGTTCCTCTACAGTCTTTGTTAATGTGCCTCTACAGTCTTTGTTAATGTTCCTCTACAGTCCTTGTTAATGTTCCTCTACAGTCTTTGTTAATGTTCCTCTACAGTCTTTGTTAATGTTCCTCTACAGTCTTTGTTAATGTTCCTCTACAGTCTTTGTTAATGTTCCTCTACAGTCCTTGTTAATGTTCCTCTACAGTCTTTGTTAATGTTCCTCTACAGTCTTTGTTAATGTTCCTCTACAGTCTTTGTTAATGTTCCTCTACATTCTTTGTTAATGCTCCCCTACTGTCTTTGTTAATGTTCCCCTACTGTCTTTGTTAATGTTCCCCTACAGCCCTTGTTAATGTTCCCTACAGTCTTTGTTAATGTTCCTCTACAGTCCTTGTTAATGTTCCTCTATAGTCCTTGTTATTGTTCTTCTACAGTCCTCTCTACAGTCTTTGTTAATGTTCCCCTACTGTCTTTGTTAATGTTCACCTACAGCCCTTGTTAATGTTCCCTACAGTCTTTGTTAATGTTCCTCTACAGTCCTTGTTAATGTTCCTCTATAGTCCTTGTTATTGTTCCTCTACAGTCCTCTCTACAGTCTTTGTTAATGTTCCCCTACTGTCTTTGTTAATGTTCCCCTACAACCCTTGTTAATGTTCCCTACAGTCTTTGTTAATGTTCCTCTACAGTCCTTGTTAATGTTCCTCTATAGTCCTTGTTATTGTTCCTCTACAGTCCTTGTTAATGTTCCTCTACAGTCCTTGTTAATGTTCCTCTACAGTCCTTGTTAATGTTCCTCTACAGTCCTTGTTAATGTTCCTCTACAGTCTTTGTTAATGTGCCTCTACAGTCTTTGTTAATGTTCCTCTACAGTCCTTGTTAATGTTCCTCTACAGTCTTTGTTAATGTTCCTCTACAGTCTTTGTTAATGTTCCTCTACAGTCTTTGTTAATGTTCCTCTACAGTCTTTGTTAATGTTCCTCTACAGTCCTTGTTAATGTTCCTCTACAGTCTTTGTTAATGTTCCTCTACAGTCTTTGTTAATGTTCCTCTACAGTCTTTGTTAATGTTCCTCTACATTCTTTGTTAATGCTCCCCTACTGTCTTTGTTAATGTTCCCCTACTGTCTTTGTTAATGTTCCCCTACAGCCCTTGTTAATGTTCCCTACAGTCTTTGTTAATGTTCCTCTACAGTCCTTGTTAATGTTCCTCTATAGTCCTTGTTATTGTTCTTCTACAGTCCTCTCTACAGTCTTTGTTAATGTTCCCCTACTGTCTTTGTTAATGTTCACCTACAGCCCTTGTTAATGTTCCCTACAGTCTTTGTTAATGTTCCTCTACAGTCCTTGTTAATGTTCCTCTATAGTCCTTGTTATTGTTCCTCTACAGTCCTCTCTACAGTCTTTGTTAATGTTCCCCTACTGTCTTTGTTAATGTTCCCCTACAGCCCTTGTTAATGTTCCCTACAGTCCTTGTTAATGTTCCTCTATAGTCCTTGTTATTGTTCCTCTACAGTCCTTGTTAATGTACCTCTACAGTCCTTGTTAATGTTCCTCTACAGTCCTTGTTAATGTTCCTCTACAGTCCTTGTTAATGTTCCTCTACAGTCTTTGTTAATGTGCCTCTACAGTCTTTGTTAATGTTCCTCTACAGCCCTTGTTAATGTTCCCTACAGTCTTTGTTAATGTTCCTCTACAGTCCTTGTTAATGTTCCTCTATAGTCCTTGTTAATGTTCCTCTACAGTCCTTGTTAATGTTCCTCTACAGTCCTTGTTAATGTTCCCCTACTGTCTTTGTTAATGTTCCCCTACAGCCCTTGTTAATGTTCCTCTACAGTCTTTGTTATTGTTCCTCTACAGTCTTTGTTAATGTTCCTCTACATTCTTTGTTAATGTTACTCTACACTCTTTGTTAATGTTCCTCTTCATTCCTTGTTAATGTTCCCCTACTGTCTTTGTTAATGTTCCCCTTCAGACCTTGTTAATGTTCCTCTACACTCCTTGTTGATGTTCCTCTATAGTCCTTGTTAATGTTCCTCTACAGTCTTTGTTAATGTTCCCCTACTGTCTTTGTTAATGTTCACCTACAGCCCTTGTTAATGTTCCCTACAGTCTTTGTTAATGTTCCTCTACAGTCCTTGTTAATGTTCCTCTATTGTCCTTGTTATTGTTCCTCTACAGTCCTTGTTAATGTTCCTCTACAGTCCTTGTTAATGTTCCTCTACAGTCCTTGTTAATGTTCCTCTACAGTCCTTGTTAATGTTCCTCTACAGTCTTTGTTAATGTGCCTCTACAGTCTTTGTTAATGTTCCTCTACAGTCCTTGTTAATGTTCCTCTACAGTCTTTGTTAATGTTCCTCTACAGTCTTTGTTAATGTTCCTCTACAGTCTTTGTTAATGTTCCTCTACAGTCTTTGTTAATGTTCCTCTACAGTCCTTGTTAATGTTCCTCTACAGTCTTTGTTAATGTTCCTCTACAGTCTTTGTTAATGTTCCTCTACAGTCTTTGTTAATGTCCCTCTACATTCTTTGTTAATGCTCCCCTACTGTCTTTGTAAATGTTCCCCTACTGTCTTTGTTAATGTTCCCCTACAGCCCTTGTTAATGTTCCCTACAGTCTTTGTTAATGTTCCTCTACAGTCCTTGTTAATGTTCCTCTATAGTCCTTGTTATTGTTCTTCTACAGTCCTCTCTACAGTCTTTGTTAATGTTCCCCTACTGTCTTTGTTAATGTTCACCTACAGCCCTTGTTAATGTTCCCTACAGTCTTTGTTAATGTTCCTCTACAGTCCTTGTTAATGTTCCTCTATAGTCCTTGTTATTGTTCCTCTACAGTCCTCTCTACAGTCTTTGTTAATGTTCCCCTACTGTCTTTGTTAATGTTCCCCTACAGCCCTTGTTAATGTTCCATACAGTCTTTGTTAATGTTCCTCTACAGTCCTTGTTAATGTTCCTCTATAGTCCTTGTTATTGTTCCTCTACAGTCCTTGTTAATGTTCCTCTACAGTCCTTGTTAATGTTCCTCTACAGTCCTTGTTAATGTTCCTCTACAGTCTTTGTTAATGTGCCTCTACAGTCTTTGTTAATGTTCCTCTACAACCCTTGTTAATGTTCCCTACAGTCTTTGTTAATGTTCCTCTACAGTCCTTGTTAATGTTCCTCTACAGTCCTTGTTAATGTTCCCCTACTGTCTTTGTTAATGTTCCCCTACAGCCCTTGTTAATGTTCCTCTACAGTCTTTGTTATTGTTCCTCTACAGTCTTTGTTAATGTTCCTCTACAGTCTTTGTTAATGTTACTCTACACTCTTTGTTAATGTTCCTCTTCATTCCTTGTTAATGTTCCCCTACTGTCTTTGTTAATGTTCCCCTTCAGACCTTGTTAATGTTCCTCTACACTCCTTGTTGATGTTCCTCTATAGTCCTTGTTAATGTTCCTCTACAGTCTTTGTTAATGTTCCTCTACAGTCTTTGTTAATGTTCCTCTACAGTCTTTGTTAATGTTCCTCTACAGTTCTTGTTAATGTTCCTCTACAGTGTTTGTTATTGTTCCTCTACTGTCCTTGTTAATGTTCCTCTACAGTCCTTGTTAATGTTCCTCTACAGTCTTTGTTAATATTCCTCTACAGTCCTTGATTATGTTCCTCTACAGTCTTTGTTAATGTTCCTCTACAGTCTTTGTTAATGTTCCTCTACAGTCTTTGTTAATGTTCCTCTACAGTCCTTGTTAATGTTCCTGTACAGTCTTTGTTAATGTTCCTCTACAGTCCTTGTTAATGTTCCTCTACAGTCTTTGTTAATGTTCCTCTACAGTCCTTGTTAATGTTCCTCTACAGTATTTGTTAATATTCCTCTACAGTCCTTGATAATGTTCCTCTACAGTCCTTGATAATGTTCCTCTACAGTCCTTGTTAATGTTCCTCTACAGTCTTTGTTAATGTTCGCCTACAGTCCTTGTTAATGTTCCTCTACAGTCTTTGTTAATGTTCCTCTACAGTCTTTGTTAATGTTCCTCTACAGTCTTTGTTAATGTTCCTCTACAGTCCTTGTTAATGTTCCTCTACAGTCCTTGTTAATGTTCCCCTACAGCCCTTGTTAATGTTCCCTACAGTCTTTGTTAATGTTCCTCTACAGTCCTTGTTAATGTTCCTCTATAGTCCTTGTTATTTTTCCTCTACAGTCCTTGTTAATGTTCCTCTACAGTCCTTGTTAATGTTCCTCTACAGTCTTTGTTAATGTTCCTCTACAGTCTTTTAATAATTCATTGTAATATTTCTTTTTCTCAAAGAAGTATATTTCAAAGCATCGTATCCTCCATGTGTTTATATTACATCGTATCCTCCATGTCTTTATACTACATCTATCCTCCATGTTTTTATACTACATCTTATCCTTCATGTCTTTATACTACATCTATCCTCCATGTTTTTATACTACATCTTATCCTCCATGTGTTTATACTACATATTATCCTCCATGTTTTTATACTACATCTTATCCTCCATGTCTTTATACTACATTTAATCCTCCATGTTTTTATACTACATCTTATCCTCCATGTTTTTATACTATATCTTATCCTCCATATTTTTATACTACATCTTATGCTCAATGTTTTTATACTACGTCTTATCCTTCATGTTTTTATACTACATCTCATCCTTCATGTCTTTATACTACATCTTATCCTCCATGTCTTTATACTACATCTTATCCTCCATGTCTTTATACTACATCTTATCCTCCATGTTTTTTTATACTACATCTTATCCTCCATGTGTTTATACTACATCTTATCCTCCATGTTTTTATACTACATCTTATCCTGCATGTCTTTATACTACATTTAATCCTCCATGTTTTTATACCACATTTTATCCTCCTTGTTTTTATACTACATTTTATCCTACATATTTTTATCCTACATCTTATCCTCCATGTTTTTATACTACATCTTATCCTCCATGTTTTTATACTACATCTTATCCTCCATGTTTTTATACTATATCTCTTCCTCCATGTCTTTATACTACATCTTATCCTCCATGTCTTTATATTACATCTTATCCCCCATTTTTTTATACTATGTTTTGTTTGAAATTTTCATTACATTTCTGTTATTTTTAAAAATTCATATTTCATTTTTTGTTGTTATTTTCGTTCCTTTTCGTGTATTATGTTTTCTTTCTATATTTTGATGTTGAGCTTGGCTGAGGATCTGTCTCTGTTAAAGTCATGTTCGATATCCTTCGATATTATCGCTGTTCCGCATATAACAGATCATTCTGTCTTTCGATATTTAGACAGTTTATTATATTAGACTCTATTATATAGACTCTGTTATATTTGGATGGATTGGCAGTATCGGTAGAGTGTCGGACGACATGCTTTGGAGCAAAGAGTTACGGCCCTTTATGGTCTGAGTTCAAATCGCGCCGAGGTTAATTTTGCCTTTCATTCTTATGGGGTCGATAAAATAAAGTACCAGTAATACTGGGATAATTGCTGGCCTTGTGCCTATAGTAGAAATCATTATATTTGGATATTCTTTTCGTAGAGTGGTTTATCCGTTTGTAAATTAGGAAAGTAAGATGAAGAATTGGCAGGGCCATTAATTCATCCGATTAAATATGCCTCGGTATTTCGTCCGGTTCACTGAGTTCTGAGTTCAAATCCCGCCGAGTTCAACTTTATCTTTCATATTATCAAGGTCGATACATGAAGTGCCAGCCTAGTATTGAAGGTGATTCTTTTTCATTCTCTCTCTCTGGAAGAAATCATCTGCATTGCGACATGGAGAAGAGTGGGCTCCACCAATTTTAAAATGCTTAAGTTAAGTTTTGTGTCATGACGGCACCACTACGGTTCTATCAGATGATAAGAGCTTTCTCTCTTCCTTCTAGATTGGGAAGCTTCATTGATATTGTATTTTCTATTTTGCTTATTGTTTCTGTTAAATACGCTTCAGTGCGGATTTGTGGTGAGATGCGTTTTTATTGTGTGTGGTTAGGTATGGGGTCGAGGCTTTTCTTTTGTTCTGATTTTGTATTTGGTTGTGTAATTCTATGTAATCTTCTATGGGCTTCATCACATCATCTATTGGCTTTAGTTCCTCTTTATAGTTATGTTTTTGATAACATAATATGAGGTCAGCCAATTCTGTCCTCCACGTGTATTTGAATTTCGAACCTGACTAACATTAATGATAATTTACGTATGTTTCCTATATCTATTTATGCCAAATTCTTACCGTTGCCTCTAAACAAATTTCACTTCACTTCTTCGCTTTTCACATCCCTGTCTATGTATTTTATCTAAACACCAACAAATATTCTTCTAACTATCATAGGCATTAATAAAAACATTATTTATAATGATGAAGTAATGCTCTTTACCTCAACTTACAATCACAATCTTTCACAACTTTGTACGTTAAAACTATTTCATGTACAGTTTTTGTTAAAGGGTTGCTTTTCATCCAATATTAGATATGGGATCTATTCTTATTATTTGAATATGGTAAACTTTATTCCTTCTTATATTTCCCGAAGATATGCAATCATTGTATGTAATATGTTTTGAGTAAATAATTACTAATTAACTGTTTCCGATTAACTTATTGTTTGATTATGCATATAACATTGTAACCTATATAGAAACATGCGTAGAATTTAAAGAATGGATTTAAGTTGTTGACCTTGATTTTCTTCATTTTAAATATTAACGCTCTGCTACCCAACCGTCCTCAACAACAAGAATTTATACTTTCGAAGAATATTTTGTCCGTTTTGAATTATTTATGAGCTGAGGACTTTTAGTGTACATTGGGCTTCTCTAACCTTACCAAAAGTAATAGTGGAATATTCCATTATAATCACACACACACACACACACACACACACACACACACACACACACATATATATATATATATATATATATATATATAGAATGATGTACTCATGCGCAGAGATGCTTTAACATAGCTTATAAAAAGGATGATGACCCTTAAAGACGGGAAAAGAAGTAGCGTCTCCGCGCATGAACACACCCTTCTTTACATTATCTTTATCCTGTCATCGCTCCTTAAAATACGAGAAACCGGGTACGTATATGTATTTATATATATATATATATATATATATATATATATATATATCTAAGGCGGGTAAAATTCCCGAGATCCATGGACGAGTTCTCTCCAGCGGTCTCTGTCCCTCATTATCGCTGCCATGTCCTGCGTCTCCAACAGACCAGTGTCTGTCCTTGGGGCATCAACATACGTTAACCTTGGTCTTCCTCTTCTATTACTTTTGGGAGCCCCTACATATATATATATATATATATATATATATATATATATATATATATATATATATATATATATATATATACGTAATATCAACCATAGTTATGCAAACGTGACATTGCAAAACCATTAAAGATATTCTTCCAGAACTTCCTTGCAACCAGTAAACGTTCCGGAAAATGAAAGGAAGGAATAATATGCTCTATACATAAAGGATGTAGCATTGACTATCTCTCTGACGTCAGATATTAGCAAAAGTATGGACGAACGCCAGAAGGAAACAGATCACGATCCTGGAAGAAACTGATCTGCTTAAAACCTAGCATGGCTTTTGTCCGTGAAGAAGCTACCTGAAAATGTTTACAGCGTTATGAATAGGCATTGAGACAGCTGCTAAACGTGGATATGATATATTTCAATTTTGCCAAGGCTTTCGATATGGAGTATGTCACAAATGACGTGGTCTCGGCATAGTTGGAAAACTAGGAGAGTGGCTTCAAGATATCTTAAAAGACAGAAACCATTCTTTCACAATGGATCACTCTCTAAGGAAACATTAATACAGAGTGGAGTATCTCTGGAGACTGTTCTAAGGCTACTGATGTTTGTGATTATTTTATCAAATACTCCCACTGATGTACGTGTCCCGTAACTCCTGATAGTGTCGTAGTGGCGCCGTATTGACATACGGCCTTTCTTAGGCATTTTAAGCCTGGCGGAACTCATCCTTCTCCAGGTCTGAGTACAGCAGATTTCTTCCAGAGAAAGATAGAAAGTGAGAGAGAGAGAGGGAATGAGAAAGAGATATAGAGGAAAAATCGACCCCAGTACTAGACTGGTACTTTTTATCGACCTCGAAAGAATGAAAAGCAAAGTTGACCTCGGCGGGATTTGAACACAGAAAGCTGAGAGCCGGAATGAATACGATAAAGCAATCTATCCGATGTTCTAACGACTCTGTCAATTCACTGCCTTGATGTACATGTAGCTGCTCCTAATAGACTATGCTGACCACACGAAAGTAGCACGAGCAATCAAGAATCCGATTGATGCTACTCACTAACACTGAGATTTAGATACCAAACACAAATCGTCTAAGGACAACAATATGTAGTTAAATGTCAAAAGGTTTTAAGTTCTCCGCTATCACAAACACCTGTTAACACAAACACAAGAAAGTTACTCTGGATCAGGAAAGATTAAAATCCTTCAGTCAAAATCAGTGCGTTATCTAGAAATTGATATGTGCAATGATGCATCGTTTCGGGTGCATATTACCAAAATGGTGACGAATAGCCGGAAAGAATCTGAAGTCAAACAGGACATGTAGCTAAGAGACTTTGTTAGTACTATAGATGACATTTGTCCCCAGTTGTCTGGACTATTGTTATCAGCAATGGTCGCCCCATGGTGTCAAATTAACTGCGGAATTTGAAGCAATCGAACGAAGCTATACCAAGAAATTGCCTCAGTGAAAACTCTGGAGAGATACGTAATCTATCTATCTATCTATCTATCTATCTATCTATCTATCTATCTATCTATCTATCTATATATATAGTTTATTGTTATTCCTCATTGTTAAAGGTGTTATGTAAAACCCCCGCCGTCACATCTTGTAATGTCCCATTTTTGTACGCCCCTGTGGCAAATAAAGAAAGATATTTATCTATCTATCTATCTATCTATCTATCTATCTATCTATGATTCTGGAAAGGATAACTTTTGCATTGAGAGCTGGATTACCCCCGAAAAAGATGCCACTGTGTAGTCCAAAAGGTCCCATCAACTATATCTAGAGTAGTCATAGTATACTGCAATAGCTTGGTCTTCAAAGGCCCCAGCTGTTTAAATTGCGACCAAAAAATTTGAGAGATCTACATAAAGTGAATGTAGAAGAATTCGTGAAGCATCTCGACATTTTGCTGTCTAAACTCCCGCTGCAAGAAACACAGAGGATGGTAGAAAACGCCGCTCTAATTATCAGTGTCCAACAGAAAAAGGACGGCTACAGAAAGTGGAACTCCAATATGGCCTCAGCCTCTCGGCTTGAAAAAGTAAGAGAAAAGATGTATGTATGTATGTTCTGGTTTTATAATTTCACAAATGTTTGCCAATAGAGAGAGAGTCGGTTTCTAACATAGACACAAGACTCTCTCATTGGATTTTAGACAACATCAACTAGGTAGATATGTATGTATGTCTGCATGCATGTGTGTGTAGGTATGGATGTTAAATTATATGTGGATGTGTATGTTTTGAGTTGTATCTGTACATGTGTATATGCAGTTTTTAGATGCAACATTTTTGGAATGTTTTACATATGTATGTGCGTATGTATGTATGTATGTATGTATGTATGTATTTTTATGTATGTATGTATGTATGTATGTATGTATGTATGTATGTATGTATGTATGTATGTATGTATGTATGTATGTCAGGTCACCAGTTGGTGCTACTGGTAACATGTATCCCAGTACAACCTGTCGCATGGTCGGGTCGTTGGCGACTAAACTGGCAACCCCACCAAGGTTTATTGGTGAGGAGGGTGACTTTGGACATCCTGCAGGACTAAAAACAAAACCTGTCAAAGGGCAAAGGAGCTCTTAAGAGTCAATGGCCATCCAAAATCACCGGGACAGATGACCCCTTAGCCTTTGTCAAGGCAGAATTCTAGGAGAAGGAAAACTCTGATATAACACCTGCAACCCTGATGGTATTCAATGATGTTGACTTGTTCTTCTTTTTGGTAAATATCATCTTGGTTAAGAGAGTGGGACTGGCTTTGTGCAGTGCCTTTGCTCACTATAAAAGCTTCACGGCACAGGCATTGCTTTATATCTGGAGATCTCTCTGCACTTGTCGTCACACGGTACCATGGGCCCAGCACTATGTGTCAATAATTGTCACAAGTGTAGTGTTTGTACCAGAGTTTTCAAGTCGCTAGCTGGACTAAAAAGTCACACTCGTTCAGCGCATCGGTAGGGGTTCTCCTAGATGGATAAAAAGTAGTGGTCGTACTCGAAAACGAGTTGGCAGCCACCATGTATATATATATATATGTATGTATATGGCAAAGGGCAAAGGGGCTCTTAAGAGTCAATGGCCATCCAAAATCAACGGGAGAGGTGACCCCTTAGCCTTTGTCAAGGCAGAATTCTAGGAGAAGGAAAACTCTGATATAACACCTGCAACCCTGATGGTATCCAATGATGTTGACTTGTTCTTCTTTTTTGGTAAATATCATCTTGGTTAAGAGAGTGGGACTGGCTTTGTGCAGTGCCTTTGCTCACTATAAAAGCTTCACGGCACAGGCATTGCTTTATGTCTGGAGATCTCTCTGCACTTGTCATCACATGGTACCATTGGCCCAGCACTATGTGTCAATAATTGTCACAGGTGTAGTGTTTGTACCAGAATGTTCAAGTCGCTGGCTGGACTAAAAAGTCACACTCGTTCAGCGCATCGGTAGGGGTTTTCCTACATGGATATAAAGTAGTGGCCGTACTCGAAAACGAGTTGGCAGCCACCATGTATGTATGTATGTATGTATGTATGTATGTATGTATGTATGTATGTATGTATGTGCGTATGTATGTTCTTCTGGTTTTATAATTTCACAAAGTTTTACCAATAGAGAGAGAGTCGGTTTCTAACATAGACACAAGACTCTCATTGGAATTTACACAACATCAACTAGGTAGATATGTCTGTATGCATGCATGTGTAGATATGGATGTTATTGTATGTGTGGATGTGGATGTTTTTAGATGTATGTGTGCATGTGTATATGCTTTGTATCTCTACATGTGTATATGCAGTTATTAGATGCAAATTATTTGGAATGTTTTACATATTTTTACTGTTCCATTAATAGATTGTACTTGTAGTTTCCTAATTAGTTGTGTTCTTTCTGTTCCTGTGAAGCCTAGCTTCTCAAGATTTGTATTGAGGCAGTTACTAACATATCCCAGTGCCCCAATAATCACAGGCATAAATCTGAAGGTGTAATCAGGGTGGAGTATCTGCAGATTTCTCATCAGTTCTGCATAAATATTCTCCTTTTCACTAATCTTTGATATTATATTGGCATCTGCTGGGCAGCTAATTTCCACTACTGTGCATGTTTTCTTCTCCCTGTACCATATCATAATATCTGGTCTGTTATGCCTGCATTTTATTGGGGTTTTTACTGGAACATTCCACCAGTACTCTTTCATATTATGTACATGGATATCTTCCACATTGTTGTAGCTTTTAATGTGTTTATTATCCGGGCTATCTTTTTTTCGAACTGCATTGTACAGTATTTTGGCCACTATATCATGCCTCATAGGTAGATAGTACCGCGATGACATCTTTGGACAGCTGCTGATGACATGGGTGATATCCTCGATGTTAGTTCTGCAGAGTCTGCACTTGTTATCACATCTAGGTGCTTTGCTTGCATCCCTATCTCTTTTGTGAATCAGGTATTTCGTGCTAATCTCCTGTTCTTGGATTGCAAAAGCGTATCCTTCAAAGTGGGAGCCAATATAGCGGTTGTTGGTCCAAGATAGACTACTTTCCTTATCTATATTACTCTCACTCTGGAGCTTCCTGGCAACATATCCATGCATGATTTTTTGCTGATAGGCATACAGTTTTTCATCCATGGATTCACTGCGATACTGCTGAGCGACATCCCTGGGTGTGAGTTTTTGATTATCACACAGGGAATATCTCTCAAGGAGTTCCTTCCCAACTCTCATGATCTTATCTGTTTCATGCAGATAGACTTGCTCGAGAAGGAGGCTCCTACGCTTCGAGGTTCGTAGATGTTGTCGGAAAGATATGATGCGACATTCAAATGTTGTCTGGACTGATGTTAGGCCTCTGCCTCCCTGCTTACGTTTCAAGTAAAGGCGGTCTATGTCACTGTTGATGTGGATGTTTCCAGTGTTGTTTAGTATTTTTCGAGTTCCAACATCAACTGCTCGGATTTCGTCTATCGTCCAATTGAGTATTCCAAACGTTGGTGTTAGGACAGGCACAGCAAACACATTGTGAGCCACTGTTTTGTTTTGCGCGGAGAATTCCGATGACCAGATCTTTGTTAATCGGGTGTAGTATTCCCTGGTTATGCGTTCTCCCTCACATTTCTTGAGCAGAAAGGACAAGGGGTTTAATGACAAGATGAACAATATCACAGCGAGACTGTCCCCCTGAAATATACCCCTGCAATATTTTATTTTATCAGTGAAAATAGAGTCCTCCCTCTTTGTCTTTAACCTTAGGATAGTAGCCCAAGAAGAAGACAGCCTCTCTATGGCTCTGACAATAATGTCTAGGACTTTAGCAAGTTGGAGGGCCTCTATCATCCAAGAGTGGGGAACAGAATCGAAAGCTTTCCTGTAGTCCAGCCAGACTGTAGCCATATTCCTCCTAAGTTGTCGCACCTCCGACATCGCAGTTTTGTTGATTAGGAGTTGTTCAGCACATCCCCAAACCCTTTTCTTTCCAGCTGCTTGTTCATCTGTGATGATGTTATTATTTTCACAGTGATCTTGGAGGAATAGGTTCAGGCAGGCTGTATACATCTTATACATCAGGTTCTGGCATGCAATGGGTCGGTAGCTTTTTGCCAAGTGGGTGTCTTTGTTCTTGGGGACCAGTAACGTTTGTGCTAATGTCAACCATTCTGGTATAAGTGTATCTCCCTTAAGAACTTGTTGGTAGAGGTCAGTAAGATACCTCCGATAGAATATTAGTTTTTTGTACCAGTAGCCGACAATCATGTCTCTTCCTGGTGTTTTCTTATCTTGGAGTTTTCCTATCACAGTCTCAAGGGTACCCTCACTTATTTCGTATGTTTTTGTTGTAGTGTAGGAGCAATAGTTCTTTCGGATTTCTCTTAGTCACACTGCATCTTGGTTGAAATTCTTTTTTTCACCCCATATTTTTCTCCAAAAGGAATCTATGTCTTTCTGGGATGGGGCCTCAGTGACACTTATTATTTTGCCCTTCATATCTCTATAGACTGATGTTTGGTTTCGTCTGAATCTTTTATTAAGCACTTTTCTCTCGTCTACCTTCTTCAGGTATCGGCGTTTTTCGCTAACAGCTCTCAATTCTTGTTTGAGGGTGATCAGCTTATTTTGGAGAGTTCTGGTTCTACTGTTACCAACTTTTGTCCTTCACAGTAGACAACACATACTTCACCTTCCACCACCACACATACAGACAGACAACAGGATTACCCATGGGATCCAGCCTCTCTGGCCTGCTGGCCATCACTTACATGAACCAGCTAGAATGCCGAGCCCTCAACACCTGCCATTCCCATGCCTTCTTCACCCGATATGTAGATGACATACTCATCCTTACATCATCCCGTGAAGAGGCAGAGAAAATATACACAACATTCTCCAGCATGGACGCCAGTATAAAGTTCAGCATAGAACACCCCGATGACCGCGGATCCCTATCCCTGCTGGACTTCCAACTCAGGGTAACAGAGGAAGGCAACATCCACACCTGCTTCTATAAAAAATCCGCCAGCAGGGACCTGTTCGTACATTTCAGATCGGCCCTCCCACTCGGTGCCAAGTTCGGATACATAAAGAACGAACTGGCACGTATCAAGAACAAATGCACCGACGCCAGAGACCGAGACACACACACCACACATTTCCTGGAAGTACTCAAACTGAACGGATACACGACATCCACCACAAACCGTGCCAGAAAGAACAGAGGACACCACACCCGAGGCACTAACACTTGCTTCCTGAAGCTCCCACACTTCAGTGAAGAAACAACAACAGCCATCCGCAGAGCCATCAGACGAGAAGGTCTGGATATTCAACTGGCCCATTCGGGTCCTTCTTTGCGTGGACGGCTAGCTAAGAGACACTCCACCAGACATGACAACTGCTGCAGACTAGCCAACTGCCCCATCAACGACACAGACCTATGCCACCAGGCTTACGTAGTTTACAGACTAGAGTGTGACAAATGCAACAACTTCTACGTAGGTAGCACCACCAGACCACTCCACATAAGAATAAAAGAACACCTCAATACTAACGCTTCCTCATTTAAGAAACACCTAGTTAAATGCAAAAACACTGATAAAAACATAACAGTTAGGATAGAAACTAAAGAAAGAAACCTCGGTAATCTTAGAATCAAGGAAGCACTCATTATAGATAGAACACATCCACCAATCAATAATAGACTAGAGCTCAACACCCAATTTATAACCTGATAGGGCCTCTAGCCCCACTTTACACACCCCACACACACGCACGCACACACCTCCACTTATTCTCTCTCACACATACACACACAAAACCAGTTCTAACACCAGATAACACCTACCCCCCACTTTTACGATTAGACCTATCTTCCCACACTCACACACACACATACCTACACCTTCATGCTTTCTCCCACACACATATACAGGCACGCATATAACATTTAAAAAACACAACAAAAACATAAACAAACCCCTCTTAAAGGGAGACTACTCTTTACCCACCTAATTTTAATTCTTTGATATTAAAGTTAGAACTCTATACTATTTCCGGTCAGCATGGCTTCATTGGAAATTTAAGACGCTGGTCTGAGACTTTTACTTCCCTCCGAAGAAGAGATATTATCTCGAAAATTAAGGACATTTAAATAAATTCAAGGTGAAAGACGAATTCTCATCAATATCTCTCACTATTGCATTCTTTTTTCTATGTCCATATCTACATTGTCTTGGCCTTATTACACATATTCTAACGTTTATACCTCATTACACAATGCTTCAAGTGAACTATAACCTCCTCCCATATATATATATATATATAAAGTAAGACGCCGACGGCAGAGCTCAAGCGGTTTCGACGGCTATTTCTACTCCAGAAATAGCCGTCGAAACGGCTTGAGCTCTGCCGTCGGGGTCTTACTTTCTCCTATTACCCACTCTACTACCCTAAGTATTGAGTACTCTGGTGCGTTATGGTCCATCTGGTTCCTTACCACAACTCCTTCGTTATATATATTTATATATATATAAGGAAAAAATGTGAAGTCGAAAATGCAACTGGGATGTACGTCAACACTCATCTTTTTCCATTTATCTGAGGGTTCTAAACCCCATTATCAGGCTAAAATTTCTTTAGTCTAAAATACGGTGAAAGCTATTCTATTTTCTAATTTCAAACCTGCTCACTATTTCAAAACATACTTACTTGTCATTTATACTTGCTAAGAATGTAGCTTCTAATTTGAATGGAAGAAGATGGGTGATGTGTTGGTGAAATTGTAGCACACACACACACACATATATATATATATATATATATATATATATATATATATATATATAAAGAAGAGAGAGAGAGAGAGAGAGAGAGAGAGAGAGAGAGAGAGAGAGAGAGAAGAGAGAGAGAGAGAGAGAGAGAGAGAGAGAGAGAGAGAGAGAGAGAGAGAGAGATCTAAATGTGGAATTCATCAGTCATATCAGTGATATTAGCAGGAAAGTAACTGAATATGATATATCAGAGCTAACTCGATAAACATTCAATAATGTTGGGAAGAGGGTCTTCGTTTCACAGTGAAAAGAAATAATTCACTTGTGAAATGAATTAGTGCAGAATGTAGAGAAAATGTAGAATATAGACAGAACACTAAAAACACAGAGGTAAATATATGTATGTATATGTATGTATGTATGTATGTATGTTTTCTCTTTCTCTTAATTTCGAGTATATTTTTTGACCGGCCACCTTCCTGGTGGCAAGGTTGTAAAAGAAAAGAAATTGTTATCCCTTGAATCGCAAGAATGTTTTGCAAATTTTGAAGGTGCCAGCTATCGCAGCCATTTGCAGACTATGAATTAGGGAGCTGCGCTTTTTGTCCGCAAATCCAAGTTCAGTCATACTTTGGTCCAAGCGGGTTGGTATATAACCCGTAGCACCAATAATGATGGGTATGAAGCTAAAGGTGTATCTTGGATACTGGATTTGTAAACTCCTCATCAATGGTCCGTAGATGTCCTCCTTCTCCTGTATTTTTCTGACAACGTTTACACAAGTGGGCAGCTGATCTCCACAACAGAACATGTTTTCAATGTGTGGTCCCAAACTACAATATCAGGCCGGTTGTGCTTTAATTTAGTGGCAGTTTTTATTTTCAGGTTCCACCAGTATTCCTTAGTGCCATCTGTCTCAATATATTCTTCCTCGTTTGTTGTTAATTTTGTTTTCCGAAGTGCGTTCCAGATGGTTCTAGCTATCGAATCGTGTCTCATGGGGAGGTAGTAGCGAGATGACATTCTTTCGCAGTTGGCAACAATGTGGCTTACATCCTCGATCTTTGTTTTACATAGCCTACATTTATTGTCAGCTGCTGGCCCTCCTCTTTTGTGCAGCAGCTATTTGGTAGGGAGTTCTTGTTCCTGTATTGCATAGAGATATCCCTCAAGGTGTGATGTCATAAACTTGTCGGAACTCCATGCCAGGCTTTTTGAGTGGTTTATCCCCTCTATGGTCTGTGTTTTACGCCTCAAGTATCCATGCACAACTTTTTCTGTAAATTGGTCAATTTTATTATCTTGTTTGAACATTGAATAGGATCTTCCGATTTCTCTGGGTGAGAGATTTATATCAGGCTTTATTCCATATCTCTCCTCCAGATCAGTCGCTATTCTAATGATATTTCTTTTTTCATGCTCATAAACCTGGGCAAGATGGTTGCCAACCTTTTTCCTCTGTTGAAGGTGTTGCTTCAGTGTTACTATCCGGGTCTCATATGTTGTTAATATTGATTTTAGACCCCGGCCACCTTCCTTGCGTGAGAAGTATAGCCTATCCACATCACCATTGATGTTAAAGTTCCCAGTAACACTGAGAAGTTTGCGAGTTCTAACATCCATCTCACTTAGTTCTTGCAATGACCAGTTCAGTAGGCCAAATGTTGGCGTTAGAATTGGCACAGCATAAGTATTGTGGGCAATGTATTTGTTGTATGCTGACAGTTCTGATGACCATATTTTCTTTACTCTTCTGAGGTATTCAGTTCTGGTTCT
Organism: Eledone cirrhosa; assembly: GCA_964016885.1. NCBI lineage: Eukaryota > Metazoa > Mollusca > Cephalopoda > Octopoda > Eledonidae > Eledone > Eledone cirrhosa. Next base: position 36,464,358 of record OZ024743.1, read on the forward strand.
CTCCTTATTTATGGGGCCATCATATCTGACATTCTCATCCTGTCCAAGATATCTGTAGTTGTCACCTGACTGCAGAGGTTGTATTGTCAGGCCGTTCATCTCTAGATTTCTAGAGGAGGGCACAGCTCTTCCACGTTTTGCTGCCAAATATGCACACTTGGACTCACCAAATTTCATTTTGATGTCGGTTGAAAATTGTGTAATGAGGTCCAATTGTTTCTTGATCTCATTGATATTTGGCCCATACAACTTCAGGTCATCAACAAAGAAAAGATGGGAGATACTTCTGGGCCCACTTCTTTGTCCACCTTGTTTCCTGAGTAGGTAAGATAGTGGATTCAGTGAGAGAACGAAGAGTAGCACTGACAAGCTATCACCCTGAAAGATACCCTTCTGGTAATGTATCTTATCAGTCTTAACCTGCTCCTTCTCACCTCTAAGGATCAAATTGGTGTACCAGTTCTTGGTCAGGCGTTCAACAGCAGCTACCAATGGTTGTGAGACTTTAGCTAACTGTAAAGCCTTAATAATCCATATGTATGTATGTATGTATGTATGTATGTATGTATGTATGTATGTATGTATGTTTATGTCAGGTCACCAGTTGGTGCTACTGGTAACATGTATCCCAGTACAACCTGTCCCATGGTCGGGTCGTTGGCGACTAAACTGGCAACCCCACCAAGGTTTCTTGGTGAGGAGGGTTACTTTGGACATCCTGCAGGACTAAAAACAAAACCTGTCAAAGGGCAAAGGAGCTCTTAAGAGTCAATGGCCATCCAAAATCACCGGGAGAGATGACCCCTTAGCCTTTGTCAAGGCAGAATTCTAGGAGAAGGAAAACTCTGATATAACACCTGCAACCCTGATGGTATCCAATGATGTTGACTTGTTCTTCTTTTTGGTAAATATCATCTTGGTTAAGAGAGTGGGACTGGCTTTGTGCAGTGCCTTTGCTCACTATAAAAGCTTCACGGCACAGGCATTGCTTTATATCTGGAGATCTCTCTGCACTTGTCGTCACATGGTACCATGGGCCCAGCACTATGTGTCAGTAATTGTCACAGGTGTAGTGTTTGTACCAGAGTTTTCAAGTCGCTGGCTGGACTAAAAAGTCACACTCGTTCAGCGCATCGGTAGGGGTTCTCCTACATGGATATAAAGTAGTGGCCGTACTCGAAAACGAGTTGGCAGCCACCATGTATGTATGTATGTATGTATGTATGTATGTATGTATGCATGTATGAATGTATTTATGTATATATGTATGCATGTATGTATGTATGTATGTATTTATGTATGGATGTATGTATTTATGTATGTATGTGTGTATATATGAATATATTTATGTATATATGTATGTATATGTATGTATATGTATGCATGTATGTATGTATTTGTGTATGGATGTATGTACTTATGTATGTGTGTGTGTATATATGTATGAATGTATATATGTATATATGTATATATGTATATATGTATATATGTATGTATGTACTTATGTATGTATATAAGTATGTATGTATTTATGTATATAAGTATGTTTTTATGTTATGTCGTGTCACTCTTGAGTGCTACTGGTAACATGTAACCCAGTACAATCTGTCGCATGGTCGACCGTCGGCGCGACTAAACCGGCAACCCCACCAGGTTTGCTTGGTGAGGAGGGCGATTTTGGACACCCTGCAGGACAAAAAACAAAACCTGACAAAGGGCGGAAGAACTCATAGTGGTCAACGGCCATCCAAAAGTGTGTAAATATGTATATACACATGTACATATGTATGTATATGTGTATATACATGGGTGCATGTGTATGTATATGCGCGGGGACATAGAAATAGTCAGGCTTGACACCCGAACGCGCAGTTAAACCACTGGGAGTGAAGGACCCCTAGCCTTTGTCAAGGCATTCTTCTAGGACGAGGCAACTCAGGAAACTGGGATAACTCCGATATAAAACCTGCGGCTCAGTAGTTACCGATGATGTTGATCTTTTCTTCTTTTCGGGTTATAGCTACTGTCGCTCAGAGAGTGGGATTGGCTCAGTGCACAGTCTTTCCTCACTTTAAAAAATATCTTCACGCACAGGCATTGCGCGATAGAATTAATTAATAATTATTAATAATGTTATATCGTGCAATGGTCATACTCGATAAAGAGGGGCCAGCCATCATGTATGTATATATGTATGTACGTATGTATGTATGTATGTATGTATGTATGTATGCATGTATGTACGTATGTATGTATGTATGTACATACGTATGTATGTATATATGTATGTATGTATTTATGAATGAATGGATGCATGTATGTATATACGTATGTATGTATGAATCCATGTATGTTTGTATATAAGTATGTTTTTATGTATGTATGTATGCATGTTTGTATGCATGAATTCATATATCTATGTATGTATGCTTTTGTATATGTATATATATACTTGTACATATATGTAAACATACATAAACACATACACGCACACGCACACAACGCGTACGCGCCCCCACCCATATAAACATACACATATATAGGAAGACATACTGTGTGATGACATGGTGGTATGAAGAAATATATCAATCCAATATGGCACC